>CM035420.1:84019461-84656961 GCA_020310875.1 Ceratopteris richardii
TATGTTGCATACAGGTGGAAGGGCATTATCTTTAAGGAATTCTGATAGATAACACAGATTCAAAAAGGTTTATAACAGTCTTATTGCTAGAGAAGAAGTCCAAGCAATAAAAGGAGTCCAAGGAAAAACAAAGCAAATATTTGGTACGAATGTTATCATTTATTACTATCAAGTCCCCATTAACGGGAAAAATCAATAAAAGTTCTTTTATATAAAACCACGTTGGAGGGCGTAGTGTAAATGGCTAACCCTGTCCGACATGTTGGAGGGCGTAGTGTAAATGACATCCCAACTATTCAATGTGCACAAAGGCGAATTGGTTTTTGGCTTGGCTCCAAGGATCAGAGAGAGGCAGGTCAAAGGTCTCCTGGTTTAATCGCTTGTAAGCGTTCTTGAATGATTCGTCAAGGTGCATGGACTCAATGCACATGATGCAGACCTTTGATTGCATGAAGGTGGGATATAGGCTGCCCATTATTTTCTTGTTCATTGATAGATGCCAACTTGTAACTCTTATTACATTTGGTATCCAAACTTTTGAAATCTTATGCTTGCAAATATTGTTTTCTTATCCCAATCATAATAAATCTAGTGGACTATAGATCTGGTACAAATTCTTAACAAAATGTGTATTTAATTCTAGTGATTTTTTTGTAGTATATGTTAGAGAAGTATATCTGGTATCTTACTTAAACTTTCCACAATTACCCCAAGAGAGTCATGCTTCCTCTAAGTCTTGGGTGATGCTACAATGAAGTCCATAAAGATAAACTCTCCTATTATGTTAAGTTTTACTTGAGGATGGAGAAGACGTTTCATTCTTAACATTTTAACTCTTCTAGATTTGGTAATGTTGCAATTATGCACACATGGGTCGTCTTATTAAGGTGATGCAACTAAAGCTAACTTCTTATGGGATCACAATTTTTTGTTAGCTCTTGGCTATCTCATGCAAGGGTTCTCATGAAATATACATAATACCTAAGTTTTCAAAGGACTATGTAGTGATTTGAGCAAAACTCTGTTAGATTACTCAATACTCCATCTCCAAGTGATCTTGCAAATGATCCGTAGTGCTCTAAGCTATAAGGCCTTCATTATGAGGAGAAGCCATTGTGATAGCTCGAACACTTGTGGAACCCTAACTTCCAAGTTAGATGAGGTTTATGTGTGATTGTTGATGGTAATAGATTATCTTTGTGAGCTTATCCATTAGGTTAGGTAGGACATAAACTTCGGGGAGATTGGGTTACCATTCAAGGCAAAAATAAAGGCATTGGGACATCGTTTGCTTTCGCCATAGAACCTTAATGGGGAGTGCCTTCTTTTGTGAGGTTAGAGGGGCCTGTTCCGCAACCCTAGGGTCGAGACAATAGAACTTCTGGTTGTGAAGGTATTGTGGGATTATATATTTTGTTGACTATTTTGTCTCTCCTGACTATGTTCATCTATATTGTAAATGTTAAATAAGCATGAACAATATGTGCTGAGATATCACACTCAACATGTGATGATCCAAGATGACATGTATCACTTTTTTATTTCTTTGACATGTATAGTGGTCATGCCGGTATATGTTAGGGATACTTCATTGAGTTTTACTAGATTTATCTACCGAGAGTGATGGCACATTTGTTTCTTGCCAGCTCACTCATCCGCGGACATTAGGATTTTACTTATGTATTGTTCTTTATATATTGTATTGGTTGTATTGTTGTTTTAGGTCATTCTTGTACATTCTTTTTATGTAATAGAAGAAGAACAAGAAGAAGATCATTTTTCCTTGCCTCAATCTGTGTATGTGTGTGCTTCTCTTTGATTGTGAGAGTGTGTGTGTGAGCTCTCTTCGTTATCTCCTTCTTCGTGACAATATGTAGCTCTACATAGCATTGCACACTAGTAAGCCCTTCATCTAGAGTCTATCTAGATCACTATATAAGCTTGACACTAGGAGCACATGGGTGGACAACACAATCTTTGTAGTTGCATTACTCATGACAATTTGAAAATTTGAGTTCTCTATCTTTGAGTTTGTGTCTCTCTTATTTTGCATTTTTTTCTCAACTTTGTCTACTATCTATCCATTGTGCTATTATTTCTTACATGGTATTAAAGCTGAGGAAGCTTTGCGTGGTGCAGAAGTAGAAATGTAGAGGTTGCAGAGGCTTCAACGACAAAAGAAAGAAGATGTCAAGTGATGTGTCATTATCTATTATTGGAAATCAAGGTGGTTCACCAACAAGAGTAAATGGAGCACAAGAAGGAGAAGCAATGATGTTGGTCATCTCATCGTTGCGGATAGAACCACTAGCCTTTACAAAAGGTGAGCTTGACGATATGGATCACATCCAATGGAAGTTTGAAATCACTTCTATCCTTGATTCATATGAGATTCTGGAGACAATTCTTGGGATTGATCCTGAGTCCCAAGGAACACTTGATGCAAATAATTATGGTTAAATGATTCCTTGTGATGTTGATCTTCTACGTGTTTGGAAACGTACAAACGTAGATGCACTCTATGCTCTAGTTACAAGTACTATTGATAGACTTGTTATGACTTTGATTTAGCATACAATCATATACATTTACTTGGGGTTGAATTATGGAGTCAACTAAGAACTTGAGTAATTATATGTATTGAGTCCCATATTACATGTCAAAGAGTTCTTAAATTCAATCCCTTCTAGTTTGCGTTTAAACATTAGTTAGATGAATTCATTCAAGACCTTCGATTTGTGCGAAACTTTCACATCTCTATATCTGAATATATTTAGCACCTTGTGTGAGGAGTAAATATTCTACCTTAGAGTTCTTGGTTGGTACACATGAAATAATTCATAGACAATTTTGATTCTTAATAACTTATTTTTGCGAGTGCCAATTCTTATACTTAATCTTTGCATATGTTTAAAGAAAACTGTAAAAAATAGAGTTGTTGTTTCTCTCAAAGGGTAAGTCCTAGGAAGGGTCCGTTGGCTTTTTTCTTTTAGATTTTGATGACAAGGCTTGTTAGGTCTTGAATTTACCAAAAGATAACGAAAAAGATTAGCATTTCCATCTATGTTGGTGACAACTTAAATTCTAGACTATTTTATTGATGATCATAAAATAAAATATTTTTCAATGTGAAGATTACAAATGAAATTAACATACTTATTTTGTGGATCTAAAATATGCATGTTTTGATGCAATGTTCAGTAGAGTCTAGTGGTGATGGACTTCCCAAATAATTCATACTTGTCTAAAAATCTTTGAAGTATAATCACAAGAACTTAGCATCATATGTAGGGCTTTGTATAATACACACTTCCATGGGTACATTTTCAAATTTTCTTTTATTTTTAATATACATATGTGTTGGAGATAGAGATTGACTACAGCAGATTTCAAAGGTCAAAGAGAGAGAACAGGGCCAGGGCTGTGAAGAACCAAATCAAGAAGCATGGTGGAAGCACTTACACATTCCAACGGGTTGTTGATGGCCCCAAAATTTCTAAAGATATCCCTTAAATTGGCTTGTTTCATACCAAAACCCACTTTTAGAAATATTCTTGAAAGTATTTTCTTGTAAATTACTCTATATTTGTATACCTTGAGGATTCCTCGAACTTGAGGAGTGATTTCCTAACCCTCCAAGAAATTACAAGATTGTTTTGCACTTAAATAGAATCTCACATGATGGTTTAGGATCTATTTTTTTAACTATAGTGAGCACTAAAGTGTGAGCAGGGCCACTTTTTAAACCCTACCCGCAAAAGTGAACTAACAATCATTTGTAAATTCTTCTTTGTCTTGTCCATTATCTCTTCTAATCAAGTGTGATTTTTCTGAGAGCTCTTGTGTATAGCATATGAGTGAGGCTTGCTTGTGTGTGTGTGTATGTGTGTGAGACTCCTCGCATGGTGAAGATCATCATATCAGCAACTTGTCTCTTAGCTTATGTGAGGATCCATTGATGATACCGGTTGGTACATGTGTTGTGTGAACAATTCTACATCATGTATGAACAAGTCTATATCAAACACTTTGGTGCCATTGTTGAGATGGCCTAATCGGTCATCACACTTGGAGGATCACATTGACAATCTAAGTGAATTTGACACTTGTTTTCTTGTTTGGGAGTGTTTCCATGGTTTTCAACTTTATTTCCATTATTTTTGAGATGCGATATGCGTAGAAATAATGTTTTTGTACTTTTAGGTTAGGATTTCATTTCATTTTTTGAAGCGTTTCATTAAACCTGCACTATTCATCATCATCTTTGTATGTTCCTTATTAATTTTTTCATCTCCTAATCTTAGAAAGGAGTGTAGATAGGCCTAAGTAACAGTGTGAAGCTCGAAAGAGCTTACAAGCAAAAATAATTTCTAAACAAAGGTGGAACAACTCTAATTTTCAAAAACAATTGTTAAGATGAAATGATGCTTAGTTGAGAAAGAGTTCATGGGCAAAGGGATGCTATGCATCTCTTTGATATATTGCACCTTAATATAGTACACTAAGGAGTAAGAGTAGGGATGCCATACATGGTGAGCAAGAAGGACTCTCACATTGATCGCTAAAATTGGCAAGAGGAGAGGTTAAGAGACTTTGAGAGGATGATTTTGTGAAACAGAATCAAAAGGGACTGAGTGAAACTACGAGTTTGGAGCTTTGACACATAAGCTCTATGTTGGAGGCAGTTGGGGGCATACAAGAGATTAATAACATTCCATGTTTCATTTTTTTATAAGTTTGAAATCCGTTTTCTTGAGCACTAGGAGAATGGATGGGTTGACCATGAACAGAGGTGAAGGTGATGGATACACATGAGGTAGGAATTCGTTGGCTTCTAGAGTCATGGAGGTATAAGGGCTCAAAGAGATTGATGAAATAGATGAGATGAAGAAAAGGGGAATTATTCCTTAAGTTGCATCTAGTGATGTCCCTACTAAGAAATATCTTAGAGTGAGCTCAAGATAGGGAACTAGGGAGATAGGCGATGACCAAGATTCCACCCTCTATATGTCACAATGTGGATAAGCATGGAGTAATTAAACACATTATACTCAAGGATTGCACCACCTGGAAAGATAAGGAATGCACCACCACTACCATATCAAATAGACAAGAGAAGAGGACAGAGATGTCTTTGAATCAAAGTGTAGAGATTGATTGTTGAGGAAAGGAACAAGGGAGGACCAATAAATTAGGTATCACAATAGAAAAGCCAAAAGCGTCGAAAGTATCACAATAGAAAAGCCAAAAGCGTCGAAAGTATCAAAATTGTTTGATTTGATTCCTTTTGAAAGAAAATATCGTTCATTTCATTTGAGGCTTAATATTTTGAAGCGATATGTCACTTCGACAAACTATTTGTGCATGAAAAGCTCAAACAAAAGACTTGTAAGTGACCAGACAACAAAGAAAGGCCTTAGAGATCAAGCTTCTATTAATTGCAAGTAAAGGCGCGAGAGAGACATCTTTTTTTATATTTAAAGGTGTACAAAGGGGATTTGGAAGTTAGCCATATTTTTTGGTATCGGGAAAGCCAAAACCTAGGAAAAAAATGTCAAAATTATGGCAAGAAAAGCTATCTTCACCTCTTTCTTTTTCCAATGCTTAGCCACCAGATCCATGGAACCTAGTGCTAGAGATATACCAAACTCCCACATTGTACTATCACGACAAGAAGTGACCCCCCTATAATGACTTTGAAAGCAACACAATATGATCACTACCCAAAAAATGGGTTTTGTTGAAAGTTTCTTGTGCAAATCTCTCTCTCTCTCTCTCTCTCTCTCTCTCTCTCTCTCTATATATATATATATATATATATATATATATATATATATATATATATATATATATATATATATATATATATATATTTATATTTATATTTATATATATACCCGGTGTTTTTAATGGCATTTAAAACTTCCAAATGATTCTTGGTAATAAGACATTGAATGAGCATCGTGTATGCATTATCCAAAGTCGTAGCATATGAAGCGATAGTTGCATATGTGGTTGCTTTTCATATATGTAGCAATGTCGCATATACAATGTAGCAATATATGATACTTGATCATAAAAGAAAAGTCATGCTTCGATCAGTAACTCTATGCATGCTTGACAAAAGCAAACAAACAATCAAGTGAAAAAATCTACACATCACAATCTCTTACTCTCTCTCTCTCTTCCTATATCTTTCTCTCTCTCTCTCTCTATCTTTTTTTCTTTAATTTTCAGCTTCATAAAAAAGTCAACCGAGCAGAGATTATGGCTCGATGACATTGCTCGCTCTAAATCAGAAGTCTACATCAGAAGCTACCTCAACAAATTCTACAAATCAATGAACTTAAGATCCAATAAGTAATTCTTTGAAACCTAGTTCTCTTAAGGATTCTTGGCAAGTATTATGTAATTCTATGATTCAATTGCCTTTGGGAGAATTGTTAAATTTAGCGACCTTATTTTCAGATGTTGAGGCAACTGGTTCCCCCATATAGCAAGATTCCTAGGCAATACTGGTAAACTAGGTAGAACCCATAGAAGATAAATGCTCTGGTATAAAAATAAAACTATTCATCACATCTTAATTGACGGTGGATGTGGAATTAACATTGACACAATCGTAATGTTGGAGTTCGAGGTCTATGGAAGCACGCAAACAATACAAGGAAGCAGAAGAAGCTTGGAGCACAATAAAAAATACTAAATGTATTATCAAGAGAATGTACAAAGATAAGTAGCCCATTAGGGTAATATGTGTATATACAAGCTAGGGGGAAAAAACCTCCTAAAGAGGCAAAAAGTACCCCAGGTCCTAGTGTGTTCACACACATCACTACTTAAATATCAACAAATCCCCCCTGGGAGTGATGCAATGAACAAGGATCTTGCACTCATGTATAAGGAAGTGCCAGGCTATGCGGAATCAATCCACAAAAGGAAGTAAGTGAAAAGCTTTGCGGAAATCTTCAAACTTCCCCCTAGGGAGAGCCTTTGTGAAAAGGTCTGCAATGTGCTCTTATGTGGGCACATATGCCAAAAACATCTCTCCAGTATAGAACCTATCCCAGACATAATAATAGTGCACCTCAATGTGCTTAGTGCGAGCACATTGAGGTCTGCAATGTGCTCTTATGTGGGCACATATGCCAAAAACATCTCTCCAATAGAGAACCTCTCCCTGACATAATAATAGTGCACCTCAATGTGCTTAGCGCGAGCACAAAATGTAGGGTTCCTCATAATTGCAGATGCACTTTGATTGTCAGTGAAGATGATGGTGGCAGAAGATTGACCAACACCCAAATCAGCCATAAGGCATCTGAGCCACACACACTCAACAATCACTATGAAAGCTGCACTATACTCACCCTCATAATTGGAGGTGGCCACAATAGGCTGCTTCTTGCTCAAGCAAGATATACATGAGGTACCAAGTATGAAGCAAAAGTCACTAGTGGACACATGAGTGTCATAGCAACCAACCCAGCCAGAGTCAGAAAAAGCATGTAAATCTGGCGGTAGTGATCTCTCCTTGAGATAAAACAATCCAAGTAGCCAAGTACCACTCAAGTAGCGAAAGATGCGCTTAACCACCTACCAATGCTTGACACCTAGGCAATGCATGAACCTACTCATCTGTGAGACAACAAACTAAATATCTGGCCGAGTAATGCATAAGTAAATCAAGCATCCAATAGCTTGCTCATAGAGAACAACATCAAATGCATCTCCAACATCATGGAGACTCAATCGTAAACCTGTCTCCATAGGAGTGGTAATAAGTTTGCATAAACTTGCATAAACTAAATGCCCAAATAATGATGCAAATGCCCGAAATCTGACATCTCAAATGAGGCATTCAGACTAGCCTTCAAATTAGCAATATGCTTCTTATGAGGACTAGTGAGCAGCATGTCATCAACATACACAACAATGATCAGGAGCATATCATTTGCACACATAACATATAAGGTGCTCTCAATTGGATTGTTCTCAAAACCATGTGCAATCAGATAGGAATGTATCTTTTCATACGAAGCACGTGGTGCTTGCTTCAAACCATGTAATGCCTTTTTCACCCTACACACATGGTTTTCATGCCCTTTCTACACAAAGCCACGTGACTAAAAAACATACACTTCTTCATGCAAGTCACCATTCAAAAATTTATTTTTAATGTCCAACTGATGTACATTCCAACCATGATGGGCTCCAAGTGTACAGATGCTATGAACAGTAGTCATTCGGCATGTAGGATCAAAGGTATCATCAAAATCAATGCCTCTTTCTTGAGCATAACCCTTTGCAACAAGCCTAGCTTGATACTTGTCAACTATTCCACTAGGCTTATACTTTAGCTTGTATACCCACTTACTACCAATGGCCTTCTTTGCAAGAAGCAAGTCAGACAAAGAACATGTACCATTTTTCATAATAGCATCATATTCTGATTGCATAACAACCATCCAATTTTCAGAATTTTTGCTTCATCAAATGAAACATGCTCATTCTCATCACAAAGACTAGAGGGAGCCATAACATAGCAATCTAATGCAAGAGAAGCAATATGAGAGCTTGAACAAGTACGATATGAAAGAGGTGAATTTAATTTACTATTTTGCAAAGTCTACACCAGCCATTTAGGCATAGTTTTTTCCTCCTCTATATGAGTTCTCTCATCAAAAATTGGATCATGTAAATTTGCATAAGAAATGGAATGATTTGCATCATCACATGAAACATGTAAAGGCTGAGAAGTTTCCTCATTAGGACCAATACTAGACTTTCCACCTGCAAAAAGAGGCAACAAAATGTCATACATGTCTTTGGAGCTAATTGATGTCTCCTTAGTACATGAAATTATTTGTTGAATAGAATCTTCCACAAAAACAACATCACAGCTAACCAAAATGCATTTATTATATGGATGATATAGATGATAGTCTTGGCTTTCAGAATTGTACCAAACAAAAAAGTATTCCACTACTTTATCATCCAATTTCTTGCGTTGTTGTTTAGGCACTAATGCATATGCTAGACAACAAAAAAAACACAGGTGAGCAATAGATGGATTGTGACCATGCCAAGCCTCATATGGAGTGATAGACTGCAATGCTATAGTGGGACACCTATTAAGTACATATGCTGCACACATAACATCCTCAAGCCAAAAATTATGTGGTAAAGCCTAACACTTGACCACACACCTCATCATTCTTGGAGACCTCTAAATCTCCAAAGGTTTGATCTATACTGATTTAAGAGCACCTCTATATCAATTATGGACCAAACTTTACACAAATGTATCTTCATTTACCAAAACTTTCAACTATCATTTCTTTGAGTGAAAATTTCCATTCTTCAATAGTCTGCTTCAATGATTGACTTCATTACCTGCACATATCTTCATATTTATTCAAACCAATGATGCACATATCTCCTCACTACCTTTGTGCAATCATATCAACCATTAGTCCTTCAAAAGAATCATTAAAACTTTAATTTGATCCTTAAGATCAAAAGTATGTCAGAAACTGTCTTCTTGAACAAGCGACTTTGTCATAAGTAATTTCTAAGGTTGATTTCTCACAGCAGAGATCCCGTTTTACTAAATGCTTTTGGCCATAGCTTCCTTACCTTCTAGATTATATTTTGAATGCTTAGTCATCAAAGACTTTATACTGTGGACTGCGATCTAAGCAAAACATTGACACGAAAAAGTGCACGACTCTGAGAAGTCTACCTGTAGACTTTACATACACATGTTCCTATTGATCATACTCACATCAAGAAAGGAAATAGACCATGAAACTTTGAACATAGTTTCATTAGCTTCTAGATTAGACTTGTACAAAAGGATTTTTGATCCACATGATCAGACTGAGAGAAATCTACGAAATACTTGTCGCTATTTTCTGAAGATGACTCTCTTCACATCTATCTCTATGAAACTTTTCCTCTAACGACTCTCTCATGTATTTCTTTACATCATTGACTTATATACATATGGTTCTAGACTTATCCCTTGTCTATTACATTACTCCTTATCATCCTAAGGATTACTTATACTCATAGTACAATAATTTCCACATGTAATGTACAAATGTATACAAGCTATGATTCTGAAATCTCTTCACTTTCTCAAATGACTTCTTTCACTTCAATCTGATCATTGACTTGCTTCAAACTCTTTCTAATCATCAATTTGTGATTGTTTTGTTCCAACAGCTCCCCCTTAATCACTAATTGTGATTATTCCATTCTTCTTTACTCCTACCATCTCTTTGAATCTCTGTAGCTTAGGTCCATGCAAACTTTTTGTCAACATATCTGCAACTTGCTTTTTTGTTAGAGTATACAATACTTCAATCTCTTTATCAAGTACATTTTCCCTCAAGAAATGATACTGAATCTCTATATGCTTAGTCTTGGCATGAAAAACAGGGTTAGCTGCCAAATAAAATGAACTCATATTGTCTCCAAAAATAGTTGGAGTAGTCTGATCAGTTCCAAAACTCTTCAACAAGGTCTTTAACCATATCACTTCTTTTGCAGCCTCTACCATTCCTTTATACTCAACTTCTCTAGATGACAAAGAAACTGTATGTTGCTTCTTTGAGCACCAAGAAACTTAGTATCTCTAATAGAACATAGATACTCATGAGTAGACCTTCTATCATCTGAATCACCTGCTCAATCTGCATCACTAAACACTTTGATTCTTGTATCAGAAGTAAACCCATAATACAAACCTTCACTTAGGGTTCCTTTGATATATCTGAGTACTCTTTGAGCTGCAATCCAATGAGTCTTCTTTGAACAATGCATAAATTGTGATAACACACCTATTGCATATGATAGATCTGGCCTTGTCAAGGTAGCATAGATTAAACTACCTACCAAACTTTGATATTTCTTCATGTCATTAAACTCTTCACCTCCATACCTGCTCAATTTATGATTTACCTCCAATGGTGTGGTTGAAGGCTTGCAATCCTCCATGTTGAACTTGACCAAAAGATTCTTCAAGTATCTCTCTTGTGTAACATACACTCCATGTTGAGTATACACAATCTGCATTCTTAAGAAATAAAATAAGTTTCCCAAATCACTTATCTTAAAATCCTTCTCTATTTGTTTCTTAAGCTCATTGATTCCTTGAGCATCTGTACCTGTGACAATAATATCATCAACATAAATAGACATGTATATGTATCCATTTTCACTTGCCTTCACTAACAAGCTACTATCTGCCTTTGATGCTTGAAATCCACATTCATTCAAGAACTTAACAAGCCTGTAATTCCATGCTCTTGGAGCTTGCTTCAACCCATACAAAGCTCTTGAGCTTACAAACATAATATGATCCAGTTGAATCCATGAAGCCTTCTGGTTGCTCCATGTGCACTTCATCTGCAATGTATCCATTCAAGAATGCATTCTTCAAATCTAATTGTGATAACTTCCATCCTTTAAAAACAACAATAGCAATCAATGATCTAATTGTAGACATCTTAGCAACATGACTAAAGGTTTCATCATAATCTACCCCATAAGTTTGGGCATAACCTTTGACCACAAGTCTAGCCTTGTAATCTAGACACTTTACCATCTGCAAACCTTTTTGTTTTATACACCCACTTACATCCAATGACCTTCTAATTCTTTGGTCTTGGCACCAATTCCCATGTTTCATTTTCAAGTAGAGCATCATACTCTTCTTGCATTGCCTTCTCCCAATTTTGTTTACCTTTAGCTTCTTCATATGTGATTGAATCCTCTTCTGTCTTCACAATGTAAGCATAATCTTTTGTTGTTAAGAAAGATGTATCATAGCTATACTTGATAGGCTCTTTCCTTTCTCTCAAGGATCTTTTGACCTCTGAAACTCTTGAAGTCTTAGCCACATTTGATTCTGGATCAAATCTTGGTCCATCTTCAACATTATCCTGCAATTTACTTTTATAATCAACATCATCAATATCTTCTTCATACACACTTACTTTTGTCTTCCCTTTCCTTTGTATTTATTTAACATCTGCATAATCATTCATTGACCTTGTATACCATGTGCTTTGCTCATCAAATGTAACATCTTTAGTAACAAGAAATTGCTTTGTGGATGGACTCCACAATCTGTAACCCATCTGTCTATCATCATATCCAATAAACACATACTTCTCTGCTTTGGGTTCTAGCTTATGTCTCAATTGTGAAGGAACATAAGCATATGCTAAACATCCAAATAACTTACAATGATCAAGAGTAGGTTTCTTACCCCACCATGCTTCATAAGGAGTCCTTCCATCCAAAGCTTTACATGGTAACCTATTCACAAGGTATGTTGCAGTGTTGATAACTTCTACCCATATGTAGTTTGGACAATTCTTTTCCTTCATCATTGCTCTTGCAAACTCTACAAGAGTTCTATTTCTTCTTTCTGCAACTCCATTTTGTTGAGGAGAGTACTTGCAAGTTACTTCTCTTTTTATACCTGCATTCCATAAATAATCATCAAACTCTTTAGAGAAATACTCTCCCCCTCCATCTGACCTCAACCTCTTGAGCTTTTGTCCTGTAATCATTGCCCAAAATACAACCTTCACAAACATGTTTACCAACTTCCTCAAGTTTGGGTAGAGAGGACACCATTTTAGATATCTGTAGGCATAGCAAACTTCAGATGACCAAAGCGTGCATGCAAAGGCTTTGCATCTAACATAGCCTGAGAATCATGTACTGCACATGCTAAATCATTCACACACTTTTCATAGTCTATGAGCTTATACAACCCACGACATAAAATGCTTGAAGCAACAATGATGTGGACATTTGATAGATCATGAACTGTACATATGTCATCAACAAATTTCACAACCAAGTCAATCTTGGCTAAAGTTGAAACTGATAACATATTCTTCTTGATCCCTTGCACAAATAAAGCATCTGACAATGTAAAGAACTGGCATGAACAATAGTCAGAATGATCTTACCAACTCACATGATAGGATAAGAGGGAGTTGTTGGTGCATGTGACAGTATTCCTTGTAGGTGTAGGCTCAAGTGAAGTGAAGAAACTACATTGCAAGGTAATATGTTTGGTTGCCCCACTATCAAAGTAGCAAACATCTTATTCTAGTGCAAAAATACACTATTCATGAGAAGATGGTTCATAACTGCAAACAATGGTAAATGAACATTCTTCATTTTGCACAAGATTAGCTGACCCTGTTTTGGGTGTAGATGCCTCTGCAACAACCATTCCAGCCTCTTTCTTCCTTGCCTCTTTAGCAACCGATTTTGGACAACTCTTTATGACATGATCATTTCCTTTACATTATTTGTAAAAAAAATTTTACTTTTTTGTTTTCTTCTTATCTCTGTCATCCTTCTTTGATTGCACATAATTAGTAGATTTTTGCTTACTAGCAGAAGAGCTCCATTTACCTTTGCCCTTCTGAATAGCTAGGAAAGCTCGATTTGCAACATGCATAATGGACATATTCTACTTAGATTGATCTTCTTGCAATAGAACAGAGACTAACTTCTCAAATATTAAGGCATTTGGATTGCCTCTCATCATCAAACAAAGATTAGAATTATAACTCTGATATGAATTGGGAAGATCATTCAGAACAGTCTGCAGAAGTGAACTATCAAGTAAGACTTGATCAATAGAAGTCAACTATTCCTTCAAATCTTTGATCTTTGTCATAAAACTATCCACAAAATTTCCTTCATTCATGTGCTCACTCTCCAAATGTTTTCAGAGATAAGTAATACAAGCCTCATTCCTTGTCTAGTATAAAGTGGTAAGTATATGCCAAGCATGCTTAACTATTATGCAAGAGTGAATGTGTGGAATACTGGCACGTTTGATAGACAAGGCTATCAATGCATGTACCTGAGCATCTTTGCAATCCCAACAAATCTGATCTATAGTAGGTGCAACAAGAACTGTCGCACAAATTGGAACAAGAACAATATCGTCATCTTCAACGCTGTTTGGATCACCTTGAGCACGTGTGTTTGCAGGTGTAAAAGGACATTTTTCAACACCCTACACAATATTCCACAATCCTTTTGCAACCACTACATGATGCACCATATAAGCCCATAATAGGTAATTGGTACTGTCCAACTTATCCTCAATAGCCAACATATGTAATACATCACTACTTTCAGCCATGGCCACTGACTAAAATACCTTGATGTATAAAAATGATTGTATCTCAAAAACTTGAACAGAACTACCCTATCGAGTTCTGTTAAACATGTAGTAGACTTCGAGATGCTTATAATGGTGAACAACCTTTATATATCTTTGGCACAAAAAGATGAAATTTCTTACACAAGCACTACCATAGTGCGTTTGGAGGTTGAAACGAGCTCAGATCGTGATTTTGACATGACAGAGTGAAGAAATTTTGATCTTCTAATCACCTTAAATATGCTCCTTTATTTTTATGCGATTGAGAGACTATGGCTAGAGCAGTGTAGATGATGCCCTAGATGAAGCGACAACCTGCTCTGATACCAATTGTTGGAGTTAGAGGTATGCTAAAGCACGTGAACAACACAAGGAAGAAGAAGAATCTTGGAGCAAAACACACAATACTGAATGTATTACTAAGAGATTGTACAAAGATAAGTAGCCCATTAGGGTAATAGGTGTATATACAAGCCGGGGGGAAAACCTCCTAAAGAGGGAAAAAAGTGCCTCGATGGTCCTAGTGTGTTCACACATATCACCACCTAAATATATCAACACGTAATATGTGGATAGCTAGGTTGGATGGATTTACATCTAGCCCTTCTCTAGATTTGGATGGATCATCAATTGCATTTCCAAGTAGTGGGTCTTTTTAAAGATATCCCCATTCGCATTCACGAGGCAACTTTCCATATTACTTTTGTATTCATCTAGTGATATGGGAAAAAAGCAAATCATAACTTACTGTTAGGTTGCCCATGTTGGAGTTAGATGTCTGCGGAAGCACACGAACATCACAAGGAAGAAGAAGAAACTTGGAGCACAACACACAATATTGAATGTATTACTAGAGAATGTACAAAGATAAGTAGCCTATCAGGGCAATAGGTGTATATACAAGCCGGGTGAAAAAACCTCCTAAAGAGGGAAAAAGTGCCCCGGCGGTCCTAGTGTGTTCACACACATCACTACCTAAATATATCAAAAAATCCCCCCTAGGAGTGATGCGGTGAACAAGGAGCTGTCACTCATGTATAAGGAAGTGCCAAGCTATGTGGAAATCACTCCACAAAAGGAAGTAAGCCCAAGCTTTGTGAAAAGCTTCAAACTTCTCCCTAGCCAGAGCCTTTGTGAAAAGGTCCACTATGTTCTCTTGCGTGGGCACATATGCCAAGCTGATCTGCCCAGCAGAGAACCTCTCTCGGATATAGTGATAATGCACCTCAATGTGCTTAGTGTGAGCATGGAACACAGGGTTCCTCGCAACTGCCAATGCGCTCTGACTGTCAGTGAAGATGGTGGTGGCAGAAGACTTGCCAACACCCAAATCAGCCATAAGGCGTCTGAGCCACACACACTCAGCAGTCGCTGTGAAAACTGCCCTATACTCAGCCTCACAACTGGAGGTGGCCATAGTAGGCTGCTTCTTGCTCAACCAAGATATACATGAGCTACCAAGCATGAAGCAAAAACCACTGGTGGACACACGAGTGTCATAGCAACCAGCCCAATCTGAGTCACAAAAAGCATGAAAATCTGGCGATAGTGATCCCCCCTTGGGATAAAACAACCCAAGTAGCTGAGTACCACTCAAGTAGCGAAAGATGCGCTTAACCGCCTTCCAATGCGTGAATCTTGGGCAATGCATAAACCTGCTCATCTGTGAGACAACAAATTGAATATCTGGCCAAGTAATGCATAAGTAAATCAAGCATCCAACAGCGTGCTGATAGATAACAACATCAAATGCATCTCCAGCATCATGAAGACTCAATCGTAAACCTGTCTCCATAGGAGTGGCAATAGGCTTACAGTATTCAAGGCCAAAATGCTACAATAATGTGTCAATATATTTCGTTTGACACAAAGCCATTCCACCATCAACTTGCATAAACTGAATGCCCAAATAGTGATGCAAATGCCCCAAATCAAACATCTCAAATGAGGCATGAAAATCAGCCTTGAAATCAGCAATATGCTTCTCAATAGGAACAGTGAGCAGCATGTCATCAACATACACAACAATGATCAGAAGCACATCATTAGCACGCTTAACATATAAGGTGCTTTCAGTTGGACTATTCTCAAAACCATGTGCAACCAGATAGGCATGTATCTTTTCATACCAAGCACGTGGTGCTTGCTTTAAACCATATAATTCCTTCTTTAACGTGCACACCTGGTTCTCATGCCCTTTCTGCACAAAGCCACGGGGCTGAGAAACATACACTCTTTCATGCAAGTCACCATTCAGAAATGCAGTTTTAATGTCCAACTGATGTACATTCCAACCATGATGGGCTGCAAGTGCACAAATGCTCCGAACAGTAGTCATACGACATGTAGGTGCAAAGGTCTCATCAAAATCAATGCCTCTTTCCTACGCATAACCCTTTGCAACAAGCCTAGCCTTATACCTGTCAACTATACCATCAGGTTTATGCTTCAACTTGTATACCCACTTAGTGCCAATGGCCTTCTTGCCAGGAGGCAAGTCACATAAAAACCATGTACCATTCTTCATTATAGCATCATATTCAGATTGCATAGCAACCATCCAATTTTTTGAATTATGTGCTTCATCAAAAGAAACAGGCTCATTCTCATCACAGAGACTAGACGTAGCCATAGCATAGCAATCTGATGCAAAGGAGGCACTATGAGAGCCTGAACGAGTACGATATGACAAAGGTGCATCTAATTTACTGTCACGCAAAGTCTGCACCAACCATTTTGGCATAGTTTTCGCCTGCTCAATATCAACTCTCTCATCAACACGTGCATCATGTAAATTTGCATCAGAAATGGAATGATCTGCATCATCATATGAAACCTACAAAGGTTGAGAAGTTGCCTCATTAGGACTAGCACTAGACTGTCCACTTGTAAAAATAGGCATCAAAGTACCGTACATGTCTTTGGAGCTAACAGATGTCTCCTTAGTACATGAAAGCAATGGCTGAATAGCATCTTCCACAAAGACAACATCACGGCTAACCAGAATGTGTTTAGTCTGTGGATGATACAGATGATAGCCTTTACTTTCAGAATTGTACCCAATAAAAATACATTTTATTTCCTTATCATCCAATTTTCTGCGATGTTGTTCAGGCACTAGTGCATATGCCAAACAACCAAAAACATGCAGATGAGCAACAGATAGCTTGCGGTCATGCCAACCCTCATATGGAGTGATAGACTGCAACACTTTAGTGGGACACCTGTTCAGCACATATGCTGGACACATTACAACCTCAAGCCAGAAACTATGTGGTAAAGCCTAACTCTTGACCATGCACCCCGCCATCTCCATGAGTGATGTGTTCTTTCGTTCAACAACTCCATTGTGTTGAGGTGTATACGGCACTATACACTGGCGTTTTATCCCACGTTCATCCATAAATGCATTAAAATCAGAAGACATATATTCCCCCCCTCGATCAGAACGGAGGGTGCCCATTTTGCATGCTGACAGATTTTCAGCCAAAACCAAAAACTTTTTAAAGCACATGAAAACTTCGGACTTTACTTTGAGTGGATATACCCATGCATGCTTGTAAAAATCATCAATGAAAGTCACGAAGTAAAGGTAATTTCCAAAAGAGGGTGTCTACATAGGACCACAAACATCACTATGTACAAGCTGCAATTTCTGTGTAGCCCGAACTGAACCATCTTTGGGAAAGGAGGAACACTGCATTTTGCCCAAAATACAGCCTTCACAAACATGTTTTCGAGGTGCCTCAAGTTTGGGCAAAGAGGACACCATTTCAGATTTCTACAGGCGTAGCAAACTAGCAAAACTCAGATGACCAAAGCGTGCATGCCAAAGCCTTATATCTAACATAGCGTGAGAATCATTTACTGAAGATATCAAATCATTTTCATATCTTTCATAGTCTATGAGCTTATATAGCCCACAACACAAAATGCCAGAAGCAATAATAACATTGCCATTTGACAGATCATGAACTGTACATCTGTCATCAACAAATTTCACAACCAAGCCAATCTTGGCTAATGCAGAAACTGATAACAGATTCTTCTTGATCCCTGACACAAATAAAGAATCTAACAAAGTGAAAGAACTACCATCAATAGTAGTCAAAATGATCTTACCAACTCCCATAACATGATAAGAGGAGTTGTTGGCGCATGTAACTATATTCCCTGTAGGGGCAGGCTCGAGTGAAGAGAAGAAACTGCACTGTGAGGTAATATGTTTGGTCGCCCCACTATCAAAGTACCAAACATTTGAATCTACTGTAGACATGCATTGATCATGAGAAGATGGGTCAAAACTACAAACAATAGTAAACGCCCATTCTTCTTCCTGCACAAGATTAGCAGACTTTGTTTTTGGTGTAGAGACTTCTGCAACAACCATTCTTGCCTCTTTCTTCTTTGCCTCTTTTGCAGCTAGTTTTGGACAGTTCTTTATGATGTGATCATTCCCTTTATAGTACTTATAAAACAATTTCCGCTTTTCTGATTTTTTCTCATCTTTGTCTTGGTTCTTCGAATGTGCAACATTTGCAGATTTCTACTTACTAGTAGAAGAGCTCCATTTTCCTTTGCCCTTTTGACTAGCCAGGAAAGCTTGATTTACAACACGCATAATGGACCTATTCTACCTAGACTGATCTTCCTGCAACAAAACAGAGACTAACTCCTCAAATGACAAGGCATTTGGATTTCCTTTATCATCAACCGAAGATTAGAAGCAAAACTCTGATATGAATAAGGAAGACCATTCGGAACGGTCTGCACAAGTGAGCTATCTGGTATAACCTCATCAACAGAAATCAACTATTCCTTCAAATCTTTGATCTTCGTTAGGAAACTGTCCATAGAATCACATTCATTCATGTGCTCACTCTCCAACTGTTTTTGGAGGTAAGCAACACGAGCCTCATTCCTAGCTTGGTACAATGTGGTAAGTGTATCCCAAGCATCCTTAGCTGTTCTGCAAGAGCAAATATGAGGAATAATGGCACGTTTGACAGACAAAGCTATCAATGCATGTGCCTGGGCATCTCTGCCATCCCAACGAATCTGCTCTGCAATAGGTGCAACAAAATAACAACATGAACATGAATCTGCACAATATTATCTTTGACACCATCTTCATTAGCTCGAGCACTTGTATTCACAGTACCTGTTGTTACAGGTGTAACAGGACGTCTTTCAACACCCTGCACAATGTTCCACAATCGTTTTGCAACCAATACATATTGCATCATATAAGCCCATAATGGGTAGTTGGTACCATCCAACTTATCCTCAACAGCCAACATATAGAATACATCACTACTTTCAGCCATGGCCGGTGACTAAAATACCTTGATGCAGAAAATTGACTGTATCTCAAAAAGTTGAACAGAACTGCCCACGCGAGTTCTGCTAAACCTATAGCATACTTTGAGACGCTTATACTGGCAAACAAAAACAAGTATATACCTTTGGCACAAAAAGACAAAATAGCTTGCACAAGTGCTATGATAGTGCGTTCGGAGGCCGAAACGAGCTCAGATCACGATTTCGGCACCACATAGCGAAGCTGTTTTGATCTCGGAAACACCCTGAGTATGCTCACCAAAATTTGTATGATTCTAAGACTGCAAACGGAGGAGTGTCGACGACACCCTAGATGAAGCAACGACCTGCTCTGATACCAATTGTTGGATTTAGATGTCTGCAGAAGCACACAAACACAAGGAAGAAGAAGAAGCTTGGAGCACAACACACAATACTGAATGTATTACTAGAGAATGTACAAAGATAAGTAGCCCATTAGGGCAATAGGCGTATATACAAGCAGGGGAAAAAAAACCTCTAAAAGAGGGAAAAAAGTGCCCTGGTGGTCCTAGTGTGTTCACACACATCACTACCTAAATATATCAATAGACCATGGTTGAGACATGCTAAAGTTCAACATGATTGGGGATCACAAGTAGTTACTTTCTAAAAAGTTCATAATAGTATTTGATCATGTTGGATGATAAGCAAATTTTCAGCAAGGATTAAATATCTATGCTGGAAGAACCCCCACACATGTTCAAAGGATTGGATGATGATGAAGCAACTTGATTTTTAGAAGCCAATAAATATTTGTGGTCAGGAGTAATGGATATACCTATGGTACTTGCCCAATATGCTCTGATATCAACAACTATTCAACGAGATTTTTTTTCAACCTAACAATTTGTCTGATTTGAAACTTTCAATCAATGATCCATTGGAATCTACTAGTACACATGTACAAGAAGATCAAATTGAAATAGTAGATCTTGGTACACCTAAGTACATCTAAGAAATTCTCAGATAGTCAAAATTTATGCCGAGTTATCACCGATATTTCAAAGTTAGTTAATCTCGCTTTTGATAGAATTTAAAGATGTTTTTGCATGGGTTTACTAAAAAATGCAGGGCCTGGATCCCTAAATCTTCCAACATAAAATTCAGTTGAAACTAGATGACCTGTGATTCAATAGTGTTATTGTGTGAACCTAAACTTTACTTAACAGGATAATGAGGATAGATTATTATAGGTTGGATTTATAGACCTGTTGGGAGCAGTCAAGGAGGCGCAGGCATACTGAAAAGGCAAGGAAGCATGAGACAAACAAGTCAAAGGGAGCAAAGGTCGAATAGGCCAATTTTCTTTTTCGAAAACAAATGTGTAACCAATAATGATTTTTATAACTTCACCACATTGTAGATCCCATTTTTTATAAAACAAGCTGCATTTTGTTCAAGACAAGGAGTACTCAATCTTGAAAAATAGTACATATACCTACATACCAATTTTCATAATTTTTAGAGCTCATTTGAGCCCCCAAATTAGCTTAAAAACCTAATTTTTAACTAGACCAAACACTAAGTTTGAATAGGACCAAACCTAGTAAAAAACTATAAAATGATCTAGAGGGCTCATTTTTGAGGTTGGATTGTTGGGAATTGAAGTAACAAAGAGTGTTGTAAACTCATATCTTAGCTAATTGAAGACTCCAATGCTCCAATTCTTTTTCCTACAGTGTATATGTGTGTGTATGCATGTGCATGCTGGTATGCTTCTCACTCACACACGTGTACTCATTTGCTCATGGTCATCATACCTCTTTCATGTCTCATTGGATTGACAATTATGAGGTGGATCTCCTCACGTCAACAATTATCATTGTGCTAGAGTGACACCAAATTTGGCATGGTTGCTAGGGATCGAGCTTTGAGGATGAGTGTGTGATGGTAAGACGTAGAGAGGTGACATTGTAAGCATAGGTAAATGTTGTATTTTTAGTTTTTTCATCTCCTTTATCATACCTCTACCATCTCTACTTCCTGTCCTTCTCCATTCCATCTTCGAAAAATTTGGCCAATTTTGGTCGTATTCACACCTCCCATTCATTTTTCTCATTTGACGTGTGAGACTAAGAGAGACACACTTGTGAGAATACTTGGAAAAATTGGGGTAATAGACAAGGCATATGAACCTTAGGTCAGCCACACACCTAGGTCGTGATAGACAAAGCACCAAATCCTTTGAAGTTAGTGCTAATCACATAGGTCGGTTGTGGGCTCAACAACTTAGTGACTATCCCTACATGCTGAACTTGAGACTAGTGATTATGAAATGTCATTTAGTATGGAAATGCCTATTGGTAGTCCAAGAGTAGTCTATTTACAAACACCAGAGGGTCATTATAAGACTCAATTGGAATATATTCAAAACAATCGATTAGATGCTCGCATCTATGAGGATGGTTTGAGAAGATGAGCGGTCCAACTCAAGAACCATGATCAACCCTTTGGAATTGAACACCCAGTGGTCATCCAAGAAGGTTTGTATATTAACAAGAAAGGAACCATGTATGTGGTAACTAGTTCATTAGAAAGGAAGGATGAGCTCATAATCATAGTGCTTGATTCTGAAATAGGAGTTCTAGATGAGGAGAACCCTGTAGAAGGAATGAGAGCAATTCAATCTCATCTAGGATAGTTACACTAGAATGGATTCCCCAAGACAACAAGAGTATCGAGCTCTTCTCGAATAGAGACACTGATGAAGCCTTTTGGAGATTTAAACGAAATCAACCTAGTGAGGTAGATGGAGTCACTATATATGAGTTCAAAGACCCTGAGGCTCCAGGGAAGGTTTGCTATTTAGATAATGCTTCAGAGAGAGTGTTCTTAGTGATGGAATATGGTAGCCATGTGTACACTTGGAAGGGTGAACTAATACCCCCCCCCCCCAAGGAGATCTAATGTATATCACGTGGTCAACATGGAGGTGGGTGATCTCAGATTCATGGTAAACTTTGCAAGCCCCTTAGTAAGAGATTGATCAAGTTTGGAAATAGATAAACATATTAGAGTTTATAGAGGTCCAAGGCATCAAAGAGGCATGGATGCATTGCCCCTACCAAGACCTAGAGAAGAACCTAGGATATTGAGGCCTATGCAATTGGTGGTCCATGAAGAACTACTTTGATGGCACTGGAGACCCATACGATCATGTAGCCGAGTTGAGACAAGTGTTTAGGGCTGAACAAGTTGATGATTTGTTCGCTCAATATAATGCCTTTGGGTTAACACTAAGGAACACCACTTTGATGTGGTTTCAATTGCTACATCAAGGTGAATTCAAGAACATTGACGAGTTGTTAGAAGCATTCATCTCTGAATTTCCAAGAGTGGCATGAGGCACAATACCTTATCCCTGATACATAGCTTCAAGCAAACACCTCAGGAAATATTCCAACTAGCAAGAAGAAGATTTAGACAATACTTGGAAAGATGCCCTATTCTAGAACTACCCACACTAGCCAAATAAGTGGCATTTTCTTGGATGGCTTGCTAAGTGCCAATTTACAATCATATGTGTTTTTGAATGAAACTAGGAACATAGAGTAGTGTGTGTGAATGTGCATAGACACAGAGGATAACTTGGGTGAAGAGTTAGAGCTTTCAAAGATCTATAAAGAATCAGATAGTGCTATTAGTTTCACTTCTAAACCATCGAACTCTATTGATCATTTGGCAAGCGAAGTATCTCAAAAGTTGGTAGGTTCAAGCAAACACACCCCTAGAATGGTCTTAGTGAATGATGTTATTCTTATATGTTTGAGTGACAGAAACTTTGCTAAGCTACTACTGATTATAGAGGTGTTCTAATATCACTCTAGCTTAGCCCATCTTCGCTGGCGCGGCAAAAATTCCACAGGCTTGACAAGGTTCGGGCCTTTTACGCATCACCAACAAGTGGTATCAGAGCTATAATACCTTCAACGGTATCATAGTTAAAGTACCATCAGTGGTATCAGAGCCGGTTAACCACACAAGTGGTTTCAGAATGAGAAAAGATTCTGAAGAATAGAAAAAGTTTCTCAGAAGAAGAAACGGAAAGAGAATTTGAAGAATTCTCATAAAGGAAGGTGAAAGCTAACTAAGGGCATCAAGAAACGTTCCAAAGTCAATTTCAAGGGCAAAGGTTTGTAAAGGGTAAAACTTTTTAACGTTTCAGTCACCGGAAGTAACAGAAACAAGAAGATTACGGTAGATCATGTTTCTATTGACAAATTGGACAAAGATAATTATCCCGCATGGGTAATGTGTATGGAAGCCTTACTTATGAGTAAGGACTTAATGATGTATGTGACCGGAGAAGAAAAGAAGCCGACTTTCAAAGATGATAGTCAACCGAAAAAAGAAGAATTAGAAGCCTTGAAGCTGTGGCAGAAGCAAGATGCAACGACAAGAGCTTACATTTATAATACCGTTACAGACCATCTACTACCGCACATTAGAGGTCTGGAGAAAGTGGAGGACATATGGAGTGCATTGGAAGATCATTTCCAAAATACTACGAAAGCTAGGAAGGCTAGCTTATGGTCCGAATTCACAACATTCAAAAAGAAGTCGAATCAAAGCATTAGTGACTATGTTACTAAAATGAAGGATCTAGTAGATAGTCTTGGATCTATAAATGAAGATGTCGAAGATCACAGATTGATAGCACAAGTGCTCACAGGTTTGAGAGGAGATGAAAGGTGGAAACCTTTCGTACTCTCAACCGAACTTTCTTTAAATCATTTTGTACCAGATTTAAATCAGTTGCTTGGTTTGATGCTCACATATGAGCAAGACCTGAAAGGAGATGGAGATAAAGGATAAAGTTCTGCAATGTACGTGAAGAACAAGAATAAAGAAAAAGGTAAGTCAAAAGATGAAGAAGAGTCGAGTTCTCAAGCTTATTATGCAAGAGGTAAAGGCACTGGCAGAGGAAGAGGTAATCAGAATAACAACAAGAAGGCTTGCTGGATTTGTGGACTAAGTAATCATCAGGCTCATGATTGTTGGCACAATCAATAAGGATCAAATCAAAATCAGAACAGTAATAGCAGAGGTAGAAGTGGAAGATATCAGAGTAATTTTCAAAGAGGTAGACAGAATCAAAGAGGAGGCTATGGTAATAGTACTTGGTCTTTATGTGATTTTCCTCCAAGCAAAAATTCAATTGACACTAAATAGGTATACAAGCTGAAACATAAGCTTGATGGAACATTCACAAGTATAAGGTTAGGCCTATTGCCAAAGGTTATGCTCAAGAGAAAGGCACTGATTTTTATGATACCTTTGCTTCTACATGCCGAATGACTAGTGTCATTTTTGCATTTGCAGCTCATCAACCTACTCTCCAAAAATTTAATTTATAGAAAGGAATTTCGGCCACAACCTAATCTCCTCCAAACTTTAATTATAAGAAAGAACAATTGTACAAGTGAATTGGCCTAGCACCCATGGGACCCCCCATATCCCACAAAGCAGGGGTTGCTTATAGTTTTCTAGAGAACATTACAAAGAAGGATAAGCCTTTGTTCCCCCTCATGGGGGCCACTTTCTTTTAATCTTGTTGCTCTCGAGCAAAAACACTCTATGATGTCTAAAAAGTAGGGGCTTCTTACATTTGGAAGTTCTTTTTCCTAAAAGGAGAAGATATTGTTGGAGTTGGACGTCTGCGGAAGCACGCGAACAGCACAAGGAAGAAGAAGAAGCTTGGAGCACAACACACAAGACTGAATGTATTACTAGAGAATGTACAAAGATTAGTAGCCCATTAGGGCAATAGGCGTATATACAAGCCGAGGGAAAAAAACCTCCTAAAGAGGGAAAAAAGTGCCCCGGCAGTCCTAGAGTGTTCACACACATCACTACCTAAATATATCAACAAATCCCCCCTGGGAGTGATGCGGTGAACAAGGAGCTGGCACTCATGTATAAGGAAGTGCCAAGCTATGTGGAAATCACTCCACAAAAGGAAGTAAGCCCAAAGCTTTGCGGAAAGCTTCAAACTTCTCCCTAGGCAGAGCCTTCGTGAAAAGGTCTGCAATGTTCTCCTGCGTGGGCACATATGCCAAGCTGATCTCCCCAGCAGAGAACCTCTCCCTGACATAGTGATAATGCACCTCAATGTGCTTAGTGCGAGCATGGAACACAGGGTTCCTCGCAACTGCCAATGCGCTCTGACTGTCAGTGAAGATGGTGGTGGCAGAAGACTGGCCAACACCCAAATCAGCCATAAGGCGTCTGAGCCACACACACTCAACAGTCGCTGTGAAAGCTGCCCTATACTCAGCCTCACAACTGGAAGTGGCCACAGTAGGCTGCTTCTTGCTCAACCAAGATATACATGAGCTACCAAGCATGAAGCAAAAACCACTGGTGGACACACGAGTGTCATAGCAACCAGCCCAATCTGAGTCAGAAAAAGCATGCAAATCTGGCGGTAGTGATCCCCCCTTGGGATAAAACAACCCAAGTAGCCGAGTACCACTCAAGTAGCGAAAGATGCGCTTAACCGCTTTCCAATGCGTGACTCCTGGGCAATGCATAAACCTGCTCATCTGTGAGACAGCAAACTGAATATCTGGCCGAGTAATGCATAAGTAAATCAAGCATCCAACAGCCTGCTGATAGAGAACAGCATCAAATGCATCTCCAGCATCATGAAGACTCAATTGTAAACCTGTCTCCATAGGAGTGGCAATAGGCTTACAGTCTTCAAGGCCAAAACGCTGCAATAATGTGTCAATATATTTCGTTTGACACAAAGCCATTCCACCATCAACGTGCATAAACTGAATGCCCAAATAGTGATGCAAATGCCCCAAATCAGACATCTCAAATGAGGCATGCAAATCAGCCTTAAAATCAGCAATATGTGTCTCAATAGGACCAGTGAGCAGCATGTCATCAACATAGACAACGATGATCAGAAGCACATCATTAGCACGTTTAACATATAAGGTGCTTTCAGTTGGACTGTTCTCAAAACCATGTGCAATCAGATAGGCATGTATCTTCTCATACCAAGCACGTGGTGCTTGCTTTAAACCATATAACGCCTTCTTTAACCTGCACACCTGGTTTTCATGCCCTTTCTGCACAAAGCCACGGGGCTGAAAAACATACACTTCTTCATGCAAGTCACCATTCAGAAATGCTGTTTTAATGTCCAACTGATGTACATTCCAACCATGATGGGCTGCAAGTGCACAAATGCTCCGAACAGTAGTCATACGGCATGTAGGTGCAAAGGTCTCATCAAAATCAATGCCTCTTTCCTGCGCATAACCCTTTGCAACAAGCCTAGCCTTATACCTGTCAACTGTACCATCAGGTTTACGCTTCAGCTTGTATACCCACTTAGTGCCAATGGCCTTCTTGCCAGGAGGCAAGTCACATAAAGACCATGTACCATTCTTCATTATAGCATCATATTCAGATTGCATAGCAGCCATCCAATTTTCTGAATTTTGTGCTTCATCAAAAGAAACAGGCTCATTCTCATCACAGAGACTAGATGCAGCCATAGCATAGCAATCTGATGCAAAGGAGGCACTATGAGAGCCTGAACGAGTACGATATGACAAAGGTGCATCTAATTTGCTGTCACGCAAAGTCTGCACCAGCCATTTTGGCATAGTTTTTGCCTGCTCAATATCAGCTCTCTCATCAACAAGTGCATCATGTAAATCTGCATCAGAAATGGAATGATCTGCATCATCATATGAAACCTGCAAAGGCTGAGAAGTTGCCTCATTAGGACCAGCACTAGCCTGTCCACCTGTAAAAAGAGGCATCAAAGTATCATACATGTCTTTGGAGCTAACAGATGTCTCCTTAGTACATGAAAGCAATGGCTGAATAGCATCTTCTACAAAGACAACATCACGGCTAACCAGAATGCGTTTAGTCTGTGGATGATACAGACGATACCTTTACTTTCAGAACTATACCCAACAAAAATACATTTTACTGCCTTATCATCCAATTTTCTGCGATGTTGTTCAGGCACTAATGCATATGCCAAACAACCAAAAACACGCAGATGAGCAACAGATGGCTTGCGGTCATGCCAAGCCTCATATGGAGTGATAGACTGCAACGCTTTAGTGGGACACCTGTTCAGTACATATGCTGCACACATGACAGCCTCAAGCCAGAAACTATGTGGTAAAGCCTGACTTTTGACCATGCACCTCGCCATCTCCATGAGTGACCTGTTCTTTCGTTCAGCAACTCCATTCTGTTGAGGTGTATACGGCACTGTACACTGGTGTTTTATCCCACGTTCAGCCAGAAATGCATTAAAATCTGAAGACATATACTCCCCCCCTCGATCAGAACGGAGGGTGCCCATTTTACATGCTGACAGATTTTCAGCCAAAACCAAAAACTGTTTGAAGCACATGAACACTTCGGACTTTGCTTTGAGTGGATATACCCATGCATGCCTGGAAAAATCATCAATGAAAGTCACGAAGTAAAGGTAATTTCCAAAAGAGGGTGTCTGCATAGGACCACAGACATCACTATGTACAAGCTGCAATTTCTGCGTAGCCCGAACTGAACCATCTTTTGGAAAGGAAGAACGCTGCATTTTGCCCAAAATACAGCCTTCACAAACATGTTTTCCAGGTGCCTCAAGTTTGGGCAAAGAGGACACCATTTCAGATTTCTGCAGGCGTAACAAACTAGCAAAATTCAGATGACCAAAGCGTGCATGCCAAAGCTTTGCATCTGACATAGCCTGAGAATCATGAACTGCACATGCCGAATCATTCACAGATCTTTCATAGTCTATGAGCTTATACAGCCCACGACATAAAATGCCAGAAGCAATAATCACATCGCCATTTGAGAGATCATGGACTGTACACCTGTCATCAACAAATTTCACAACCAAGCCAATCTTGGCTAATGCAGAAACTGATAACAGATTCTTTTTGATCCCTGGCACAAATAAAGCATCTGACAAAGTGAAAGAACTACCATCAGCAGTAGTCAGAATGATCTTACCAACTCCCATAACAGGATAAGAGGAGTTATTGGCGCATGTGACAGTATTCCCTGTAGGAGCAGGCTCAAGTGAAGAGAAGAAACTGCGCTGCGAGGTAATATGTTTGGTCGCCCCACTGTCAAAATACCAAACATCTGAGTCTACTACAGACATGCACTGATCATGAGAAGATGGGTCAAAACTGCAGACAGTGGTAAACGCCCATTCTTCTTCCTGCACAAGATTTGCAGACTCTGTTTTTGGTGTAGAGGCCTCTGCAACAACCATTCCAGCCTCTTTCTTCTTTGCCTCTTTAGCAGCCAATTTTGGACAGTTCTTTATAATATGATCATTTCCTTTACAGTACTTGCAGAACAATTTCTGCTTTTCTGATTTCTTTTCATCTTTATCCTGGTTCTTCGATTGTGCAGCATTTGCAGATTTCTGCTTACTAGTAGAAGAGCTCCATTTTCCTTTGCCCTTCTGACTAGCCAGGAAAGCTTGATCTGCAACACGCATAATGGACCTGTTCTGCCTGGACTGATCTTCCTGCAACAGAACAGAGACTAATTCCTCAAATGACAAGGCATTCGGATTGCCTTTCATCATCAACCGAAGAGTAGAGGCAAAGCTCTGATATGAATCAGGAAGACCATTCAGAACGGTCTGCACAAGTGAGCTATCTGGTATAACCTCATCAGCAGAAATCAATTGTTCCTTCAGGTCTTTGATCTTTGTAAGAAAACTGTCCATAGAATCACCTTCATTCATGTGCTCACTCTCCAACTGTTTTCGGAGGTAAGCAACACGAGCCTCATTCCTAGCCTGGTACAAAGTGGTAAGTGTATCCCAAGCATCCTTTGCTGTTCTGCAAGAGCGAATGTGAGGAATAATGGCACGTTTGACAGACAAAGCTATCAATGCATGTGCCTGGGCATCTCTGCCATCCCAACGAATCTGCTCTGCAGTAGGTGCAACAGAAACAGCAGCACGAACAGGAATCTGCGGAATATCATCTTCGACACCATCTTCATCAGCTCCAACACCTGTATTTGCAGTACCTGTCGTTACAGGTGTAACAGGACGTCTTTCAACACCCTGCACAATGTTCCACAATCCTTTTGCAACCAGTACATGTCGCATCATATAAGCCCATAATGGGTAGTTGGTACCATCCAACTTATCCTCAACAGCCAACATACGGAATACATCACTGCTTTCAGCCATGGCCGGTGACTAAAATACCTTGATGCAGAAAATTGACTGTATCTAAAAAAGTTGAACGGAACTGCCCAAACGAGTTCTGCTAGACCTGTAGCAGACTTCGAGACGCTTAAACTGGCGAACAGAAACTGGTATATACCTTTGGCACAAAAGGACGAAATAGCCTGCACAAGCGCTGCGATAGTGCGTTCGGAGGCCGAAACGAGCTCAGATCGCGATTTCGACACGACAAAGCGAAGCAGTTTTGATCTCGAAAACACCCTGAGTATGCTCACCAAATTTCGTGCGAATCTGAGACTGCAAACGGAGGAGTGTCGACGGCGCCCTAGAAGAAGCGACGACCTGCTCTGATACCAATTGTTGGAGTTGGACGTCTGCGGAAGCACGCGAACAGCACAAGGAAGAAGAAGAAGCTTGGAGCACAACACACAAGACTGAATGTATTACTAGAGAATGTACAAAGATTAGTAGCCCATTAGGGCAATAGGCGTATATACAAGCCGAGGGAAAAAAACCTCCTAAAGAGGGAAAAAAGTGCCCCGGCAGTCCTAGAGTGTTCACACACATCACTACCTAAATATATCAACAGATATTTTTTAATCAGCCATTCTTTAGGAGGGATACCAAAGTTTGTGGCATACCTCCCTTTCTAGATCTTCCAAAGGATCTCACCTATTATAACATTCCACAATGTTGAGGAATAGCTGATTGCTTCCCTCAATAATGCTTGCTCTAGGTGATTTTTCACTATAGCAACATTATTCTCCCAAGGGTCCACCAAACCCACATTGACTTGGGGCATGAAAGGAAGAGGTGTCCCAAGTCCTCATTGCCATGAAGGCACCATTCACACCATGGAGGGGCTTCATAAATTTTGTTGGTTTCTACATTGTTCTGAATTCCCTGGTGGAGGATTCATCACAGAAGAACTGTCTTTTTATCTCAATGAGGGGATGTCAAAGGGATTAGAACTTAAATTCCCACCTAAAACTTGACAACTCTAGAGGCCATCTCCTATTAAGCATGACATGAAAGTCCACATTCTTCTTGAATCTCCGAATTGTATCCAGACTATTGCTGTTGTGCCATCTAAGACCTCAAGTTGAGGGGATTCATGCCGAGTAAGGATGTGAGTCCTCAAGAACTCCAATCTTGGAGTTTGAGGTTTGCGCAAGCACACCAACAACACAAGGGAGAAGAAGAAGAAGAATCTTAGAGCACAACACAACACTGAATGAATTACCGAGTGAATGTACAAAGATAAGTAACACATTAGGGTTATAGGCATATATACAAGCCAGGCAAAAGAACTCCTATAGAGTGAAAAAAGTACCTTGATGGTCCTAAGTGTATTCACACACATCACTGCTTAAATATATCAACAAATCCCCACAAGGAGTGATGCGGTGAACAATGAGTTGGAACTCATGTATAAGGAAGTACCAAGCTATGTGGAAACAAATTGATCCACAAAAGGAAGTAAGCCCAAAGCTTTGCAGATAGCTTCAAACTTATCCATAGGCAGAGCCTTTGTGAAAAGATGTGCAACATTCTCTTGTGTGGGCATATATGCCAAAGTGATCTCTCCAGCAAAGGACCTGTCCCTCACATAATGATAGTGCACCTCAATGTGCTTTGTGCAAGCATGGAATATAGGGTTCCTCACAAATCCCAATGCACTCTCATTGTCAGTGAAAATGGTGGTGGTAGAAGACTGACCAACACCCAAATCATCCAAAAGGCATCGAACACACTATCATAGTGCTTGTGCATGCAATTTTTTCCTTTTATGTCAAACTTTTGATTCACCAGTTCAAGTGCCTCAAAGTTTGTTATGGATCTAGTAGAGCTCAATAGGGTAGTACTGCTCAACTTTTTGAGATACAATCATTTTTTTGCGTTAGTGTATTTTTTTCAGTGGCCATGGCTAAAAATAATGATGTATTCCATATGTTGGTTGTTGACGATAGATTGGATAGTACTAATTAGCCATTATGGACATATATGATGCAACATATATTGGTTGCAAAAGGAATGTGGAATATTGTGTAAGTGTTTGAAATACGTCCTATTACACCTGCAAACATAGTGATCGAAGGTGATGTAGATGCGGTTGAAGATGACAATCTTCAAATTCCTGTTCATGTTGGGGTTCCTATTGCACCTACATAGCAACTTTGTTGGGATGGCATAGATGCTCAAACACATGCATTGATAGCTTTGCCTATCAAATGTGCTGCTATTCCTCACATTTTCTCTTGCAAAATAGCAAAGAATGTTTGGGATACACTTACCACTTTATACCAAGCAAGAAATGAGGCTCGTGTTGCTTACCTCCAAAAACAGTTGGAGAGTGAGCACATGAATGAAGGAGATTCCATGGACAATTTTTGAAAAAGATCAAGGATTTGAAGGAGCATTTGATTTTTGTTGATGAAATCTTATCTAATAGTTCACTTGTGTAGACTGTTCTAAATGGTCTTCCATATTCATATTAGAGTTTTGTTTCTACTCTTTGGTTGATGATGAAAGGCAATCCAAAGCCTTAACATTTGAGGAGTTAGTCTGTGTTTTGTTGTAGGAAGATCATTCTAGATAGAAGAGGTCGATCATATGTGTTGCAGATCAAAATTTCTTAGCTACTCAGAAGGGAAAGGGAAATTGGATCTCATCTACTAGCAAGCAAAAATCGCTAATGCTGCACAATCAAAGAAAGAAGACAAAGATGAGAAGAAATCAAAAAAGCAAAAATTGTCTTGCAGGTATTGTAAAGGAAATGATCATGTCATAAAGAGTTATCGAAAACTAGCTGCAAAAGAGGCAAAAAAGAAAGAGGTTGGAATGTTGGTTGTAGAGGCCTCTACACCTAAAACACATTCTACTAATCTTGTGAAGAATGAAGAGTGGGTGTTTACCACTCTTTTTAATTTTGACCCATCTTCTCATGAGCAATGTATGTTTGCAATAGACTGAGATGTTTGGTACTTTGATAGTGGGCCAACCAAACATATTACCTCACAGTATAGTTTCTTCAATTCACTTGAGCTTGCCCCTATAGGGAATACTGTGCACCAACAACTCCTCTTATCTTGTAATGGGAGTTGCTGAGATCATTTTGACTACTATTGATGGCAGTTCTTTTACATTGTCAGATGCTTTGTTTGTACCAAGAATTAAGAAAATCTGTTGTTAGTATCCACATTAGCCAAGATTGGCTTGGTTGTCAAACTTATTGATGATAGATGTACAATCCATGATCCCTCAAATGGTGATGTTATTATTGCTTCTAGCATTTTATGTTGTGGGTTGTATAAGTTCATAGACTATGAAAAATCTGTGAATGATTCAGCATGTGAATTACATGATTCTTAGGTAATCTGAGATGCAAATCTTTGGCATGCATGCTTTGTTCATCTAAATTTTGCTAGTTTGGTACACATGTAGAATCTAAAATGGTTTCCTATTTGCCCAAACTTGAGGCACCTCATAAACACATTTGTTAAGGCTATATTTTGGGCAGAATGTAGCATTCCTGATTCCCAAAAGATGGTTCAGTTAGAGCTACTTAGAAATTGTCGCTTGTTCAAAATGATGTCTATGGTCCTATACAAACGCCCTCTTTTGGGAACTACCTTTACTTCATGACTTTCAATGATGATTTTTCTAGGCATGCATAGGTGTATCCATTGAAAGAAAAGTTTGAAGTGTTTATGTGCTTTGAACAATTTTTGGTTTTGGTTAAAAACCTATCAACATGCAAAATAGGCAATCTCCATTCTAATCGAGGGAAGGAATACATGTCTTTTGATTTTAATGCATTTCTGGCTAAATGTGGGAGCAATATACACCTTAATAGAATGGATTCATTGAGAGAAAGAACATGTCACTCATGGAGATGGCAAGGTGTATGGTCAAAAGGTAGGTTGCACCACATAGCTTTTGGCTTGAGGCTATTATGTGTGCAGCATATGTACTTAACAAGTATCCCACCGAAGCACTGCAATCTATCACTCCATATGAGGCTTGGCATGGTCGCAAGCCATTTTTTCTCATATATAATTTTTTGGTTGTCTTGCATATGCATTAGTGGCTGAACAACAAAATAGGAAATTGGATGATAAAGTAATGAAATGTAGTTTTGTTGGGTATAGTTCAAAAGCAAAGGCTATCATCTGTATCATCCACATACTAAATGCATTATGGTTAATCATGATGTTTTTTTGTGGAAGATGCAATTCAGCCATTACTTTCATGTACCAAGGAGACATCAGTTAGCTCTAGAGATCTGTATGGTACTTGTTGCCTCTTTTTATAGGTGGAAAATCAAGTGCTAGTCCAAATGAGGCAATTTCTCAGCCTTTACAGGTTTCATGTGATGATGGAGATCACTCCATTTCTAATGTAGATTTACATGATGAGCTTTTTGATAAGAGGATTAATATAGGGGAGGCAAAAACTATGCTAAAATGACTAGTGTAGACTTTGCGAGATAGCAAATTAGATGCACCTTTGTCATATCATACTCGCTCAGGCTCTCATAGTGCTTCTTCTACATGAGATTGCTATGTTATGGATACCTCTAGTCTTTCTGATGAGAATGAGTGTTTTGTTTGATGAGGCACAAAATCCAAAAAATTAGATGGCTACTATGCAATCAAAATATGATGCTATTATGAAGAATGGTACTTGGTTCTTAGGTGATTTGCCTTTTGGTAAGAAGCCCATTGGCACTAAGTATACTAGTATACAAGTTGAAGTGTAAGATTGATGGAACAGTTGAAAGGTATAATGCAAGGGTTGTTGCAAAAGATAATGCTCAAGAAAGAGGTATTGATTTAGAGACATTAAAAATAGTGTTCCTAGCATCTGTGCACTTGCAACTCATTATGGGTGTTGATCATTCTTCTACCACCACCATCTTCACTGACAATTAGAGCACATTAGTAGTTGCGAGGAACCATCTCTTCCATGCTCACACTAAGCACATTGAGGTGCACTATCATTATGTTAGGGAGAGGTTTTGTGCTGGAGAGATCAGTTTGACATATGTGCCCAAATGAGAGAATTTTGAAGACCTTTTGACAAAGTCTTTGCCTAGGGAGAAGTTTGAAGCTTTTTGCAAGGCATTTGGCTTACTTCCTTTGTTGATTCCACATAGATTGGACCTTCCTTACACATGAGTGCCAACTCCTTGTTCATCGCATCACTCCTATGGGGATTTGTTGATATATTATGGTAATGATGTTTGTGAGCACACTATGACCATCGGGGCACTTTGTTCCTCTTTAGGAGGTCCCCCCCCCCCTTGTCTTGTATATATGCTTATAATGCTAATGGGTCCCTTATCTTTTTATATTTTCTTGGTAATACATTTAGTATTGTGTGTTATGCTCCAAGATTCTTCATGCTTGCATGCTTCCATACACCTCAAACTCCAACACTTCTTCATGCTTCCATATACCTCAAACTCCAACACTTCATGCTCAACCAAGATGTACAAGTTTCCATACACCTCAAACATGCTTCCATACACCTCAAACTCGAACACTTCTTGCTCAACCAAGATATGCATCAGCTACTAAGCATGAAGCAAAAAACCACTAGTGGACATGAGTGTCATAGCAACCAGCCCATTCAGAGTAAAAAAAAATCATGTAAATTTGGAGGTGTGATCCTGTTGGAGTTAGACATCTGTGGAAGCATGCAAACAACACAAGGAAGAAGAAGAAGCGTGGAGCACAACACACAATATTGAATGTATTACCACTAGAATGTACAAAAGATAAGTAGCCCATTACGGCAATAGGCTTATATACAAGCTAGGGGAGAAAAATCTCCTAAAGAGGGAAAAAAGTGCCCCGGTGGTCCTAGAGTGTTCACACACATCACTACCTAAATATATCAACAAATCCCCCATGGGAGTGATGCGGTGAACAAGGAGCTGACACTAATGTATAAGGAAGGCCAAGCTATGTGGAATCAATCCACAAAGGAAGTAAGCCCAAAGCTTTGCAAAAGCTTCAAACTTCTCCCTAGGGAGAGCCTTCGTAAAAAGGTCTGCAATGTTCTCTTGCGTGGGCAAATATGCAAAGCTGATCTGCCCAACAAAGAACCTCTCCTTGACATAATGACAATGCACCTCAATGTGCTTAGTGTGAGCATGGAACACAAGGTTCCTCACAACTGCCAATGCACTCTGACTGTTAGTGAAGATGGTGATGGCAGAAGACTGACCAACACCCAAATCATCCATAAGGCGTCTGAGCCACACACACTCAACAATCATTGTGAAAGTTGCCCTATACTCAACCTCACAACTAGAAGTGGCCACCATAGGCTTCTTCTTGCTCAACCATATACATGAGCTACAAAGCATGAAGCAAAAACCACTAGTGGACACACGAGTGTCATAGCAACCAACCCAATCAGTGTCAGAAATAGCATGCAAATCTGGTGGTAGTGATATCCTCTTAGGAAAAAACAATCCAAGTAGTCAGGTACCACTCAAGTAGCCAAAGATGTGCTTAACTGCTTGCCAATGCTTGACACCTGGGCAATGCATAAACTTGCTCCTTTATGAGACATCAAACTAAATATCTGGCCAAGTAATGCATAAGTAAATCAAGCATCCAACAACCTGCTGATAGAGAACAACATCAAATGCATCTCCGGCATCATGAAGACTCAATCGTAAACCTATTTCCATAGGAATAGCAATAGGCTTATAGTATGATACTTTGCTACCTCTTTTTACAGGTGGACAGTCTAGTGCTGGTCCTAATGAGGCAACTTCTTAACCTTTGTAGGTTTCATGTGATCATACAGATCATTCCATTTCTGATGCAGATTTACATGATGCACTTGTTGATGAAAGAGATGATATTGAGCAGGCAAAAACTATGGCAAAATGGATGGTGCAGACTTTGTGTGATAACAAATTAGATGCACCTCTGTCATATCGTACTCGATCAAGCTCTCATAGTGCCTCTTTTACATCAGATTGCTATGCTATGGCTTCCTCTAGTCTCTGTGATGAGGATGAACCTGTTTCATTTGATGAAGCGCAAAATTATGAACATTGGATGGTTGAAATGCAATATGAATATGATGCTATCATGAAAAATGGTACCTGGTCTTTATGTGACTTGCCTCCCAACAAGAAGGCCATTGGCAATAAGTGGGTATACAAAATGAAGCATAAACCTGATGGAACAGTTGATAGGTATAAGTCTAGACTTGTTGTAAAGGGTTATGTGCAGGAAAGAGGCATTGATTTTGATGAAACCTTTGCTCCTATTTGCTGAATGACTACTCTTCACAACATCTGTGCACTTGCACCTCATCATGGTTGGAATGTACATCAGTTGGACATTAAAACAAAATTTTTGAATGGTGACTTGCATGAAGGTGTATGTTTTTTAGATCCATGGCTTTGTGTAGAAACGGCATGAAAACCAGGCATGCAGGTTAAAGAAGGCATTATATGGTTTAGCACAAGCACCACGAGCTTGATATGAAAAGATACATGCCTATCTGATTGCAAATGGTTTTGAGAACAGTCCAATTGAAAGCGCCTTATATGTTAAGCGTGCTAATGATGTGCTTCTGATCATTGTGGTGTATGTTGATGACATTCTTCTCAGTGGTCCTCATGACATGCATATTGCTGATTTTAAGGCTATTTTCCATGCCCGATTTGAGATGTCTGATTTGGAGCATTTCCATCACTATTTGGGCATTCAATTTATGCAAGTTGATGGTGAAATGACTTTGTGTCAAACAAAATACATTGACACATTATTGCAGTGTTTTGTTTGGATCTAACAAATGTCTCCTTAGTACATGAAGTAAGGACTGAATAGCATCTTCCACAAAAACAACATCACGACTAACCAAATGCGTTTAGTGCGTGGATGATAGAGATGACAGCCTTTGCTTTCAGAACTTTACCTAACAAAAAATACATTTTTACTACTTTATCATCCAATTTTTTGGGATGTTGTTTAGGCATTAATGCATATGATAGACAACCAAAAACATGCAGATGAGCAACAAATGGCTTGCGACCATGCCAAGCCTCATATGGAGTGATAGACTGCAGTGCTTTAGTGGGATACTTGTTAAGTACATATGCTGCACACATAACAACCTCAAGCCAGAAACCAGGTGGTAAATTCTGACTCTTGACCATACACCTCACCATCTCCATGAGTGACCTCTTCTTCCATTCAACAACTCCATTCTCTTGAGATGTATACGATACTATACACTGATGTTTTATCCCATGTTCAACCAGAAATGCATTAAAGTTAGAAGACATATATTTCCCCCCTCGATCAAAATAGAGGTGCCCAATTTACATGTTGATAGATTTTCGGCCAAAACCAGAAACTGTTTGAAGCACATAAATACTTCAGACTTTGCTTTCAATGGATATACCCATGCATGCCCAGAAAAATCATAGATGAAAGTCATGAAGTAAAGATAGTTTCCAAAAGAGGATGTCTACATAGGACCACAAACATCACTATGAACAAGCTTCAATTTCTGAGTAGCTCAAACTGAACCATCTTTTGGAAAGGAGGAATGCTACATTTTGCCCAAAATATAGCCTTCACATACATGTTTACTAGGTGCCTCAAGTTTGGGTAAAGAGGACACCATTTCAAATTTTTGCAGCCATAGAAAACTAGCAAAATTCAAATGACAAAAGCATGCATGCCAAAGCTTTGCATCTGACATAGCCTGAGAATCATGTACTACACATGTTGAATCATTCACATATCTTTCATAGTCTATGAGCTTATACAGACCATGACATAAAATGCCATAAGCAATAATGACATCCCATTTGACAGATCATGAACTGTGCATATATAATCAACAAATTTCACAACCAAGACAATCTTGGCTAATGCGGAAATCAATAATAGATTTTTCTTGATTTGTGGCACAAATAAAGCATTTGACAATGTAAAAGAACTACCATCCATAGTAGTAAGGAGGATCTTACCAACTCCCATAACAGGATTGTTAGCTGAAAAAATTGTTGATTATGCACTAACATGTTCCATGTTGTGGAGTATATGTTTGATTGTAGGTATTTTGCAAAGAAGAGATGTTTTTCAGTTGCGGTAAACTTCGAGAAAATCTGGTGGTTTGGATGAGATTAATGGTCTCTTTCAATTGTCCATAGTGCACGAGGAGGGTAGGCAAGGGGTCAAAATTCTATCTCCGAAGTCAGAGGTTCACCTCAAATTTGAAATTCCTGAGGAAACATGATGGAAGATCCTAGCATGGATGTGTGATCTAGATAAGCTTGCACTAGGTTGTATGAGAGACCCATCATAATGTTCTTTTGTGTGCATTCGGTATTGGAACTTTAAGATTTTTCTGAAAATCAACATTCCAGGAAATGCTAAGTTTGGTCCCTTAAAAAAAAAGAGGAGGAAACAAAAGAAATAAAGAAAAGGACGGAAAAAAACAAGAAAAGAATTTATAAAAGAAGAGGACAAAAGTAAAGATAATACGCATTAATAATTTTTTTTTCAAAGTTTGTAAGTTAAAAGAAAAAAAAAAGAAAACAAAAGAGATGAAAGTTGATACGTACATGAGTCATAAGTGGGTTAGTGGGGTGTCAGGAGAGTGGATTAGTGGGGAGGGAAGAAGAAGAAGAAAAAAAAAAAAAAAGAAGGAAAATAAAAAAGGAAAAAAAAAACATTGCATCCCCCCTTTCCCGAGTTTTTTTGGTTTTTTCCCCTTTGTTTTTTTTGTTCTATGCAGGTGTTAGAAGGGGGGATAATAAAGAAAATTTCTTTTTGGGGGGCTCTTTGTCTCTGTGCAGTTTTTTGGGGGGAGGGTCTTCTCGTGTCTATGCAGGTGACTGTCGAGGGCAAGAGACTGGGAAAAGTTCTCAGTAGCCGAAGGAAGAAGGAGGGAGCCGGGCCGTGTATCGCTCCTGGAATCTTGGTGGCTGGAGCGTAGAGAAGCGAGAAATGGTAGTTCCTTGGCAGAGTACAAAAAGAAAGGGGGCAATCATATCGGGGAGAGGCACTGCACTTCTGAAGCTTCTGCTCCTCTTAAGTTTTCATGAGAGTGCTGACAAAACTTGAAACGAAGTTGATGGAGACTATCAGTTCATAAGAAACTCTAGATATTTCAAAGATAACATCTGAGGAAACAACTGAGTATTTGAGCAAACACATGAGACGAGGTTTATTCTATTTCCCACAACAAGGAAACTCTTTGGCTTATATATTCATATCTGCGGTGGAGATCCCCCGAAATTTAAGTTTCATCAGATACTAAAGATCTAGTAGCAGAGGGCAGTCAACAGAAAACATGGACGACTACTGCAAAGGAGGCCAAGGGTCAGGATTTTTTTGCTTCCATATCAGTCCGTCTGTGCAATGCAAGTGATTTGATCAATGTGTTCCCTAAAGCCATGAAAGAATAGTGTAGAGAACATAATGACAGAACGTCAGGTGTCGATCCATTTGGTGGCTGAAGATCGCACAATAGCTTCATCTCTGATGGTGGAAGTCATGTTGATTGAAGCTTTACATGCACAAGATTTACATGCAAACTGTTTGAGATTTTGCACTTTCAGATATCACGAACCAGAGTGAGTTCCAGAATAATCGAAGTTCCATGAGAAATGAAGCAAGAGATTGACGGGTCACTGAGATGAAAGTTTGGGTGGAATATGATATGATATGCAAGTGTGGAAATATGAACATGTGTTGATGGTAGTTCACGAATGAATAAGGGATGATTTGATGAATTATTATATAGATATCCAAATTAAGCAGGTATAGCGATGTATGGTCTTCTCAGGACAAGAGTTGAATACAAGTGCTGGAGGAGCTTTGACATTTTCATTGGGACAATTCTTCAACGTTGAGGCTAGTATTCATCATGAGAAACTTATGTGGCAACTTGAGGATGCGACACTGTGTTGACAAACATCTGGCAATGCTTTTAATTTCTCTGAGAATCAGTTGAAAGCCCTAAGCGTGAATGATTTTTCCAAGCAAATAAATTCATAGTTTGACAAAAGATTTTTGTCATTGGTATGAATACATTCTACATGTTAGCGTGAAACACCTCTAGAATAGGAAGTTGTGCATGCCAATGAAATTATAGGAGCTCAAATTTTGCGGTGGCAGGTTCTAAGTATTCCACCTCCTCTCATTTTGGGTCATTACAGTAAAGTCAATGGGGAACAACAATATGGAGGAGTTCAAGAAGGGAGTCATTCTGGCCAAGTTTGGGGGGGTTTCCTCAGAAATAGAGATCAACCTATAAAGGCTTAAGGGAAGGGGAAAGAGCATCACAAAAATTGTTAGCAAGTGCATGAGAGGACAGGGTGCAACGTCTGAAGAGCTACTGCTGTAGTGCAACAGGGAGGGAATTTGTATTCGCTTAACTCACAGCAAAATTGGATCGGTCCTCTACATGAGCCCATTCAAAAGGGTATGCCATGGAGCTCTCATTTATTTATGACAAGGGGTGCATAAGTTCCATGTAGTCATTGTAGCTAGCTAAAAAATTGCATACATGAAAATATCAGATTTTGGAAATTTGCATGTCTACGTGTCTAGATTTCAAAATTGTTAATGTGACTCTCTCTTGGAATTTAATAAAAGAATGTTAGTGAATTCGCATGCTCATTTCATCATTTCTTTATGATGGAAATACACATAAATAGACGTGGAGGTGAATTTCGGCTCCGGTTGGGTTAATTAAGAAAAAAAAACAACAACAACAGAGCATAACCGTACAACGTCCTAATGGAATGAGTGCTCGATTAAAGCCTCTTGGATAATTAAAAAGCTATTTATGGGAAGGTTCTATGGACAACCTGTTGCACTTGGGCAGTTAGCACTCACCTTAAGCTATTATCTTTTAAAACATAACCCGTTGGGAATGCAAGCAGGAAATAGAAGCTCTCCTAGCTTATAGTTCTAATAGAGAGGAAAATGTCCACACACCATAATTCATGGATGTTATCAGTATAGTGACTTGTGCTCCTTGCACTCCTTGCCACCTATCATATGCGTCATTGCAGTGGGAAGTCTAAGTTGTATTTCTTCCCATTGCAGTGGGTTGTTCTATTTGTGTGAGAATAACCAGATGATCCATCTTTTGAATGAGGAGCCTAGCTTTATTGGATGCGCGTAGAATAAGGTTTTGGTTGGAGAAGAAACCAAAATCAACCTTGCATGTGCTTTTCTACATATTAACACAGATAAAGCATTAATTATTGCAATTGTCAATTGACGTTCTTAGGAGTTGTGAGGTTGCGCTAAGATCTAAGGTTTGCGATCCCCACACAACTTCAGCTCTCATATTACTTCCACATGTTCATTGCAAGCCCATGATTATGGGAGTGTCTGAGTATGTGTGGCTTTGATAACCAACAAAATTGAAATGAGTTGACAAGGTGTGGAAAAGGTTGGTGAGGGTGAGTTAGAGAGTTTGTGGGCATGCGAGGGTGCGAGTGTGTGTGTGTACAGGTCAGAGTGTGTGTGAGTTATGGTATGTAAAGTATTGAGGTTGATGATGTGTGCAAGTGTGTGCATGAGAGTAAGAGAGATTTGAGAAGGAGGGGAAAGAGATTGAGGATTAGAAGAACGAGTGCATTTGCACATGTTCGCGAGCTTGGGGTGAGTAAAGATTCCTCAAAAATAGACATCTAAGCGATTTAGTGGTGGAAAAACACCTTCTCTGTGGCTTCATTGAAGCCCAAAATTTGGCACGCTCGGTGGGACTTGGCTTAGCACATCTCATAGAGATTGCTACAAGTTTGCTTGGTGCCCCACTCGTGTGGCACAACCATCCGACCCCACAATTGCCTTGGTTCTTGGTTAAAGAGATGGCTGAGAGACACACAACTCCTTTTGGAGACTTTTCACGCTTTCTAGGCTCCCTCAATGAAGATCCCGATGACCACATTCAAATATTTGAGCTAATATGTGGTGCCCATGAGATAGTGGAAGAGGGTAGGAAACTTCGATTCTTTCCAGCGACGTTGAGAGGTGATGCAAGTGAATGGTATGCTAGCTTAGCCATGCACGAGAGAACGACTTACGATGATGTTGCTCTAGCACAATGGTGAGAACCACGTTAAGAAGCTTCACCTCCTTAATGTCAATCCGCAGAAGAGATAGGAGTGATATGAAGATCGTGAATGTGAGATGAAGTGAGAGTGATGGTGAGAAGCATAGAAATGCACACACACATGCATACACACTACGAAGAGACAAGCAAGACACAATGGAAGGTGGGAAATTAGCTCTATTACTCAAAAACACTATTACAAGCTCAAAAGAACTCTAAACTTCAACAAGCTAACCTCCAAAATGAGCTCTCTAGCTCTTTTTATAGTTTCTAGACTAGTTTTGACCGATTTCACATCTAGTGACCGACATAGTTACAAATTAGGTCCTAGATGCTATTTGGAAGGGTAAACGATGTCTAAAAATAACGAAAATTGATACGCTTGTTCTACCTAAGCTCCTCAAGCTCGAGGACTCCTCGGCTTGCACAAAATGGAGCTGTGGATTACAAAATGGGGTTTTCTATGTTACATATGTTACAATAGTGATAAGAATCACTGTTGGAGGTTTTTGGAAAGTATTTGAAAACATAATTATTTGAAAAACGATTCGACTGGCTCCCTACTTTGTCGTTACATGCTTCCGTGTCGTCTGTGCCTCTGGCTGCTTCCAACACCCCCCTCCCTCTCGCTTCTGTCATCCCTGACAGAACCTTGCTGTGAGGTCTGCCGGATATAGTTCTGTAGGAGGTCTTGAGCGAGGGTGTGCTCGGAGATGCGAATGCCTCGGGCCAGGTCGGCCTCGAGTTTCTCCCAGTCGATTGGTTGCGGTTCTTCCGGTGGCGGGAGCTGATAGTGTGTGGAATAGACCATTCATTCACAGGCAAATAATTGTAGTAAATGTGTAGGCCTGCTTATGAATACCTCTGAATGGTATTCCCAGAAGCCGGTTGTGAACATCTCTCCGAACGTCTGCTTGTAGCACGCCGGTAGGTACTTTATTCTGCAGTGCCAGGCATAACACACCCGTAGCGATGGCGTTGTACTCATATCATATACCAGGTCAAAATTGCCATGCTCAAATCCCTGGGTGTTGACATGGGGTGCCTTGACGCGTCGGAAGACTTTAAAAATCATTTGCATCATGTCAAAGATTTTGACAGTCATATGTGCCGCTATATCATCCATATGCTTTAATCTAGGGAGCCAGTGGCGAATTGTAGCCATCATGTAGCCAACAGTTGGTAACTCAATGGGTGGCTTAAAATAGGGGTAATTCAACCAGTCTTGGCACTGCTTATTGTTTTGTACCTTAATAGCAAAGGCAGTCCAGGAGCGGCGTCGTGGCACTGGTCCCCAACATGGATTGTACTTCAAATGCAAAGGTGCCTTTACCCATGTACTCATCATCTCTGGATACTGCTGCAGTAAATTTTTTTGCCACTCTGGTTGATAGATCCTTCCTTTCTGTGCATCTGGTGGTAGATCCGCCACCTCGAATTGAGTTGCATGCGATGGTTTCTTACCTGTCTCTTTCTCAATGGCTAACTGGTATTCGGCTATTAACATGAAATACGGTTTATACTGTAGCTCGTGCCCAGATATGTATCGTCGCGGGGCCAAATGAGCAAAGAATGGAGACTGTAATATTCTTTCTTCTATCATCGCCATGGCATGTAATTGTGCCTCTACTCTAGGTGAATGCATTGTTCCAAGTTCCTCAATAGTCTTCATCCACGCGGGGGTCGGAAGTTCGTACGTCATCTGACCTTCGACCGTGACGCGTCCGCCTGGGATGGGTTGTGGCTCGTATGCTTCTTCAAACGTTTCCTCCACCGGGATGGTGACCGTTTCTTCCTCAGCTGGAAGCTCAGGTGGGGAATCTGGCCTTGGTGGCGCTTCGTATACTGCGATCCTTGATTCAAGGGTCGATACCTGGGCCCGTAATGAGTTGAGTTCCTCTAGGAGGTCAGGAGAGGGGTCCAAAGGTGCTGGTACGTCTTGGTGTGCCGGTTCTCATAACTGGAGTAATTTGTGATCTTCTTTGAGTTTCTGTAACTCCTCATTCATGCGGTCATATTCATCTAGCAATCTTACATGATCGTCTAGCAGCATCCTCATCGAGTCTGAAGGAATGGCTTTGAACTTGCTAGGACTGAGTGGTTGGTCTGGGTGGTCGAGTGCTGCTTCTAAGTTTTCTCGGTTCTGATCCTGTAAGCGCTGGTTTTCTTCCTTGGCGGCTGCTAGGTGTCTTCGTAGTAAGCCCATGTTTCGTGTTAGCATTGCATTGCGGACTGTCTGGGCTCTTAATAAAGTATCCAGGTCAGCAGTGGCTTCCTTGGTCTTTTCTTCACTTTCTAGTTCCAATTTGTGATAAGCCTCGCGTAATTCTTGGTAGCGGGTGTTCATAGAGGCATTCTCAATGGACAATAAATTAAGCTTCGACTGTAAGTCATTGGTTGTCCTCTACAGCTGCTGATAATTATCACCAAGAGATGTAAACTCATCTCTTACTTGCGTCATACACATGAACATCTGTCAGAATGCATTATCTACAGTGGGTGATAGTATTAACGGGGTGCTAAAGGAAGATGCAGTTGGTGTAGATGCAACGGGAACGAGGAATGGGGATGGGAAGGTGGATGATGTAGTGATTGTTGAAAATTGTGATGTGCCTAAAAATGTTTGTGCTGTGAGTGAAGTGAGTGATGGTGCAGTGGGTGGTGAGATGTCCATGTCAGTGGACGTATCTAGTGCGGTGACCGTGAATATGGGTGTGATTCTGGGTACTCGTGCTGGTGTAAATACGGGATTTACAAAGGTTGAGGGGCAATTTACAGGGGGGTTGGCTGGAGCAGCTTGGTGGAAAGGGGACAGAGGGTTTACAGTGGGTCGGGGAGGTGAGACGGGGGAGAAGGTTAATGGCGGGGGGAATGGGAAAAGGGGTCTTGGAGTTGTGGGGAAAGATGGAAAAGATTGATGAAGGAATGGGTTGGATAGAAAGGTGGGTGTGGGAAGGGGTAGATTAGGGCTAATGGGCGCGGGAATTGTGGGGTGAGTGGTCATAAAGACGGTTTCTGCAACACCACCGGCGAATGAAGATGTGGGTCTGGGGGAAGGAGAGTGAAGAGGGGAGGCTGGATGGACGGGTGGTGAGAGAGGAGCGGTTGGGGTGGTCGGTACTTTAGTGACTACTGAGGTAGGTACAGTTGTAGTGCGGGTTGGGGAATCTACAATGATGGTTTCTACGGCCAATGAACGTTCGGGGACGAGGCATGCCTCCCTGGCTTGTTCTGAAGATTGTGCTCCGGTTGGTACACGAATGTATTCGCCGGGCTTTGAAAGTAGTCGTACTCTGCGGGGGTCAAACTGTGGCAGTGGTTTTCGTTGCAAGTACCTGAGTGCCTCGTTGGAGCCTACTGATTGGACTAATTCTTTGAATCCTTTGATATATGCGTCTTCGAATCCGCCTATGACAAGTTCTTGTTCTATTATTTTTTGGCTCTCTTCCTCTGTCAGCTTCTTGCGTGCCCAAACTTTTTCCATAGTTCTATACAGCTTCTTGATAGCTAGAGTGTAAGCTGCTGCCTCGTAAGTTTCATCTTCATGGGTACTTGTATCGCCATGTGTGTCGGTTTGTTGGCCTTGGCCATCTGTCTGTTCCTGATCTTGGGATTCATGTGTTCCCTGGCTAGCTTCGTCGTCTCCTTCGTCGTCATCGGTTGCTGTCCTTTCGTCATCAGAGCTGGACACGACCTGTCCTTGTGGCTGATCCCTGGGTGTGGTAGGGTAGCTAGGTCTTTCAAATTCTTGAGAAAACATTTGCCCTTTTGAAAACTGGAACTCATTGGAGAATGCATCGGGCATCTCAAAATCAAAGGTTTGGTCCAGTGGCTCTGCTTGTCCTGGTTCTAAATGCGGTATTGGAAAAGAGAAAGCTTCCGCACCGATAGTGGTGGGAAGTTCAGCTGTTGTGGTGATAGGTTCTGTGGTTGTGGCTGCTTGAGGTGCGACAGTACTGGTGGTGCCCTCCGTTACCACTGGTCTAGATAACCTTATGCGAATAGGTTGTACTGTGGGAGTGGCTGTTGTTGGTGATTGCTCTAGAGATGGTTGTGGCGAGGGTGATTCTGGGACTTGTAGGCACGGGATAGTACCTCTCATGCGTTTTCCGGCTCTGCCTTTGCTAGACTTTCTAGCCTTCCTAGTGGTGCCTTTAAATGCTTTCAGTTCCTCACTGGTCATGGCACGCTCAATTGGTAAGTCATACGCCAAGCACATATATATGATCCTGGTGAGGGCGCAGCACCCATTGATTACCTTCTTTCGCTCCCACCTATGTTGTGCCAAATAGAGCTGATCAATGATCCAGCTGGCTAGATCAACCGCTTGCGGTCCAGTACATGCTAAGTATAATCCGAACCAGATTCTCTTGTGGGGCATGGTAAAATGATCCTGAGCTGGGAAAGCAAAGTGCTGCATGCATATCCGTAATGGCTTAGAGAGCTCAGGTGTTATAGCAGAAATATCCTCCCACTTAGTTACGTCACCACGCTTCATCTGCTCTGGGACTAGCCGTTCTTTCTCCGTTGGGGTGTGTGTTCCATGAATCTTGATGGCCGCTTTGATTAAATCCTTCGAAAGATAAAATCTTTTGTAAGGTGGATCATCCACTAAAGAAGGCAAAATAAAGGTTCCTGGGATGTCCTTATTTTCTGAGGCCAGCAAAGTGGTGATTAAGTAATAACACCTATAAAAGTCAGGTTTGGGTAGAGGATCACTGAAATACTCCGTGAAGCCGGCTCTAGCCCAAACATGAGTTAAGTCCTGGGTGTTCTGTAGGCCTTCGAATTCTCTTGAGAAGAATTGATACTTGCCCCATGTGCGGTCATCAAATGTCATATTTGCTTCAAAAATGAAGTCAGCATCAGCTAATGGTCCTGCTAGGCCTTGGAACCAGTGAGAGTTACGGTGTATCTTCTGTGTGTATCCCATAGGTGGGTTATCGATTGGCATGGGTCCCAGAAATCCTTGGAACTCTGGCGGTGGAGCGGTCGGGTGGGATTCTGCGCGTAAAACATTGAGGGGCACCGCAGCCACGCTGGGGCCTGCTTCCGATGGTCCTGCTTCGGTTTGCATGATGACTGATGAGCTAATGGAAAAGATCTGCTACAAAAGATTAACACATTAGTATGGAAATTAATTATGATCCCATTAAGGTGAGACCGCAATCCCTTTCCATAACCGATGTGTAACCCGTGTAGCCAAGTGTCGTGAAGTGATTGATGCAATGATCTTTTTGCAGAGCTAATGCAGGTCTCTAGACGCCTACATGTTTCAGATTATGCATACATTTCTTGTTGAGCTCTTATTATGCATGATGTGGGATTTGGGTGTATGAATTTATACAAGGTTTGGTTGAGGGTGAATTAGTACAAGGGTGGAGTTTAAACGGGGTGGGAGAATTGTTAGATAAGGGGGTACAAGAAGACGTTTGGATACATTTCGGTATCCATTTCCTAAGAGTCTTGGAGTGGGTGGTATGTTTCTGCTGAGGGACAAAAAGTGGTATCGGGTTTGGTGGTATTGAAGGATGAAAAGGTTTCTGAGGGGTATATATTACATGGCTTGAGGGTTGGGATATAATACATTGTTTGGGTACCCAAATATGCATGGGTGTGGGTCTATGGATAAGATATTTCTTGGCGATCCAAATCTGCCGAGTATTTGAACTTGGGGAAGAAGATCGAGGGAACTTTGGATGCTGACTCTGCTTCTGTTGAAACTTTGTCCTGTTCTCGTCTGCTGTGTTGCCAATAGCCTGTGGTTGCTGTCCTTTTGGCACCCATATTTGTTTCGTGCCACTTGTTCTGTGATGTTGATACGGCTGCTTTCCGTGCCTTGTCTGGTGGTGTCGTTGGTCTGGGTTCCTCTGTTGTGGTTGACTCCTTCGAGGTTGGGTTTGAGAGGTCCATTGGACGCTCTGCTTTGGAAAAGAAGGGAGATCCAACACTTGCGTGACCTGCCCATTAGGAAGTGATTCGTTCTTCATCTTTAATCTAGGCCAGTCCGCAACAAGTTTGGAAGGATGAGCACCGCAAGGTGTTGAGCTCATTTGGCTGCTGATGCAACCCACCTGACCGCTGATTGTGTTCATCTGCCCTAGCGGTTGGGTAGCTGCCCCTTCTAGTTTGCAGGAAGCCCCAGGGAAGATCTCCTGTCGTCCTTCTGATTGACAATTGTCCCTAGCCAAGCCCGAGTGGGTGGGTGTAGAAGTGACGTGACTGGTCTGACCCAAGATCTTCCGGTCTTCCGTCGCATGCGTTTCATAGGGTCTAGGGTTACAAACCTCAATCGGAATGTAATTAAGGAAGTCAAGCGGTATCACTCGCTTTTGCTCTGAGGTTCCAATTTGTATGGAGCCTTGTCTAAGATTTAGGTCCACTGAGTGATCGTATAGCCAATCTTGGCCAAGGATTAGGGGTTCTATCAGGTCGTCATCTGTTGGTGCAAAACAAGCCTTAACACTTGGCTTTGTCTTGTACCTTGAAAAGCATTGGATATCAACCTTGAAGGTTTCACAAGAGCTTGGAGTAATTCATGAAGACTTCATTTGAAGGAAGACCATAGGAACACATGCCTATGTTTAGTTACATTTTACTTTATGTAAAAAGTCAATATGACTTCTTGTAATCTCACCTACATTCAAAAGTCGTGGAATTTGGAAGGTATGAATGGAGAGAATATCTCCATGAGATTAGATGAGAGATTTGAGGGAGCCTATATTTGAATTTGAAATTCAAACTCACTAAAAGACTCCTATAAAAGTCAATGTAAAAGTCGCGGGCAGTAAGCTCACTTCCGGAGGCTAATCCAAGCAAATTAGTGAGTGTGTGAGAGCTACTATTGAGCCTACACCTCTGAGTACCATTGGGCATCACTTTACATGCCAATGGGAATGTATATTTGATAGATTCAATACATATACTCATAGTTCTTAACTCTGTGTTTTTTCTGAGTCATTCACCTCAAGTCTGTCAACATTCAGAGGAGCATATTTCAAGATCTACTGAACCAAATTTGAAGATCCAGGGCTCATTGGAACCTGCTCAAAGCATTCTACAACACTACAAAATTTCAAGTCATTCTATTCAGCCAATTGGGAGAAATCGCTGTAGAAGTGATCACTGGTATATTTCTGTGTTGTTCCTAAAAAATCGGGAGTGTCCCAGATTTTGCTAAAGATCATGCTCAGTGTATAGTTTGTTATTTGGAGTGATTTAACTTGCTAATGGTAGCTTGTTAAGTTAATTTAATACTCCCAGAAGGAATTAAACTAATTGCAAGTGTACTGGTCACACTAAGCTTAAGACTCAGCAGGTATCATTACAGGAATAGAAAGTTTTTGGAATTGTGAAGGTTCAAAATCATCTGTTTTGATTTGATCATTACACAATCATTTTGTAAAGCACATATATAGTTTCTTGGTGTCATTTGGAAGCTCAAGGAGTCTCCTAACCATATCTGAAGAGAAAAGAGGGCAGGTGTGAAGCAGGTCTAGCAGCACCAACTTGATCTTCTGATTGTACCCAGCCATCACTTCCAACAGTGGTATCAGAGCAAAATAAGGTAATCATGGGTGATGGTTTCCCTTCCTTCATTGACAAATTGGATAGAAATAACTACCAGGCTTGGTCATTAAGAATGAAGACTTATCTACAAGGGAGAAGCTTGTATGGATACATATCAGGAGATGAGGAGTTGCCCTCATTCAAAACCAGAGGCCTACCTACAAAGGATGAACATGAGAGACTCAACCAATGGTGTGCTAAAGATGCTTTGGAAAGGTCATATCTTCTAAACTCTATCTCTGATTTCCTTCTACCTCATGTAAGGAACTGTAAGACTTCCCAAGAGACTTGGGAAACCTTGTCAACATACTTCTCATCAAGCACAAGGGCCAGAAAGAATCAGCTATGGATTGAGTTTACAACTCTTAGGAAGCAATCAAAACAATGTGTCTCAGATTTTGTCACCAAAGTCAAAGATATTGCAGATCAACTTGCAAGTGTTGGAGAAGAAATTGAAGAAGAGCAAATAGTCAGACAAGTGATCAATGGACTCAAAGCAGATGACAAGTGGGAGAGCTTTACCACTGCAATGGACTTGTACATGGACATCCAAGCACCTGATCTAACAACTCTGATTGGACAACTCTTTACACATGAAGCAAAGATCACAAAGAATGGAGAGCAATCAAAAGGTAACAATCCCTCTGCCCTATATACTGATAAGAAGTCTAAAGACAAGGGTAAAAGCAAGAAGGTTGATGAAGAAGGATCCACCTCCCAAGCAAACTATGCAGGGAGAGGTAGATCATCTAGAGGTAGGGGCAGAGGAGGTAAGTCAGGTAGGGGGAGACCCTATAATCAATCTCCATGCAATATTTGTGGCTTGTCTAACCATACTACAGATGAATGCTACAAAAATTACAAGAACCAAAGGGGAAGAGGTCATCAAAAAGGAGGATACTCCCAAGGCAGAGGCAGATTCAATCAATCTCAAGGCTACCATGGCTACAACAATAATTACAACAATAACTACAACAATAGCTACAATCACAATGGCAATTATCAAGGAGGATACAAGAACAGAAAGGATTACAACAATTATGCAGAGGATCAAGATGATTCCTTGTTGATTATGAACATGACATCTAAATCAGGTATCAATGATGATCATTTGTTCTATATTGACTCAGGTTGCTCTAACCATGTAGCTGGGAATGTTGCCTTACTCTCTGATTTGGAAGAACCTAAAGGCAAGCACCAAGTGCAGACAGGTGATGACACTAAACATTCAGTGGTTAAAGTAGGTAATGTTAAAACAAGTGATGGTAATCAGAATTTGCTAAGCAGAGTATTGTATGTTCCAACAATCACCAAGAATCTGATGAGTGTAGGTCAGATTGTTGAAAAAGGTCTACAGGTCAGGTTCACTCAACATGGTGCATATGTGGAGGATCCAAGACATGGATTCAGAAGGATAGCTAAGGGAGAAAAATCAGGTAGGTTATTTACCTTTGAACTTGAGGATACTAAGAACATTGCATTATACAACTACAAGGACCAAACTCTATCAGAATTGGAGATGTGGCACAAAAGATTAGGTCACATTGGAGAGAGGACCATAAAACAAATGAGCAGAGATCAATGTGTGCTTGGGATACCTAATGTATCCAAGCAACACATGATATACAAGTGTGGGGCTTGTCAATTTGGTAAGTCACACAGATTGCCATATACCAAAAAAGGTTTTATGCATGAAGACTACTTGGAATTGGTGCATACTGATGTTTGGGGACCAAGCAAGGAGCCATCCATATCTGGATCAAGGTACTATGTATCTTTTATAGATGATTATAGCAGATGGACTGTCTTGTACTTCATGAAACATAAAGATGAAGTATTTAATTGTTTCAAAAGATATCTTGCATTAGTTGAGAATCAAACAGGTAGACATTTGAAGAGGCTAAGGTCAGATGGTGGTGGAGAATATTTTTCCAATGACTTTGAAGAGTTCTTGCAGGAAAGAGGCATCAAGAGGGAGATTACCACAAGGTACTCACCTGAACAAAATGGGGTAGCTGAAAGGAGGAATAGACTCATTGTGGAGACAGCTAGGTCTATGCTTAATGAGAAAAAATTACCAAATTATCTTTGGGCAGAGAGTGTATCTACTGCCACATACTTAATCAACAGGTTGCCATCAAAGACACTTGATGGAATGACACCCTATGAGGCTTGGCATGGTAAGAGACCATCTCTGGATCATTGCAAGATCTTTGGGTGTGTTGCATATGTGCATATTCCCTCACAGGTAAGGGGAAAGCTAGACCCTAAGGCTGAAAAGTGTATTTTCATTGGTTATGATTTGAATCAGAAAGGATACAGGTTCTATAACCCCTCAAATAAAGGCTTCAAGGTAAGCAGAGATGTCATCTTTGATGAAAATGATTCATGGTATGATAATGAGTGCAGGAAAATTAGCCTACCTTATGATATGGAAGAAGACTTTCCAAAGCTTGTCAGGCAAGAACCAACTCAGAATGAGGACACAAGTTCAGATGATGAAGACACCATCAACATTGAAGAATTCAAAGCTTGGAAATCCAAAGGGAAGATGAAGATGAAGCAACTTGAAGACAATCCAGAATCCTCAACTCAAGCTATGAGGAGATCTTCAAGAGAAAAGAAGAAACCAATTAGGTATGGGTATGATACTTCACTTGTAACCAAGCACTCTGTATATCTTGCAAAGGATATCTTAAGTGAAGAACCAGGTACATTTGAGGAAGCTATTACTAAACCAGAATGGAAGGAAGCAATGGATGAAGACATGGAGGCTCTCAAGGAGAGTGATACTTGGGATTTGGTACCCAAGAAGGACTCCATGAAGGTGATAGGATCCAGATGGATCTACAAACTCAAAAGGAACTCAGATGGTACAATAAGCAGGTACAAAGCTAGGTTGGTAGCCAAGGGTTTTGCACAAACCCAAGGCATTGATTATGAGGAGACATTTTCTCCTGTGGCCAAGATGCCAACTATCAGAATTATGGTGAGTGTAGCTGCATCCAAGAATTGGAACATGTACCAATTGGATGTAAAGAATGCATTCTTGAATGGATGGATATCTGAAGAGGTCTACATGTCACAACCACCTGGCTATGAGGATCCCAATAAGGTAAATCATGTGTGTAAATTGAAGAAGGCTCTGTATGGATTGAAGCAGGCACCTAGAGCATGGAATTATAGGTTGACAACCTATCTCTTGGATCAAGGATTTGTGATGAGTAAAGCAGATACTTCATTGTTTATAAAGAAGAACAATTCAGAGGTAATATACTTGTGTGTCTATGTTGATGACATCATTATTACAGGAAATGATGTTCAAGGAATTAGACACATCAAAGGTCAAATGATGAAGGAATTCAAGATCAATGATCTTGGATTATTGAAGTACTTCCTAGGGCTTGAATTGGTCTACACAAATTCAGGTATATTCATTACTCAGAAGAAGTACATTCAAGACATGGTCAAGAAGTTTAATTTGCAGGAAGCTAAAGTCTCAAACATTCCTATGGAGGTCAACCACAAACTCAGTGCACATGAAGGAGAAGAACTCAAGGATATTACAGGTTATCAAAGTTTGGTAGGTAGTCTCAATTATGCTACCTTAACCAGGATTGATATATCATATGGTGTTAGTGTACTTAGCCAATTTATGCATAAACCAAGAGTACCACATTTGGAGGCAGCCAAGAAGATAGTAAAGTATCTAAAGGGAACACAAAATCATGGGTTGTACTTTCCATATTCATCAGACATTGACATCAAGGTATACTCAGATGCAGATTGGGCAGGTTGCAAGGATGACAGGAGGAGTACATCTGGTTACATATGCTTTGCAGGTGATAAACCAATTTCTTGGTCATCCAAGAAACAACCCACAGTAGCCCTATCATCTACTGAGGCAGAATACAGAGGGCTAGCCAATGCCACTCAAGAAGCCATATGGTTGAAGTTACTATACTCAGAATTGGGTCTATATACAAGGCCACCTATCATATTTGGAGATAACACAAGTTCACTTCACCTAGTAGCTAATCCTGTGTATCATGCTAGGACAAAACACATAGAGGTGCATTACCACTATGTGAGGGAGAAATTACTTAGCAAGGAAATCCAATTATCATATGTGTCCACTAATATTCAATGTGCAGATTTGCTTACAAAATCTTTGGATGGGAGCAAGCTATGCAGGTTTAAATCAATGATAGGATTGCAGGATATCATTGAAGACTAAAGATGAAGACTCAAGCAAGTGTTTGGCTTGAGGGGGAGCTGTTGGTGCAAAACAAGCCTTAACACTTGGCTTTGTCTTGTACCTTGAAAAGCATTGGATATCAACCTTGAAGGTTTCACAAGAGCTTGGAGTAATTCATGAAGACTTCATTTGAAGGAAGACCATAGGAACACATGCCTATGTTTAGTTACATTTTACTTTATGTAAAAAGTCAATATGACTTATTGTAATCTCACCTACATTCAAAAGTCATGGAATTTGGAAGGTATGAATGGAGAGAATATCTCCATGAGATTAGATGAGAGATTTGAGGGAGCCTATATTTGAATTTGAAATTCAAACTCACTAAAAGACTCCTATAAAAGTCAATGTAAAAGTCGCGGGCAGTAAGCTCACTTCCCGAGGCTAATCCAAGCAAATTAGTGAGTGTGTGAGAGCTACTATTGAGCCTACACCTCTGAGTACCATTGGGCATCACTTTACATGCCAATGGGAATGTATATTTGATAGATTCAATACATATACTCATAGTTCTTAACTCTGTGTTTTTTCTGAGTCATTCACCTCAAGTCTGTCAACATTCAGAGGAGCATATTTCAAGATCTACTGAACCAAATTTGAACATCCAGGGCTCATTGGAACCTGCTCAAAGCATTCTACAACACTACAAAATTGCAAGTCATTCTATTCAGCCAATTGGGAGAAATCGCTGTAGAAGTGATCACTGGTATATTTCTGTGTTGTTCCTAAAAAATCGGGAGTGTCCCAGATTTTGCTAAAGATCATGCTCAGTGTATAGTTTGTTATTTGGAGTGATTTAACTTGCTAATGGTAGCTTGTTAAGTTAATTTAATACTCCCAGAAGGAATTAAACTAATTGCAAGTGTACTGGTCACACTAAGCTTAAGACTCAGCAGGTATCATTACAGGAATAGAAAGTTTTTGGAATTGTGAAGGTTCAAAATCATCTGTTTTGATTTGATCATTACACAATCATTTTGTAAAGCACATATATAGTTTCTTGGTGTCATTTGGAAGCTCAAGGAGTCTCCTAACCATATCTGAAGAGAAAAGAGGGCAGGTGTGAAGCAGGTCTAGCAGCACCAACTTGATCTTCTGATTGTACCCAGCCATCACTTCCAACATCATCATGGCACACTAGTAGCTTCGCTGTCATGGTCACATCCTTAATGAGGATATGAAGGTCCACCTCACCCATGCAAGGGGTTTCCATGCCTCCTAGCCCTATGAGTTATGCCTCAATTGGCCGCATTTCTATTCCTGAATCCTTATAGTGGGACCATCTAATCGCACTAGTCGCAGCACCTGAATCAATTAAGGCCCTGAGCTCTTGGCAAGGGTTGTCGTGCTCTAGCCTGACTGTAATGAATGGTCTCCTGTCCACTATACTAGGACAAGTGGTTGACTTTACTTGACACATGGCCATGGGATATCTGGGTGTAGTTTCCAGATGGTTATAATGTTCTCTCCCTAGTCCTTGTCTTCTTAACTTCATGCGTTTAATGCGTTCTATTGCTTCTGCTTGAGCTTCCGCTCGTATTCTATTTTCTTCCTCCTTACGCTTCTTTGCCCACATGAGTCGTCTAAGCATATCCTCCGTAAGAGGTTCCTAACTGCACTGCTCCACTTGTTGAGAGTCTGTTAATGATCATAGGTCCATAACCTCGCTTTTCTAACTTACGTGCGTTGTCGTCGAGATTTTCTCTCCTCTCTCACTTGTGAAGGCCTACAAAAAACATATTTGGTGAAGGTAGCCGAAATTCCCCGAGAAGTCCAGGATGCATCAAGGATGTCAAAGGAAGCTTAGATACAAAGTTTCAAAGAAATCAAGAAAGTCTATGGTAGCGGTCAAAGCTGGTCAAAGCTGGGAAATTAGGGCAAAGCTTTCATTATCACCAAATTAGATGAAAATTCATATACTTGTAAAGATTGTCAAAGGCAGTCTATAGCCCAAATTTCAACAGAAAATGGATTTTGTAGCACATTGATATGCTATGTTCATTTTGTAAAAATGTAATTTTTCTAGTTTGACCCTACAAATTCTTTTATAGAAATTTATGTTAGCCATATGGTTTGGCATGTATAAAGATCATATGTGGCTACATATTTGTACAAATTTTCAAGGCTATCAGAGCTTCCTAGACGCCTTAATGCCACCTTGCAAGCTTCCAAATGTAGTCAAACTTGTACAAGGGAGATTCAGATGGGAGTTTTTTCTGTATATTCCTGAAGGAGATCTTTGGAAACATAGCCCTACAAATTTTCATCTTCATCAAAGCCTTTTTGGAGGGTCAAAGAGCACAAATTCCAGTTTTCAAGGTCACTGCAGTTTTCTAGAATAAAAAAATTGAAGGCTTGAAGGGCTGCCACATGTCAAAATATGATTGAACCATGGTGAACGGTCAAGATGAGCTCCTATTCAAGGGTGGAGATGCACTAAAGCATAAAGGAAGGAGGATCCACGAATTTTTTCCATAAAAGAAGACCTTTTTTATAATCAAAGATCAATAATGCAGTGTTTCTCCAAAAATAGTGGCTTATCTTATCCGAATTGATGTCAGCACTGATCCGACGGTCCAGATCATCCCCAGATCCAATGGTGGAGAATGAGGGCGCCTAAATTTCACTCCTTTACACTAGATTTGATAGAAAGAATAATTCCAAGCCATTGATTTGATTAATCAAATGGTTGTAATCAAAAGTAGTGATCCTAGAGTTGAGAGTTGATTTCTCTAGATCCAAGGGCCCAAATTCATCCAAAAAACTATATAAACCCCCCTCCAAACTCCTAGAGCATCATTGTTAGGCATCCATAGGGCTCATGCTAGCTTACGGTTTCCTTGAGACGATCACCCTCGGTTGAGCGAGTGAGGATCCAAGGTGAGCTAGTATGAGTATAGAACCTAGTTTGAAATTTAAGTTAGAACTCCAATCTAGGATAGGCTTTTGAAACCAGCATCTCTATCTTGACTCACCCTCGGTGGAGCGTGTGAGTGAGTTAGAGCTGATTTTAATGAGTCTTAGACTTCTTTAGTTAGACGTTACGAGCCTAGACTGACATAGGGTCACTGGAGTGGAACTCACCTTCTTACGTGTGACATTCGGTTGAACTGTCATGGTTTGAGGGTCGGAACCACCTTTGATCAGTAGACTGCTTAGCATGGCGTACCACGACGATATTTTACATGTAACTTAATTCAAATCCTTTTAATTCATGTCACTTGTCACTTGTCTCTTGTCTCCTCTCTCACTCTCTTAAGTATTTTTACATGTCTTCTATTTCTTCTATGTGTGAGAAGGCTCCGCAGTATTGCGTTGAACTAGTGAGGATGTTTCTTTGAGCTTGTGAGTAAACTCTATCATCATAATTCACTTGCATGCATATAATCCATACATACCCATACATATTGATTAGTTTCTGAAAGTGTATAAGAAGCTCCAATATTGGACCATTCTTCCTTTCGAAACTGGTTTATGTGTAAGGGTTCCATCTATTCTCGTCATGCATACATATCATCCAAAGAAGACTATGCATATGGATTGGAATTAGGAAGTGTTTAAGAAGCTCCTTCAATGGACCATTCTTCCTTCCAAATTTCATTCGTATGTATGGTTCTCTTTCATTCTTATCATTCATGTTCATAAATCTAACTTGCACACCTACATTCCCATTCCCATAATTATTTCAACATCTCTCTCTTCTCCATACTCAACATTAATTTCACCTTCACATCTTTAAACCTTCCAACATTCATTAGCTTCATACACCCTGTGTGTGCCACGACCGGACCCGATCCACCCGGATTGCGATCACCTCCACATTTGAACCCGACGTGAAACACTTCGTGGTATTTGCTTCTGATCTTGTTGGGAGGTGGTGATCCATATCCTTTGTTTCATATTTTTCATCCTCATCATATCATCATTATCATTCTTGAGTGTTGCACTGGATTTCTCACAGTATCGTGCACATCTTCGTCGCGAAGTAAACACATTTGTGAGAGATCTAGAACATCGTGCATCACTTGCTTATTCACATAAGATGGAGGAAGGATTCAAATCCCTTATTGTTGAGAAACAAGGCCAAAGAATAGTCTCTTCTATATTGAGAGAGAAGGGAAAATTCAATGGCATCAACATCACAAGCTACTTAGATTTGTTTGAAGAGCAAGCTATGATTTTTGGTCTTCCTGAAGATCTTTTGATATCATTCTTTGAACGAATTGTTGATAGCTCTATCATAAACCATGTCGCTCAATATGATAGTCTTCCTTGGAGTGATTTTAGAAAGGAGATGCTCAAAGAATTCTATCTTGAAGATTATAGCCAACATAATCGAGATGGATTCTTACGATGGGTCAATTCTCCAAAGCCTAGTAGCTCTATTACTCACTTACAAAATGAGTATATTAGACGCTATGAACAACTTCCTGATGAGGATAAGATAACTTTGGAACCTGATCTTGTGATCAATTTCCTTAAGCTTCTTCATCCTGAAACTCGTAGGGAAGTTGAACGGCGATTAGAAGAACCAGATAAGCGCTATGGTCTTACTGACAATTGGTAAAAAGTGCGTAAAGTAGTAGAGGCTGTAGCCCATAGACATCAAAGACAATCCATGCTTTATGAGCAAACTAGTCTGCCTCAAGCTAGCCTTCCACAAATTAAGGAGCAATTTAGAGAACAATCCCATGCTATGCTTTTTGACTCTACTCCTATTCCTCAAATGATGGAGCCTACTCAAGGTTTTAAAGTAGAGCCAAATAAAAGTGTAGTTGAACAATCTCAAGTGGATATTCTCACTAAGCAAATGGAAAGTCTTATTGCTACACAATCCAATTTGGCCAAGACTATAGATGCTTTACAATCTAATTACACCAAAACTTTCCAAAATCAAATGAACCCAATGACTTTTCAAGAGCCTAATCAACATGTTATAGCTACCAATCAAAATCCACAAATAGCTCCTACTCAAGCATATCAAGTTCCTCCAATGCATAATCCTCCCATGCATAATCCTTCAATGCAAAATCCTCATCCTCATGTGCAAAATCCTCAAATGTATCAAAACCTGTATCCTCAAGCTTCTCAAATAGCTTTTCAAAATCCTCAAAATCAAAATTTTCAAAATCATCAACCGTATAATATGGAAGCTCCTCTTGCACCTCAAGTACCACATGTTGCTCCCCAAGCTCCTCAAATACATCAATTGCATTTTCAAAATCCTAATTATCCTGTTCAAGCAATACCTTATCAACAAAATCCTCAATTTCAAAATTTCCCACCACAAGTTAATCAAAATCCTCAAAATCAAAATGGTTTTGTGCGTGGCCCTCGTAGGTGTCCTTGGTGTGATTCGTTAGAGCACTTTTTGAGAGATTGCGAACTATTGAAAGATGCTAAGGTGCAACGACTAGTAATAGACATAGACAAGGAAATCTGTGACTATCGATCTAGGCTACCTTTGCAAGGAAATTATGGTAAGGGAGGAATGAAAAAACATTATGAAAATATAACCATAATGGACGTAGGAACTAGAGGAGTGAAACTAGAAGCTCTTGATGAACAACAAGTAGAATCAAGTAAACCCACAAAGGAAGGTGATTTTTCCATAGAGGCTTTAGTAAGAGCACGGGATGAGATTAGGAGAATAACGGCTTGGGAGTCACCGATAGAAGATCAATCTCTTATTTCTCACATATCCAATGTAGAAGAAAAACGAAAAAGAGATGAAGCTGAGCCTAGTGAAAGAAGAGTGACTCGAAAAAAAACCTCAGAGGGAATAGAAACAATCATAGAGCAAGGAGAAACATCACAATCTAAAGATAAAAAACAAGAATCAGAACCCAATGAACAAAAACAAGAGGAGAAACAAAAAGGGAAGAAGACAAAGCAAAGAAAAACAGAACCAAAGCCTTTAGATAAACAAGAACAATCAAAACAAACTGAAGATCAAACACGAGAACATGAACAAAAACAAGATCCTGAGCAAAAACAAAAGAAACCAAAGAGAAAACCTAAAGCCATCTTGATTTCAGAAATTGAGAGAAAAATAGATCCTATGGAAATTTTAGATGACATTTTGCTTAAGAGTCAAGTGACTATGTCTTTAGAACAAGTTTTCTCTATTGCAAAGCCTGTTTTTAAAGATAACTTTATCGGACTAATTAAAAGGAAGAGGTTTCCACTTAATCTAGATACTGAGATGCAAGATTCTCTAGATCAAGATCAAGCTATGAATGAAGCCTTAAACTTTGATGAATCTGATGAAGAGGACTTTGATGATGATGAAGTAAATGTTAATAAAAATTTCTTAGGACCTATTCAACCTGACCATGAAAATCATGAAAAAAATCCTGAAAGTCACTTTAAAAGAACATTTTGGTCTAGAGGTACATCAGAGATGCATGTTAAAATAGGAAATGATAAGAACACTATCACTGTAAATGCATTATTAGATTCCGGCTCCGAAATCAATGTGATTTCAAGAGAAGTCTATGATAAGTTTCGATGGCCCATAGATAAAGATTGTGGATGGCGTATGAGAACTGCAGATAATGGTGTAGGTACCCTGTATTGAGCTTGTGCTAGTGTGCCCATATCCATAGGAGGAATCACAGAAGAGTTTCACTTTTTTATTCAAGATAATTGCTCCTATGAAGTTCTCTTAGGTCAACCCTTTATTTGTGAGAGTCGTATGGAAACTAAAGCCATGGATGATGGGTCTACCTATGCTAGATTTAAGTCTAAGGATGGAATGCAATCACTTCAAGTCATGACAGTAGGAGTGAATCATCCTAGGAATCGATTGTCAATTAGAAAGAAACCTATTGTTACTCAGGGTCATGAGCATGCTTGTAGTGATTGTGCACCTCGATTCATGTTTGGAGCTACATATGATCAAAATTTCGGATAGAATCCATTGTTGAGCGGGACAACAGTGGATATTGGTTTGACATCTCGCATCCAACCAACATGTACAATAGTTTGTCACTTTGTTTTCCACATTCTAGATTAGATTTTCTTCATAAGAGTCAATTGTCCAAGTCTTTTATCCAAAAAACCCAAAAAAATTATAAAAACAACAAAATCATGGAACTTGAGCATGTGATTGAGATATCTCATTGTTTCTCTACTCTTGAGGAGTTAGAGTTATGTCTTCAACAAAATTCTAATTCCCATATTATTCTTATTTCTTCCCTTGATGAGTATGCTCTAATCCAAGAGTATGCTCTCAATGTTGACAAGTGCTCAAAATTTAACCAAACACATGATGCCTTAGTTGAAACAAAGTACAAAACTGTAGACAAAAAAATCAAACCCATAGCTCAACCATTACCTCAAGAAAGTAATGAAAAAATTATTGATGTGAAAAATGATCCAATTCTTCGGGATAAGAAAAACATAGGACATACATACACGGATGAGACAATCAAATAGGTGAAAATTGGTAGAGATGATGACTTTCTTTTGCCAGCAGAGAGAGATAAATTTGAGAGAGTTATACGGAGCCATGGAAAAGCCTTTACTATGTATCCTCATGAGATTGGTTGTGTAGATCCTAAGCTAGTTGCACCCATGATAATCTTTACTATTCCACATATTCCATGGAATCTTCGTCCTATACCTGTTCCAAAGGCTCACTTACCTGAGCTAATGAAACTACTTAAGGAGAAGATAAACATGAGAATTTTAGAGCCATCTTTTGCACCTTACTCAAACAGATGGTTCACTGTGCCTAAAAAGAATGGGAAACTACGTTTTATTCAAGATCTCCAACCCGTCAATAAAGTCACCATAAGGAATGTAGGAACATGACCCATTGTAGATGAGTTTGTTGAATCATTTTCAGGACATTCTATCTATTCAATGGGTGATCTATATTCTGGATATGACCAATTCCAATTAGCAATTGATAGTCGTGACATAACCACAATGAAAACTCCTTTAGGCTTAGTGCGAATGTGTACTTTACCTCAAGGAGCGACTAATTCTGTGGCTCATATGATGAGTGCTATGAATATGGTCTTACATGATTTTATCCCTCATATAACTATGCCATTCATTGATGATATTCCAATTAAAGGGAGTGAGGAACGTGTAAAGGACATTACTTTAGATTCATGTGGATGTCGTAAATTTTTTCTTGACCATATCTCTGATTATGAAAGAATATTTCAATGATTTGAAGAGGTAGGTCTCACATTTTCCATAGAGAAATCTATTTTTGGTGTCAACGAGGTACTTATTGTTGGACATTTATGTGGCCATTATGGTCGAAAGCCATACCCACAAAAAGTTGATGCCATTAGCAAGATTTCTGAAACATGTAACAACGTGAGTGAGGTACGTAGATTTCTTGGTGCTTGCATCTTTTATGTTATTTGGATCCCTCACTTTGCTCATGTTGCTGATTGTCTTTATGACTGGTTGAGGAAGAAACGAAAATTTATTTGGACTGACAAACACACTCAAGCTATGCGTAAATTGAAGAAATTATTGCTTGAAGCTCCCATCCTTAAGCGTGTAGACTATTCTGCTAACAAACCTATTATATTGACTGTTGATACTAGTCCTATTGGTATAGGTTGGGTCATAAGTCAAGATGATAGTGAAGGGAATAGATATGCAATTAGGTTTGGTGCCAAAATTCTACATGAAACACAACGAAAATATCCACAGATCAAACGAGAACTATGGGGTATGGTAACAGCTTTGAAAACAGACAAAGAATATTTCATTGGTGCAAATGTCAAAGTTGAGACTGATTGTTTGCCTCTCATTGGAATGATAGCCAATTGTTCACCTCCTGATATAGCCATGCTTAGATGGATCTCATATATTAAGTTCATAAATCCTGAGTTAGTTCATATTTCAGGTAAGTCAAACTCAGTTGCTGATATGTTATCGAGAGCTAGATTTGATGATGATCTTGAAAGTGATCTAATAAAGAATGTGAATTTAGTTGACTATGTTCCACATATATATGAGTATGAGAAATTTCATGAGTCTGAGTACGAAGATGAATGGAGAGACATAGGAAAGTATCTCAGTACACTCCAACCATTACCCAGCTGGACTACGAATAGATTCCGTAACATTAGGAAACGAGCTTATAACTTTTTCCTATGTAATGGTTATCTTTGGAGACATGCTAAGGGTAAGGTTAAGAATCCACAACGAGTCCTAAGAAAGAGAGGTCTTCAATTGCAAGTAATGAAGGAAATGCATGAGACATTATGGGCAGGTCATAAAGGATTTTTTGGAACATATGAAAAAATTAGAAGTACCTATTATTGGCCTAGGATGTATGTTGACATTAGTAGCTATGTTTCTACATGTTCTACTTGTCAACTTCATTCATCAGTCAAACATAGAGATCCGTTGCATCCTACTTATCCACCTTGTATTCGCTACAAGTGGGTAGTAGATCTTGTAACTATGCCTAAATGTATCGACAAAATGCGTTACATTGTACTTGCAAGAGAAGACTTAACTAATCATGTAGAGGGACGTGCACTACGATCTAAGACCACTTACAATGTTTGCAAATTCTTGCTTGAAGATGTCATAAGTCGCTTTGAGTACATAGAGAAAGTAGTTGCCGATCGTGGAGAGTTAAATGCGAGAGAAGCTAAAGAGTTCTTTGAGCGTCACGGTATTCGTTTGTCTCTCACTACTGCATATAATCCAGAGGCCAATGGTAAAATAGAGAGAGGGCATCCACCTATTGTGAAAGCCATATCTAAAGCATGTAACGGTGACATCAAACAATGGCCTAAATTCTTACCTTTTGCACTTTGGGCAGATAGAATGACATGCACACGTACTACTGGATATATGCCTGCTGAACTCATGTACTGTCAAAAACCATTGTTTCCAATTCAGTCTCATATTTCTGCATGGTCAAATTTGCCTTGGTCTGAAAACATGTCTACTGATGATTTTTTGAGTTTGCGTATTAAACAGTTAGAACAAGGTAAATTAAGACTTGATGATGCTATTGAAAAATTAAGAGAATCTAGAATGAAGAACAAACATTATTTTGATAAAACTCATCGATTGCGTCCTAAGCCAATTGAAGTAGGAGATTGGGTGCTCATTTATGATAGTACATTTGACTCTCAATATGATGCACACAAAAAGCTCACTCAACGGTGGTTTGGGCCATACATTGTATCAAAAGTCAACAACAATGGTACGTATGCTCTTTGTGAATTAAATGGTGTTGCACTAAAAGCTTTCATTGCAGGTAAAAGGATAAAGTTATTCAAGAAGCATGATAATGACGAGTACATTTTGGATGAGGACATTGAAGAAGATGACAACAATGAGGCCGATTCATAAACAGGAGTATCCATGTTATTATTTAAAAAAAAAAAACATCATTAATTTTTCAAGTTCATGTTGCTTTGTTTTTTTTCAAGTTCATTCTATTTTTTTCCATGCTTGTTTCATGCATGTTTTTTTTAGTCTTTGCATCACATTGCATATCCACATCACTTGAGTCAAAAAAGGCAAATGATGATTTCTCTACTTGTGTAAAATTTTATCTTAAGTAGTAACTTATCTACCAAGAAATTGTTTATAATCTAGGATTGTGGAAAGATAGGGCATGTAGATTTGGAGGTTTATTTTGGTGACAAGACTTTCATATATAAACATGCATATGTATCGTGTATCGAAAGCATAATTGTTGAAATCCTAGCTCCTGCTACTGCATGTTTCTACATCCTTAGTCCATCTCACAACACTTGTATCGGAGTTTAAACGACTGTTCTCCGTCATAAAAAATGGTTGTACCTTGTATCGGGGTTTAATTTTTCCCCGTCATAAAAAAAAAAAAAAGAAGTTGCTACATGTTACCAAGAAGTTTACACTTTCTTCCACCCCAAAAAAAAGTGATTGTAACCATAAAGTTGTCGAATCATCATCATCATCAAAAAAAAAAAAAAAAAAGAGCAAGCCAAAGGAGGATAAAGAGGCATAGTAGAATAAATCACGGGCTATATAGGCAGATTTATGCATTAGTGGAGTTTAGTTAGATTTCCTTGCATGTTATTAGAGAAAGAGCATATTCATATTTATGTAGGAAAGGAGTTGATCTAAAATAAGCTAAAGATGAAAGATGTCTCTTGAAAATCCTAAATCTTTGTTTATAATCATATTTAAGGTAGATTGCTTTATGAAAAAGGTACAAAATTTTCTTCAAGATGAGAGGAACTGATGCTTAAAACGACTCAATACAACCACTTCCACTTCATATTGATGCTTTTTTTTTTTCTTTCTTGTTGCCAATGTTGCTTGTTCATTTGCATATATGTTGCCTATTTGTTCATGCATATTCATGTTGCCTGTTTCAATTCTTTCTTTCATGCAAATTTTGCTTCATTTCACGTTACCTACTGATTCATGCATATAATCAATTTTCCTTCCATGTTTCTTATGTTGCCTATAAAAGAATTTGATGCTTGGAACATTTTGTTTTTCACAGATGTTAGAGTGGCGCTTCCGGAGGAATCGCAGGTTTAGTGGGGGCGAATGTCGTCGAGATTTTCTCTCCTCTCTCACTTGTGAAGGCCTACAAAAAACATATTTGGTGAAGGTAGCCGAAATTCCCCGAGAAGTCTAGGATGCATCAAGGATGTCAAAGGAAGCTCAGATACAAAGTTTCAAAGAAATCAAGAAAGTCTATGGTAGCGGTCAAAGCTGGGAAATTAGGGCAAAACTTTCATTGTCACCAAATTAGATGAAAATTCGTATACTTGTAAAGATTGTCAAAGGCAGTCTATAGCCCAAATTTCAACAGAAAATGGATTTTGTAGCACATTGATATGCTATGTTCATTTTGTAAAAATGTAATTTTTCTAGTTTGACCCTACAAATTCTTTTATAGAAATTTATGTTAGCCATATGGTTTGGCATGTATAAAGATCATATGTGGCTACATATTTGTACAAATTTTCAAGGCTATCAGAGCTTCCTAGACGCCTTAATGCCACCTTGCAAGCTTCCAAATGTAGTCAAACTTGTAAAAGGGAGATTCAGATGGGAGTTTTTTCTGTATATTCCTGAAGGAGATCTTTGGAAACATAGCCCTACAAAGTTTCATCTTCATCAAAGCCTTTTTGGAGGGTCAAAGAGCACAAATTCCAGTTTTCAAGGTCACTGCAGTTTTCTAGAATAAAAAAATTGAAGGCTTGAAGGGCTGCCACATGTCAAAATATGATTGAACCATGGTGAACGGTCAAGATGAGCTCCTATTCAAGGGTGGAGATGCACTAAAGCATAAAGGAAGGAGGATCCACGAATTTTTTCCATAAAAGAAGACCTTTTTTACAATCAAAGATCAATAATGCAGTGTTTCTCCAAAAATAGTGGCTTATCTTATCCGAATTGATGTCAGCACTGATCCGACGGTCCAGATCATCCCCAGATCCAATGGTGGAGAATGAGGGCGCCTAAATTTCACTCTTTTACACTAGATTTGATAGAAAGAACAATTCCAAGCCATTGATTTGATTAATCAAATGGTTGTAATCAAAAGTAGTGATCCTAGAGTTGAGAGTTGATTTCTCTAGATCCAAGGGCCCAAATTCATCCAAAAAACTATATAAACCCCTGTATCTCAAGCCTAAGCACCACCTTCTTTACTTATCAATCCGCGGAGACGTGAGGACCAGTATGAAGACCACGAGCAAGTGAAGGCACAAGTGCGTGAGTGAAAGCACACAAACATGCACACACATACACACACACGCGCACAAGGTAAGATCAAAGAGAGGAACAATGGAAAGCTTAGATTGCAAAAGAGTTCTCTTACAAAAGTTCTATTCTCTAACCAGCTAACCGCAAAAATGAGCTCTCTAGCTCTTTTTATAGTTTTTTGACTAGTTTTGGCCCTGTCCAGACCTAGTGTCCGGCCTAGTTAAAAATTAGGTTCCAGGGCTTATTTGAGGACTCAAACGAAGTCTAAAAATTATGAAAATTGGTACGATGGTACTTTTAATACTCCTCAAGCTCGAGGACTCCTCGGCTTGAACAAAATGGAGTTACTAAAAATAGATAATGGTATTTACAATGGTTTTTAGTGATGAAAATCACTATTTTCGTAGGGGATTCTTCTGAAAATTTGTCATACACTTCTTGGAGCTCCCTACTTGCTCCATTTCCTTGTGTGTCCACCTTTTGATGTGCTTCCATGCTTTGTCCTTGACTTTGAGCTTCAACACTCCCCCCCTTCTCGAGTCTGTCGTCCCTGATAGACCCTTGTTGGAAGGGCTGTTCCATGTAGTGCTTTGAGAGGTGGTGTCCATCCGTTGTATGAGCTGGTTCCTTGGATTCCAGCAAGAATGTGTCGTTGTGAGCTTTCAAAACTGCAAGTTGCTCAAAAGAGGTTGTCAAGAGTGATTTGGAGCAACTACTGGCTTCAATTTGCTTCCGAGATATGGATGTTGTTCCCATAACGTCCGCTATCTCTTCCAGAGATGATGTTGAGAGCAGCCATGCCAACTACTCATAACCCATAATGAATGAAGGGTAAGTGTGTTGGTGCCTGGGTTGAAAAAAGTATGTGCCTTGTGCACGGCCTTGTAATGTAGCCCTACGCATGCTTACTTGGAAAATGCATTGGAAGATCATGGTGCAAAAATTGTGGGTCTTGAGCTAAGTGCTCAAGGGTATGCTGACGAAGAGGTTTCCTAAACTATCATGGTTATAGTGTTTCCAGAGTAAAGATACTTACCATGGAGAAGGTTGATGGATGTTTGTCTCTTCGTGTTGTACACTCGGCCTTTGGGATGGAACCTTGTTGATGAATGTCCATGTTGATTATCCACTGATGAGATCTTTTGAGTGGTGGATCCCCTCTCCTCTTTTCAAAGCAACCTTTGTCAGTAACAATGTGCATTTCTGAGCTTGGGCTCATGCACGTTCACTTCCCTATATTGACACTCAGAGGAATATTGGACACGTGCCGGTTTCTAAGAGATTACCATGCTGATTGACATATACCATTCACCAGTGCTACTGTTCCATACTGGTTCAGGAAATACTGAGAATTGAATTGCTTTATATTCCTTGGCAAGCAACATCGGGAAACTACACCAAGCTGAGTTTCACATATTCTCTTTAGCTCACCATATGCAGGAGTCTTCTCCTCTAGAACTACCTTTTGCAGATATCTCCTTGGATGCTCTGGTACATGAAGTAGTTAAGCATCACTGAAGTTGTGGACCTTCAAGCTCTTCATTCCTACCATGGTAAGAGAAAATCATAGTTGTAGATGCCATGTTCATGCCAAATGCTTGTCATCTGCCAGATAAGGCAGCAATAATCTCACTGCTGGTTGAGACACACTTCTATCCAAATTACTAAATGCCCAGTAATCAATAGTTCCACATTCAACTAAGCATGACTCATTCATGTTTCATAAGCCAAACCTGGGAACAAGCACTCTCTCGCTTTTCTTTCTCCCTCTTTGTTTGTTTTTTTTTTTTTTGGAGGAACAGGATATCACAAAACAAGAACACAAAAGTTAGTATCAATATAAATATTTGACATATGTCACTGTGCTCTTGTGCGTGGGATTCTCAAGTGTGTCTATGCACGGCCGTGTAATGTGGCCCTATATTAATGCATACTTTGGAAATGCATGACCTGAATGGTGCAAAAGACAGGGTTGTGCAAGGGGCACATGGTTGTTGCTCGGTTGAGGCTTTCGGTGTTATTTGTGGAGGTTGATGCCGACCTTGGTGGAGGTATCCATTGAGTCTCGAACTGATGTAATCCTCCTTATTGGAGTCCATTTTAGAACATCATTTGGCACTGTAGAGGTCACTTCAAGCGTCTTTCTCTTTGGATGCTTTCTGAACTGTGGTATCCAGTGTGGTTGACGCTTTGGTTTGGTGGAGGCTACTTGCACTTTTGGCTTCCAAACCCATATCCTTTTTGCATGTCTTCCTACTAATGTTGAAGAGCTGATTTGATCTTCCTTTGGTCTCTGTACGTGGTTCTTACCCTTTTCTCTTTGTGGCTTCTTTGTTGAAACCTTTTGCATGTAGGAGAACAAAGGTTGTTGTGGATGTAGGAGCTTCTTAGGTATCCACATCTGTAATTGCCCTTGTTGAGCTGCAGCTAATTTCTTAGGCACCCAAACTTGTTGGATACCTTGTGATTGAGCTTGTCTGAGCTGCTTCCTTCGTCTTCTGGCCTGGTTGGTTTGCATGGATGGAATTTGTGGGGGCAAGGTTGGTGGTTGCTGTCCTCTGCGTACCCATATCTGCTTCATGCTTGGAACTGCTTTTTTATTGAATGGTGTCTTTCGATTTGATGTAGCAATTGTCGTGAACGGTTGTGTTTGCTTGTGTGGTGGACTCACTATTGTGGCTACTTGATTCTTTGGAGAAGAAGAAAGATCCACCCGCCTTCGAACCTGGTCTTCCACGGTTGAATCCTTCTGCATCATAGAGCTTTTGACACATACAACATCTTCTTTCATATGATTAGTTTTGGAAGAACTAAGAGAGTGTGTGGTGCCATGATTTAGGAGCATGCAGTTCTCTAATTCTAATGTAATGCATTGTTCATGTACCCAAACTTGAAGAATTTGACTTCTTAGGTTTAAGTTAACTGCATGGTCATAGATCCAATCTTGACCCAAGACAAGTGGTTCTGTAAGGTTCTCATCTTGACATACTAGCGCTTTGACTTGCATTGGAACATCTTGAAGGTAGATGGGAAGTTCCACCTCGCCCAAACAAGGGGTTTCCACACCTCCCAATAATATGAGATAAGCTTCTATGGGATTGATGTTCAACCCCAAGTCTTGGTAGTAGGAAAGTCTAACTGCACTACTTGCTGCACCTGAGTCAATCAATGCTTTCACCATCCTTGCACCCTTCCCTTGTCCTAACTCTATGGTCACAAAGGGTCTTCCGTCAATGACCTGAGAAGTCGCTATGCCTGACTTTTGACACATATCCATGTGATATTTTGGGGCTTTTGAGTTGACTTCTAGGCCTAATCGCCTTAACTTATTTCGCCTAATACGCTCTCTGGCCTCTACTTGTGCTTCTTCTCTCACTCTTAACTCTTCATCTTTTCGCTTCTTAGCAGTGTTGAGTCTCATTAGCATATCCTCAGTAAGAGGTTCTTGATATAGCTTGACTCTACAGCCACTAATGTAGTTTGGCAGGATATCTCCTTCTAGAGTGGCCAACTGAATTGCACCACTAGTGGAAATTCTATTAATGATCATGGGTCCGTATCCTCTTTTTTCCAACTTACGGGCATGTTGTTTTAGTGTGTATACCAACACTAGATCTCCCTCTTTCAATCCCTTATCCTTGATGTGTGCATCAAAGTAAGCCTTTTGCCTCTTCTTTGCAGCGTAGATGCCTGCTGCCGCTCGTAGCCTCGTCTCACCCAAGCGTTCGAGATCAAAGATCCTAGAGGACAATTCATGCCCATTCCACTCATACTCTTGTGCTACTTTTAAGGCAGGGATTAAGAAATCTAATGGTAGCACAGCGTTCTGTCCGAAGACCATCTGAAATGGGGTGGCGTTGAGTACCGTTTTGTAGGCAACTCGATAAGCCCAAACAACATGATGAAGTTGTTTGTCCCAATCAGAGCGTTTATTATTTACAAGTTTTGTCAATACGTTACAGAGGATCTTATTGGTACTCTCGGCTTGTCCGTTGGCTTGTGGGTGATAGGGGGCAGATTTCTTATGTATCACCAAGAATTCTTGGAGAAGATTTTCAATGACTTCATTCAAGAAGTGTGTGCCTCTATCGCTCACCAACTCTATTGGTAGTCCATATCTCATGAACACATTCTCGAATAAGAACTTAGCCGTAGTCTGAGCATCATTCTTTGTTGTGGCTTTGACTTCTACCCACTTTGTAAGGTAATCTGTGGCTACAATGATGTACTCTGCATGGGAGTTTCTAGCTGGGGGGTTAATAGGACCTATGAAGTCTATGCCCCACTTCGAAAATGCACGTCCTCCCATCATTGGCCTCAAGGGCATCTCGTCTTTTCTCACTGGATATTGTGCACGTTGGCATGTGTCACATTTCTTCACATAGGTATGTGCATCCATATGAAGAGTGGGCCACCAAAGTCCTGAGAATAGAACGGTCTTGATCACTCGGTCAAGACCAAAATGTCCACCTGCAACACCGCTGTGTGCAGTTTCTAAGACCTTTAAATAGTCTGATTCATGAACGCATAGTCTTAAGTAACCATCTTTGCCTCTTCGGTATAGGTTGTCCCCTACTAAGGCGTAGCCTTGAGCCTCTTGCTCCATGCTTCGTCTTCTTGCTAGACTAGCCTCTTTGGGTAATCTTCCCGATCTCATAAACTCTATCAATGGAGCACTCCAATCTGGAATTAATGACACTTGATAAAGGGTCGCATGCTCCACTGGAGGTCTCTCTCTGCACCTTGGACAATTCTTAATCCACTCATGTATTTCTTTGTCCATGCTAGGCCAATACACTCCTAAACGCTTTAGATTCTGCAATGTTCGTTGTTTAGAATAGTGATTTCCTAGCATTCCTTCATGGGCCTATTGCAACCAACTACCATGTTCATCATCCTCCACACAACAAGCTAATACACCCTCAGTATCTTGTTTGTACATGCTTCCTGCTAATATGTGATATTTTTGTGATTTTACAATTTCTTCTTGTGATGTTTTCACATTCTTATTTGCAGGGCCAAAGGTTAGGACTGGTACCAACTTATTTGCCCATTTAGGAACAACTTCTAAATTGAACAGATAAGCATCTGGTAATTTGTCAGACACTCCTTGCGGTGACTCTCCTGAAGTGATGCGAGAAAGGTGATCTGCCCGAAGGTGGTCTACCTTTCCTGATGACAACTTCAAAGTCATATTCCATTAGTAAGAGGAACCATCTTACTAAGCGTCCAGTATTGCAAGGTTTGTTGACCAAATATAACAAGGCTTGATGATCAGTGAAAAACTTGAACTTGTTGGCCAATAAATAGTGTCTAAACTTCTTCACAGCATATACCATGCCTAAGCCCTCTCGCTCCGTTGTGGTATAGTTCCGTTCAGCTACAGTGAGCTGTCTACTAGCATATGCTATGGGCAAATCTAAGTTTCCTTCACGTGTGGGTTGTGCTAGCACACATCCTATGGCATGATTGGATGCATCCACATGGACATGGAAGGGTTTATTCCAATCAGGAGTGGTGAGTATTGGTGCCGTGCACAAATGTTTCTTCAGTTCGTTGAAAGAATTCTCGCATTCGTCGTTCCACTCAAAATTAGACAACAAGGCATAAAGGGGTCTAGCTATGATCGCGTACATGTGGATAAACCTACGGTAGTATCCACAATGGCCCATAAAGGCTTGTACCTCTTTAATATTCCTTGGCCTTGGTAGCTCCGCTATGGCTCGTACCTTATCTTCATCTGTTGAGATTCCATTCTTAGAAACAATATGACCTAAGATTTTACCTTGACGCACCATAAACACACACTTTTCTGGGTTCAAACACACTCGATATCCTCTACACTTGTTGAAGATTTGTCTGAGCTCAGGGATGTGAAACCTTCTTTCTTGGGAATGAGCACATAAATCATCCACATACACTTCTAAGCTCTTTCGCAAGAACTCTTTGAAGACATGACACATGAGCCTTTGGAATGTTGTAGGTGCATTGGTGAGCCCAAATGGCATCACACGAAATGCAAAGATTCCCCACTCTGTAGCAAAAGCTGTTTTGTGTTGATCTTCTGGGGCAATGGCTACTTGATTGTAACCTGAAAATCCATCAAGGAAGCTATAAACTTCCTTGCCTGCAACACGCTCCAATAGGTGTTTTGTGATTGGAAGTGGATAACTATCTCTAATCGTAGCGGCATTAACTTTTTTAAGGTTAATACACACTCGCAACTTCCCGTTCTTCTTGGGTACCACAACAATGGGGGACACCCATTCGGTATGCTCAATCTCATAGATGAATCCAGCTTCAATCAACCTATCAATTTCTTCTTTTATTTTGGTTGCATAGGTATCACTATATGTGTAGGGCTTCCGTTTGGTGGGCTTAGCATCAGCAGTCATGGGGATAGTATGAGAGCAAATTCTTGGATCTACTCCTTTCAAGTCTCTATAGTGCCATGCAAACACATCCCTATATTCCCTTAATAGAGCTATGAGCTCCATTTCTTCTCTTGCACTTAGGTCATCTCCTATATATGTGCATCTCTCTTCGTTCTCTTCAATGGTCACTACAATCTTCTTGGTCTTTTCTTTATTATCATATGATTCTCCTATGATGGCCTCTCTCTTAGGCATTCGTACCAAAATTTTGCGGTCGTCAACTTCATATTTCTTGAAGTTTTCTGGTACTTCAAACAATGATTCCTCCTTTTCTTGTTTCACTGCTTTTCTTTTCTTTTTCTTTTGACTACTCTCACTTCCATCCTTTGAGTTTACTGTTTTAATACTTGTGAGAGGTTCTTCTTCTTTCTGGGTGAACACTCCTATATCTTCTAGGTAGTGTTGCTCTGAGTTAAAGCAACTATCCATCACAATAGACTCCAGATCATCGTCATTCTCTTCTTCTTCTATGACATCACTAGGGTCACATTCTTCTAGCAAGGGTTGACACATGAACACTTAGATATCATAACCCTCCTCATCACAATGAGGTGTCCACTGTTCCTCATTGACAGCAATGTCCATGGTGGCTAAGATTTCTGTCCAGCCATGAGGCTCAAACTCCTCATCTAGAAAGATCATCGGTGTGTAGGCTGGGTCTCTAACTGGTCTATCTCCTAGCGAAGTTCCTTCTTCTCTTGCCTTTAAACGTTTTTCCTCTTCCTTTGCGACCTTGCACATCCACAAATGAGTATCTTCATGCAGCCATGATGGCTCAGGTGAACTTTCAAAATGCACAGAGATGGAATCTTCTTTCCCTTTGTGGATAGAATTCCACTGTAGGGGTGGTACATCTCTGAAGGTGTAATCCTTCAAATTGACCTTGGTGGTGACCCCTAAGTGCTGTAAGTACAAGGAGTTAGTTCCCCAATCCTGTACTATTTGCAATTATCGTAGGAAGGGTCTTCCTAGGATCATCTCATAGACATTATTTTTCTCGAAGTCACATATAGCAAATGTGTGCTCAAACTCTACACCACAAGTGGTTAGAGTGATCCCTTCTAGCAATCCTAGAGGTCTTTCAAAATGACCATCAGCCATTTGAAGCTTCATTCTAGTTGGTCTTAATGTGGGCTTGCCCCATTGCTTCCACAAGGAGGTGGTCACAATAGCAACACCAACACCTGAATCTATGATTGCCTTGGTTGTGTAACCTTGGTAGGTGATTGGAAGATAAGTATTACCTTCTTCACCCTCACACATGTCCCCTATCTTGTCTAGAGGTATCTCTGGTACCCTTTGCTTGGAGCCTGCTTTTGGCATGTTGGAATCAAGTTCTGGAACCTGATCCTTCACTTGATTCCAAAGCTTAGGTTTTGCTTTGAGCAGCTCTTCTACAGTGAGAAGACACTGAACCTTAGTGTTCTTCACGACATCCGTGTTCCTTGGAACCACTGAGTCTTCATTTCTTACTAGTATTGTGGGAGCTCTAATCTGGAGAGATTCAGATTCCCATGGGCCTGGAAATTGAGGCAGTTCTTCTAAGGTATTAGATTCAAAATCTAACCTTTCGTCTTCTTGTTGTTCTGCTTCATCTCCGTAAATAGATGGAATGTCTTGGGGAAATTGATCATGAAGATAATCGATCTTAGGAATAGGAGGGGAATTACCCTTCTCCTTGGCCCATTTCTCTTCTTGTATTTCCCACAAGAATTCTTGAGAGTACTGTTGAATTGAAGGAGGTATTCCTGGATTCGTGGAATTAGGAACATAAGCTCCCATTGGTGGTGAGCTTCCTCTTTCAATAACTGGTTGAGCCTGTGGAGGTAAAGAAACTTGTGCTTTGTTTACCAACTGCTCTAATCGTTCTAGTAAGCCCTGGAAATGCAAATCCCCTTTGACAGAGTTTGTTTGATTGAACTTTTGACTAGTCTCAAGTATAGCTTGAGCTTGTTCTACCATTTTCATGCACATTTTCATCCGTTCAATCTCTAAGTCCGCTCTAGGGTAACTCTTGTCTAGGTTTGCAGTTGTAGGCCCTTCTTGAAGTCGAGCCTGGTAGGCCTTGAACATCATGTCCAAGCCTTCTGGGGTTGGATCTGCAAGAACAGACCCTGGTTGTGGTCTATTTACAATGGGTGGTGGGGTGGAATGAGGTGGAGTGGATGGAGTTTCGGCATGCGAGGGGCTTTGAGATGCAATGTCTTCTATTTTTGTTTTCGCTTCTTTTGAGCTTTCTTCTAGTTCCGATAACTTTTTATTCCACTTGCGATTGGCCTTCTCTCTGGTATCCTTCCATGTTCTTGTTTTCCTCTTACTAGGCTCTCCCGATTCACTCGACTCCGATTGCTCTGCTGGTTTATCTTGTTTTAATGCTTGTGCCCTAGTAACTGCCTGTATAGGTGCCACATTACTGCTACTTGAACTTGAATCCGCCACTAAGCCTACCACATTAATGGGTGTAATCTTGGGTGCGCTGGAGGGGTTTCTTGGACAATCTCTAGGGAGATGGTCTTTGCCACAATCAGGGCAAAAAGACTGTATTGTGATAGCCTGTCCTTGGCTTGGAGATGATGGGTGGGGACAGTCACGAATGACATGATCACCTTGACATCTAAAACAAGATCCTCTAGGGGCTTGTGGTCTCATTTGTCTCAATTGTGGCCTAGGGTTAGGATTTGTGTACATGACATTGGAGTATTCTGGCTCCCAATTTTGCTCCATAGGTGGTGCCTCATATTGATACGAGTAAATCTCACTATGTTTAGGTGGCTCTGTGTAATACGCATGTGGACTACCTTCATGGGAGTAGTCTGAACTATGAGCATGAGAATCATTATCTGGTATCAATGGGGTTAGGGGCACTAATGCTCTGTTTGGATTTTCCTCTCCCATAGCATATTTGACAGGAATCACGTTGGTTGGAGCTGGTGGTTGGTTTCCTAAGACAGGTTGTGGCCTATATGGTATCTGATATTGCTGTTGTGGTCTATAATATGGCTGTTGGTATTGGTTCTGATACCTACCTTGTGGGTAAGGTTGCTGATAATTCTGTCTAACAGCCTGCCTATTGTAGGGACAATCTTGAGCCGTGTGGTTTGTGTATTTTCTCTCAATAGTGCAATATGGAGCATTCCTTTCTCTAATGTTTTGGTTTTGCATTGGGCATACATTAGCCATGTGGTCGCCCCCACAAGTATAACACCGATTCACTGGAGTGACTCTCTGTGTTTGTTTATTTTGGACTCCTAGCTTCTTGGCAACTTGCTCAGCTATCTCCTCTATTTCCGTGGAGATTTTTGAAGTATGACTAGTAGAACTATCTGAATCCTTATAGAGTTTGGATAATCCTAACTCCTCACCCAAGTTATCTTCTATGTCAATGCATGTCCGCACGCACTCTTCTATGGATCTAGGCTCTTTCAAATATACATATGATCTTAACTTTGTGCTCAGTAAGCCATCTAAGAACAAAGCCACTTGTTTGGCTGGTGTGGGTAACTCGGGAGCAGGGCATCTTTCTAGGTACTGTCTGAACCTTCTACCTGCTAGTCGCACTGTTTCTTGGGGTGTCTGCTTGAAACTGTGGATCAAGGATGATGTGTTATGCCTGATACCACTCTTGGAAAATTCTACAATGAATTCGTCTAGCAGTTGACCTATATCGCGATAGTTGTGACTACTCAATGGTTGAAACCAAGCCAAGGCAATGCCCTTAAGAGTCAAACCAAATGCCTTGTATTGGGTGAATAAATCCTCAACCTGTTCAGCTCTTAACACTTGTTTGAACTCGGCCACATGATCATAAGGATCTCCTGACCCGTCAAAATAATTCTTCATTGCCTTGATGACTTGAGTGGGTCTAAGGGTTCTTGGGTGCTCTCGGGGTCTAGGCAATGGAAAATCATGTTCATCTCTTTTTTGCCTATGTGCTTGATGTCTCTCTCTTTCTGGTCTTTCATTTTCAAATCCTGATCTATCCCTGCCCACAGTGTGTGCGAAACTTACCTCAGGTCTCTCTCTAGTTCTTTCTCTCTGGGCTTCATGAGCGTGGGAAGATCCTACACCTTGGAGGCCATGGGAAACATTGGATCTTGGTGGGGGGAAAATCAATTCATTCCTCCAAGTATATGCATGTCTATCATGTTCTGTTACCAAGAATATCTTCTCTGATGTGTTATCCAGGTAGACAACTTTGCTTGGTATCTCAGGATCTTTGAATTCATAGATGATAACTATGCCCAATTGGCTAGGTTGATATGGCTTGAATCTCCAAAAGGCTTCCTCTGTTTCTCTATTCAAAAATAGTTCTATGCTTTTGTTGTCTTGAGGGATCCAGTCCGGAGTGATCACTCGGGTCAAAACTGACTTACCTCTAGGAGTCTAGGGTCCTTGTCCTACATTTCCTTGTTCTAGGTCTCCTATTTCATTCTCAAGAATGACATTTCCAAACTCATCCATCCTATCTGGTAGGTTGATGACCACATACATGGTTCCTTCCTTATCAATGTATGAACCCTCTTCGAACTTGACCACCGGGTGTTCAAGTCCAAAGGATTGATCTGGATTTTTGAGTTGGACCACTGATCGCCTCAGACCATCCTCATAGATGCGAGCACCTAATTGGTTGGTCCGAATATATTCCAACTGTGTCTTATAAGGACCTTCTGGTGTTTGTAGATGGACAGTCCCTGAGCCACTTGCAGGTTTTCCCATACTAAAAGACATTTCTGAATCACTTGTGTCTGAACTTGGTAAAAGATGACCACTTAGTTGTTGTGCCCAAGACTTGGATGTATGGTTGACACTAGCCTCAGAAGATCTAATGCTTTGTTTATCCTTGCCTAAGTGTCTACCAGATCTTAGGTTCATAAGCTTTAGTCAAGAGTCCAAATTTTCCCCTTGGTATGGTTCAAAATTCTTGGGAGTTCCCTTGGTTCCCTTGTCCCACTTGAGGGTCAACTTCAAATTATCCTATCTCAAAATCAACACGTTATTCTTGAAAAAAACAGTTGAGCTCGTGTAGGATTTGAAACGAGCTTTCCAACGAACTATAGAGCTCAAAAAACGGACTTTGGATGAAAAAGTTATGCCAATTCAGGCTCCTAGGGGTCAAAACAGGCAAACAGGACCTTTGGAGAAAATCGCGATTTTGTGAACTTCCAGAAAATTGCGATGTTGAGACTCAGAAAATCGCGATGTTGAGACTCAGAAAATCGCGATGTTGAGACTCAGAAAATCGCGATGTTGTGAACTCAGAAAATCGCGATGTTGAGACTCAGAAAATCGCGATGTTGAGACTCAGAAAATCGCGATGTTGTGAACTCAGAAAATCGCGATGTTGAGACTCAGAAAATCGCGATGTTGAGAACTCAGAAAATCGCGATGTTGAGACTCAGAAAATCGCGATGTTGAGAACTCAAAAAATCACGATGTTGAGACTCAGAAAATCACGATGTTGAGCACAAAATCATGTTTTTAGAAAATCGCGATTTTGACTCAGAGAATCGTGATTCTGAGAATGACCACAGAATCGTGATTTTTTCAGCCAACTTTTAGGCGGGAAAACAGAAAATCATGATTTTTCAAAAAAATTTGAATTTTCACAGAATCGTGATTTTCATCACAGAATCGTGTTTTTTGGAGGGAAATTCAAATTTCTGAGCGCCGGCTATGGCGAGCTCTGTATGAGCAGAAAATCATAAAAAAAAACCCAGCGCTTGCTCTCCCTTGCACCTCCTAACTCCTTCCCACACAATAATGCATGAGAAATGGTATGAAAATGGTGAAAATGCACTAAAAAACAAGAAATTTCTATGAAGAAGAAGATGGAAGAAGGTGGAGATGATGATGATGATGAAGATGAAGAGGAAAAAACAGAAAATGAACTGAAATGATAGATTTTTTACCTTCCAACGTCGCAAATCTACGATCTTACCATCACAACGCTCGTCCTCGAAGCTCTCTCCCCGGCAACGGCGCCAAAATTTGGTGTAGCTCAAGCGTAAGCACCACCTCCTTTACTTGTCAATCTGCGGAGACGTGAGGACCGGTATGAAGACCACGAGCAAGTGAAGGCACAAGTGCGTGAGTGAAAGCACACAAACATGCACACACATACACACACACGCGCACAAGGTAAGATCAAAGAGAGGAACAATGGAAAGCTTAGATTGCAAAAGAGTTCTCTTACAAAAGTTCTATTCTCTAACCAGCTAACCGCAAAAATGAGCTCTCTAGCTCTTTTTATAGTTTTTTGACTAGTTTTGGCCCTGTCCAGACCTAGTGTCCGGCCTAGTTAAAAATTAGGTTCCAGGGCTTATTTGAGGGCTCAAACGAAGTCTAAAAATTATGAAAATTGGTACGATGGTACTTTTAATACTCCTCAAGCTCGAGGACTCCTCGGCTTGAACAAAATGGAGTTACTAAAAATAGATAATGGTATTTACAATGGTTTTTAGTGATGAAAATCACTATTTTCGTAGGGGATTCTTCTGAAAATTTGTCATACACTTCTTGGAGCTCCCTACTTGCTCCATTTCCTTGTGTGTCCACCTTTTGATGTGCTTCCATGCTTTGTCCTTGACTTTGAGCTTCAACAACCCCCCTCCAAACTCCTAGAGCATCATTGTTAGGCATCCATAGGGCTCATGCTAGCTTACGGTTTCCTTGAGACGATCACCCTCGGTTGAGCGAGTGAGGATCCAAGGTGAGCTAGTATGAGTATAGAACCTAGTTTCAAATTTAAGTTAGAACTCCAATCTAGGATAGGCTTTTGAAACCAGCATCTCTATCTTGACTCACCCTCGGTGGAGCGTGTGAGTGAGTTAGAGCTGATTTTAATGAGTCTTAGACTTCTTTAGTTAGACGTTACGAGCCTAGACTGACATAGGGTCACTGGAGTGGAACTCACCTTCTTACGTGTGAGATTCGGTTGAACTGTCATGGTTTGAGGGTCGAAACCACCTTTGATCAGTAGACTGCTTAGCATGGCGTACCACGACGATATTTTACATGTAACTTAATTCAAATCCTTTTAATTCATGTCACTTGTCACTTGTCTCTTGTCTCCTCTCTCACTCTCTTAAGTATTTTTACATGTCTTCTATTTCTTCTATGTGTGAGAAGGCTCCGCAGTATTGCGTTGAACCAGTGAGGATGTTTCTTTGAGCTTGTGAGTAAACTCTATCATCATAATTCACTTGCATGCATATAATCCATACATACCCATACATATTGATTAGTTTCTGAAAGTGTATAAGAAGCTCCAATATTGGACCATTCTTCCTTTCGAAACTGGTTTATGTGTAAGGGTTCCATCTATTCTCGTCATGCATACATATCATCCAAAGAAGACTATGCATATGGATTGGAATTAGGAAGTGTTTAAGAAGCTCCTTCAATGGATCATTCTTCCTTCCAAATTTCATTCGTATGTATGGTTCTCTTTCATTCTTATCATTCATGTTCATAAATCTAACTTGCACACCTACATTCCCATTCCCATAATTATTTCAACATCTCTCTCTTCTCCATACTCAACATTAATTTCACCTTCACATCTTTAAACCTTCCAACATTCATTAGCTTCATACACCCTGTGTGTGCCACGATCGGACCCGATGCACCCGGATTGCGATCACCTCCACAGCGTGTTGCTTTAGCGTATATACTAGAACTAAATCTCCTTCTTTTAGGCCTTTATCTTTCACATGTGCATCAAAATATGCTTTTTGTCGTTTCTTTGCTGCATATATTCCTGCTGCTGCCTTGAGCCTGGTTTCTCCTAATCGTTCCAAGTCCATTATTCTCGCTGATAATTCATGGCCGGTCCACTGATGTTCTTGTGCAACCTTAAGGGTCGGTATCAAGAAGTCCAAAGGAAGCACAGCATTCTGACCAAAAACCATCTGAAAGGGAGTTGCATTGAGTACGGTCTTGTAGGCCACTCGATATGCCCAAACAACGTGGTGTAATTGTTTGTCCCAATCTGAACGTTTGTTGTTCACGAGTTTCGTCAGTACGTTACAAAGGATCTTATTAGTGCTTTCAGCTCGACCATTGTCGTGAGGATGATATGGTGCGGATTTCTTGTGAATCACCATAAAATCCTGTAACAGATATTCAATGACTTGGTTTAGAAAGTGAGTGCCTCGATTGCTCACTAACTCTATAGGCCGTCCATATCTTGTAAAGACATTTTCAAATAAGAATTTTGCAGTTGTGTGTGCATCATTCTTTATCGTGGCTTTTGCCTCTACCCATTTCCTAAGATAATCTGTCGCAACAATAATGTATTCTGCATGTGTACCTTTTGCAGGGGGGTTAATGGGTCCTACAAAGTCTATACCCCACTTAGAAAATGCACGTCCGCCCATCATGGGTTTCAATGGCATTTCATCTCTACGAGTAGGAAACTGAGTTCTTTGGCACACATCACATCTCTTGACATAGGTATGAGCATCCATGTGAAGAGTGGGCCACCATAATCCTGCAAAGAGGATGGCTTTGATTATCCTATCGGGTCCAAAATGACCTCCTGCAACACCTTGGTGTGCAGTCTCTAGTATGCTCAGATAATCGCTCTCATGAACACATTGTCTTAGATATACATCTCGTGCTCTTTTGTATAGGTTATCGCCAATAAGTGAATAATCTTGAGCTTCCTGCTCTAGACTGCGTTGTCGAGCTAAGGTCATGCCTTGAGGGAATGTGTTCGTCCTCAAGTATGTCACTAATGGTTCACTCCAGTCTGGTGTGAGAGACACGTGATATAATGTAGCATGCTCTACTGGTGGTCTTTCACAACAAACATGGCATTCCTTACACAACCTGTAGACATCTGCTTCCATCGTAGGCCAATATACTCCTAATCTATGCAGAGTCTGTAACGTTCGATGTTTTGAATGATGTTGCTTTAATGCACCTATGTGTGCTAATTGCAACCAATTTGCATGTTCTGATTCATCTACACAACAAGCAAGAATCTTTTGATTATCCTGTTTATATATGCTTCCTTCCATTATTTGGTATCTTTGAGACTTGGTAATCTCTCCCTCTTTGATCTTTAACCTAGGATTCTTGGGTCCATATGTGAGAATAGGGACTATAGGCTTAGCCCATTCTGGTGCTATCTCAAGGTTAAACAAGTATGCATCTGGTAATTCATCCGCTACTCCTTGAGGAGCTTCTCCTGAGGTTAATCTTGAAAGGTGGTCAGCTCTAAGATGTGTCTTTCCTTTCCTGACTACGACTTCAAAATCATACTCCATGAGTAATAGAAACCAACGTATCAGTCGTCCTGTGTTACATGGTTTGTTGACTAAGTACAATAGGGCTTGATGATCCGTAAAGAACTTGAATTTGTTGGCCAACAAGTAGTGCCTGAACTTCTTTACTGCGTAGATCATCCCTAATCCTTCTCGTTCCGTCGTGGTGTAATTCCTTTCTGCTGCGTTCAATTGTCTGCTCACGTAAGCTATGGGGAGATCTATGTTACCTTCATTCGTGGGTTGTGCTAACACACATCCTATGGCGTAATTGGATGCATCCACATGTACATGGAATGGCTTACTCCAATCTGGGGTAGTCAGTATAGGTGCTGAGCACAAGCGTCGTTTAAGTTCATTGAATGAATTTTCACATTCATCTGTCCATTCAAAATTGGTTAAAAGAGAGTACAAAGGCTTGGCTATGATTGCATACATGTGTATGAAACTCCTATGATATCCGCAATGGCCCATAAATGCCTGTACCTCTTTCACATTAGTTGGTCTAGGTAAATCTGCAATTACCTTCACCTTTTCTTCATCCGTAGAGATTCCATTTTTTGACACAATGTGTCCTAGAATTCTGCCCTGTCTAACCATGAAAACACACTTTTCTGGGTTCAAACAAACCTGATATTCTCGACATTTGTCAAATATTTGCCTTAACTCTGGGATATGCGTCTGTCTTACATTTGAATGAGCACATAGGTCATCGACATAAATTTCCAAGCTCTTGCGTAAAAATTCCTTAAAAACATGACACATGAGTCGCTGGAAAGTGGCGGGTGCATTTGTTAAGCCAAATGGCATCACACGAAATGCATATATGCCCCATTCAGTGGCAAATGCCGTCTTGTGTTGGTCTTCTGGGGCAATAGCTACTTGATTATAGCCTGAAAATCCATCAAGAAAGCTGTAAACTTCCTTGCCCGCAACTCTTTCCAATAGATGTTCTAAGATAGGAAGAGGATAACTATCTCTAATCGTTGCGGCATTAACCTTTTTAAGGTTAATACACACACACAATTTTCCATTCTTCTTGGGCACAACCACAATGGGGGATACCCATTCGGTATGCTCAATTTCGTAAATGAATCCTGCTTCTATCAAGCGATCTATCTCCTCTTTAATCTTTGCAGCGTAGTTATCATTGTACGTGTACGGTTTCTGTTTTGTCGGTTTTGCATCTGGAGTCATAGGGATTCTATGAGAACATATATCTGGATCTACTCCTTTCAAATCTTTGTAACTCCACGCAAAAACATCTCTATATTCGCGTAATAGGGCAACTAGCTCTTCTTCTTCTTCAGTTGTCAAATCATGCCCTATGTATGTGCATTTTTCTTCCTCTCCTTCTATGGCTACGATTATTTTCTTGGTTTTCTCGCGGTTATCATATACCTGTCCGTCATTCACCTTTCTATTAGGCATTCGTACCATGATTCTTCTATCTTCGATTTCATATTTCTTGAAGTTCTCGGGTACTTCAAACAAAGATTCTCCTTTTTCTGACATGGTTTCTTTCTTCTTTCTTTTCTTGCCTTCACTCTTAGTAGTCACTTTCGTGGCTAATCTCACCTCATTCGTAATTTCCTCGTGTCTCTGAGGGTGAGTCTCTACTTTGTAGAAATATTCTTCCTCTGATGCAAATGGAGAGTCCATGATAATTGATTCTAAATCAAAATCACTTGCATCCTCAAATGCATCAGTGTTAGGTTCACACTCTTCTAAAATTGCATCGCCCATGATTGGCTCTATCATGAAAACTGAAATGTCATAGCCATCCTCATCACAGTGGGGTGTCCATTGTTCTTCATTGATGGCTACATCCATGGTTGCTAGGATTTCTGCCCAACCATGGGGTTCAAACTCTTCATCTGGGAATACTACAGGTGCGTAGGCTGGATCTTGTAGGGTTCATGGATTTTGTTCTGCACCTAAGGTCCTTGCTCCTAATCTTTCTTCCTCTTGTTTGGCTACTTTACACATCCATAAATGAGTATCCTCATGCAACCAAGAAGGATCTGATTCTAATGAGTGCACAGATTCTGTTTCTACTGGTGTCTTATGGATGGTATTCCATTGTATTGGGGGTACATCTCTATGTGAATAGTCTTTAAGATTGACTTTGGTAGTCACTCCTAAATGTTGCAAGTACAAAGAATTAGTCCCCCAATCTTGTACAATTTGCAACTGACGCATGAATGGTCGTCCCAATATCATCTCATAAGCATGGTTTTTTACAAAGTCACAAATGGCAAAGGTATGCTCAAATTCTACACCACAAGTGGTGAGAGATATGCCTTCTAGTAACCCTAATGGTTTTTCTATGTGTCCATCAGCCATTTGTAGCTTCATCCTGGTGGGTCTCAATGCTGGCTTACCCCAATGTTTCCATAAAGCGGTGGTAGCTATGGCTACTCCGGCTCCTGAATCTAAGATGGCTTTCGTGGTGTAGCCCTGATGGGTTATCGGAAGATAAGTGTTACCTTCCTCTCCTTCGCTCACATATCCAATCTTTTCTACGGGTATCTCTGGTACCTTATCTTGTGATCCCATTGGTGAGGGAGTAGTAGCAAGCTCGGGGAATTGATTTGCTACATGTTTCCACAATTCTGGTTTTACCTTTAATAACTCCTCCAGAGTAAGGTTACATTGTACTTTGGTATTCTTGATCACTTCCGTGTTTCTAGGGATTACTGATTCTTCATTCCTCACTATTATCGTGGGTGCTCTCATACTAATAGACTTTGCTTCCCAAGGTCCTGTGAACTGAGGTAATTCTTGTAAAGAATTAGATTCAAATCTTGTGTGTTCACTTAGTTGTTCTTCCTCTACATCATCGTATATGGAGGGGATGTCTTGGGGAAATTGTTCTTGCAAGTCATCTATTTCTTGAATAGGAGGATGGGTTCCTTGTTCTTTTCTCCATTTCTCTTCTTGTATTTCTCTCAAAAATTCATGCGAGTACCTATGTATGGAAGACAAATTGTCTTGACTTTCTGTATTGGGTACTTGAGACAGGGATGGTACATTCCTTTCCTGTATCTCTGGGACAATAGGGTTCCTAGGCTGATCCCTTTTCTCTTTGCTCTCGATCAAATATTCTAGCCTCTCCATTAGTCCTTGAAAGTGTAATTCGGGTTTTGCCATGTTATTCCAATTAATATATCTAGAGGCTTCGAACAAAGCTTGTGCTAGTTCTACCATCTTCATGCAAAGTTTAGTTCTCTCAATTTCTAGATCAGCTCGAGGGTAGTTTTTGCTCATTTCAGCTACCTGAGGTCCCTCTTTTAATCTAGCCTGATATGCACGAAACATCATGTCTAGATTCTCTGGTATGGGTTCCGCTAAAACTGATCCTGATTTCTGAGCTGGATTCTCTTGATTCAATTCCTGTGAAGTCAATTCTTGGATTTTGGCTCTAGATTCCTTTAGACTTCCTTCCAACTCCGTTATCTTTTTACTCCATTTTCTCTTAATTCTTTCTCTAGAATCTTTCCAAGATTTTGTCTTTTTACTGCTAGATTCTGCAACTTCACTATTTTCGGCTACTTTCTCTTGATTAAGCTTTTGGTTTTGTAAGAGCGCCTGGGCTCTTGTTATAGCTTGGATAGGCACGTATGTAGGGTTGGATCCATCTGCGTTATTTACAATACCTATCACGTTGATTGGTGTCACATTCGGAGCATTGACAGGGTTCTTAGGACAATCTTTGATTATGTGCTCTTTGCCATAATCAGCACAAAAGCCTTGGATGTTATAGTACTGTGATTGTCCTGCTATCGGGGGATGTGGACAATCCTTTATGAAATGGTCTCCTTGGCACCTAAAGCATGGTCCTCTAGGGCCCTGTGGTCTTTGTTGTCTTAATTGGGGCCGTGGATTTGGGTTTGTGTACATCACATTAGCATAGTTGGGCTCCCAACTAGGTTCCACTGGTGGACTATCGTAATGATATGTCTCCACGTGTTCTAGTGACTCTGTGTAATATGCGGGTGGACTATCGACATGCGTAGAGTCAAAACTGTTTGAGTGTGGGTCACTCTCTGTGATCAAAGGTGAAGAAGGCACTAAGGCCCTACTTAGGTTCTCTTTTGCAGTAGCATATTTGACTAAGATGACATTCGCTGGTGGGGGTGGCTGCTGAGCTAAGACAGGTTGAGGTCTCTGTTGAGCCTGGTATGGGTAGTTCTGAGGAGGCCTATAGTAATAAGGCTGAGCATTGTATTGGCCTTGATACCTACCTGGTTGTGCGTATGCTTGCGAGTAGTTCTGTCTCACGGTTTGTTTGTTGTACGGGCAGTCCTGAGCCGTATGATTCGTGTATCTTCTCTCAATTGTACAGTATTGGCCACTAGGGTTGGCTTGAGGTTGTGTTGTATTGGGACACACATTTGCCATATGGTCACCACCACAGGTGTAACAACGCTTGTTTGTTAGCACCCTAGGTTTACTAGAAACTCCTAGTTTCTGGGCCACTTTTTCTGCTAGGTCTTCTATTGAGCTAGACAATTTTGTGGATGCTAGAGATGAACAGTCTGAGTCCTTATAGAACTTGGAGAGTTCCAACTCATCTCCTAAGTTGTCCTCAATGTCTATGCATATTCTCACACATTGCTCTAGCGTTCTGGGTTCTTTTAGGTACACGTAGGAGCGTAGTTTAGAGCTCAACAAGCCATCTAGAAACAATGACACTTGCTTAGCTTATGAGGGTAGCTCTTGCATTGGACATCGTTCAACATATTGTCTAAACCTACGTCCTGCCAGTTTAACTGTTTCTTGAGGGGTCTGTTTAAAGCTATGAATCAACGAAGACGTGTCATGTCTAATCCCACTTTTAGAGAATTCAGTGATGAATGACTCTAAAAAGTGATGGATGTCTCTAAATTGCCTTTGTTGCAAAGGTTGGAACCAAGTTAAAGCGGTATTCTTTAACGTTAGTCCAAATGCATTGTATTGCGTGAACATGTCTTCAACTTGTTCGACTCTTAGTACTTGCTTGAATTCTGCGACGTGGTCATAGGGATCTCCTGTCCCATCAAAATAATTCTTCATTGATTTTACTAATTGAGTGGGTCTCAATATTCTTGCATGTTCACGTGGTCCAGGTAGAGGAAAATCATCTCTACCACCTAGTATTCCCTAATCTCTTTGTCTATCCACTCTATTAGTGTCCGTGGTTGTTCTATCTCTCCCTATGGGATGAGTGAAGCTTACTTCCGGTCTCTCTTTATTTCCCTCTCTTTGATTTCCATGGGCTGAGGATGTTCCTGCCCCTTGTTGACTTGTATTCATGTTTGTTCTAGATGGAGGGAATACCAATTCTCCTCTCCATGTGTATGTGTTTTTAGCGCGGTCGGGTACCCCAAAGACTCTTTCTGAAGTCTCATCCAGGTATACAACCTTTCCAGGTGTATTCGGGTCCTTGAATTCGTATATAGTGCTGATACCTACCTCACTAAGTAGTTCTGTCTTGTATCTCCAAAAGGCTTCATCCATTTCTTTATTTACAAACAACTCTATGCTTCTGTTGTCCTGAGGAATCCATTCTAGGATTAGTACTCGTGTCAGTACAGATTTCCCTCTAGGTGTTCTAGGCTCTTCTAATGGTTCCTTTCCTTGAGATTTTGCTTCCGTCTCTGGTTGAATCATGCCAAACTCGTTGGTATTGTTTGGCTGCGTACTTAAGATGTACATCGTTCCTTCCTTGTCTATGTACGCGTCTCTCTCGAATTTCACCACTGGACGTTCCAATCCAATGGGTTGATCGGGGTTGTGCATTTGCACCACTTGCCTTCGCAAACCATCCTCATAGATGCGAGCACCTAATCGGTTGGTTCGGAGAAACTCTAGTTGTGTTCTATAGGGTCCTTCAGGTTTTTCTAAATAGGCTACATTCGACCCTCCTTCTGGTCTTTCTGTGCTATATGCCATTTCTGACTCACTAGTATCTGAGCTCTCGTAGGGATAACTAGTGTTCAATTGTTGAGCCCACGATCGTGCAGTAGTTCTTACACTTGCCTCTGATGATCTAAGCCTTCATCGATCTGACTTACCTATATGTTTGCCCGATCTAAGGTTCATTAATTTTCTTCCTTGCACACTCAGTACACGCTCAGATCGTCACCAATTCTTTGTTATTACTTTCTTGATTCTTTTTAGATTTCTTTAGATTCTTGTCTTAATGTATGCGTCAGGAATTCGACTTTCCGTGATAATTTTGAGTTCTCGATTCGTCAGACTTAGGTTCTTTCCTTTAGGTTTTTGTGTCACACACCTTTACTTTAGTCTTGAACTTGAAAGAATTAAATATCTTGAACTTGAGGCGTTTCTATCGTCTTAATCCACAATGCTAACGTTTATCCCAAGCTAAGAATTGACTGAGGGGGTTGAGTAATCTTCCAACCTCGAGTCAGCTTCTTCTGGTTGCTCTGATGCCCAAGAAGCCGCGCTTCCCAAGCTTTATGACCTTCACTGCCTTGCTTTGGTTGTCTTTGATTGCCCTTTCTAGACCTGGAAAAATCCAATATTAGACCAATTTGCAGTTGGATGATCAAGCACTTAAGTACATACACCTTTTAAGTCCCTTCCCTTTTGCCCAACTTTTTAATGCTTGCCCCCTGGCTTTCAAGTCCCCAAACTAGGTCAACCTCAAAATAGCTTATCTAAAAATAGATGTATTCTTTAAGAAAAAAACAGTTGAGGTCACGTAGTACTCGTCAAGAGCTTTCTAACGAGCTATTAAGCTCAAAAAACGGACTTCGGATGAAAAAGTTATGACCATTCAGGCCCTGGGTGATAAATACAGACAAATAGGTTTTTCTCCAAATATGAGCTAAGGGGTCTCCTATGAGTATAATCACCCAAAAATTTCCCAAAAATTGCCCCAAAATTGGCCAAAAAATGAAACCCTAAAATTTGCGATGGGGGTGCACAATCGCGATGGTCTGGGATGATCGCGATGGTCTGGGACCGTCGCGATGGCGTGAGGGTGAACCGTCGCGATGGCGTGAAATTGGACAATCGCGATGGTCTGAAAGTGCACCGTCGCGATGGCGTGAACTTGCACAATCGCGATGGTCTGAAAGTGCACCGTCGTGATGGCGTGGACTTGCACAATCGCGATGGTCTGAAAGTGCACCGTGGCGATGGCGTGAACTTGCACAATCGCGATGGTCTGAAAGTGCACCGTCGCGATGGCGTGAACTTGCACAATCACGATAGTCTGAAAGTGCACCGTCACGATGGCGTGAACTTGCACAATCGCGATGGTCTGAAAGTGCACCGTCGCGATGGCGTGAACTTGCACAATCGCGATGGTCTGAAGTGAACCATCGCAATGGTCTGGGCGCGATGGCGTGAGCCAAATCGCGATGGTTTGAATTTTTGAAGTGTCGCGATGGTGTGAGGGTTTCGTCGCGATGGTCTAGCTTGCCACGTGGCACCGTCGGCGCGATGGCGTGACACAATTGCGATGGTCAGAGACCGTCGCGATGGTCCGGCCAAGCCGTCGCGATGGCGTGAGCCAATCGCGATGGTGTGACACAATCGCGATGGTCAGAGACCGTCACGATGGTCCACCAAAATGCAAATTTTGTGAATGCAGCTATGGATTCCTATAGGCGCAGGTGTGCTCTTCATGCTGGTGTGGTCGCCTTCTCCAAATTCCGAACTTTGCAGACCATCGCGATGGTCTGACACACTCGGAAATTTCTGACAGAAAGTGAAGTTTTTACCTTTTCCAAGCTTTCCTGATGCACTGGAGCACTGTACCTGCAAGAAAACTCAAGAAAACAAAAGTACACACAAGCACAAAAGCTCTCTCTCGCTCTCTCGCATGCACAAATGAGGGGAAATGAGGAGAATGGGTGGATATGGTGAATTTTCTGATTTTTTTGGAGATGAAGATGATGATGCGGTGATGAAGATGGAGTGTGGGGGAGGTGAAAAACACTAAAAACTAAGTAAAAACAACAACAAAAACTGAAATTTTTACCTTCCAACGCCACTTCTTGCTATACTCTTACCATCACACATTCGTCCTAGACTCGATCCCCGGCAACGGCGCCAAATTTGGTGTTGCTCTAGCACAATGGTGAGAACCATGTTAAGAAGATTCACCTCCTTAATGTCAATCTGCGGAAGAGATAGGAGTGATATGAAGATCGTGAATGTGAGATGAAGTGAGAGTGATGGTGAGAAGCATAGAAATGCACACACACATGCACACACACTACGAAGAGACAAGCAAGACACAATGGAAGGTGGGAAATTATGTCTATTACTCAAAAACACTATTACAAGCTCAAAAGAACTCTAAACTTCAACAAGCTAACCTCCAAAATGAGCTCTCTAGCTCTTTTTATAGTTTCTAGACTAGTTTTGACCGATTTCACATCTAATGACCGACATAGTTAAAAATTAGGTCCTAGATGCTATTTGGAAGGGTAAACGATGTCTAAAAATAACAAAAATTGATACGCTTGTTCTACCTAAGCTCCTCAAGCTCGAGGACTCCTCGGCTTGCACAAAATGGAGCTGTGGATTACAAAATGGGGTTTTCTATGTTACATATGTTACAATAGTGATAAGAATCACTGTTGGAGGTTTTTGGAAAGTATTTGAAAACATAATTATTTGAAAAACGATTCGACTGGCTCCCTGCTCTGTCGTTACATGCTTCCATGTCGTCTGTGCCTCTGGCTGCTTCCAACAGATGATCTAAAAACTAACTTCTTGAGGAAGTTTAGAGGGTTGGGTTTTGAAGAGAAACTAGCTGAAGAATTGGACCATTTATGACAAGGGGCTGATGAGAGTATTGATAAATACATTGATCGAATGAACACCATTGTGAGGAAGTTGGGAAATAGTGCACCTGACAGAGAGAATTTAAAAAGACGGTTCCTAGTGGGCTTGCATGATGAGAAAGTGGAACGGTATATTAGGTTAAAGAGATCGGCTAGTCTAGAAGAAGCAAAGCATTAAGCGAGGGTTTGGGAAGAGGTCCAATATGTGCTTCAAATGCATAGAGATAGATTGAGTGCGCATTCAAGAGGCCTAGGAGAAAACCAAGAGAGCTATAAGATAGTTGAGATCACTGAGGAGAAGGTATTGGAACTCGTGGACAAGCTAAAAGCCAACAACATTGCAAGAGTGGAATTCACTTGCCCAGTGAATGTGAGAGCATTCAACCGTTCTCAAGCATCGAGTACACTACAACCAAACAATGAATGGCAAAGAAAGAGGATATGTGGTGCAAAGGGTTGGAATGGTGGCGTACTTTGAGCCCATCAAGAAGATGGAATACTGAAAAGAATGAATAGGAATCCACGAACACATGTACAAAAAGTGCAATTTGACTCAAGGGGATTAGTTTGTTGGACTTGCAATCAAAGGGGACATATGGCTAGAGAATGCCCAAGTCTACAAGGGTCGAGGAGTGATGTGCTTATGAATAGATATGATAGGATAAAGGAACATCTAAAGGATGAGATCACTACAAATGTGTCAGAATCCACTAATGGTGATGTATCCACAAGCCCTTGTCTTAGTCCATACTTTATGAGAGTTGAATTACCTAAGGAGTATAGATCCAAAGTGCAATCAAAGCCACGAAGAAAGATTATTGTTAACCAAGGTGTTCTTGAGGTAGGAGTGGTACCTCGAGCTCAAATAATTAGATCTGAAGGAAGAACGGGTGGAGATGGAAAGCCCAAGAAGCAAGAACCCATGCATGCAAGGGATAAAGATGAACACAACAATGATGCAATCATAACGTCTCAAATTGTTGTTGAATTAGAATGTGAAGCCCTAAAGGATATGAGATTGCAATGCAAAGTGCAAAAATTAGAATGCGAGCTTGAGAAGCTAAGAGATGTAGTTTCCCACCTAGAGAGCGAGCTGGCACAAGAAAAGGCAAACATGATGCAACAAGTAGAAAAAGTGAAGGACGTAGAGAGAGTGGCTTATGAGTGGTTTAAGGATACACAAGACATAAGGGATAAGGAAAATAAAAGGATAGATCAATTAATGCAGGAAAATGAAGGATTTCGAGAGTTGATCAAGAGATGGGAAATCGACCGAAAAATTCAAAGGGAGGAAATAGTGAGTGAAATGAAGAAACGCGAAGAATTAGAACAAAAAGTTGAGGTGTTGATGAAAAAGGTACAAAATTGGGAAAGGATAAAAATAGAAAAGGTAGCATCAAAAGAAAAAGGAGAGAAATCGGGTTCTCGACATGTTGATTTGGAGGAATGTAGGACGAAGAAAGAATTAAGGGCTAAAGCGAGAGTTAGTGGAGAGCGAGTGGAGGTGAGCCAAAAGGGAAAGGAAAATGGAATTGAGACAAGAAAGAAAACTACCACATCTACAAAAAGCAGCAAGTAAAGCACAAAGACACCAATAGTGAAGAGGATCCTGAAGAAAAATGAAACTAGTGACTTGGGGAAAAAATGCAAGGGCACATTAGGTTATGGCATGGAGAAAAAGAAAGGAAGTTTGAGGATTCTTGCTAAAGAAATAGATCGTAATGAGAGAAAATGTGCAAAGCAAGGTGACAAAGAGCTTGGTGAGGGAGATGCTCTTACAATGGATGAAGGGGCCATTAGAAAAGATGTATTTTCAAAACGAATGAATGTTTTGTACGAGAGGATAGAGAGAGATCGTAAGGGTGTAGCAAAATGTGAGCAAGAATGTCATGATCCACATGATGTAGTCAACAACTTGGAAAAGAAGACCTTGGGGTATATGTGGTTGTGTCGGATGAACCCTTGTTTTGAAGAAGATGAAAACTTTGAAAAAGATGAGCATTTGTAGGGACTTATGAGCTTGCAAAGGTCAAGTGATACAGAGGTTAGAATGTAGAGTGCAAATAAAGAAAGGATGAAGAATATTGATAATCAACTGATGAATGTGTCTTGTTCTTGGTGGCACGTTGGCGTTGCAGCACTAGAGGAGGATAGGTTGAATTTGTAAGGCACAGGTATGAGAGTCTTGTGAGGTGAGGGTTTTGGGTTAGGGGTGGTTTGGAACGGGGTGGATCTGAGTAGAAGTTAGGACAAGGGGTGGTCTTTGAACAAGGGAGAGATGAAGCTTGAAAAGTAGTGTTTGCAAGTGAATGGTTTGCCAAGAGGGATGTTTGAGGAAGTTGATGGAAACAATGAAGAGAGTAGAAGAAGATGAGGTGATGATTGAGGAGGTCAAATGTGAGTCAAAGAGATGCAAGCAGGTGAAAAAAGAAGAAGAGAGAGAAATAGAAAAATTGGGAACAAATACAAGTGGAGGGGAGAGTTCATTTAGAGAGTGAGAAGCTTAAGAATTGGAAAAAGATTGAGTGAGAAACTTGAGAAAAAAAAAGTGGATTCCTGGTAGTATGTGTTTGACTAGGCATGCCGTTGGCAAGGATAACTTGGGTCTGACCAGGGTATGCTTCACTAAGATTGCAAGTTTGAGATGTGAGGATGGACATATCGAGTTGTGTTGCAAACATAGGAGATCAAGTGACACTTTTTGAGGTTGCAAATTGATGAGATGGTTAGTATGTGTAGGTCTTAAGGGAAAAAGTTGACTATAGGTGTAGTGGCTAAATTTTAGCTCAAGTGGCGGTAGAGAGATGATATGTTTCATTGGGATGTCCACATGGGGGTTACATGTTTGTATGTGATGTGTTGGGATGGTCGGGAAATGAAGCCCTTTCTTCTATCTCCTAATTCTTGAGACCTTGGAATTGAAAAAAAAAACACACAAAAAAGAAATAATTGTGTATATGTGTGTGTTGTCGGTGCGCTACAATGGGCTAGTAGGCGGGTGGAATAACCTTGATCGGGTGATCGAGGCCACGAGCTGACGCTAGTTTCATTGTAGGCCCGACCTATATGTGGTTATGCGCCTATGTGGGCCGATAGGTGGGTGTGTTGACCTAAGTATCGGCTTAGGGACTTGCGGAGAAAGAGACTATACCTCAATCCCCTCACAAGTGCATATAGTGGGGATACACACCTTAATTATCAATCCAAAGAGTATACAAACCTAACCGAGTGTATGAAAACATGCAATCATGTAATGATCAATGCAAATGAACTACTCACGAATGTAAATGAGGCAAAGACTTATCCTAACAAGCTCCAACTGTCGGTTGTGGCGAAACGATACTTGGTGCAGTAGCTGTCAGTATTTTGGACTTTTCTCCCTGCTCCGAGCTCCAAACATAGCGAATAGCATATGCGTTTCGAAGCTCTCGAGAAGACACATCCAATGGCAGTGGTTTCACTCAATTCTGACGCTCCTACTTCAAATTATGTGCAAAATACTGAGTCACGGGAATACTTTCCTGCACGTCAGCACTTCCTACACTTCACACACACCTTACCTACAGCAAATAGACACTCTCAAGGATAGACAACACTCACAAGCACTCTTTCCAAGCAATACACATGCATACAAGCTCATGAAGAAGAAGATAAGGAATGAAGAAGACACAAATTCGAATTTCTGTGCTCTCCCTTCTCACAATGGCCAAAAGTCTTTTACAAAGAGTCACATTTGACTTATATACTAGTGCCCTAAAAATGGTCCTTTCACACAAGAGACCGGCACTTTATTCACTAAAAGACTAATTTCCTACTATTTTACATGGGTAAGCTTCTACTCTTCTATGGAAATGCATCTAGAGGACTCCTCTAGTGCCTTTACAATGGGGAATATGTTACAAGGATGATTTTGATACAAACATATGATGCCCAAATCAAAAAAATTTTGGGGCCCGTCTTTTTCTCCGCTTTGTGCGCTCTTTAGCTCTGCAACACTCTCCCCCTCTTCGTCTCTGTCGTCCCTTGACAGGCTTTGCTTCTTGTCTTCAGTTTATTCTCTGCACGCAACCTTTGCTCAGTTCTACCTGTTTATAAAACAGGTGTTCAGTTTTGACGGCCTCTTCTTAATTCTTGTTTTACATTCTCTGGGCCTGATGCATTCGACTTGCTTTCCCGCAACCCTTGAAGTTAGACTGACTTGCTAATATCGTGCAGTCTAATTCACCTATAGGTTCATTAATTCTGGGATACCACGCACGAATCGAGTGGTTGAAGAAGCAATAAGGACCGTTAGACAATTGGGTATCTTATCCGATGTTTGTCCTTTGCTTCTGTTTGTGCCCCTTGGTATTCCGTATATCACATATCTGGGTTGCTGTCTTCAGTTCGGTTGCCACGCATGCCACCAGTGGAAGGTTGAAGATCTGGTGCTTCCATCTTCGATCTGGACGTTCCAACAGATCAAGAGGTTGAAACACCCATGTGGGTTGCGTCCTTTCCTTGGTGTGTGTGCCCCTGCGGGGCTCTGTGCAGAGATGGGTGTTGCGCCCCTGCGGGGCTTCCTGCAGAGATGTGCCTTCAAGTCTTTCTTTTTAGTGAAGCTGCTTCTTTCGTTGTCTTCTTCTTTTCTTCTTCTTACTTGACTCTCCCTCAACACTGCCCCCCTTCTGAACTCTGTCGTCCCCGACAGGCTTTGATAAGCGACGGGCATATGTTTGATAAACTCTTTGCTCTGTCTCATTCAGCTGATTGGCTTCACGTATCATCAGTTGCTTCCATTGTTCTGCCTTTACACCGTCATTGGGTGGCTGTCTGTGATCTGCGAAGAAGCTTAATTCATATGCTACGAGTCTGGCATTCAGATTGGATGACATCTTCAAAAAGATCTCTGAATCTATTTCAAAGAATCCTGTAAAAAACGCTTCTTCGAATGTCTGCATATATGGGCTTGGCAAGAACATGAGCCTGGAGTAATAAGCCATTATAGTTGGTCTGCTTGGCATCACTGATAGATCAAAAATAAGTATGTCTGTGCCTTGGTTAATTCCAATAAAATTCAAAAATGTGTATGCCGCATGGTTGAAAACTTTCAGTACGGTGAGTAGCATACTAAGTATTTTATTCGTCATTTTTACAGCTAAATCTGGTACTGTCGCGTAATTTTGTATCCAGAATTCGATGGTCTTGACCATATACTCCTTCGTTGGCAAATAGTTATGTGGCGGGCTTGGAAGTAGCGGATAATTCAGCCACTGATTATTTATTGTACCATTCTTTTGCATGTCCAAAAATGCTCTAGTTTCTCTTCTACGAGGTACAGGACAAAATGCAGGGTTTACCTGCAGGTAATATGGAGCAGCTTGCCAGTGTATCCTTAGTGTCGGATGTTTCTCCAAAAACTTTCTTCTCCAAACTGGCTGTGCGGCTTCAAATTCTGCTTGAGTGAAATTGAATGTGTCATTCTTGAAGTTGAGCTGTTCATCAAGACTCGTTTTTGTGATTTTTTTGATATATTGACGTGTTTTCTCTTTCAGTAATCCGTATGGAATATTGAAAGGCTTCATAAACTTTTCTAAGTCTCTTCCTTTGATCTTTGCTTCTTTCATGACTTTAATAACTTCATTTTCAAAATTTTCCGTCAATCGGGACACCACTAGTGCCCGTTCCTTCTGACTTATTTCTGTAGTATATGGCATAGGATGATCATCATGTAAATCCGCCACTTGTTCACGTATTGGAGAGTGATAGATCGGTTGAGATAGAGGGCTTACCTCTACCTCGTCAGTAGGATGTTTCTTTTCTGGCACTACTGATGTCCCGATCGGTTCTTTGTCTTTCCTCTGAATCTTCAGCTGTTCTATGCATTCATCTTTTTCTTTTATTGCTTGCCTGGCTTCTCCGAGTGCTTCTTTTGTTGCTAGTAGTTCCTTACCTACGTCAGCTACATGATCCATATTCTCACTGTAGCTTTGTACCAATTTTGCCTGTGCTGTATTTAACTGCTTTTTGAGCTCATCTATTTCTTGAGTGTGCTTCCGTTCTGATTCTTCACGTACTTCTTTCGCTTGTCGCAGCAACTCGGCATACTGTGCTATCTGCTCTTTTAATTCTTGTTCTTTAGTGTCTGAGGGTCCCTGTTGTATGAGTGGTTGATCATATAATAAAGACTTCATTAATTCTTTATTTCTATTGCGTAGGCTATCATTCTCTTCCAGATATAGCTTGAGTTGTTGTTCTAATAGTGTGTTCCGCATTTTCAGTTTCTCTTTCTCAGCCTCGCTTGTTTCGTGTAATTTCTGCAACTCCGCTAGTTGTGTATGCAGCTGTTGATTCTGAGCAATGGATGCTGCATGTAGTGTCTGGATTGCCAGCACTTCAGTATTTTTATTCGCTAGTTCCTTTTGTGCTGCCATCAACTGTGCCGATAGCTGTTCACTCATGAGTTGAAACTGATTCTTCTCTCTCCTTGCTTGGTCATACTCGGCATCTATATCCATCATCTGTTGCTGAGTGTCCATGGCTGTTTGGATCATCTGTTTTACTACAGGTTTCAACTGCGTAACATCTACATTAAGCCATGTTTTGGGTATTGCCGGTTCTTCTCCGGTATTTACGTCTTTGCCCTGAGCAATGTGTAATGTCGTGTCATGGGGCTGCCTAATTTGAAGTTGGATCCTTGGCTCAGCCCCCATGCCCTCTTTGTTTCCCTGAGGTCTGTCATCTGGCACCTCGATCACAGTCTGTTCTTGTTGTTCGAGCTCCTTCGTGTCCTTATTTACTGGAGTTTGTTCTTCCTCTTTAATAGGTGGTTTTACATGTGTAGCGCTGGTTTTATCCTCTTTGATGCTGATTTTAGTAGTGTCATTCAATTGAATGACATGCTCCGATTCTATAGATTTCTTGATTTTTTGTTCCTTTTCCTCCTGATTTTGGGGTGTTACTTCCACTTGATCGATCTCGTTCCATTCACCTTCGTGTGATTCTGTCCGTATATCAGTATCTAATGTATCCTTTTCGGGACTAGAATCCGTATTTGTGCTGGAATCATCAATGCCTAGCTCCTTGTATCTTCCTGCTTGTTTCGATGTTTGCTCTGGAATTCGTTGTGTCTGCTCTTGACTAGCTTGTCTATAATGATGTCCTTGGACGTTTAAATTGACATGCCCTTGCATATACTGATGTGTTTCCTCAAGAGCAGCGGACAAGTCTCTTTTAGTAATCGGCATTTGGGTTGTCGTGATCTTCGGTAAGAGGTGCGTTCTCTTTGATTGTGGTGTTGCTTGAGCTTCCTCTTCTCGTAGACGTTTCGTACCCCTCATGGGTTTCTGTGTGCTGGTTCCAGCCTCTTCAACCGTAACTACAGTTTTCTTCTTCTTCGGGACCGTCGCTGACTTTACATATTTTGCTAGTCCTTCCGAAGTTGGCATCTCTCTCAAGCAGTTCTTCATTTCTAAGGCTTCATAAATCAACAATGTTAGAGCTGAACTGCCATTTAAAAACTTCTTTTGCCCCCACTTCTTTTGTGCTTCAAACAATCTTTCTTGGAAGTACCCTGTGAGATTGACCTTGTTTCCAATTTGCCTCATGGCATGCGATAGTAGTTGGACTACAATTTTCTATGGAGCTGTATACCTGTGCATACTGGGAAAACAAAAATGTTGATGTACCAGTCGTACAGCATCCTCTATGTCAATTCTGTTAATTTCCAGGAATGACCTCTTCTTGGGATCATGGCATTCTTCTTTCACACTAGTAGTGCCTGCTTGATTCCATCCAAAAGCTTTATTAATCAATTCATGTGAGAATTGGATGGTCTTCCATGCCCCGACTTTGTCTAATACTTGCGCTTCTGGAACTGATATTTTTGTTGCGGCAGGCTGCATGGTATTCATCACCTGTGCACACCTCTGGAAATCCGGTACATATATAGGCAGTTTAAGAAATGCCTCTATTCCCGCTTGTGTCCATACATCCTCAATATGAGGTAGTCCTTGTATTATTGTCTTGAAATCCTGGGACATGATTGGAAAGTAGTGATCTGTGTTCATGATTTTGATTGTAGCCATGAAGATCATTTCTGCCACTGGTTGGTCATCTCTGAACCAGTGAACTCTTGCTTTTGTGACTGACTCCAGTGGAAGAAATTGCACCTCTTCTTGCTGTGTAGATTCGGAATCAGTGGAAGCCATCTGCACTCAATATAGAGTATGAATTAGTATCCATATGTTTTCAGAAATCCTCCTTTATACGCTGGTTATAAGTTCGATGATGCTTCGAGTGTATGGTGTAGTCCCTTTCCCGTGGGTGTGAGAAAGGTAATACCTGGATTTTTTCCTTATTTTTAGGTATTTTTATCTTTTCATCTGAAAAGGAAAACAGGTCAATTAGTTTATAGCCGAAGCAGTTATTAAATTGTTTTTGGAGTAATTTTCTTAGTGTATGTACAAGTGCTCTCCTATTTCCCCGTGAGGAAAATGTGCTTGACTATCCTGAAATAGAAGAAGGATGTGCCGAATGCTTGGCCTTGTAATGTGGCCCTACTATGCATACTTTGGGTATTGACAACTCCATATGTGTGCAATTGGAAGTAGTTGGCGTATGCATGTCTTTTATTTTGTCTTTCGGCTTCCAAATTTGCGTCATCGTGCTGGGCTTCGTTGTATGTTGCCCACTTCCCCTGAATGTGGCTCTTTTCTTCTTGTTGTAGGTCTGCTTGGTCTTATTTGTGAATCTCGGAATGTCTCGGGCTACCTTTACAGACTCTTTCTTTCTCCAATAACTCCTTTTCTGTGGCTGTTTTGCCTGTGGATCACATTGGTTCTGCTTGTTTTGGGTATCATCCTTTTGGTTTGGTTTCTTTGTAATACATGACTTAGGAACCCAGACTTTCGAACGATCTGGTTGGGCAGCTACGACTTTCTTTGGCACCCATATTGTAGCAACTTGTCGATGATTTCGTTGTTCAGACTGAGTTGGTTTTAGCTTTGATCGTTTGTTCTGATGTCGCTTGTGCTTCTGTTGTTGAAGATACTCCTCCACTTGATCTTTCTTTATCCACGCTTGATTAGAATATGGAATAGGGTATATTTGAATGGTTACAGATTTTGAATTACTCTGAGGCTTAGTCTCTCTAATGCATGGTGTTTCAGTGAGGTTGGTTTCAGTTTGACTGATACTCTCAAGATTTGCTAGACTGGAACAAGGTGTACAAACAGAATTTAATGTGTCCGCACATATAGTACTTGATGAAGGTGTATCTATAGTGCTAGTGATCGTACATTCAGGACTTTGTTCATTAGAATGAATTTTTTGCTCCGTGCTCACCGATTTGATTGGTCGCTCAGCTAGCAGACTGAATACTTCACGTTGTCCTACCCTGGCAGAGATGTATCCTAATGCCAATTGAATGGTTACCTCGTATTCGTAAAGCCAGTCTTGACCTAACACTACCTCTTCAAGTAAATCCTGATCATGACACACTAATAGCTTTTGATGCATAGTGTTGTTGCCAAGATGCAAAGGTAAGGTGATCTCACCTATGCATTGAGTAATCGTTCCTCCTATTCCTCTCAACTGTGCCATCGAAGGGCGTATTTCCTCTTGGAATTTTTGGGTCAAAGAAAGTTTGATACAGCTTACAGCTGCTCCTGAGTCAATGAGAGCATCCCCTAAGTGGTACTCCGTTCTACCTGCTCCCAAATTTAAATATGGTTGCGTTCTCTGCGATCCTAGGTTTTGAGCGGCTCTAAAATTAGCTACTGGGATGAGTTCCTCTCCTAGTCGATATCTCTCATCTCGCTCTCTCATCCACTCTTTCCGTTTCTTTATTCTTTCCAATGCTTCCTGTCTCGCTTCCTCTCGTATTCTTTCCTCTTCCAAGCGTCTATTCTTACCTTTGAGTAATCGAGACATTGTTTCCTCGGTTAATGGTTCTAGATATTTTTTCACTCTACATCCACTGATGTAGTTTGGTAACACGTCTCCATCTAAGGTTGCTAAACTAATGGCTCCACTTGTAGATATGCGATTAATGATTAATGGACCATATCCTCTTTTCTGCAACTTCTTAGCGTGTTGTTTCAAAGTGTATACCAAGACTAAATCTCCTTCCTTCATATCTTTGTCCTTGATATGCGCGTCAAAGTAGGCTTTCTGTCGTCGTTTAGCAGCATAAATGCCTGCTACTGCTTGTAACCTAGTTTCATGAAGCTTTTCTATTTGGTCCAATTGAGCTGATAATTCATGTCCTGTCCACTCGTAAGTAGTTGCTACTCTCAGAGTGGGAATTAAAAAATCAATTGGCAAAATAGCGTTTTGTCCGTACACTAAGTTAAAAGGAGTAGTGCCTATAGCTGTTTTATAGGCTACTCGAAATGCCCATAAAGCATGATGTAACTGCTTATCCCAATCTGACCTACCATTGTTAACGATTTTGGTGAGAACAGTACACAAGATTTTATTTGAACTTTCCGCTTGTCCGTTGGCTTGTGGGTGATAAGGAGCTGATTTCTTATGAATTACTAAGAATTCATTCAATAAGGCTTCTATAACTTCATTCACAAAGTGCGTACCTCTATCACTCACAATTTCTATTGGTAGTCCAAATCTAGTAAAAATGTTCTCAAAGAGAAACTTGGCCGTAGTTCTAGCGTCATTTTTCTTGGTTGCTTTAGCTTCAACCCATTTGGTCAGATAGTCTGTGGCTACAATTATGTATTCAGCATGAGATCCTTTTGCAGGTGGGCTAATAGGTCCTATAAAGTCTATTCCCCATTTCGTGAAAGCTCTAGCACTCATCATGGGTCTAAGTGGCATCTCATCTCGTCTAACAGGATATTTCATTCGTTGACAAATATCACACCGTTGCACATAGGTTATGGCATCCTGGTGTAGAGTTGGCCACCACATTCCAGCAAAGAGGATCATTTTTGCTGTTTTATCTGTAGAGAAGTGTCCTCCTGCAGCTCCTGTATGAGCCATCTCCAAGACAGAAAGATATTCATCTTCATGAATGCACAATCGTAATTGGTTATCCTTCCCTCGCTTAAAAAGTTGTTTCCCTATAATGGTATAATCCTTGCTTTGTTCTACCAGTGCACGTTTCCTTGCCATAGTGGCTCCTTCGGGGTATTCCCTAGTTTTTAAGAACTTCACCAAAGGCATGCTCCATCTCGGTGCTACTGTGGAATAGCATAGAGTTGAGTTCTCTTCTGGATTCTGCTCTTGACAGATTTGGCAAGTTGATACATAATTATGTGCATCTCTTTGCATGGTTGGCCAATATAGGCCAAATCTCTTGAGAGTTTGCCACGTTCCATTGGCGTTCAAATGAGTTTTCCATTGGTTTATGTGTGCTTTTTGGAGCCACATTCCTTGTTCCTGCTCTTCCACGCATCTCATCAACAATCCGCTTGAATCTTGATGATACAAACTTCCCGCAATGATATGAAGGTTTTTAGTTTTCCATAGATCCTGGGTTGGGTTTGGTGAGATCCCATCTTTTGGTCCATGTGTAAGTATGGGGATCAGCTTTTCTGCCCATTGGGGACATACTTCCAAGTTAAAAAGATAAGTGTCTGGTAGGTCATCAGGTACTCCTATGGGTGGTTCTCCATGGGTCATTCTAGATAAGTGGTCTGCCCTGATGTGAGTGTTTCCTTTCTTGACCACTACCTCAAAATCAAATTCCATTAGCAATAAAAACCATCGCACTAATCGTCCGGTATTGCAAGGCTTGTTGACTAAGTACAATAGGGCTTGATGATCAATGAAGAATTTGAATTTGTTTGCCAATAGGTAATGTCTGAATTTCTTGACTGCATATACCATCCCTAGGCCTTCTCTCTCCGTAGTAGTGTAATTTCGTTCCGCTTGATTCAACTGTCTACTGGCATAGGCTATCGGGTGATCTAATTTTCCTGTGTCAGCTGGTTGAGCTAAGATGCAGCCAATGGCAAATTTGGAAGCATCCACATGGATGTGAAACGGTTTATTCCAGTTAGGGACTCGAAGAATTGGTGCTGAGCTCAATCGATTTTTTAACTCATTAAAAGCTTTTTCGCATTCTTCTGTCCAATTAAATAGAGTCAATAGTGCATAAAGAGGTCTAGCAATTATGGCGTACATATGTATGAATCTTCGATAGTATCCACAATGTCCCATAAATGCTTGAACTTCTTTGGCAGTCTTCGGTCTAGGTAAATCTAAGATGACTTTAATTTTGTCTTCATCTGTTGAGATTCCATTCTTAGAGACAATATGTCCTAAGATTTTCCCTTGTCTAACCATGAAGACACATTTTTCAGGATTAAGGCATACTCTATATTGTCGACATTTGACAAAAATCTTTTCTAACTCAGGGATGTGCTCTGATTGTATAGCCGAATATGTACAAAGGTCATCCACATATATCTCCATACTCTTTCTTAGGAATTCCTTGAACACATGACACATCAATCTTTGGAAGGTAGCTGGGGCATTAGTTAAACCAAAAGGCATGACTCTGAAGGCGTATACTCCCCATTCGGTTGCAAATGCTGTCTTATGTTGGTCCTCAGGAGCAATGGCTACCTGATTATACCCTGAAAAGCCATCCAAAAAGCTATATACTTCCTTCCCTGCTACCCTTTCCAAGAGATGATCAGTGATCGGTAAGGGGTAACTATCCCTTATGGTTGCGGCATTTACTTTCTTCAAATTGATGCACACTCTTAACTTTTCATTCTTTTTTGGTACAACCACTAAAGGTGACACCCATTCCGTGTGCTCAATTTCGTAGATGAATCCAGCATCTAATAATTTGTCTATTTCCTCTTTTATCTTGGCTGAATACACATCATTGTAAGTGTATGGTCTTTGTTTGGAAGGTTTGGCTTCGGATGTCATGGGAATTCTATGCGCACATATAGAAGGGTCGACTCCTTTCAAGTCCTTATAGGTCCAAGCAAAGACATCCCGATATTCTCTTATGAGACGAATTAACTCTTGTTCTTCTTCTAATGAGACATCCTGTCCTATGAAAGTACAACGTTCTTCTCCTCCTTCCCTAGTTACTACTATCTTTTTAGTTTGTTCCTTATTGTCATATGCTACTCCTGGCTGTGCCTCTCTTTTAGGCATTTGAATAGCAACTTTTCTCTCCTCCACTTCATATTTCTTGAAATGGGCGGGCACTTCAAACTGATCTTGGGGTTTATTTTCTTCATTTTCTGACTCTCTTTCAACTTCTAAATCCCCCTTTTGTGTGAGATTCTGGTGTTTTACATTTTCTGTGATATCTATGTAGGTGGGACTACTTCCTAGATCCATTGGTTCGGGTTCCATTTCAATGCTCTCGTAGTCCTCCTTCCAGTCTTTCTCGATCATTTCTCCTTCTTCTGCCTCCTGAAGGATGACCATATACAGATTAACATCATAACCTTCCTCATCAATGCATTCATTCATGGTCACAACTTCTTCGTTTACACAGACATCGAGAGTCGCTAAAATTTCCATCCAACCGTGTGGTTCAAATTCTTCATCCGGAAATACTTGTGGCATGTAAGCTGGATCTTGTACAGACCTCGCTATTCCTTGTTTTTGCTGCCAACCTTTTCTTCTCTCCTCTTCCTTCTTTGCAGCTTGACATATCCATAGATGAGTGTCCTCGTTCATCTAGGATTGATCACTAGAACCTGCACTATGAATCGATTGATCGTCTTCCTCTTTATGGATTTGATTCCATTGTAGAGGTGGCACATCTTGATACGTGTACGTATGTAGGTTTATCCTAGTGGTGGTTCCTGCGTGTTGTAGGTACACTGCATCTTTTCCCCAATCTTGTACGACCTTTAGTTGTCTCATGAAAGGCCTTCCCAAGATCATTTCATAATTGCTTTGCCTTTCGAAGTGACATATTGCTAGAGTGTGTTCGAATTCCACTCCACACGTAGTGAAGGCTACTCGTTCCAACAATCCTAAGGGTCTTTCAGTATGTCCATCTGCCATTTGTATTTTCATGCGTGTTGGTCTTAATGCTGGTTGTCCCCATTTTTCCCAAATTTCTTTGGTAGCAATGCCAACACCGGCTCCTGAGTCTAATATGGCTTTGGTAGTGTAACCCCTATAGGTGATTGGAAGACAGGTATTTCCTTCATCTCCTTCGCTAAAGTCTCCTATCTTATCCACTGGGATTCTCACTGTTTTTACTTCGTCAGCTATCTCTTTCTTTTCCTCCTTGACTTCCCATTGATCGATTAATTTTTCTTTTAAGTGTGGTTTTACCTTTAACAGTTCTTCGAATGTTAGGGTGCAAGGGATTTTTACCTCTCTAAGGCGTTGTATGATCTCCGATGTTTGAACTGATGGGTTCGTTTCTCGTTTCCTCATAGAGGGAATGCGATACAATTCTGAGTTGTGCTCATACTCCCCGGTGTAGTTGGGTAGTTCCTTTACATCTTCCTCTTCTTTGTCACTTGCATCCATTGGTAAAATTTGTTCTGAATTTAATTCAGGCATTGAACCCTCTATTTCAACTCCTGCTTCTAGTTCCTCAAAGGGTGGTTCAATTCCTTCCACTTTTTTCCATTTATCCTCTTGAACTCGTTCCCATAGATCCTTAGTCCATTCTCCTTCTATCTCGGGAACTATGGAGCCTTCCTTTCCTTCAATACCCCGTTCGTCATTCGGTGTTCTACTTACCTCAGGCTTTTCATGAGTGTTTACACACTCTTGGAACTCTCCTTCATAAATTCGGTTATTTGGTAAAGGCAATGCAGGTTGTTCTAAGGTCTGTTGTGCAACTTCTATTAATTTTTTGCAGATTTCTAGTCTTTCTTTTTCTAAGTCGCCTCTTGGATATTCTCTCTCGTGTTGCTCTATGGTAGGTCCTGCTCTTATTCTTGCCTTATATGCCTGAATCCACATGGCTAATTCTTCAGGGATAGGATCTGCTAGGACTGATCCTACCTTCTCCCTTTTATTCTCATTTTTATTTTCTTCTTCCACTTGCGGTTCTTTTGTTGGTTTCTGTTTACCCCTTTCATTTTCCTTCCTTTGTAATAGCTTTTTTTCTTTTATCCTATCTCTTCGGTTCTTCCATCTCTGGGACCTCTTACTTGCAATACTTTTTTCCGGCTCTTCTGAGTCTTCCACTCTTTGAGGGATGGGTGTGTTCACCTCCCTGTCACTTTGGCTGTTTTCCTCCGTTTTATCAGGGTTTTCTCTGGCCTTGGCTCTTGTTATGGCTTTTAAAGGTACTGTGTACTCTTTGTCGCTCCCTGATGATCCAATTACTTCAATTACATTGATTTGCACGTTTGATGTAACTTTGTTGGGATTCCTTGGGCAGTCTCTAAAAAGGTGTTCCTTACCACAATCATTACAGTAGCCTTCCCAAACTCGTTGTGGTGGGAGTGGGTTTGGCAATGTGCATTCTCTGATGTAGTGATCGCCTCCACATCTGTAACATGGTCCTCTGGGTACAGGCTGTCTGTTCATGGGTCGGGGTGGCATAGTTGCTCTAGGAGCTGTGTACATCAATGACACATAATCCTGCTCATATCCGTAGGAACTATCTGGTGCGTCCATGCCATAGGCATATGGTTCACACAGTTGTCCATATTCCGTCATTGTGCTCTCATAATTGGTATATGTTCCTTGACTAGGATCATAAAACGAGTCATATGGTTCATTACTAGTCAACGGTGTAGCTGGTACTATGGCTCTCTCTAGGTTTTCTTCAGGTTGGGCAATTTTGACTGGAACAACGTTCTGAGGATGGGGCGGTTGTTGTCCTAGTACTGGCTGTGGTTGTGTATATCCCTGATAAGCATATGGTCGCGGTGCTGGGGCCTGCGGCTGATAAGAAGAATACCTAAAAGCTTCACCTCCCTGGTGATTCTGAGGGTATCCGTACGGTCTCATGTATTGCTGTGCTGGTCTTGCTTGCCTATTGTAGGGACAATTTTCGGTGCTATGATTTGTGTATTTTTGTTCCACACTGCAATATTGTAGAGGTCCTGGGACAGTGGGTCTATTATAACCATAAGCTGGTGGTGGAACTACTCCCCTAGTACACAGGTGAGAAGGATGGTCACCTCCGCACTGCATACACCTTCTAAGCATGGGTACTCTCATCGGATTATTGGGGTAGTTCCTCTGTCCTTGAACATTCAACTTTTTAGCTAACAATTCAGCTATTTCCTCTACATTGTTTTTGGGTATGGGTGCGTTGCTGGTCGAATCTTCGCTTTTCGAGCTTCCTTGAGGTATTTTAAGATCTTCAGCTAGGTTATCTTCTAAATCTATGCATTCCTTCATGCATTCTTGCAAGGTCTGAACCCTTTTTACATACACCAACGATCTCAAGGATCCGTTCAGTAATCCTTCCAAAAATAAAGACACCATTTTATTTTGTGTCGGCCTCTCTTCCACTGGGCATCTGTCTACGTATTGTTTGAATCTTCTGGCAGCCAATCTTACTGATTCGGTAGGGGCTTGCTTGAAACTATGGATCAAAGATGAAGAATTGTTTTTGATTCCTGATTTAGTAAATTCTTCAATCATTTCTTGGTATACTTGCTCCATGTTCTGAAAGGTATTCGGGTCCAATGGCTGAAACCAAGCTAAAGCTGTGTCTGACAAGGTAAGGCCGAAGGACTCGTATTGAATCAGAAAGTCCTCTACCTGTTCGGCCCTGATTACTTGTTTAAATTCAGCTATATGGTTATAAGGTTCACTAGAGCCATCATAATGATTTCTCATACATTTGGCAACTTGGATTGGTCTTAGTCGTCTTCCTGCCTCGGGTTGTCTAGGTATCCCTGGGAACATAGGTCTTCCTATAGGTATGCCTGGTCCTCTCACTACCGGCGGTCTGACTGGAGCATGAACTCCATGTCTGGGGTCGATAGTTGGTTGAGGTCGGTAGTTAGGGTTGTTTACAGGCATTGCGAACTGTACAGGAGGTCTGATTGGGATTTGAGTTGGCTGCGTTTGCTGTGTTTGGCCTGACTGCTGGTATGAATCATTATGGGCAGTTCCAAGTGGGTTTCTTGAAGTGGTGGCTTGGTCTCTAGGGGGAAACACTGGGATATCCTGATATTTCAACTCAGCTCTCTCCAATTCAGTTAATGGCCAATATCTTCTCTGATTTTTATCCAAAAATGTGAGGATGATGGGGAACTCAGGATCTTGTAACTCATAGATGGTAACTGGATTAGGAGCAGCTTCCCATATAGAGGAATGGGCTCTAAGCAGATGCTCCATCCCATTGATCAGATATACATCTATTAGAGTGTCATCCTGGGGAATCAGATCTCCTCTCCAAATTTTAGTAATTGTGGATCTCCCTCTAGGAGTAGTTACTTGCTCTTCGTTTCCACCTCCGTTTAAACTTGAAGCATTATTTTCTTCACCATGTTCAGTTATGTTTTCCGGGTGTTCTGTGACAATATATTGAATATCTCGTTTGTCCATGTACAACCCTCCTACGTACTTGACTGCTGGTCTAGGCACTATGTAAGCTTCTGATGCTTTCTGTAACCTGGCCACCGATCTATTTAGACCATCCAGATAAATCGGGATCTCATTTTGGTTGGTGTTCACATACTCTAAGGAGGTTCTGTAGTCTCCCTCAATGATTGACATCATGCTAATCATCGGCACTGTGTTCTGCATGTCCTCTGAAGCCATGGGAATTTCTTCCTCTGACTCACTGGAGGTCTCAGAATAGTGTGAACGGTTACTTGGCTCGGCTGCACTCCCTACAGAAGAAATCACGCTTCTTCGGCTTCCTAGGGTTCTTCCGGATCTCAGGTTCATCCACTTAAGAGCTCTGATTAGACTTTGATACCCTTGGGCCTTGAGCACTCTTCACTACAGGTAAAAATGTCTAGAAGACTTGGGTTGGAAAAAATTGAGTGAAGAAGAATTTCTACAACACACGATACTTGTCTCCAGGAATACACGATACCTGATTTCTAGGTTCAGACGATACACGATCTCTGACAAGTATCGCGATACCGGCTAGACGATACCGATACTTGACAAATATCATGACACCTACGAAACGATACCGATACCTGAAGGTAAATGATACACGATACCTGGTCTCAGGCGATACACGATACTCAAAGGGAAGCGATACTTGGAAAGGGACGATACCTGATATGTGGGAAGTATCGCGATCTCTGCTCTAAACGATCTCTGGGCCAAACGATACTTGGATGAAAACGATCGACGATACTTGGAATGCAACGATACACAATACCCGTTAAATATCGCGATCTCTGAAGATCCGACGATATACGATATTTGGACCAAACGATACTTCAGACAAACGATACACGATCGGTAGCAAGTATCGCGATCTCTGAGAAGCGATACACGATACTTGAGGACAACGATACTTGATCTCTCGCAAACGATCGCTGGCAGAACGATACACGATACTTATCAGGTATCGCGATCTTTGACCAGACGATACTTCTCAAGTATCGCGATCGGTATGAAACGATACACGATCGATGGGAAATATCGCGATACTCAACCACAGGAGCAAAACGATACTTGTGAAGTATCGCGATACTCGACCGCGGGAGTAAAACGATACTTGACCCTTGGACAAATTTTGAAAAAGATTTTTTAAGTTTTGATTTTGACCCCTTGATCTCCTAGCTCCACTCTCCTCTCTTCACTCTCTGTATCAATCAAAACACAACTTTTTACCCCCTGAAAGCTCTCACGATACCTGGCGCAGATCGTTTTTTTTTTTTTCCTAACTTGATTTGTTTGAGAAATGTTGATTAAAATGATGGGCTAGCTCACCTTGGTGGCACCTAGAATCTCTTTATCAATTTTCCTTGCTCTGAGCACTCCCCAATTTCCTGATTCCTCGCCCACGATCTCTGCCACAGCTCACGATACTCGACACTCACACTCACGATACTTGCTCAAACAAGTGACTTGCAAAGTGATACTTTTTGGGTTTTATACTTGTCTTTTTTATCTACTGAAAATGAAACAACAAGGCAAAAGATGAAGACTACTCTACTCTACTCTCTCACTCTTCCTACTCTCCTCCTTCTACTCACTTCCCTAAACTAACAACTCACTACACACACTCCAAGAATGAGAAGTAGCAAGTGCGGCTGAAAATGACTTACCAAAGAAGAGAAGATTTCCACTCCTCCACTTACTTCAATGCAAAAAAGCTACTTACCATCACACGAATGCCTCGGTTTGATTCGTCACTCCCCGGCAACGGCGCCAAAAAGTGTGTTGACCTAAGTATCGGCTTAGGGACTTGCGGAGAAAGAGACTATACCTCAATCCCCTCACAAGTGCATATAGTGGGGATACACACCTTAATTATCAATCCAAAGAGTATACAAACCTAACCGAGTGTATGAAGACATGCAATCATGTAATGATCAATGCAAATGAACTACTCACGAATGTAAATGAGGCAAAGACTTATCCTAACAAGCTCCAACTGTCGGTTGTGGCGAAACGATACTTGGTGCAGTAGCCGTCAGTATTTTGGACTTTTCTCCCTGCTCCGAGCTCCAAACATAGCGAATAGCATATGCGTTTCGAAGCTCTCGAGAAGACGCATCCAATGGCAGTAGTTTCACTCAATTCTGACGCTCCTACTTCAAATTATGTGCAAAATACTGAGTCGCGGGAATATTTTCCTGCACGTCAGCACTTCCTACACTTCACACACACCTTACCTACAGCAAATAGACACTCTCAAGGATAGAAAACACTCACAAGCACTCTTTCCAAGCAATACACATGCATACAAGATCATGAAGAAGAAGATAAAGAATGAAGAAGACACAAATTCGAATTTCTGTGCTCTCCCTTCTCACAATGGCCAAAAGTCTTTTACAAAGAGTCACATTTGACTTATATACTAGTGCCCTAAAAATGGTCCTTTCACACAAGAGACCGGCACTTTATTCACTAAAAGACTAATTTCCTACTATTTTACATGGGTAAGCTTCTACTCTTCTATGGAAATGCATCTAGAGGACTCCTCTAGTGCCTTTACAATGGGGAATATGTTACAAGGATGATTTTGATACAAACATATGATGCCCAAATCAAAAAAATTTTGGGGCCCGTCTTTTTCTCCGCTTTGTGCGCTCTTTAGCTCTGCAACAGTGGGTGAAGTCACTTTGGCCGGGTGGTCAGAGCCATGAACTGACATCGGTTTCGCATAGGGCTAGCGTTGTGCATCGCAGTAAATAAATTAAAAAAAAAGAAAAAAAAGAAAAAAAAAGAAAAAGAAGATTCCTCTCTCGAGGGGGGACAGAAGAAAGGAGAGAGCATGATGCTCGGATGGGAATATGTATATATGTCTTGTGGGGATATGGGCTGATCTAGACTCCTGATGAAGCATGTTAAATCAAAGCTCAAGCTTGGTTGAAATGTAGCTCGTTACGCGTCTGTAGAAGACTTTGACTTGAGAGATCTAATCATACTAGCTATCTTGTTTGTTTGTGAGCCTTTTGGGAGTTGTGCTCTTGGACTCTTAGGTTGTGCAACGACTTGCAAAATCTTGAATCACATCGACGATGAGCAGTTTTGCTGAAGTGAACATATGTTAGACTTGAAAGTTTCTTGTTGATGCGTGTGCATGGTCCGGGCATCTTGAGAGAAAAGTGAATGAATTAGTGAAGATTGCAAAGTTGGATTTGATTGATGAAGAAAAGAGAGTGTGGAGCATAGAAAAAGAAAAAGCGCAAAAGAAGATATAGGTGGAAAGGGAGTGGGAAACATGTGAGATATACCCAGGTTAAAAACAAGAAGAGAGATGAATCAGGGAATGGCTAATTATGCAGAAGGGATAAAAATGGGAATATAATATAGAAATGTGTGTTTACTTTCATTGGTTGCTTGATGTGATCCCTAAATCGTTATTGATCTATTTGTGTTTGATACTTTTGGTATTACTAATATTTTTTTGTTGAGTAACAGATTTCTTGCTATAAGCAAAATTCCCTCCAATGACTCGAAGAGGGAAACTAAAGTCTACAAAGGTAAAATTGATTGGATCAGTTTTTTGTGCATATGACATGTATGTTTCTTTTTTAGGTACATGAAATCAGCGTATATTGCTCGTCGAGGACGACTTCGCAGATAAGTGGAGGGGAGTATGTTAGCTGAAAAAAATTGTTGATTATGCACTAACATGTTCCATTTTTTGGAGTATATGTTTGATTGTTGGTATTTTGCAAAGAAGAGATGTTTTTCAGTTGCGGTAAACTTTGAGAAAATGTGGTAGTTTGGAGGAGATTAATGGTCTCTTTCAATTGTCCATTGTGCACGAGTAGGGTAAGGGAAAGGGTGTTAGTATATGATCAATGTCTACCCCTCATGATTGTATGCACATTTTGTAAGGCCCCCTTTATGAGGAGAAGCCAAGCGTGCATTACCCAATTGATGGGAATCCCAACTTGCATGTTGGATGAAGGTCATATTGGACCATGTAAGGTATTATAAGGAAAGGGAGTTACCAGGGTCTCCAATTGTGGGGTTCGGGGTAGTGGTGAGCAGCCTCGACTGGGGGGTCCAAGGGGGCCAGCGGGCCCCCTGGTGGGGGTCCGGGGGCTGTGCCCCCGGCGCAACCAGTCTAAGCCGTGTATGGCAATTACGTGGGCGGTGGCCGCCCACGCTCTACCGCCCATGTATAGCCATCCATGGCAGGCCACCCATGATCCTATATATACATGACTTCTACACTACCTAAGATACGAAGTTGAGCCAGCATACCTCTACCTTGTATCTCCCTATCTAGAGTTGTCTAGATCACCATTTAAGCTCTACCTTGAGAGCGCACGGGTGGACAACGCCATCATCTTTGTACTTGCTGCTAGTAGAAAATTGCTGAGATTCTCCTATATCTGTTATCTTCTCTGCTATTGCTCCTATGTTATATTGCGTAACTATTGTCTTACATGGTATCAGAGCTGTAAGGTTCAAATAGCTTGAGAAGTACCATTATTTTAGCCTACTAGCAGACTAGAATATCAGTAGATTATTCGAGTGATTACATGATGGCTTCATCGTCAAACACTAGTCTTGGTGCTTCAGCTAATGTTAATGCTGCACCTATTCGAATTTGTTTACCTGCATTCACTGAAGGGGAGCTGGATGGAACCAACTATACACTCTGGAAGTTCAAAGTTTCTGCAATTTTGGACTCCTATGAATTACTTGACACTGTCATGGGACCGATGGGATTGGATCCAGAGCCTATACCAGTTGAAGATCCAGCAAATTCAAGATTGATGATTCAGCCAGATCCCGATCTTCTACGAGCTTGGAAGAGGCAGAATGCTGATGCATTATGTGCGATTGTCACTAGTGTAAGTGATTCTGTAATTACTTTAGTTCAACATACTACTAAAGCACATGAGGCTTGGGGCATATTGGATCGACAATATGAGAGCAAGAACCACACTAGGATACAGAATTTAGAAAATCAATTGGCAAATGAAAAGCATTCTGATTCTGAAAAGGCTGAAGATTTTATCAAACGGATAAAGCATCTTCAAGATCAATTGGCTGTAGTTGGTGTTGTTATATCACCAGAAGAGATGGCTCGAAGATTTGTACGTGTTCTTCCAGCAAAGTATGATGGATTAGTAACAACCCTTAACACTCAGGTAAGGCCAACTCCTCTTACATTTGAGGAGTTTTGTGCGATGCTTTTAGAAGAAGAGATGCAGCTGAAGAATCGGCAAAGTACAACTGATGTTGCATTCTCAGCAAATGCAAAAGGTAAAGGCTCTTCATAGGGATCAAAGAAGAAGCCAAAGAAGAAAAAGTTCACAGGAAGTTGCTTCTATTGTGAAAAGAAAGGCCATGCCATCAAGGATTGTAGAAAGAAGCAAGCTGATGAATGGAATGGGACTGTAAAATCATCATGGAAGAACAAAGAGTTTGCAAACAACACAGAGCTGGAACTTTGGGTAGCTATTGAAGAGGTATGTTCATCTGCTCAAGCTCGTGTTGATGATCCATGGATTTTAGATAGTGGAGCTTCTCGCCACATGACTAGTAAAAAGGATTGGTATAGTTCCCTAGTGCCTCTGCGGGAATCCATCAATGTAGTGGTGGGAAATGACTCCAAGTGTCCAGCTGAAGGAATTGGAACCATCTCTTTTATCACTTCTCCAGGTGTTTAGAAAAAGTTATCCGATGTTCTCTATGTACCTACACTCAAAAGAAATTTGTTGTCAGTTTCTGCAATAACAGATCGTGGACTCGAAGTTCACTTCAATAAGAGTGGTGCAGAAATCATGGATTCATCAGGTAATGTTGTAGGTAAAGGCATACGATGGGATAACTTGTATGAGTTAAGTGCTTTAACTGCTACAGAAGATAAAGATGTAAGCAGGTTATGGCACCAACGATTTGGGCATCTCAGATTTGTAGTTTTGAAGGAGATGCAACGAACAGGGATGGTTGCTCATTTGGCTGCATTTTCAGAGTTGCAGGAACCTTGTGAAGCTTGTATGATGGGCAAGCAACAATGAAAGGCGTTTCCAAGAGAGACCAACAATCGATCTCAAGCTCCTCTAGAGTTGGTACATGCTGATCTCTGTGGTAAAATGTCTACACCTGCTTTAGGAGGATCTTTCTACTTCTTGCTGTTAGTCGATGATTATAGTAGAAAGATGTGGGTTTATTTCATTTGAGAGAAGGATGATGCTTTTGAAAAATTTAAAGCATGGCATAAGTATGTAGAAAATGAATCAAGAAGGAAACTGAAGAAATTTGGAACAGATAGAGGAGGTGAATTCTTGTCAACAGAATTCAACAATTACTGTAAGGAGCATGGTATGAAAAGGCAACTTACCACAGCTCATACACCTCAACAAAATGGCGTTGTTGAGCATAGGAACAGGATAGTAGTTGAAATGGCTCGTTGTATGTTAAAGGCTCAAGACATGCCTGATTCATTCTGGGCAGAAGAAGTCAATACAGCAATCTACATCCTCAATCGAAGCTACACAAAAGCTCTGAAGGGGATGACTCCTCAAGAAGCATATTATGGTAAAAAGCCTTCAGTTTTGCATTTCAAAATTTTTGGTTGTTTCTGTTATGCACATATTCCTAATTCAACAAGATCAAAGTTGGATTCAAAAAGCAAAAAGTGTGTCTTCCTAGGATATAGTGAAGATTCTAAAGCATACAAGTTGTGGGATCCTGAGGCAAGGAAGATTTTTGTCAGCCGAGATGTGGTGTTTGATGAACGACCACACTTAGTAGAAGATAAAGGTAAATCTACTATCTCATCAAACAAAGAAATATCTCACCTTGTGCCTATCAAAAGAAAGGTTAAAGTTGAGGAGGAGGAAAAATCTGATGGAGAAATTTCCTCAATAAAAAGCCAACCAGTTGTAGCTGGACAACGTAAGCCACTACCGAAGTGGGCACAACAACTCTTTGATGATCACAATCCACATGTAGATGTACCATAATCATCATCAGATGGATTACGAAGATCAAAGAGAATAGAGGAGCAAAGAAGAGCCTCAAAACACATTGTTAACATGGCTCTAATGGCATATATCATGGGCTCGATAAAGGAACCTACCACCATTGAAGAAGCCCTTGATGATCCAGGTTGGAGAGCGGCAATGCAGTTGGAGTATGATAATATACTAAAAAATGATACATGGGATCTAGTCGACTTGCCGCCAAAGAAGAAGGTAATAGGTACTAAATGGATTTGGAAAGCTAAGTATACAGCAGATGGAACATTAGAAAAGTATAAGGCAAGATTAGTTGCACAGGGTTTTTCACAGATCGAAGGATTTGATGTTCAAGAAACTTTTGCACCAACAGCATGCATGTCAACTATTCGGACAGTACTTGCAGTCGCTGCACAAAAGCCTTGGCCTATTTTCCAGATGGATGTTAAATCTGCATTTTTGAATGGTCACCTCAAGGAGGAGGTATATGTATCTCAACCACCAGGTTTTGAGGTGCCCAATTCAGAAAATAAAGTTTGCAGGTTGAAGAAAGCTTTGTATGGACTTAAGCAAGCTCCACGGGCTTGGTACCAACAAATAGATCATTTTTCAAAAATATGGGTTTTGAAAGAAGTACTTATGATGCTAACTTGTATGTAGCGAAAAGGGATAGCAAGCTAGTTGTTGTCATTGTATATGTAGATGATTTGATCATTACAGGAGATCATCAGTAACTCATCAATCAAACTCAGATCAGCTTGGGAACTGAGTTTGAAATGACAGACTTAGGTCTACTCCATTTTTGTCTGGGAATTGAAGTATGGCAAAGGAAGGATGGCATTTTCATCTCACAAAAAAAATATGCCAAAGAGATTCTCAAGGCATTTGGAATGATGGAGTGCAAACCAACTAGCACACCTATGGAGGTAAATCATAAGCTATCTATGGATGATAACATGCCTAATGTAGATGCTAAGAAGTATAGGAAGCTCGTTGGAAGTCTTATTTTTTTGTGCAACACTAGACTAGACATTTGCTATGCTGTTGGAGTATTAAGCAGGTTTTCCAACAAACCTAAGGAGACTCACTAAAATGCTGGAATGCGAATTCTAAGGTACATTCTGGGAACCTTGGATTTTGGTATTTTTTATACCATAGGTGATACACTTCAAGGATATTGTGATTCACATTGGGCTGGAGATTGTGATTCTAGAAAATCAATTTCTGGATATTGTTTCTCACTTGGTTCAGGAATATTTTCTTGGGTAAGTAGAAAGCAACCAACTCTTGCACTCTCCTCCACTGAAGTAGAGTACAAAGCAGCTTGTTTTGCTTCTTGTGAGGCAGTCTGGTTAAGGAGAATTCTTGCAGATCTAGGCTTTCCATCAAATATGGTGACTGTACTCAAGTGTGATAATCAAAGTTGTATGGCTATTGCAAAGAACCCAGTATTTCATGCTCGCACCAAGCACATAGAAGTACAATACCATTACATTTGTGAGCTAATTGAAGATGAAGTTGTGGAGCTAGAATATTGTCCAACAGAGGCAAATTGTGCTGACATATTCACTAAAGCACTTGGAAGAGAGCAACTCAACAGACATCTTCAACAGATGGGCATAGGACCGAAACCTACTTGATTTTTACTCGATAAACATCGAGGGGGGGTGTTAGTATATGATCAATGTCTACCCCTCATGATTGTATGCACATTTTGTAAGGCCCCCTTTATGAGGAGAAGCCAAGCGTGCATTACCCAATTGATGGGAATCCCAACTTGCATGTTGGATGGAGGTCATATTGGACCATGTAATGTATTATAAGGAAAGGGAGTTACCAGGGTCTCCAATTGTGGGGTTCGGGGTAGCGGTGAGCAGCCCCGGCTGGGGGGTCCAAGGGGGCCAGCGGGCCCCCTAGCTGGGGGGTCCCAGGGGGCTAGCGGGCCCCCTGGTGGGGGTCCGGGGGCAGCACCCCCGACGCGATGGTAAAGGGAATATTCCATGGAATATTCCCTATCGGAGTCAGAAATCATTTATATTTGTTAGGTCGGTTCAACCAGTCTAAGCTGTGTATGGCAATTACGCGGGCGGTGGCCGCCCACGCTCTACCGCCCATGTATAGCCGTCCATGGCAAGCCACCCATGATCCTATATATACATGACTTCTGCACTACCTAAGATACGGAGTTGAGCCAGCATACCTCTACCTTGTATCTCCCTATCTAGAGTTGTCTAGATCACCATTTAAGCTCTACCTTGAGAGCGCACAGGTGGACAACGCCATCATCTTTGTACTTGCTGCTAGTAGAAAATTGTTGAGATTCTCCTATATCTATTATCTTCTCTGCTATTGCTCCTATGTTATATTGCGTAACTATTGTCTTACAAAGGGGTCAAAATTCTATCTCCGAAGTCAGAGGTTCACCTCAAATTTGAAATTCCTGAGGAAACATGATGGATGATCCTAGCATGGATGTGTGATCTAGATAAGCTTGCACTAGGTTGTATGAGAGACCCATCATAATGTTCTTTTGTCTGCATTTGGTGTTGGAAATATGAACATGTGTTGATGGTAGTTCACGAATGAATAAGGGATGATTTGATGAATTATTATATAGATATCAAAATTAAGCAGGTATAGCGATGTATGGTCTTCTCAAGACAAGAGTTGAATACAAGTGCTGGAGGAGCTTTGACATTTTCATTGGGACAATTCTTCAACGTTGAGGCTAGTATTCATCATGAGAAACTTATGTGGCAACTTGAGGATGCAACACTGTGTTGACAAACATCTGGCAATGCTTTTAATTTCTCTGAGAATCAGTTGAAAGCCCTGAGCGTGAATGATTTTTCCAAGCGAATATATTCATAGTTTGACAACAGATTTTTGTCACTGGTATGAATACATTCTACATGTTAGCGTGAAACAGCTCTAGAACAGGAAGTTGTGCATGCCAATGAAATTATAGGAGCTCAAAGTTTGCAGTGGAAGGTTCTAAGTATTCCACCTCCTCTCATTTTGGGTCATTACAATAAAGTAAATGGGGAACAACAATATGGAGGAGTTCAAGAAGGGAGTCATTCTGGCCAAGTTTGGGGGGGTTTCCTCAGAAATAGAGATCAACCTATAAAGTCTTAAGGGAAGGGGAAATAGCATCACAACAATTGTTATCAAGTGCATGAGAGCACAGGGTGCAACCTTTGAAGAGCTGTTGCTGTAGTGCAATAGGGAGGGAATTTGTATTCGGTTAACTCACAGCGGAATTGGATCGGTCCTCTACATGAGCCCATTCAAACGGGTATGCCATGGAGCTCTCATTTATTTATGACAAGGGGTGCATAAGTTCCATGTAGTTATTGTAGCTGGCTAAAAAATTGCATACATGAAAGATGTCAGATTTTGGAAATTTGCATGTCTACGTGTCCAGATTTCAAGATTGTTCATGTGACTTGTTGATATATTTAGGTAGTGATGTGTGTGAACGCTCTAGGACCGTCGGGGCACGTTTGTCCCTCTTTAGGAGTTTTTTTTCCCGTGGCTTGTATATACGCCTATTGCCCTAATGGGCTACTTATCTTTGTACATTCTCTAGTAATACATTCAGTCTTGTGTGTTGTGCTCCAAGCTTCTTCTTGTTCCTTGTGTTGTTCGCATGCTTCAGCAGACGTCTAACTCCAACAATTGGTATCAGAGCAGGTTGCCGCTTCTTCTAGGACGCCGTCAACACTCCTCCGTTTACAGTCTCAGATTCGCACGAAATTTGGTGAGCATACTCAAGGTGTTTCCAAGATCAAAACATCTTTGCTCTGTCGTGCCGAAATCAGGATCTGAGCTCGTTTCGGCCTCCGAACGCACTATCATAGTGCTTGTGCAAGCTATTTTGTCCTTTTGTGCCAAAGGTATATACCAGTTTCTGTTCGCCAGTTTAAGCGTCTCAAAGTCTGCTATAGGTCTAGCAGAACTTGTCTAGGCAGTTCCGTTCAACTTTTTGAGATACAGTCAATTTTCTGCATCAAGGTATTTGAGTCACTGGCCATGGTTGAAAGCAGTGATGTATTCCGTATGTTGGCTGTTGAGGATAAGTTGGATGGTACCAACTACCCATTATGGGCTTATATGATGCGACATGTATTGGTTGCAAAAGGACTGTGGAACATTGTGTAGGGTGTTGAAAGATGTCCTGTTACACCTACGACTACAGGTACTACAAATACAGGTGCTGGAGCTGATGAAGATGGTGTTGAAGATGATATTGTGCAGATTGCTGTTCGTGCTTCTATTTCTATTGCACCTACTGTAGAGCAGATTCGTTGGGATGGCAGAGATGCCCAGACACATGCATTGATAGCTTTGTCTGTCAAACGTGCCATTATTCCTCACATACGCTCTTGCAGAATAGCTAAGGATGCTTGAGATACACTTACCACATTGTACCAAGCTAGGAATGAGGCTCGTGTTGCTTATCTCCGAAAATAGTTGGAGAGTGGGCACATGAATGAAGGTGATTCTATGGACAATTTCCTAACGAAGATCAAAGATTTGAAGGAACAATTGATTTCCGCTGATGAGGTTATACCAGATAGCTCACTTGTGCAGACCGTTTTGAATGGTCTTCTTGACTCATATAAGAGTTTTGCTTCTACTCTTCGGTTGATGATGAAAGGCAATCCGAATGACTTATCATTTGAGGAGTTAGTCTCTGTTCTGTTGTAGGAAGATCAGTCCAGGTAGAACAGGTCCATTATGCGAGTTGCAAATCAAGCTTTCCTGGCTAGTCAGAAGGGCAAAGGAAAATGGAGCTCTTCTACTAGTAAGCAGAAATCTGCAAATGCTGCACATTCAAAGAACCAAGACAAAGATGAGAAAAAATCAGAAAAGCAAAAATTGTTTTGTAAGTACTGTAAAGGAAATGATCATATCATAAAGAACTGTCCAAAACTAGCGGCTAAAGATGCAAAGAAGAAAGAGGCTGGAATGGTTGTTGCAGAGGCCTCTACACCAAAAATAGAGTCTGCAAATCTTGTACAGGAAGACGAATGGGCGTTTACTACTGTCTGCAGTTTTGATCCATCTTCTCATGATCAATGCATGTCTGCAGTAGACTCAGATGTTTGGTACTTTGACAGTGGGGCGACCAAACATATTACCTCGCAGCGCAGTTTCTTCTCTTCACTCGAGCCTGCCCCTATAGGGAATACTGTCACATGCGCCAATAACTCCTCTTATCCTATTATGGGAGTTGGTAAGATCAATTTGACTACTGCTGATGGTAGTTCTTTCACTTTGTCAGATGCTTTATTTGTGCCAGTGATAAAAAAGAATCTGTTATCAGATTCTGCATTAGCCAAGATTGGCTTGGTTGTGAAATTCGTTGATGAAAGGTGTACAGTCCATGATCTCTCAAATGGCGATGTGATTATTGCTTCTGGAATTTTATGTCGTGGGCTGTATAAGCTCATAGACTATGAAAGATTTGTGAATGATTCGGCATGTGCAGTTCATGATTCTCAGGCTATGTCAGATGCAAAGCTTTGGCATGCACGCTTTGGTCATCTGAATTTTGCTAGTTTGTTACGCCTGCAGAAATCTGAAATGGTGTCCTCTTTTCCAAAACTTGAGGCACCTGGAAAACATGTTTGTGAAGGCTATACTTTGGGCAAAATGCAGCGTTCTTCCTTTGCAAAAGATGGTTCAGTTTGGGCTACGCAAAAATTGCAGCTTGTACATAGTGAGGTCTGTGGTCCTATGCAGACACCCTCTTTTGGAAATTACCTTTACTTCGTGACTTTCATTGATGATTTTTCCAGGCATGCATGGGTATATCCACTCAAAGAAAAGTCTGAAGTGTTCATGTGCTTCAAATAGTTTTTGGTTTTGGCTGAAAATCTGTCATCATGTAAAATGGGCACCCTCCATTCTGATTGAGGGGGGGAATATATGTCTTTAGATTTTAATGCATTTCTGGCTGAACGTGGGACAAAACACCAGTGTACAGTGCCGTATACACCTCAACAAAATGGAGTTGCTGAACGGAAGAACAGGTCTCTCATGGAGATGGCGAGGTGTATGGTCAAGAGTCAGGCTTTACCTCATAGTTTCTGGCTTGAGGCTGTCATGTGTGCAACATATGTACTGAACAGGTGTCCCACTAAAGCGTTGCAGTCTATCACTCCATATGAGGCTTGGCATGACCGCAAGCCATCTATTGCTTATCTGTGTGTTTTTGATTGTTTGGCATATGCATTAGTGCCTGAACAACATCGTAGAAAATTGGATGATAAGGCAGTAAAATGTATTTTTGTTGGGTACAGTTCTGAAAGTAAAGGCTATCGTCTGTATCATACACAGACTAAACACATTCTGGTTAGCCGTGATGTTGTCTTTGTGGAAGATGCTATTCAGCCATTGCTTTTATGTACTAAGGAGACATCTGTTAGCTCCAAAGACATGTATGATACTTTGATGCCTCTTTTTACAGGTGGACAGTCTAGTGCTGGTCCTAATGAGGCAACTTCTCAGCCTTTGCAAGTTTCATATGATGATGCAGATCATTCCATTTCTGATGCAGATTTACATGATGCACTTGCTGATGAGAGAGCTGATATTGAGCAGGCAAAAACTATGCCAAAATGGCTGGTGTAGACTTTGCGTGACAAAAAATTAGATGCACCTTTGTCATATCGTATTCGTTCAGGCTCTCATAGTGCCTCCTTTGCATCAGATTCCTATGCTATGGCTACATCTAGTCTTTGTGATGAGAATGAGCCTGTTTCTTTTGATGAAGCATAGAATTCAGAAAATTGGATGGCTGTTATGCAATCTAAATATGATGCTATAATGAAGAATGGTACATGGTCTTTATGTGACTTGCCTCCTGGCAAGAAGGCCATTGGCACTAAGTGGGTATACAAGCTCAAGTGTAAACCTGATTGTACAATTGACAGGTATAAGGCTAGGCTTATTGCAAAGGGTTATGCGCAGGAAAGAGGCATTGATTTGGATGAGACCTTTACAGCTACATGTCGTATGACTACTGTTCGAAGCATTTGTGCACTTGCAACCCATCATGGTTGGAAAGTACATCAGTTGGACATTAAAACAACATTTCTGAATGGTGACTTGCATGAAGAAGTGTATGTTTCTCAGCCCCATGGCTTTGTGCAGAAAGGGCATGAAAACCAGGTGTGCAGGTTAAAGAAGGTGTTATATGGTTTAAAGCAAGCACCACGTGCTTGGTATGAGAAGATACATGCCTATCTGATTGCACATGGTTTTGAGAACTGTCCAACTGAGAGCACCTTATATGTTAAGTGTGGTAATGATGTGCTTCTGATCATTGTTGTCTATGTAGACGACATGCTGCTCACTGGTCCTATTGAGAAGCATATTGCTGATTTCAAGGCTGATTTGCATGCCTCATTTGAGATGTCTGATTTTGGGCATTTGCATCACTATTTGGGCATTCAGTTTATGCAATTTGATGGTGGAATGGCTTTGTGTCAAACGAAATATATTGACACATTATTGCAGCGTTTTGGCCTTGAAGACTGTAAGCCTATTGCCACTCCTATGGAGACAGGTTTATGATTGAGTCTTCATGATGCTGGAGATGCATTTGATGCTGTTCTCTATCAGCAGGTTATTGGATGCTTGATTTACTTATGCATTACTCGGCCAGATATTCAGTTTACTGTCTCACAGATGAGCAGGTTTATGCATTGCCCAGGAGTCATGCCTTGGAAGGTGGTTAAGCGTATCTTTCGTTACTTGAGTGGTACTCGGCTACTTGGGTTGTTTTATCCCAAGGGGGGATCACTACCACCAGATTTGCATGCTTTTTCTGACTCAGATTGGGCTGGTTGCTATGACACTCGTGTGTCCACCAGTGGCTTTTGCTTCATGCTTGGTAGCTCATGTATATCTTGGTTGAGCAAGAAGCAGCCTACTGTGGCCACTTCTAGTTGTGAGGCTGAGTATAGGGCAGCTTTCACAACGACTGTTGAGTGTGTGTGGCTCAGTTGCCTTATGGCTGATTTGGGTGTTGGCCAGTCTTCTGCCACCACCATCTTCACTGACAGTCAGAGCGCATTGGCAGTTGCGAGGAACCCTGTGTTCCATGCTTGCACTAAGCACATTGAGGTGCATTATCACTATGTCACGGAGAGGTTCTCTACTGAGGAGATCAACTTGGGATATGTGCCCACACAGGAGAACATTGCAGACCTTTTCACGAAGGCTCTGCCTAGGGAGAGGTTTGAAGCTTTCCACAAAGCTTTGGGCTTACTTCCTTTTGTGGAGTGATTTCCACATAGCTTGGCACTTCCTTATACATGAGTGCCAGCTCCTTGTTCGCTGCATCACTCCCAGGGGGGATTTGTTGATATATTTAGGTAGTGATGTGTGTGAACACTCTAGGACCGTCGGGGCACTTTTTTCCCTCTCTAGGAGGTTTTTTTCCCCCGGCTTGTATATACGCCTATTGCTCTAATGGGTTACTTATCTTTGTACATTCTCTACTAATACATTCAGTCTTGTGTGTTGTGCTCCAAGCTTCTTCTTCTTCCTTGTGCTGTTCGTGTGCTTCCGTAGACGTCTAACTCCAACATGACTCTCTCTTGGAATTTAATAAAAGAATGTTAGTGAATCCGCATGCTCATTTCATCATTTCTTTATGATGGAAATACACATAAATAGATGTGGAGGTGAGTTTCGGCTCCGGTTGGGTTAATTAAGAAAAAAAAAAAAACAACAACAGAGCATAACCATACAACGTCCTAATGGAATGAATGCTTGATTAAAGCCTCTTGGATAATTAAAAAGCTATTTATGGGAAGGTTCTATGGAAAACCTGTTGCACTTGGGTAGTTAGCACTCACCTTAAGCTATTATCTTTGAAAACATAACCTGTTGGGAACACAAGCAAGAAATAGAAGCTCTCCTAGCTTATAGTTCTAATAGAGAGGAAAATGTCCACACACCATAACTCATGGATGCTATTAGTATAGTGACTTGTGCTCCTTGCACTTCTTGCCACTTGTCATATGCGTCATTGCAGTGGGAAGTCTAAGTTGTATTTCTTCCCATTGCAGTGGGTTGTTCTATTTGTGTGAGAATAACCAGATGATCCATCTTTTGAATGAGGAGCCTAGCTTTATTGGATGCACGTAGAATAAGGTTTTGGTTGGAGAAGAAACCAAAATCAACCTTGCATGTGCTTTTCTACATATTAACACAGATAAAGCATTAATTATTGCAATTGTCAATTGACGTTCTTAGGAGTTTTGAGGTTGCGCTAAGATCTAAGGTCTGCGATCCCCACACAACTTCAGCTCTCATATTACTTCCACGTGTTCATTACAAGCCCATGAATATGGGAGTGTCTGAGTATGTGTGGCTTTGATAACCAACAAAATTGAAATGAGTTGACAAGGTGTGGAAAAGGTTGGTGAGGGTGAGTTAGAGAGTTTGTGGGCATGCGAGGGTGTGAGTGTGTGTGTGCACAGGTCAGAGTGTGTGTGATTTATGGTATGTAAAGTATTGAGGTTGATGATGTGTGCAGGTGTGTGCATGAGAGTAAGAGAGATTTGAGAAGGAGGGGAAAGAGATTGAGGATTAGAAGAACGAGTGCATTTGCACATGTTCGCGAGCTTGGGGTGAGTAAAGATTCCTCAAAAATAGACATCTAAGCGATTTAGTGGTGGAAAACACCTTCTCTGTGGCTTCATTGAAGCCCAACAAGGATAAGAGGAGTTTTTTGTGCATGTAATAGTATTCCCTGTAGGGGCAGGCTCAAGTGAAGAGAAGAAACTGCACTGCAAGGTAATATGTTTGGTCACCCCACTATCAAAGTACCAAACATCTTGAGAGATAGCAAAATGAATATCAGCCTGAGTTAAGCATAAGTAAATCAAGCATCCAACAACTTGCTCATAGAGAACAACATCAAATGTATCTCCAACATCATGTAGACTCAACTATATACCATGGCATGATAAAAGGAGTTGTTGGTGCATGTGACAATATTCCCTATAGGGGTAGGCTCAAGTGAAGTGAAGAAATTGTACTACGATGTAATATGTTTGGTTGCCCCACTATAAAAGTACCAAACATCTAAGTCTACTAAAAACATACATTGTTCATGAGAAGATGGGTCATACTTACAAACAGTAGTAAATGCCCATTTTTCTTTCTACACAAAATTTGTAGAATCTGATTTGGGTGTAAAGGCTTCTGCAACAACCATACCAACCTCTTTTTTCTTTGCCTCTTTTGCACCCAATTTTAAACAACTCTTTAGGACATGATCATTTCCTTTAGAGTACTTGCAAAAAAATTTCTTCTTTTTTGTTTTCTTCTCGTCTTTGTCATCCTTTTTTGATTGTGTAAAATTAGTAGCATTCTACTTACTAGTAGATGAGCTCCATTTACACTTTTCCTTTTGACTAGCTAAGAAAGCTTGATCTGCAACATGCATAATGGACCTAATCTGCCTAGATTGATGTTCCTCCAATAGAACAGATAGTAATTCCTCAAATGTTAAGGCATTTGGATTGCCTTTCATCATCAATCGAAGAGTACAAGCAAAACTCTGATATGCCTATGGAACACTATTCAGAATAGTATGCACAAGTGAACTGTCATGCAAGACTTCATCAATAAAAATCAATTGCTCCTTCAAATATTTGATCTTTGTAAAAAATTTATCTATGGAATCTCCTTCAATCATGTGGTCACTCTCCAATTTTTTTTGAAGGTAAGCAAAAGGAGCCTCATTCCTTGCATGGTATAAAGTGATAAGTGTATCCCAAATATCCTTTGCTATTTTCTAGGATTGAATGTGAGGAATAATGGCATGGTTGAGAGAAGGCTATCAATGCATGTGCTTGAGCATCTCTGCCATCCCAATGAAGTTGCTCTGCTATAGGTGTAGTAGGAACTATAGCATGAAGAGGAACTTGAAGAATATCACCATCTTCAATGACACCTGCATCACCTTCAGTAACTGTATTTGTAGGTGTCATAGGATGTTTTTCAACACCCTGCACAATATTCCACAGTCCTTTTGCAACCAATACATGATGCATCATATAAGCCAATAATGGGTAATTGGTACCTGTTAGCAGCAGACAAGGGAGTCAATGACGATCTGGCAAGTAGGCCAATAATTTTCTTCATGGAGAAGCAAGTATGAGCATTCACGCAGATCTAGCACTAAGGCAGCCTTTAATTTTTCAAACCCTTACACCAATTAAAAGTGATTCTCATCACTATCAACCCTTGTAAATACCATGTTCATCTTTTTGTGGCTCCATTTTGTGCAAGCCGAGGAGTCCTCAAGCTTGAGGAGCCTTAGAAGTACCTACATATCAATTTTCATATTTTTTAGACTCCGTTTAAGCCCTCAAATAAGCCCTGGAACCTAATTTTTAACTAGGCCGGACACTAGGTCTGGACAGGGCCAAAGCTAGCCAAAAACTATAAAAGGAGCTAGAGAGCTCATTTTTGGGGGAGATGGTAATTGAAACGAACTTGTAAGAACTCTTGAAAATAATCTAAGAACTCCATTGCTACTCACTCTTTGTCTTGTCGTGTGTGCGCGTGTGTGTGTATGTGTGTGCATGTTGGTGTGCTTCTCACTCACGCACTTGTGCCTCCACTTGATCGAGGTCATCATACCATCCTCACGTCTTCCCGGATTGACATTAAAGGAGGTGCTACTCATCACTGAGCTACACCAAATTTTGGCGCCGTTGCCGGGGATCGAGCTTTGAGGACGAGCGTGTGATGGTAAGACGTAGAGTTGACGCGTTGGAGTTGTAGGTATTTTCTTCACTTTCATCTATCTTCTTGTTTTTTCTTCACCATCTTTATCACCATCATCATCTTCACCATCTCCCACCTCCATCTCCATCATCGCGAAAATCTTCAGTTTTGATCATATCACCATCTCCACCTCATTTCCTTCATTCTACTTGTGAGAGAGAGCGAGAGAGTGATATTGCTTGCACTATTTTTTGCATGTTTATTGTGTTTCTTGCAGGTATCATCATCATCATTCCCTCCAGCACGCTGCGCAGGTACGAAACTCGTCGAATCTGTCTCGCAATCGCCAGCCTCTGTCGATCGCGATCGACAGAAAATTCGATCATTTGGTAAAACAAAGTACACCACTAGCACAAGCCTGATGAGCACATCCCAAATCACCTAAAACAGTAGAAAAATCCCGAGTTTTTCTGTCAATCGTGACCGACAGCCTCTGTCAATCGCGATTGATACTGTCAATCACGATTGATACCGTCAATCGCAACCGATAGACCCTGTCAATCGCGACCGACAGACCCTGTCAATCGTGATCGACAGACTTCACGACCGATAGACTGCCACGTAGGACCCTGTCAATCGCGATTGACACCGTCAATCGCGATCGACAGCCACGACCGACACCTCTGTCAATCGCGATTGACACCGTCAATCACGATCGACTAAAATTCAACGATTGATTGACTTTCACGCGTAGCCACGTGTCCATCGCGACTGATAGGCCCCCGATTGATTGAAATTTCGGTGAAAAATCCGGAAAACGTGTCAATCGCGATTGATACCGCCGATCGCGATTGACAGCCATGATCGACTCTGTCGATCGCGATTGACACTGTCAATCGCGATTGACACTGTCCATCGCGACTGACAGGCCCGACGGACACCTCTGTCAATCGCGATTGACAGACCTGTCGATCGCGATTGACAGGCTTTTCGGCCAAAAATTAGGGTTTTGTTTTTGTTCAAAATTTGGATAATTTTGGGGCAAAATAGTCAATCCATTAGCACTTTGGAGGTTCCTACACTTGAGATTTGGGAGAAAATCCTAGGATCCGATGGCCAGATTGAATCCTGTTTTAACCCCCTAAACCCTGAACAGTCATAACGTTTTCATATGAAATCCATTTTTTGAGCTCGAGGGCTTGTTGGAAAGCTCGTGGCATATACTATACGCCCTCAACTGTTTTTTATAAAGATAATGTGTGGATTTTTAGATAAGGTATTTTGAAGTTGACCATACCCAGGGGGATCAAAGTCAGGGGTCTTTAGAATTGTTTTCTTAAAAATCACTATTCAAATTAGTGTTTGTGCTTCAGGAATGAAAATCATTGGTTCTGTCTTGGGAAATTAAATCTTAAAGCTAACTGTGGAACCCTTACAGATCTGTTGAGAGCATCGAAAGGCGTTCTAAGCAAGTGTAAGTGCAAGCTTGGGAACACACTTCCTGGGCATTCAAGGGCAATCAAGCAGGAAACAAAAGGTTGGAATATTCTCAACTCCCTCTGTCATTTTTTAGCTCAGGCTAAGTACAAATTGTGCTAGAGGTAAGTTAGGGCAACGATAGGCATCAATCAAGTTGAAGACTACCTATGCACTCAAGTCCAAGATTAAATATAATCTCTTTGTGATGCGATGACCATAAAGAAAAGAATCTAACGTGGAACGATCAACCTAAAAGTACGAAGAACATTCAAGTATTCCTAACGACGTAATATCAGACAAGACCTTAAACACGATAAATAACTAAAAAGAATCAAGTGACTAATACCAATTGATCGGCAACGAGGTTGTACTTTGGGCAAAAATCGGGCTACTTAACTAGGCATATGAACCTTAGATCAGGACGGCATCTAGTAAGGGAGAGACAAAGCCTTAGGTCTTCAGAGGCTAGTGTCAACCACACTGCTAGGTCGTGGGCCCATCAGTTGAACCACCACTCATACTACCCAAGTTCTGAGACTAGTGAATCCGAGATGTCTCAAGGTATGGAGAGACCTACAGCAGTACAGGAGTGCCATACTTGCACAGGGTAGAAGGCCCTTACAAAACACAGTTGGAATACCTTAGGACCAACCGATTAGGTGCTAGCATCTATGAGGACGGCCTAGGAAGATCTGTGGTACAGATTAGGAATCCTGATCAATCCATTGGATTAGAGCACCCAGCTGTCAAGTTTGAAAATGGAGCATACTCGGACAAAGAAGGAACCATATACGTAGTCACCAGTCACCCAGATAGGACAGAAGAATTTGGAAATATGATCCCCGATGCAGACTTAGGTGACCTGGAGCAAGGAAACATGGGTGCAGAACCTAGAACCCCTCGAGGCAAATCAGTTCTCACCAGGATTATCACACCAGAGTGGATTCCCCAGGATAATAAGAGCATAGAGTTTCTCCTCAATCGAGAGACTGACGAAGCCTTTTGGAGGTACAAACCTGATCGGCCAATTGATATAGGAGCAATCATGATCTATGAGTTTAAGGATCCTGATAGCCCAGGTAGAGTGACCTACTTAGATCACGCTTCGGAGAGGATCTTTGTGGTGACAGAAAATGATAGGCATGCTTACACTTGGAAGGGTGAATTCGTTTTCCCCCAACCAAGATCGAATGTGTCCTATGGTCACCCTGGAGCTGGAACATCCCAAGCTCATGGAATGCAAAGAGATAGAAGTAGAGATAGGCCAGAAGTAAGCTTTGCTAACCCATGGGGTAGAGAAAGAACGAGGATGGAAACAAACAGAGTAGAGCTTGAGGTACTTAGAGCTCACAGGAATCAAAGAAATGCGGATGAGTTCCCTCTACCGCGACCTAGAGAGCACACAAGGACTTTGAGACCGACTCAGCTAGTTAAGTCCATGAAGAACTACTTCGATGGCACTGGAGATCCATACGATCATGTGGCTGAGTTTAGGCAAGTCCTGAGAGCTGAACAAGTGGAGGATCTATTCACGCAATACAATGCCTTTGGTCTAACCCTTAGGAACACTGCCCTGACATGGTTTCAACCGCTAAACGAGAGGCAGTTCAGGAGCATAGACCAACTCCTAGAGGCTTTCATTATTGAATTCTCTAAGAGTGGCATAAGACATAATACCTCCTCATTGATTCACAACTTCAAGCAAACCCCTCAAGAGACCGTAAGACTTGCAGGATGAAGATTTAGGCAATATCTTGAAAGATGCCCTGTCTCTGAGCTACCCACACCAGCTAAGCAAGTGGCTTTATTCTTGGATGGATTGCTAAGTACCAAATTGAGATCTTATGTGCATTTGAAGGACCCTAGGACCATAGAAGAGTGTGTACGCATGTGCATTGACATTGAGGATAACTTAGGGGAGGAGTTAGAGCTTGCCAAGATATACAAAGATTCTGATGGTGCCTCTAGCCTCTCTTCCATGCAATCCACATCAATTGAGGAACTTGCAAAGAAAGTGGCTCAGAAATTAGGTGTCTCTAGCAAACAAATTCCGAGATTTGCCCCTGTGAAGAGATGCTACACTTGTGGTGGTGACCACATGGTGAATGTATGTCCCATTATGGCTCAACCCCAAGTGAATCCTAGTAGCCAGTAGTGCACTATAGAACGAAGATACACAAATCACACAGCACAAGATTGCCCATACAACAAGCAAGCAGTTAGGCAAACCTACCCTCAGACATACCCTCAACAAGGCAGATACCAGAACCAATACCAACCACAACAGTATGCTAAGCCTCAACAAACCTACCAACCACAATACCAAGCCCAGCAAAGGCCTCAGCCTGTGTTAGCCCAACAACCTCCAACTCCATCCAACTTAATCCCTGTAAAGTATGCAGCTGCAGAAGAAAACCTAAATAGAGCTATAGTCCCCATAACACCTTTGCTTTCAGAAAGTGATCCCAGTGACCATAGCTTCGATTCTATGCATGTTGAGAGTCCCCAGGCTTACTTCATGCAGTCTCCTGAACATGGTGAGTCTTAATATAGTGAAGAGCCAAATGAACCTAGTTGGGAATCAGATTACACAAATGTCATGTATGCAAACCCCAACCCTAGACCCCAACCTAGGCAGGTAAGACCCCCATTCCCTAGAGGACCATGCTACCGATGTCAAGGAGATCATCTCATTCATGATTGTCCCTTACCTCCACCTACACAACCCCAGTCAGTGATGATCCAAGGCTACTGCCAAGAGTGTGGGAAGGAGCATCTCTTACGAGATTGCCCAAAGAACCCCAATAATATGCCAAAAATCACTCCTATCAACGTTGTTGGGTTAGTAGTAGACTCGACAGGGAGCGTGATGTCCACTGCACCAGTACAGGTAGTCACTAGAGCTCAAGCATTGCAGCAAAACCAAGCGGTAGGTCAGGAAAAGAACCCAGAAGCTAGTGAAACTGAGAGCATAACCAAGAAAAGGACTAGAGCCTGGAGAGATAGCCGTGAAAGAATGAAAAGACAATGGGCAAAGAAAATGAACGAATCAGAAGAAAGCATAAGAGAAACAAAAGCCAAAGTTGTGGAGCTCACCTCTCAACCAGACTCTCACAGGTCACCCCTGCCTCAAACCATATCACCTCCTCCGCCACCCTCCATACCATCTCCATCCAACCCATCTCACACAATTCCACCACCTCGAGCAGGATCAGTATTAGCTGATCCCGCTCTCGAGAACCTTAATATGATGCTTAAAGCATATCAAGCCAGAATCCAAGAAGGGCCAAACGTAACTAATCATGAAAAGTGTTACCCTAGAGCAGAACTAGAGTTAGAACGAACCAAAATTTGTGCTAAGATGGTGGAATTGGCTCAGACCATGTTTGAAGCCAGTCGCCTCTTTAACATCTCTAGTTCAGCGAAGACACAGTTGCACTTTGATGGACTGTTAGAGAGAATAGAGAAGCTGATTGCACAATCAGAAAAGAAACCCACCTCTCAACTAAAGGACAAGGCAAGTGAAAGAGCAAGTCTTCCTGCCCAGGAAGCCTATGTGCCTAAAGCCTATGTGCCTGAAGCCTACGTGCCTAAATCTACGGAGTCAGACACATCTTCTTCTATGAATCGATTCACACCAAAATTTCTACGAGAGATTCAAGAAGACAAATGGGCTAAAGAGAGTGAAATCCCTCCCCCTATCGAACTTGTGGATGATGCACACGATCAATTCCGACAAGACATCCCATCCATCTATGGGGAGCAGGAGAGCACCCAATCTCAAGAAAGATTAGACTTCGAGTCTAATTCTTTATAGGAATTACCCCACTTCACGGGCCCATGGGAAGCCAAGTCTACTTGTATGAGAACCCCCACAGTCATGGTAAGAAACGAAGATTCAGTCATACCTAGGAACACAGAGGTAGTGAAAAATACTAAAGTGCAATGCAATCTCAAGTTGGAAGAGCTACTCAAGGTGAAACCTGAATTATGGAAACATGTAACCAAACAAGTACCAGAGATAGCAAAACCTCGTTCCCAGGTAGGATCACATAGAACGGTGCCAGAGATACCCTTGGATAAGATAGGAGATATGTGTGAAGGGGAAGAAGGGAACACCTATCTCCCCATTACCTACCAGGAGTACACCACTAAGGCGATTTTGGACTCAGGTGCAGGAGTTGCAATTGCCACCACTTCCCTATGGAAGCATTGGGGCAAGCCAGCACTCAGGCCAACGAGAATGAAATTGCAGATGGCTGATGGTCACATAGAGAGACCCTTAGGATTGCTAGAAGGAGTAACTCTCACCACCTATGGTGTCGAGTTCGAGCACACATTTGCCATATGTGACTTCAGCAAAAATCATGCCTATGAGATGATCTTGGGACGACCCTTTATGCGACAGTTGCAAGTGGTACAGGATTGGGGAACCAATTCCTTGTACTTGCAGCACTTAGGTGTTACAACCAAAGTCAATCTTAAGGATTACTCTCATAGAGATGTACCACCTATCCAATGGAATCCCATCCATAGAGCCAAAGATGATACGGAATCTGTGCATTCCATAGGATCAGGATCCTCATGGATGCATGAAGACACCCACTTATGGATGTGCAAAGTAGCAGTAGAAGAGGAGAAAAGAGAAAAGGTCAGAGATATAGGTGCAAACGAAACACATAGACCCATTCAAGACCCAGCCTATGCACCTGTAGTCTTTCCTGATGAGGAATTTGAGCCCCATGGCTGGGCAAAAATCCTAGCAACAATGGATGTAGCCATCAACGAGGAACAATGGACACCTCACTGTGATGAGGATGGCTATGACATTTCAATCTTCTCCATAGAGCCAATCATGGGAGAGGCAGTTTTAGAAGAATGTGAACCTAGCCCTGATGCATTTGAAGATGCAAGTGACTCCGATCTAGAGTCAATCATTATGGACCCACCATTTGCATCAGATGAAGAATACTTCCAAGAAGTAGAATTTCAACCCCAGAGGCATGGAGAGCTTACAAATGATGTAAGATTAGCCACACATGTGACCCCGAAGGAAGAAGGAAAGAAACGAAAGAAGAGAGAAGTCTCACCCGAAGAGGAAGAATCCTTGTTTGAGGTCCCAGAAAATTTTAAGAAGTATGAGATAGACGACAGGAGAGTTATGATAAGAATGCCTAAACGAGAGGCACAATCAGGAGAGGCATATGATAACAAGGAAACCACCAAGAAAATAGTTGTGGCCCTAGAAGAAGGAGAGGAGAGATGCACGTACATAGGCCATGACCTAACAGAGGAAGAAGAGTATGCGTTAATAGCCTTGCTAAGAGAATACAGAGATGTGTTTGCTTGGAGTTACAAGGATTTGAAAGGTGTTGATCCAGACATATGCTCACACACTATCCCCATGACCACAGATGCTAAACCCTCTAAGCAAAAGCCATATACATATAACGATAATTATGCTGCCAAGATTAAAGAGGAGATAGATCGACTGGTCGAAGCTGGATTTATCTATGAAATTGAGCACACCGAGTGGGTATCCCCCATTGTTGTGGTGCCCAAGAAGAATGGCAAGCTGCGTGTATGCATTAACTTGAAGAAGGTTAATGCAGCCACAATTCGAGATAACTATCCGCTTTCTATCACAGAGCATCTCTTAGAAAGAGTAGCAGGCAAGGAAGTGTACAACTTTCTTGATGGATTTTCGGGCTACAACCAAGTGGCCATTGCACCAGAAGACCAGCATAAAATGGCTTTTGCCACAGAGTGGGGCATATTTGCCTTTAGGGTAATGCCATTTGGGCTTACCAATGCATCAACAACCTTCTAGAGACTGATGTGCCATGTATTTAAGGAATTCCTGAGAAAGAACTTAGAAGTCTATGTTGATGACCTTTGTGCTCATTCCAATATTAGACGAACCCATATTCCTGAACTCAGACAAATCTTTGACAAATGTAGAGAATATCAGGTCTGCCTAAACCCAAAAAAGTGCGTTTTTATGGTCAGGCAAGGCAAGATTCTAGGGCACATAGTGTCAAAGAATGGCATATCTACTGACGAAGAGAAAGTGAGAGCCATAGCAGAGCTACCTAGGCCAAGGAATGTCAAGGAAGTACAAGCTTTCATGGGGCATTGTGGTTACTACCGCCGGTTCATTCACATGTATGCCGTCATAGCAAAGCCCATGTACGGGCTTCTGACCAACTTTGAGTGGACGGACGAATGTGAGAACTCCTTCCAGGAGCTTAAATGAAGATTATGTTCAGCACCAATCTTGACCACGCTAGATTGGAATAAGCCTTTCCATGTTCATGTGGATGCATCCAATTATGCTATTGGATGTGTACTCGCACAACCTACGGGTGAAGGTAATATGGATCTTCCAATTGCCTATGCCAGTAGACAATTGAATGCAGCTGAACGAAATTACACCACTACGGAGAGAGAAGGCTTAGGCATGGTATATGCAGTTAAGAAATTTAGACACTATTTGCTTGCAAACAAGTTTAAATTTTTTATTGACCACCAAGCATTGTTATATCTAGTAAACAAGCCATGCAATACAGGAAGATTAGTAAGATGGTTTCTCTTACTAATGGAATATGATTTCGAGGTTGTGGTAAGGAAAGGGAAGACTCATTTGAGAGTGATCATCTCTCTAGGCTCACATCTGGAGAAGCCCCACAAGGAGTGTCAGATGACCTTCCTGATGCTTACTTGTTTAATTTGGAAGTGGTGCCGCAGTGGGCTAAGCCACTAGTACCAGTGTTAACATATGGACCTAACCACCCAGTAATAGCCACTCAGAATAGAGAGGTAGTAAAAGCCCAAAAGTACCACATCTTGGCTGGAAGCATGTACAAGCACACAGATCAAGGGATCTTGGCTTGTTGTGTGGAAGAGGATGAGTATGCGAAGTGGTTGCAATTAGCACATGTAGGTGCATTAGAGCAACACTACTCAAAACAACGAACCCTACAGACACTAAGGAGACTAGGAGTACATTGGCCAACTATGGAGGCTGATGTCCAAAAGTTATGCAAGGAATGCCCAATCTGTCGCACTAAACCACCTGTGGAACATGCCACTCTTTATCAAGTGTCCATAGTGCCAAATTGGAGTGAACCGCTAGTATCCTTCCTGAGGACGAAAACATTCCCTCCAGATATGACCTTGGCTAGAAAAAGGAGTTTAGAACAAGAAGCCCAGGATTACTCACTCTTTGGTGATAATCTATATAAGCGTGGTAAAGATGGTTACCTAAGGCTATGTGTCCATGAAAGTGAATATCTCAAAGTCTTGGAAACTGCTCACCAAGGTGTAGCAGGAGGACACTTTGGTCCAGATCGGGTGATCAAGGCAATACTATTTGCGGGCTTCTGGTGGCCTACCCTTCACATGGATGCACATACCTATGTGAAACGCTGTGATGTCTGTTAGAGAACTCAATACCCCATACGTAAAGATGAGATGCCACTGAAACCTATGATGGGTGGACGTGCATTCTCTAAGTGGGGAATAGACTTCGTAGGTCCCATTAATCCCCCAGCTAAGGGTTCCCATGCGGAATATATCATTGTTGCAACAGACTATCTAACAAAGTGGGTAGAGGTGAAAGCCACAACGAAGAACGATGCTCAAACAACTGCTAAATTCTTGTTTGAGAATGTATTCACAAGATATGGGCTACCTATAGAGCTAGTAAGTGATAGAGGCACTCACTTCTTAAATGAAGTTATTGAAAATCTGCTCCAAGAATTCTTGGTAATACATAAGAAGTCTGCCCCCTATCACCTTCAAGCTAATGGACAAGCCGAAAGCACCAACAAGATCTTATGCAATGTACTGACAAAATTAGTGAACACTAAACGCTCTGATTGGGACAAACAGCTACACCATGCTGTTTGGGCATACCGAGTCACCTACAAAACGGTACTCCAAGCCACCCCCTTTCAGATGGTATTTGGCCAAAACGCGGTGCTACCCTTGGAATTCTTGATACCTACATTGAAGGTAGCACAAGAGCACGAATGGACGGGTCATGAACTCTCCTCTAGACTTTTTGACCTTGAACGATTAGGAGAAACAAGACTGAGAGCAGCAGCAGGGATATATGCAGCAAAGAAACGACAGAAGGCATACTTTGATGCCCATGTGAAGGATAAGGGCTTGAAAGCAGGAGATCTAGTTTTAGTTTACACATTGAAACAACATGCAAGGAAGCTAGAAAAGAGAGGCTATGGACCTATGATCATAAATAGGATCTCCACGAGTGGAGCAGTGCAACTAGCCACATTGGAAGGTGACGTTCTCCCAAGCTATATAAGCGGATGCAGAGTCAAGTTATATCAGGAACCTCTCACAGAGGAAATGCTAAGTCGACTCAATATCGCCAAGAAACGCAAGGAAGAAGAAAAGAGGATTCGAGAAGAAGCTCAAGCAGAAGCTTTAGAACGCATCAGAAGGATGAAGTTGCGAAGACAAGGTAGAGATCAACCTAGAACAAATGACTATGCAGATCAAGAACATCATATGGCAATGTGTGAAGTTGCAGGAACGAGTTCCCATAGAATAATTGATCGACGTCCTTTCATAACCTTAGATATAGGACAAGGAAAGAGTGCAAGCACTGTAAGAGCCTTGATTGACTCAGGCGCAGCCACTAGTGCTGTTAAATCGTCTTACTGTCAAGAATTGCAGTTAACTGTCAATCCTGTGGAAGCATATCTCATAGGATTGGGAGGCGTGGAAACCCCTTGCCTGGGCGAGATGGAACTTCCCCTCTATATTCATGATGAGGCAATGACAGTTAAAGTGCTAGTATGCTAAGACGAGGACCTCACGGAACCCCTTGTCCTGGGTCAAGACTGGATTTATGACCAAGCAGTCAACTTAAACCTAAGAAGTGGACTTCTTCAGGTATGGGTGAATCAGACTAGAATTACAATGGAGTTAAATAATGGAGCACTCAAGGAACTAGGAAAGGCACAGACTCCTGGTCCCTCCAGGGGTGCACATGAAGTTGAACATGTTGTTCTTGTCCAAAGCTATGTGATGCAGAAGAATGAAGATCTCAAAAAAGGAGTCAGAACCACAATGGAACTCCCTTCTTTTCCAAAGGCCAGACGGAGGCAGCAACCAAAGGTGGATCAAAGGCAGAAGAAGCAGAGTACTACCTATGTCGGAGATCAAAAGTACCTACGCAGCAAAATGTCTCAGCTAGTGAAACAAGTGTGGGTGCAGAAAGGAGAACACCCGGTTGCACTCAATCCAACCACACGGGCAAAGCCTCTTATTTGTAACCAACAACACGACACCAATAAGAAGTCTTTCAGAAGTTCTTCTGCTAACGTGAAGTCTATTTGGGTACCCAAGAAGTCGATGAAGGCTGGCCCACAATCAAGACAAATTTGGGTGCCTAAGGCTTGTTTGCGGGCTCAAATAGCTACACCAAGGCCCATGAGAACGAATATAATCACTTGTAAATGGGTCCCTAAAAGGCCTCATTTTCAAGCCGACACACCTAGAAAGCTCTTGAGAGTCTCTACGAAACCAAGAGCCAAACCCATCCACTGCATTTGGCAGCCTAAAATGTGTAACAAACCCCCAGACCCCAATTGTAAATCCATGATAACCTACTAACCCCATCACTATCACACTACATCATTCCACTTAGCTCTTAGGTGCACTGAACTCCTAATCACACACACACTCACACCGAGTACTTACTAACCCATTAATCTCTCTCAACCCCCGTGTTAATGTTGTAATGGGAGCAACAATGGTTCTCTCTTGGCCTGGACAATGTTAACACATGTTTGTATATTCTCACAGAGACAAGCAGCAAGAAGTAACATGGCCGATACGGTAGGAACCAGCTCCCAGGCAGGCACCAGCCCCCAAGTTGTGGACATTGAAAGCCTTCCGGTAGAGGAGGAATTAAAGGAACGACCAGCGGCATTAAGGGCATTACATGCCATCCCGATTCAGAATCCTCCACAAGGTCACACAATGCCGGTGGGAAAAACCTCACACTGGTTCAGTGATGTTGCGGGACCTCTGGGCGAAGGCACATACATGTGGGAGTCCAAGGTAGAATTCAATGGCCGGTGGGGCAGATACCACTTCTTTACCAGAGAGTTTGAAAAGCTACAGAATAACGAGGGACTGAAGCCAATATGGAAGAAGGCTAGGCTCTATGATTATTTCAAGTTCCAACTACCAAAGCCCGATTTTCTAAGATGCTCATACCTGATTAGCACTCTCACTCCAAGCAAAGAAAAAAAAGGATACAACTCCTTTGTGCTTCCCTCACTCACAAGGGGCAATGAGCTGAAGCGTTTCCGCTTGACTATCAACTTGGTAAGAGAAGCTCTCGATATGCACGGAATGCACATTCCTACGGAGAAGGAAACTATGGTCCCTGATAATATGAAGAACAGGAATCTGACAAAACTAAAGGACATGGTGGCGATGACTCCCACGATAGCCATTCATTTACGTATGGTCATGCAACATTTCACATTCCCCATGCAAGACAGGTTCACAATGCCTCCCAAGAAGATCTGATTTAGCCTCTACTTAGCGGACGCCTTCGATTTGACCATCAATATGCCACACTGGGTTATCGATCAGATCCATATGGCTCATCAACGATGGTACAAGAAACAGAAGTCTGTACTCTATGGATGTTGCGCGCTCACCAGAATCGTCTACAGATGTCTCGCCTATGATGTACCGGTGCAACGGGCTCTCATTTGGTCCAGAGCACAAGAGTTTCAACGCAGATTGTCAGCCGTCGGACCTCCCTCAAAGAAGATGAGAGGCACCATACAGATGCCTTGTGCACAACCCCGCGGTGCAACCCTAACACCAGAAACAACTCCAAGGCTTCCTCAAAGAGTGCAACCATTTACTATCAGGTTACCCAGGCACAACACAGATGGCCCTAACCTTGTGTTTCCACCAGTGCCTACTGATCTGGAATTTCCTCATGGATTTACTTTGGAAGATCTAACGGATGAGGAAGTGGCTAGAATTATTGAAGCCGTTAATGCGGAAGTTGAGGCAGAGCAGGGTAGTGGACAACAAACGGCCGCACAACAACCCGAGACAAGACAACCAGAAGTGGTAGAAGTGGAAGATGTAGAAGAAGAAGACCAAGAGGATAAACAAGAAGGATTTTGTGACGAAAAGGTGCATGACTATGAGCAAGAAGTTATACAGGAGTTAGAGGGTGCCCCAGCATATACAAGGGAGTTGAAAAAGCTCTACGATACCATCAACAGGGTCCAACAACAACATAAGTTATCCTTTGCAGTAGGAAAGGCTATCATGCACCAAATCCTTGAGGAGGAAGGAGTTGATGAACAGTATCGTGCTACACTAGATATGATCTCTGATGCCCTAGGAGTACCTGAGGCAGTGCAGACGGCCCTGGCACAATCACGCAGAATGGAAAGAAGATACGGAAGACGTCCCCCATGAGCAGGGAAACAAATGAATGTATTAGGATCAGGACCACAAGGCACCCCCACAACCACGGGCACTGCACACACCGCTCACGACACCGAGGAAGCACATATATCAAGTGCACCTCCATCACCTCCCTTACCACCTTCGCCTCCCTCTCCACCACATTCACCTCCCATTACCAATGTAACAACCACCGTTACCGCCTCCGAGCCCACCGCCATGACTGAAGCACAAACCGCCAATCAACCCACACACCCTCTCAACACCTCCCGTGTATATACCTCCACTAACACTGTAACCCTAACGATATCTACTGACATCCCCATTCCCCCACTTACACTTTCGGGTAGTTCACATTCACAATTGCACACACCATTGTACACATTCACCACAATCACTGCACCCACAATTCCACTATTCACAATCACTCCCACTACTGCTTACACCACGGATTTTATGGACATATCACCTTCCACCGCATCTCTCCCTCCCCCCATACCACCACAATCTCCCATTCCCCCACCACCCACTTCACCATTTTCCAACACTGCATTCACACTTCCCTTCCCCTTTCCCTTCCCCTTTGCACATCACACCCTCCCTGCATCCATCCCCATTAATAATGTATTCAATAATATGTATCAGTGCATGTCTCAGTTACAACAACACTATCAGCAACTCGATGCTCAGCATACAAGCTTATTCAGGAGACATGAGGAGTTACAAGGAAGATTCATTGATTTAGAGAAAGAAAAGCATCAGTTACAACAGCAGTTTAGTGCATTGCAAGAATAACATGAGCAACTTGTGGCAAATCCACCGCAGCCCGATGCAGAAGAAAGACAACATATGGATGATTTGCTACACTCACAAATCACAGAGAACCTCAAGCTCCGCCGCAACATGGCTCTATTACGGAAGCATATGTCTGCAGCCCTAGAAGAAAATAGACGGCTTCAGACACAAAACGAAGAGAACTTGGAGTTAGCCATGGAAGGTTCCCCACGGGAAATTGACCCGGAGAGATTTAAGGCTATTCCCTCGGACAATATGCAGATTATATTGGAAACCCATGCGGATCTCCTCGAAGCCCATGCAGCCTTAGAAAAGGAAACAGACGAACTACGAAGGCAATTGGCAACTCAACCAGCACCACCCAAAGAAGTCCCAACCACAGTTGACACAGCTGATGAAGTAACAGCGCTCAAAGCACAACTCGAAGAATTGCAAAAGAAAGTGCTTGTATATGAACGACAACCCTCCCCCTTGGCAGAACCAGAACCTGAAGACCTAGTGCCAATCGAAGTAGAGGAAACTTTTGAGGACCCGTACGTTCCGATGCCAGCACTTGGAGGCAAGCAGACAACAGAGAGCATGGACACCCTGGAAATAGAGGCTCCGGAATGGATGCAGAAATTGGAAAAAGTGGCCACAACACATGATGATAGGGTGGCAATCCAGATAGCATCGATGTCACACTTAGAAGAGGTGGTCATAAAATCGGACTATTTTAGGAACCTCTCTCATCACAGGTGGATCGACACCTCCGACGACCTGTATGTTCCTTTTTGTGTCTTGATGGCAGACTATAGTGCTGAAATCAAGCACCACACCTCACGGGAACCAACATCTGCTACACAGTTTGCACCCGACGATATCCTAGAAAGTGCCAAGCAGGGGAATATTCGCCAACCAACTTGGAGGATTCGACTTCTTGAAACCTATCCGGAAATGAATCGCACCTGGAATAACATGCCCCTATATATAAAGTACAATCCCTGCTACTGTCCTGTTTTTAGAAGAAGGTCGTGGCCGGAATACACAAAGATGGTGCTGACAACCAAAGGCTGCGAAAAGTGGCTCAACTATGTCTACTTGGCGCCACCTAAAGGTCAACCTACTGTAGGGTACATGATATCGACAATTCGGCATTGGGGAGTCAGGTTCAAAAACATACCAGATGTCATGACACAGATGTGTCTTAAAATTTTTGAACTCATGATAGTCACCTTCCGGACCTTCAAGAACGTTAAGGAGCCTCATCTCTCTGCGGTCGGATTCAATGAAGGCAATCAGGATTTGGTTTACGACATGAGCACAACGCCCTCCATTAATGTTGTCTATGCATGGCATGCCCGCATAAAGTACCTACCGACCTGCTTCAAACAAACATTTGAAGAGATGTTTGTCACTGGGTTCTGGGAATATCACTCAGAGATCTTCATTCCCAGGCCCTCACATTTATTACAAATGTTTGCAGTGGAACAAGCTCTCCACTCAGAAAAGTTACGAATGCCACATCCAGAGGTTCCCGGGCCGGTAGATTGGGATGCTCTACTAACCGATTTGGCCAAAGGATTGAGGATTGCCGAACATCACTTAGCGCAAGATGTTGTCGAATACTACATTCAATGACCCTCCCAACAAGGGTCTGTCAGGGACGACAGACGCGAGAGAGGGGGGAGTGTTAGCAGCAGACAAGGGAGTCAACGACGATCTGGCAAGTAGGCCAATAATTTTCTTCATGGAGAAGCAAGTATGAGCATTCACACAGATCTAGCACTAAGGCAGCCTTTAATTTTTCAAACCCTTACACCAATTAAAAGTGATTCTCATCATTATCAACCCTTGTAAATACCATGTTCACCTTTTTGTGGCTCCATTTTGTGCAAGCCGAGGAGTCCTCGAGCTTGAGGAGCCTTAGAAGTACCTACATATCAATTTTGGTATTTTTTAGACTCCGTTTAAGCCCTCAAATAAGCCCTGGAACCTAATTTTTAACTAGGCCGGACACTAGGTTTGGACAGGGCCAAAGCTAGCCAAAAACTATAAAAGGAGCTAGAGAGCTCATTTTTGGGGGAGATGGTAATTGAAACGAACTTGTAAGAACTCTTGAAAGTAATCTAAGAACTCCATTGCTACTCACTCTTTGTCTTGCCGTGTGTGCGCGTGTGTGTATGTGTGTGCATGTTGGTGTGCTTCTCACTCACGCACTTGTGCCTCCACTTGCTCGAGGTCATCATACCATCCTCACGTCTTCCCGGATTGACATTAAAGGAGGTGCTACTCATCACTGAGCTACAGTACCATCAAAATTATCCTCAGCATCCAAGATATGGAATACATCACTACTTTTAGCCATGGCCACTGATTAAGGAGCTTATATTGGTGAATCAAAACCTATATATTATTTTGGCACAAAAAAACAAAATTGCCTATTCAAGCACTGTGATAGTGTGTTCAAAGGCCAAAACGAGCTCATAATGTGACCAAGGAGTGTGGATGATGCCCTAGATGAAATCGTAACCTAGTCTGATACCAATTGTTGGATTTTGTGCTCTATGGAAGCATGCAAACAACACAAGGAAGAAGAAGAAGAAGATTGGAGCACAACACACAATACTGAATGTTATCTTTGAGAGTGCAAAGGTCTCATCAAACTCAATGCCTCTCTGTTGAGCATAACCTTTTTTAACAAGCCTAGCCTTATACTTGTCAAATCTTCCATCAAGCTTATGCTTCAGCTTGTATACCCATTTAGGATAGGTGCTTGGAGGCAAATCACATAAAGACCAGGTACCATTCCTCGTAATGGCATCATATTCTGATTGCATAGTAACCATCCAATTTTATGAATTTTGTGCTTCATCAAAAGAAACAGGCTCATTCTCATCACACAGACTATAGGTAGCCATAGCATAGCAATTTGATGCAAAAAAAGCACTATGAGTGCATGAGCAAGTATGATATCACAGAGGTGCATCTAATTTCCTATCTCACAAAGTCTGCACTAGCCATTTAGACAAAGTTTTTGCCTCCTCTATATCAGCCTTCTCATCAACAAGTGCATCATGTAATCGGCATAAAAAATGGAATGATATGCATCATCATGTGGAACCTATAAAGGCTAAGAAATTGCCTCATTCAGTGTTTGAACTACTGTAGTGTGTGTGTGATCCATTGTGAGTTGTGGAGCGAGTGTTGGTGGTTCCCACCATTCACTGTTTTGCACATAACTTGAAGATTGTTTGTCACATTCGAGTGAAAATACAACCAATACATGCACCTCATCAAGAGCTTCAAAAGGAACCTGCTATTGACCATATTTGGAGTTCGGATCTATGAGAAAAGTTTGAATTCATGCTTACTATTGTAAATGGTATCGCGACATACATTTTCGGAGAACTAGTGAGCTAAGAAGGTAGTTAAGTCTTTTCACATGCATTGTAGCTTAGCCACTTCACTTTCCATCATGTGTGTACATGTCCTCGTACACTTGGCTCATGTGGTTCCTCGGATTGATAATTAAACGTGTATCGATCCACCACTATACGCACTTGTGTGGCGATTGAGATTCAGTCTCATCGACACAAGTCCCTAAGGCTTTGTGACTTAGGTACACATGTTTTTGGTGTTGTTGTCGAGGAGCAGACTTAGCCAAGGTGCCTTCATGATGGTTATAGCTCTGGAGTGAAGGAATCATACTTGTAGCGGTAAATTCGTTCAATGGCAAGTAGTCAAGTACTTTAGCACTTGTTACTTCACATTGCCGGAGGTTTTTGGTATCGTATCGTGCTGGAACCATTCTCATATCGTTGTGTGGTATTGCCAAGAGTGGTATCATCAAGAACCTATCAAGCCAATTGAGGGAAAAATTGGAAGTAATTGAAGGGCCAATTGCGGGGAAGTTGGAAGCCAACATAAGCCCAGAAGGGTGAATGAACTTGAGATTAGGATAGGTGCTAAGTAGTTAGAGGAGTGTCGTCTCATCGATAGGAAGTGCAATCCAAGTAAGTCATCACTCTATCTATATAGACACCTCTAGTGATTCTGAAGAGGAGATACCCATGGCCTCAAAAGACATGCATGGTTCTGTCCCTAAGGAGAACTTTATGTCAACGATAGAGGGTGAATACTGCACCTCTCTGGAATATGTGTCCACCAATCCGCAAGGGATCCCTATTTACCTGGATGGATTAAATAGGTCTGTTGCAAGGATGGTAAACTCTACTGAATCAACAATAGTGCCCAGACCCCCAGTCAAGTATGAAGGAGGAGTGTACATGGATAAATTAGGTCACATCTGTTGACGACATGATTGATCCTACTTCATCTACATTTGTATATGCATGAGTGAATCTCCATTTTGTATCGAGGAGGCACTCCACTTCTAGTCTATTTCCATTTTCCTTTGTATTTGGGTACCTTGCCATTTTCTTCTACCAGTTGTATTCATTCTCCTTTCAGGGGAATTATCCCACATGAGATGTATTTTGGAGAGCCCCTCATAAATCTATATAAGGAGGGCCTCTCCCCCATTTGTATTTGGTTAGTAGCTTGAGGAGCCTACTCCATGCTCTTGGCAAGCTCATTTCTAATCCACATGAGTTTACCCATTTCATGGTCTACTCATTTTGTGTCTCACACATTCTTTGTTTTGTGAGAATACTTTACTTTTCATTTTGCTTCCACGTGCGTACTCTCTACATGGTATCAGAGCACTAGGTGGAGGTCTTGATGGTGCATTTGGTGGTTGTTTTGGTGGTGGTGCTAGTAGAACGTGGTGGTGTGGCTCTTCACTTGTTGGAAGAGGTCTTTTGCCATCATCTTGTGCTCTCCTTGGGTACTACATTGCCCATTTTGCACCCTCCCACCCTTTCTTTCATCATTTTGTACCCTTGTAACCCTTCCTTCTGAACCTCTGTAGCTGAGTGATGAGTAGCACCTCCTTTAATGTCAATCCGGGAAGACGTGAGGATGGTATGATGACCTCGAGCAAGTGAAGGCGCAAGTGCGTGAGTGAGAAGCACACTAACATGCACATACATACACACACGCGCACACAAGGTGAGACAAAGAGTGAGAAGCAATGGAGTTCTTTAGATTAATTCCAAAAAGCTCATACAAGTTCAATTCAATTACAAGCCACCCTAAAAAATGAGCTCTCTAGCTCTATTTATAGTTTTTGACTAGGTTTTGGCCTTGTCAAGACCTAGTGTCCCGCCTAGTTAAAAATTAGGTTCTCTACCCTATTTGGAGGTTCAAACGAAGTCTAAAAAATGTGAAAACTGATAGGTAGATACTTCTAAAGTCCTCAAGCTCAAGGACTCCTTGGATTGCACAAAATGGAGCTACAAAAATGTGAAATGGTATTTACAATGGTTTTTAGTGATGAAAATCACTGTTTTCGTAGGGGATTCTACTGAAGATTTGACATACACTTCTTGGAGCTCCCTACTTGCTCCTTCTCCTTGTGTGTCCACCTCTTTTATATGCATTAGTGTCCTGAAAAAATGTTGGCCTACTTGCGAGATTGTCGTTGACTGCTCTGTCTGCTTGTACTTTCTCTTCTCTCTGACTCCCTTCTTAAGCTTCCTTGCCTAGTGAGTCCTTCAGTTCCAACACCCCCCTTCTCTCGCATCTATCGTCCCTGACAGACCCTTGTTGGGTGGGTCGTTGGATGTAGTACTCAACAACGTCTTGTGCTAAATGATGTTCTGCAATCTGCAACCCTTTGGCCAAGTCTGTGAGTAGAGCGTCCCAATCTACTGGCCCGGGAACCTCTGGATGTGGTATACGTAACTTTTCTGAATGGAGAGCTTGTTCCACTGCAAATAATTGCAATAAATGTGATGGTCGGGGAATGAATATCTCTGAGTGATATTCCCAGAATCCCGTGACGAACATTTCTTCAAACGTCTATTTGAAGCAGGCTAGTAGATACTTGATACGCGCGTGCCATGCATATACAACATTAATAGATGGGGTTGCGCTCATGTCGTAGACGAGGTCCTGATTTCCTTTATTAAATCCAAGGGCTGATAGATGAGGTTCCTTGACATTTTTGAAAGTCCTGAATGTGACCAACATGAGCTAAAAAATTTTCAAGCACATTTGGGCCATGACGTCTGGCACATTTTTAAACCTGACCCCCCAATGCCGAATCGTCGAGATCATGTATCCTATGGTAGGTTGGCCTTTGGGTGGTGCTAAGTAAACATAATTGAGCCATTTCTCACATCCTTTGTTTGTCAGCACCGTTTTTGTGTATTCTGGCCATGACCTTTTTCGAAACACAGGGCAGTAGCATGGGTTGTATTTGATGAACAAGGGCATGTTATTCCATGTTCTAACCATTTTTGGGTAGGTTTCCAGTAGACGAATCCTCCACATCGGTTGATGAATATTGCCCTGCTTGGCACTTGCTAGGATTTCTTCCGGTGCGAATTGTGTGGCGGAGGTTGGTTCCTTTGAGGTATGTTGCTTTATTTCGGCATTGTAGTCTGCCATTAAGACACAGAAGGGAACATACAAATCGTTGGATGTGCCGATCCACCTATGATGAGAGAGGTTCCTAAAATAGTCCGATTTTATGACTACCTCTTCCAAGCGTGACATAGATGCTATCTGGACTGCCACCCTATCATCATGGGTTGTGGCCACTTTTTCCAACTTCTGCATCCATTCAGGAGCCTCTATTTCAATGGTGTCCATGCCCTCGTCTGTTTGCTTGCCCCCTGGTGCAGGCATGGGAACATACGGGTCTTCAAAAGTTTCCTCTATCTCTATTGGCACTAGATCTTCAAGCTCGGGCTCGACAAGGGGAGAGGGATGACGTTCGTATTGCATGACTTTGCTGCGTAATTCTTTGAGTTCTGCCCTGAGTTTTGTGACTTCTTCGGATGTGTCGTCTGTGGCTGTGGCTTTGCTTGGTGACTCCTGTTGAGTTGCCAGTTGCTTAAGTAGATCATCCCTTTCTCGTTCTAATGCTGCATGGGCCTCCAAGAGGTTGGCATGGGTTTCTAACACAGTTTTCATATTCTATGAGGGAATGGCCTTGAATTTTTCTGGGTCGATTTCCTGCGGGGAACCCTCCATGGCTGCTTCCAAGTTCTCTTCATTTTGTTTCTGCAGCCGTTTATTCTCTTCGAGAGCTATAGACATGTGTTTTCGTAGGAGGGCCAGGTTGCATCTGAGTTTGAGATTCTCCGTTATCTGGGAGTGTAGCAATTCATCCATATGTTGTCTTTCCTCTGCATCTGACTGGGGTGGATTGGCTACTAACTGTTCATGTTGTTCCTGTAAAGTGGCATGTTGTTGTTGTAGTAGCCGCTTTTCCCTTTCGAGATCAATGAATCGGAGTTGAAGTTCCTCATGGCTTCGAAAGAGTCGTGTGTGTTGGCTATCAAGATGTTGGTAGTGTTGTTGCAGTTGCAACATACACTGATACATATTATTAAATACATTATTGATAGGGGTGGATGCGGGTAGGGTGTTGAATGCAGAGGGGAAGGGAAAGGGGAAGGGAAGTGGAAGTGTGGATACGGTGCTGGAAAATGGTGATGTGGGAGGTGGGGGGATGGGAGATGTTGGGGGTATGGGGGGAGGGAGGGGTGCTGAGGTGGGTGAGATGTCCATAAAATCAACGGTGGATGCGGTAGTGGGAGTGATTGTGAATATTGGAATTGTGGGTGCGGTGATAGTGGTGAAAGTGTACAGTGGTGTGTGCAATTGTGAATATGAACTACCGGGGAGTGTGATCGGGGGGTTGAGATTTTCTGTGTTAGTAGTTAGAACCACTATTTCAGTGGCAGTATAGACAAAGGAAGTGGAGGTAGGGTGTGTGGGTTGTGTGAAAATCTGTGCTTCGGTATGAGTAGTGGACTCGGAGGCGTTGACAGTAGTGGTTACACTGGTAGTGGGAGGTGAATGTGGTGGAGTTGGAGGTAGGGGTGGCAAAGGGGGTGACGGAGGTGCACTTAATACATGGGTTTCCTCCGTATCATGGACAGTGTGTGCAGTGCCCGTGGTTGTAGATGTGCCTTGTGGTTCTGATACTAATACATTCATCTGCTTTCCTGCTCGAGGGGGATGTCTGCCATATCTTCGCTCCATTCTTCGTGCTTGTGCAAGGGTGGTATGCACCGTCTCAGGTACTCCTAAAGCCTCAGATATCATGTCAAGAGTGGCGCGGTATTGCTCGTCTACGCCTTCCTCCTCAAGGATTTGATTCATGAGGGCCTTGCCTGCTGCTAGGGACAGTCTATGTTGCTCTTGAACTCTGTTCATGGTGTCATAGAGCTTTTTCAATGCTTTCGTATAAGCTGGGGCCCCTTCAAGTACCTGTAGAGCTTCCTGATCATATTCCTGCTCTTCCTCATTTGATTGCTCCTCGTGTTCCTCCTCTTGTTCTCCTTCTTCTTCACCCTCTACATCGACGACATCTGGTTATCTGGGATGGGGTTGGTCTATAGCCGTTTGTTGCCCACTAGCTTGTTCTGCCTCAACTTCTGCATTAACAGCGTTGATGATTCTAGCTACCTCCTCATCAGTTAGGTCTTCTAAAGTGAATCCGTGAGGAAACTCTAGGTCGGTTGGTACGGGTGGGAACACCAGATTAGGTCCGTCAGTGCTGTGCCTTGGTAATCTGATAGTGAAGGGTTGCACCCGCCTTGGAAGTCGTGGAGTGGTCTCTGGAGTCAATGTCGCGCCGCGGGCTTGTGCGCAGGGCATCTGAACGGTGCATCTCATTTTCTTGGATGGTGGTCTTGCGGAGGATAATCGGCACTGAAACTCTTGTACCCTGTTCCAAATGAGTGCCCTTTGCACTGGTACATCAATATACGCGAGACATCTATACACAATCCTGGTCAGAGCACAACATCCGTACAGTACAGACTTTTGTTTTTTATACCACCTTTGATGAGCCAAGTGGATTTGGTCGATAATCCAGTGAGGCATGTTGATTGTCAAATCAAAAGCATCAGCCAAGTATAAACTAAACCATATCTTTTTAGGTGGCATTGTGAACCTCTCTTGGGCGGGAAATGCAAAGTGCTGCATGACCATTCGCAAATGAATGGCGATTGTAGGCATCATTTCCACCATGTCTTTTAACTTTGTCAGATTCCTGTTCTTCATATTGTCGGGGACCATAGTCTCTTTCTCCGAAGGAATGTGCATACCTTTCATGTCCAGAGCTTCCCTTACCAAGTTGATAGTTAATCTAAAACGCTTGAGCTCATTGCCCCTTGTGAGAGATGGGAGGACAAAGGAGCTGTATCCCTTTTTGTCTTTGCTCGGAGTGAGGGTGCTAATCAAATAAGAGCATCTTAGGAAATCCGGCTTTGGTAACTGGAATTTGAAGTACTCGTAGAGTCCTGCCTTCTTCCATATAGGTTTCAGTCCTTCATTATTCTGCAGTCTCTCAAATTCCCTGGTGAAAAAGTGATACCTGCCCCAGCGCCCATTGAATTCTAGCTCGGCCTCCCACATATAAGTGCCTTCACCTAGGGGTCCTGCCACATCACTGAACCAATGAGAGTTTTTACTGACTAGCATAGTGTGCCCTTGTGGAGGGTTCTGAACCGGTATGGCGTGTAATGCCCTCAATGCCACAGGGCGCTCCTTCAATTCCTCCTCAACTGGGAGACTTTCAATGTCCACGACTTGGGGGCTGGTGCCTGCTTGAGAGCTACTTCCTGCCGTATCTGCCATGTTACTTCTTGCCTCTTGATTCTGTGAGAATATAGAAATATGTGTTAACATTGTAAGGATAAGATAGAACTGTTTTGTCCCCATTACAACATTAACATGAGGTTCGGGAGAGATTAGGGGGTTAGTAAGTGCTCAGTGCTTGTGTGTGTAGTTAGGTATTGGGTAGGCCTAAGAACTGAACGGAATGATGTTGTGTGAGAGAGACGTATTTAGTAGGTGGACAAGGATTTACAATTGGGGTCCGGAGGTTTATGACAAGTTTTAGGTTTCCAAATGTAGTGGATGGGTTTTGGTATTGATTTTGTGGAGACTCTGGACAGTGTGATAGGGGTATCTACTTGAAAATGGGGCTTTTTAGGGACCCATTTACAAGTGATTCTACTTGTGCTCATGGAAGAATATGTGTCCATGCGTGATGTGTAAAATTGGGCTTCAGATGTTTGGGTGAGTGAAACATGTTGTACTGGTTGTGGCCTTGGTGTAGCTATTTGAGCCCGCAAGCAAGCCTTAGGCACCCAGATTTGTCGCGATTGTGGGCTGGCCTTCATCGACTTCTTGGGTACCCAAATAGATGTCACTTTTGCAGAAGAATTAATGAAGGGCTTCTTATTAGTGTCGTGTTGTTGACTACTAACAAGAGGTTTTGGCCGTGGGGTTGGCCTGGTCAGAGCAGAGTGTTTGCCTCTTCGCCTCCATACTTGTTTCAACGACTGGAACAATCTGCTTTGCTCCTTTTTTCGGCCTCCAGTATAGGTAGTGTTCTGCTTCTTCTGTATTTGATCTGCCTTTGGTTGCTGCAACCTTCTGGCCTTTGGAAAAGAAAGGAGTTCCATCCTCTCCCTGACTTCGTTGTTGAGACAAACCTCTTTCTGCATCATACAATTTTTGATAAGAATAGCATTGTCAAATTCATGTGTGCCCCTGGAAGGACCAGGAGTTTGTGCATTGCCTAGTTCTTTGAGTGTCTCATTTTCCAATTCAACTGTAATTTGGCTATGATCTACCCATACCTAGAGAAGTCCACTTCTTAGGTTTAGGTTGACTGCATGATCATAGATCCAGTCCTGACCCAAGACAAGAGGCTCAGTGAGGTCCTCATCTTGACACACTTATACTTTGAATGTCATCACTTCGTCTTGAATGGAGATGGGAAGATCCACCTCACCCATACAAGGGGTTTCCACACCTCCCAATCCTATGAGATATGCTTCTATAGGATTGACAATTAATTTTGGTTCTTGATAGTAAGACAATTTGACAGCACTAGTGGCTGCACCTGAGTCAATCAAGGCTCTCACAGTCCTTGCACCCTTTCCTTGTCCTATATCTAAGGTTATAAAAGGACGTCGATCAATTATCCTATGAGAGCTAATACCTGAAACTTCACACATAGCCACGTGATATCCTTATTCTGCATATGTATCTGGCCTAGGTTGCTCTTTGCCTTGTCTTCTTAGTTTCATTCTTCGTATGCACTCTAAAGCTTCTATTGAGCTTCTTCTCGAATTTGCTTTTTTTCTTCCTTGTGTTTCTTAGCAGTATTGAGTCGACTTAGCATTTCCTCTGTGAGAGGTTCCTGATACAACTTGACCCTGCATCCACTTATGTAGCTTGGAAGAACATCGCCTTCTAGTGTGGCTAGTTGCACTACTCCACTTGTTGAGATTCTATTAATGATCATGGGTCCGTAGCCTCTTTTCTCCAGTTTCCTCGCATGTTGTTTCAAAGTGTAGACTAATACTAGGTCACCTGCCTTCAATCCTCTATCCTTAACATGGGCATCAAAGTATGCCTTCTGTCGTTTCTTAGCTGCATATATCCCTGCAGCTTCTCTCAGTCTTGTTTCTCCTAATTGTTCAAGGTCAAAAAGTCTAGAGGAGAGTTCATGACCCGTCCATTCGTGCTCTTGCACTACTGTCAGTGTAGGTATTAAGAAGTCCAACGGTTGCACAACGTTTTGGCCAAATACCATCTGAAAGGGGGTGGCTTGGAGTACCGTTTTGTAGGCGACTCGGTATGCCCAAACAGCATGGTGTAGCTGTTTGTCCCAATCAGAGCGTTTATTATTCACTAGTTTGGTCAGCACATTGCATAGAATCTTGTTTGTGCTTTCGGCCTGGCCATTAGCTTGTGGGTGGTAGGGGGCAGACTTCTTATGAACTACCAAGAATTCTTGGAGTAGATTTTCAATCACTTCATTCAAGAAGTGAGTTTCTCTATCACTTATTAGCTCTATAGGTAGCCCGTACCTTGTAAATACATTCTCAAACAAGAATTTAGCAGTTGTCTAAGCGTCGTTCTTTGTCGTAGCTTTTACCTCTACCCATTTCGTTAGATAGTCTGTGGCAACAATGATGTATTCAGCATGTGAACCCTTAGCTGGGGGATTAATAGGACCTACAAAGTCTATTCCCCACTTAGAGAATGCACGTCCACCCATCATGGGTTTCAGTGGCATCTCATCTTTGCGTATAGGATACTGAGTTCTTTGACAAACATCACACCGTTTCACATAGGTATGTGCATCCATGTGAAGGGTCGGCTACCAGAAGCCCGCAAATAGTATCGCTTTGATCACCCGATCTGGTCCAAAGTGTCCTCCCGCTACACCTTGGTGAGCAGTTTCCAAGATCTTGAGATATTCACTTTCATGGGCACACAGTCTCAGGTAACCATCCTTACCACGCTTGTGTAGATTATCACCATTGAGTGAGTAATCTAGGGCTTCTTGTTCTAGACTTCTTTTCCAAGCCAGAGTCATGTCTGGAGGGAATGTTTTTGTCCTTAGGAAGGATACTAGTGGTTCACTCCAATCTGGCACTATGGACACTTGATAAAGAGTGGCATGTTCCACAGGTGGTTTAGTGCAACAGATTGGGCATTCCTTGCACAACTTTTGGACATCAGCCTCCATAGTCGGCCAATTCACTCCTAGTCTCCTCAGGGTCTGTAGGGTTTGTTGTTTTGAGTAGTGTTGCTCTAATGCACCTACATGTGCCAATTGCAACCACTTAGCGTACTCATCCTCTTCCACACAACAGGCCAAGATCCCTTGATCTGTGTGCTTGTACATACTTCCTGCCATGATGTGGTACTTTTGGGCTTTTACTACCTCTCTATCCTGTGTGGCTATTACTGGGTGGTTAGGCCTGTACGTCAATACTAGCACTAATGGCTTAGCCCACTGCGGCACCACTTCCAAATTAAACAAGTAAGCATCAAGAAGGTCATCTGACACTCCTTGTGGGGCTTCTCGCGATGTGATCCTAGAAAGGTGATCTGCTCTCAAATGAGTCTTCCCTTTCCTTACCACAACCTCAAATTCATATTCCATTAGCAAGAGAAACCATCTTACTAATCTTCCTGTATTGCATGGCTTGTTTACGAGATATAGCAATGCCTGATGATCAGTAAAAAATTTAAACTTATTTGCAAGCAGATAATGTCTAAACTTTTTAACCGCATATACCATGCCTAGTCCTTCTCTCTCAGTAGTGGTATAATTTCGTTCGGCTGCATTCAATTGTCTACTAGCATAGGCAATTGGAAGATCCATATTACCTTCACCCGTAGGTTGTACGAGTACACACCCAATAGCATAATTGGATGCATCCACGTGAACATGAAATGGCTTGTTCCAATCCGGGGTGGTTAAGATTGGTGCTGAACATAATCCTCGTTTGAGCTCATTGAAGGAGTTCTCACACTCATCAGTCCACTCAAAGTTAGTCAAAAGTCCATACATGGGCTTTGCAATGACAACGTACATATGGATGAACCGACGGTAGTAACCACAATGCCCCATGAAGGCTTGCACTTCCTTGACGTTCTTTGGCCTAGGTAACTTGGCTATGGCTCTTACTTTCTCTTCATCGGTGGATAATCCATTTTTTGACACTATGTGTCCTAGAATCTTGCCTTGCCTGACCATGAAAACACACTTCTCTGGGTTCAAGCAGACTTGATACTCCCTACATTTGTCAAAGATTTGTCTGAGTTCAAGATTATGGGTTTGTCTAATGTTGGAATGAGCACAAAGATCATCAACATAGACTTCTAAGTTCTTCCTCAAGAACTCTTTAAATACATGGCACATCAGCCTCTGGAAGGTAGCTGGTGCGTTGGTAAGCCCAAATGGCATTACTCTAAAGGCAAATATGCCCCATTAAGTGGCAAATGCCATCTTATGCTGATCTTCTAGAGCTATGGCTACTTGATTGTAGCCCGAAAATCCATCGAGGAAGCTGTACACTTCCTTGCCTGCTACTCTTTCTAAGAGATGCTCTGTGATAGGAAGTGGATAGTTATCTCCAATTGTGGCTCCATTAACCTTCTTCAAGTTAATGCAGACACGCAGCTTTCCATTTTTCTTGGGCACCACTACGATGGGGGATACCCACTCAGTGTGCTCAATTTCATAGATGAATCCAGCTTCAACCAGTCTATCTATCTCCTCTTTGATCTTAGCAGCATAATTATCATTGTAAGTGTATGGCTTTTGCTTAGAAGGTTTGGCATCTGAGGTCATGGGGATAGTGTGTGAGCATATGTCAGGGTCCACTCCTTTCAAATCCTTGTAACTCCAAGCGAATACATCTCTGTATTCTCTTAGCAAGGCTATTAGCTCATGTTCTTCCTCTTCTGTCAGGTCATGGCCTATGTACGTGCATCTTTCTTCTCCTTCTTCTATGGCTACAACTACTTTCTTCGTGGTTTATTTGTTATCATAGGCCTCCCTCGATTGCGCCTCTCGTTTAGGCATTCTAATCATGACTCTCCATTCATCTATCTCATACTTCTTAAAATTTTCCGGGACCTCAAACAAAGATTCTTCCTCTTCTGGTGTGACTTCTCTCTTCTTTCTTTTCTTTCCTTCTTCCTTCGGGGTCACATGTGTGGCTAGTCTTACATCATTTGTAAGCTCTCCATACCTTTGGGGTTGAAATTCTACTGCATAGAAATATTCTTCATTTGATGCAAAAGGTGGGCCCATAATGATTGACTCTAGATCAGAGTCACTTGCATACTCAAATGCATCAGGGCTAGGTTCACACTCTTCTAACACTGCCTCTCCCATGACTGGCTCTATGGAGAAGATTGAAATGTCATAGCCGTCCTCATCACAGTGAGGTGTCCATTGTTCTTCATGGATGGCTACATCCATTGTTGCTAGGATTTCTGCCCAGTCGTGGGGTTTAAATTCTTCGTCAGGAAAGACTACATGTGCATAGGCTGGGTCTTGACTTGATCTATGTGTTTCTTTTGCACCTATCTCTCTGGCTTCTTCTCTCTTCTCCTCCTCTACTGCTACTTTGCACATCCATAAGTGGGTGTCTTCATGCATCCATGAGGATCCTGATCCTATGGAATGCACTGATTCCGTATCATCTTTAGCTCTATGGATGGGATTCCATTGGATAGGAGGGACATCCCTATGAGAGTAATCTTTCAGATTCACTTTGGTCGTAACACCTAAGTGTTGCAAGTACAAAGAATTAGTTCCCCAATCCTGTACCACTTGCAACTGTCGCATAAAGGGTCTTCCCAAAATCATCTCATAGGCATGATTCTTGCTGAAATCACAGATGGCAAATGTGTGCTCAAACTCTACACCACAGGTGGTGAGAGTTATTCCTTCTAACAACCCTAGGGGTCTCTCTATGTGACCATCAGCCATTTGCAATTTCATCCTTGTGGGCCTGAGTGTTGGCTTGCCCCAACGCTTCCATAGGGAAGTGGTAGCAATTGCAACACCTGCGCCTGAGTCTAGAATGGCCTTGGTGGTGTATCCTTGATGGGTGATAGGAAGATATGTGTTTCCCTCTTCGCCCTCACTCATGTCTCCTATTTTGTCCAATGGTATTTCTGGCACTGTTCTCTAGGATCCTACCTGGGAACGAGGTTTTGTTATCTCTGGTACTTGTTTGGCTACATGTTTCCATAGCTCTGGCCTAACCTTGAGTAGTTCTTCTAAAGTGAGATTGCACTGCACCTTAGTGTTCTTCACTACCTCCGTGTTCCTAGGTATGATTGAATCTTCATTTCTTACCATGACCGTGGGTGCTCTCATACAGGTGGACTTAGCTTCCCATGGGCGTGTGAAGTGGGGTAATTCTTGTAGAGAGTTAGACTCAAAGTCTAATCTTTCCTGAGATTGGGTGCTCTCCTGCTCCTCATAAATGGATGGGATGTCTTGGGGGAATTGGTCATGTGCATCATCCACAAGTTCAATTGGAGGAGGGACTTCACTTTCTTTAGCCCATTTGTCTTCTTGAATCTCGCGTAGGAGTTCTGGTGTGAATCGATTCATAGAAGATGATGTGTCTGGCTCCGTAGAGTTAGGCACATAGGCTTCCTGGGCAGGAAGACTTGCTCCTTCACTTGCCTTGTCCTTGTGTGGAGAGGCGGATTCCTTTTCTGATTGTGCAATTAGCTTCTCTATTCTTTCTAACAATCCATCAAAGTGCAACTGTGTCTTAGCTGAACTAGAGATGTTAAATAGGCGACTGGCTTCAAACATGGTTTGAGACAATTCCACCGTCTTAGCACAAATCTTGGTTCATTCTAGCTCTAGTTCTGCTCTAGGATAACACTTTTCGTGATCAGTTATGTTTGGCCCTTCTTGCATTCTGGCCTGATATGCTTTAAGCATCATATTAAGGTCCTCGGGAGTGGGATCTGCTAGGACTGATCCTACTCTTGGGGGTGGTGGAATTGTGTAAGGTGGGTTGGAAGGTGGTGGGTCAGATGGAGATGGGAATGGTGGTGGTGGGGTAGTGTGAGAGGGAGTTTGAGATGTGAGTTCAATTATCTTGGCCTTTGTTTCTCTGAGGCTTTCCTCAAGTTCACTCATTTTCTTTGCCCATTGTCTTTTCATTCTTTCACGACTATCTCTCCAAGCTCTAGTCCTCTTCTTTGTCATGCTCTCTGTTTCACTAACATCTGGGCTCTCTTCCTGGCCTACCCCTTGGTTTTGCTGCAATGCCTGAGCTCTAGTGACTACCTGTACTGGTGCAGTGGACGTCACGCTTCCTGTAGAGTCTACTACAAACCCAATGATGTTAATGGGAGTGATTTTTGGCATATTGCTGGGATTCTTTGGACAATCTCGTAAGAGATGCTCCTTTCCACACTCCTGGCAATAGCCCTGGATCGTCACTGATTGGGTTTGGGTAGGTGCAGGCATGGGGCAATCACGAATGAGGTGATCCCCCTGACATCTGTAGGATGGTCCTCTAGGGAATGGAGGTCTTGTCTAGGTTGAGGTCTAGGGTTCGGGTTTGCATACATGATGTTTGTGTAATCTGACTCCCAACTAGGTTCATTTGGCTCTTCACTGTAATAGGATTCACCATGTTCCGGAGATTGCATGTAGTAGGCTTGGGGGCTATCAACGTGTAGAATCGAAACTATGGTCATTGGGGTCACTTTCCGATAGCAATGGGGTTACTGGCACTATGGCCCTATTCAGGTTTTCTTCTGCAACTGCATACTTTACAGGGATTACATTAGTAGGAGCAGGTGGTTGTTGTGCTAGCACTGGCTGGGATCTCAGTTGGGCCTGATATTGCTGTTGGTAGTTTTGCTGAGGCATAGTATACTGTTGTGGTCGGTACTGAATCTGGTATCTGCCTTGTTGAGGGTATGGCTGAGGGTACGTCTGCCTAACAACTTGCTTATTGTAGGGACAATCTTGCGCGGTGTCGTAGAGATTCTCATCTCTACTCTCGCTTCTACCTGCTTCAAATCCGAATATTTTTCGGTACAAAAGTTCACGATATGATTTGCGCATATCAAAGAAATCCGTCAAGTTGCTAGAGGAAGGGTCATCGATACCATTCTCGATTTCATAGAAAAGCAATTATTTCGGAATACATCCAATAATTCTTGTGGTTGTATAGATTACAGGATATCCCAAAGATCAAAAGCAATGAACATGTGCATTCTAAAGCATCGCCTACAGTTAGTTCTAGCAATGTCTAGCTTCATGATGCGCATGTATTAAAATAGACGAGTGGTTTTATTCTTAACGTAAGTGAAAAGGAAATCTAAAGGAAGGCAGAAGATTAAAGGCAAAAAGAAGGTGAAGTAATTACAGGTTGGAAGCAAGGCGCTCACAAAAATAGGAAAGGAAAAAGCTATGTTCGTAAAAATTCTGGGGATCGGCTGGTTATTGGTCGGAGATAACAGAGGGTCATGTGATGCGGGAGGATCTGGGAAAGAGGAGGCGCACATATCTTGGGAATGACAGGAAAAAAAGACAGGCGATAGAGAGAGAGGAGGATTTTTCTAACACGTTCTAGAGAGGGTTAATCAGAGATCGAAGGAAATAAGGAACGAATGATATGTAGTAACAACTGAAGTATTCGTACACGATCACGAACGATACTCTGAGGTAGAATTGCACGAAAAGCTGACGCTAATCAGAGGCTTGCAGACGGACTTCAAGTTTCGCGTGCTGGAGTTTTAATGGAAATACTTTGAAATGGCTATTCTAAGCCATCGGAGGTATAGAATATTTTATAGACTTGTGTATTTGTGTTCTAAAGCTCTTCATGATTATCTTTTGCGTATTCTACGCTAATTGTGAATGTTATTTGCTCATCTTCTGATTGCGCACCTGCACAATTCTTTTTTATCGTGATTTTAAAATGCTACAAATAGAGTCCAAATTTCATTGCAATCTATTGATAAATCTCCTGGTCAGTTTGATGCTCTATAAGCTCTGTTGAATTAACTTTAACCTGCGCATGCATTTGTGTTGTCTGCGAACTCCGTTGGCGCTAGTGATTGGCTATTTCCAAAAGGCTTTTGACTTAAGCGATTGGCTTATTTTGCCAGTGACACGACTTTGAAAGCCTATTCGATTAATGCCTTCATACGAAGATTGTGAGAATCTGTGATAAGATTTTGGGAATACTTCTCTGTTTTATTAATCTAATTTAACTCTAGATGTGTATGTTAGGAACACTGCATACAGAAAGGTTATTCTAATATCCCCTGGAGATCTCTGAGGAAGTCCAATTATTCACCGTTCTTGACGCATAAAACACTGTGCATATATGATAAACAGAGAAATTGGTGCATATAAAGATATCAAAGCTTATAGAAGTTTTCTAGTTGTCATGCATAAACCATAACTGAGTTTTTTTCATAGAATTGAATTTTCAACGTTTAGCTATTTAACCATCACCGCAAATTAATTTAATAAGTAATAAATTAAATACATCTCTTACTTTCCTTTGTTCATGATCATACTATACGAATAAGTCTACGAAACGTTTATATTTATTCTTCTTTGCCATAAATTAAATCGCTTCTGTTTCTTATTTTATTTCGAAGTTTTCTGACGCTTAGTTCATTAGCAAAATAATATAAAGTTGAGATTTGTTAACTCATAGATCGTATAGTTTTCCTCCATGATGTATATTCACCGGCGAAAACAATGGAATTCTACGTAAATTATTGAGATTTTGTCTTGCATAGGGATCTTCAACACAGATAAGAAGAAAGGTGAATAGATTTCGAGTAACGTTTGACACAAATTTTTGTTGCTTGCAGGTCATATGAACTTTATGATTGTAACAGTCATAGTTTGTTGGCAGAAGATTAATTTAAACAGAAATAGATATACTATGATGCAAATTAATGTTACAATGATTCATCGATACGATTAATTCCATCGCTGCTTTATGGCTTTTGTTGAACTTATCAAGTACATAAATTACTTATTAATGAACCTCTTAAGTACGATCGCGTTGTGAATTGTTTTAATGTAATTGATTGAAATCTCCGATTCTCTTTTGTTGAACCAAACACGACTTAGCAAACAACTCGCTAATTTTACTTGGAAAATGACGACTGATATACAATGAAGTTGTGATTTTGTTTGTACTCTGAAGTAACGTTTAATCATGCAGGATGACTTATTTCAGAACCCTTCTTTTGTAAACAACTTGAATAACTGGAGAATTTTTCATGACAGAGATAAAATATGAATGGGCTATTTGTGCCGCGAAATTGTTTTTTCTTGAGTTTTCAATCATTGAAATGACATTGAACTATTAAATGGCTCTTTGAGAAAACGAACTGTCAAGACATAAGAAAGTGAGCTCGTTATCCTATTCGAATGAGAATTTGTATTTATTTAATGAGAGTTTAATTGTTCGGATGAGCATTTACTTGAAAATCAATGAACTCGGTTTATCATAAAAAAAAACAAGAATTGTGTCACGAGCATTTCTCTAATTAAGAGAATGTTTTCATTGCTTTAAGCTTATTACATTGACTTACAAACTATGAGAAGTTGATATTACTATAAGCCTTTGAGTTGGACCAAAATATTTTTCTTGAGTTTATATATGCTTTTTGAGAGTCCTCTTCACTCTACCTGAGTTTGCTTTAAACACCCGGTGTGTGCCGTCTTTTTGGCGGTTGCCCTGATCCACCGACCGTCGCTTTCGCGCCGACAGCGGTGTGATTGGTGTAGCTCCGTTCTATGGTGCAATATTGGCTATTAGGATTTACTTGGGGTTGAGTCATCATGGGACATACATTCGCCATGTGGTCGCCACCACAAGTATAGCATCTTTTCACAGGGGCATACCTTGGGATCTGTTTGCTAATGACACCTAATTTCTGAGCTACTTTCTGTGCAAGTTCCTCAATTGATGTGGATTGCGTGGAAGAGAGGCTAGAGGCGCTATCTGAATCTTTGTATATCTTGGAAAGCTCTAACTCCTCCCCTAGGTTATCCTCAATGTCAATGCACATGCGTACACATTCTTCTATGGTCCTAGGGTCCTTCAAGTACACATAAGATCTCAATTTGGTACTTAGCAATCCATCCAAGAATAAAGTCACTTGCTTAGCTGGTGTGGGTAGCTCCGAAACAGGGCATCTTTGTAAGTATTGCCTAAATCTTCTTCCTGCAAGTCTCACGGTTTCTTGAGGGGTTTGCTTAAAGCTGTGAATCAGCGAGGAAGTGTTATGCCTTATGCCACTCTTAGAGAATTCAATAATGAAAGCCTCTAGGAGTTGGTCTATGCTCCTGAACTGTCTCTCATTCAATGGTTGAAACCACGTAAGGACTGTGTTCCTAAGGGTTAGACCAATATGGATCTCCAGTGCCATCGAAGTAGTTCTTCATGGACTTAACTAGCTGAGTCGGTCTCAAAATCCTTGTGTGCTCTCTAGGTCGTGGTAGAGGGAACTCATCCGCATTTCTTTGGTTCTTGGGAGCTCTAAGTACCTCAGGTTCTACTCTATTTGTTTTCGTCCTCGTTCGTTCTCTGCCCCCTGGGTTGGCAAAGCTTACTTCTGGCCTATCTCTACTTCTGTCTCGTTGAGTTCCATGAGCTTGGGATGTTCCAGCTCCAGGGTGACCATAGGACACGTTTGATCTTGGTTGGGGGAAAACGAATTCACCCTTCCAAGTGTAAGCATGTCTATCATGTTTTGTAACCACAAAGATCCTCTCTGAAGTGTGATCTAGGTAGGTCACTCTGCCTGGGCTATCTGGATCTTTAAACTCATAGATCATGATTGTTCCTATATCAATTGGCCGATCAGATTTATACCTCCAAAAGGCTTCGTCAGTCTCTCGGTTCAGAAGCAGATCTATGCTCTTGTTATCCTGAGGAATCCACTCTATTGTGATAATCCTAGTGAGAACAGATTTGCCTCGGGGAGTTCTAGGTTCTACACCCATGTTTCCTTGCTCCAAGTCACCTAAATTCGCTTCTGAGATCACATTCCCAAATTCATCTGTCCTATCTGGGTGACTGGTGACTACATATATTGTCCCTTCCTTATCTAGGTATGCTCCGTTTTCAAACTTGATAGCTGGATGCTCTAGTCCAATGGATTGGTCAGGGTTTTTAATCTGGATCACAGATCTTCCTAGGCCGTCCTCATAGATGCTAGCACCTAATCGGTTGGTCCTAATGTATTCCAACTGCGTCTTGTAGGGGCCTTCCACCCTATACAGATATGGCACACCTGAACTTTCTGTAGGTCTGTCCATCCCTTGAGACATCTCTGATTCACTAGTCTCAAAGCTAGGGTAATGCGAGTGGTGGCTCAACTGCTGGGCCCAAGACCTAGCAGTATGATTGACACTAGCCTCTGAAGACCTAAGGCTTTGTCTATCCCTTACTAGATGTCGTCCTGATCTAAGGTTCATATGCCTATTTCAGTAGCCCAATTTTTGCCCAAAGTACGTCCTTGTTGCTGAGTTGTTTTGTATCACTTACTTGATTCCTTTTTTAGTTGATTATCGTGTTTATGTTCTTGTCTGATATCACGTTGTCAGGTATACTTGAGTGTATTTCTGCACTTGAAGTTGATCGTTCCACGTTAAGCTCTTTTCCTTTGAAGTTCTCGACCATACAAGGATTATGTCGTTAGCTTGAACTTGAGTATTTAGGTAGTCTTCACCTGAGAAATGCCTATCGCTGTCCTGGCCTACTCCTATCACTAGTCGTTCTTAGCCTAAGCTATGAATTGACAAAGGGAGTTGAGGATATTCCAACCTTTCTTGCTGATCCCTTGTTCTTTAGTGCTCGAGAACCTGATTCTCAAGTTTGCACAAAGCCCTTGCTTGGATGCTCTCAATTGCTCTCAATAGACCTGTATCAGTCCCAAGATTAGCTCAAGACTTAAATCCAAAGGACAGACAGATCACTTTCATGCATATAGTTCACAGACTAACTTACCTTTTGCCTTTATGGAAAACAATCTCAAGGATCCTTTAGTTTTCCTACCCCAGGTATGGTCAACTTCAAAATACCCTATCTAATAATCCCCACGAGCTTTCCAACAAGACAAGAAACACAACAATTGGATTTCATATGAGAAAGTTATGCCAGTTCAGGGTTCTGGTGCTAAAATAGGGTTCAAACAGGCTAACAGATCATAGGATTTTTCTCAAAAACACATGTGTAGGGACCTCACAAATCACTAATGACTCTCTAATTATGCCCAAAATTCCCCCAAAGACTTGGAAATATTAACCCTAATTTTTTTTTGCCGAAAAGCCTGTCAATCGGGATCGACAGGTCTGTCAATCGTGAGTCGGTCGTGAGTCTTGTGAATCGCGATCGACAGAGTCGATCGCGATCGACACTTTTTTTGGGTTTTTCGTCGTGAATTCAATCAATCGGGGCTGTGTCAGTCGCGATGGACACGTGGCTACGCGAAAAAGTCAATCAATCGTTGAAATTCAGTCGATCGCGATCGACGGTGTCAATCGCGACTGACAGAGGTGTCGGTCGTGGCTGTCGATCGCGATCGACGGTGTCAATCACGATTGATAGGGTCCTACGTGGCAGTCAGTCGGTCGTGGGATCTGTCGGTCGCGATCGACAGGTCTGTCGGTCGCGATTGATAGGGTCTGTCAGTCGTGGCTGTCGATCGCGATTGATGGTGTCGGTCGCGATTGATAGAGAAACACGGAATTTTTTAACTGTTTTTAGTGATTTAGAATGTGCTCATCATGTGGATTATGGTGGTGCACTTTGTTTTACCAAATGGGTGATTTTTTTGTCGATCACGATCGACAGAGGCCTACGACACAAAGACAGTTTCGTGACGTTCCGTACCTGCGCGGAGTGCTGGAGATGATGATGCTTCCAGTACCTGCAAGAAATCTCTAGAAACAAGCAAAAACAACGCACACAATATCGCTCTCTCGCTCTCTCTCACAAGTGGAATGAGGGAAATGAGGTGGAGAAGGTGATATAATCCAAAACTGAAAATTTCCGCGATGATGGAGATGGAGGTGGGAGGTGGTGATGATGATGATGGTGAGGTAAGAAAGAGAAAAATAAGAAAAGTAAAGAGATTACCTACAATGCCAACGTCTCAAATCTACGTCTTACCATCACACGCTCATCCTCAAAGCTCGATCCCCGGCAACGGTGCCAAAATTTGGTGTAGCTCAGTGATGAGTAGCACCTCCTTTAATGTCAATCCGGGAAGATGTGAGGATGGTATGATGACCTCGACCAAGTGAAGGCGCAAGTGCGTGAGTGAGAAGCACACTAACATGCACACACATACACACACACGCGCACACAAGGTGAGACAAAGAGTGAGAAGCAATGGAGTTCTTTAGATTACTTCCAAAAAGCTCATACAAGTTCAATTCAATTACAAGCCACCCTAAAAAATGAGCTCTCTAGCTCTATTTATAGTTTTTGACTAGGTTTTGGCCTTGTCCAGACCTAGTGTCCGGCCTAGTTAAAAATTAGGTTCTCTACCCTATTTGGAGGTTCAAACGAAGTCTAAAAAATGTGAAAACTGACAGGTAGATACTTCTAAAGCTCCTCAAGCTCAAGGACTCCTTGGCTTGCACAAAATGGAGCTACAGAAATGTGAAATGGTATTTACAATGGCTTTTAGTGATGAAAATCACTGTTTTTGTAGGGGATTCTTCTGAAGATTTGACATACACTTCTTGGAGCTCCCTACTTGCTCCTTCTCCTTGTGTGTCCACCTCTTTTATATGCATTAGTGTCCTGAAAAAATGTTGGCCTAATTGCCAGATTGTCGTTGACTGCTCTGTCTGCTTGTACTTTCTCTTCTCTCTGACTCCCTTCTTAAGCTTCCTTGCCTAGTGAGTCCTTCAGTTCCAACACCCTCCCACCCTCTTTGTGGCAATCATAGGATGCCTTCCACTTTGTATTTTTCATGGAGTTGATGGTGATAGTTTACATTGCAGTGTTTAAAAACACTTTGACATTTAGTGGTTATTAATGCTGACATCCATTGATGATTTCCCTTCACTTTTGTGTCCAAGATAAGGTGATATATCATTTTACCTATTTTGCGTTGAGTGATGATAAAGAATCTTCATTGTTACAATGGCCATAACCACGTGTTCTTTTCACCTATGGACAAGTTTTTGTATCAGTTTCTGAGAACATGATTATTGCTTCATTGTGTCATCATCGTGCCTGCTCCATGAGTCACCATTGCATAGGCCATGGTGTTCCAGAGTACCGACTCCCTTTTTGACTTTGAGGTCCCAAAATTGACGCATCTCAACTTGATAGTGTTTGTAAACACTATTGGAATAAATTTGCTCGCTCGATCCTCTGTGATGAATGGAACAATCTGTCGTTTACTTATGATTTCTGTCATACACACATTCAGTTGAAGGCGACAAGGGAGCTAGAAATTGCAAGATATAGCACCACTATACTATTTAGTATATCATCTGTGTCTTGATAATGTACTATAGTGCTCTCTATGCCTACATACAACAAGCCCACAATCCCAACTTGTTTCCATACGAGCGACCTCTATTTCTCTAAGCAATAGCAGTAGAAAAGAATTATCCAACATCTCCTCTATCACCTTCACCCGGGCGGAATCTCTTGTCATTCTCTGTTATGGATTCTATCTTCAGGTTTGTTGAACCATGTTGGAAGCAGCCAGAGGCACAGACAACGCGGAAGCATGTAACAACGGAGCAAGGAGCCAGTTGAATCTTTTTTCAAAGAATCATGTTTTAGAAATACTTTTCAAAGACCTCCAACAGTGATTTTCATCACTAATGTAACACATGTAACATAGAAAAACCCTTTTCTTAATTTCTAGCTCCATTTTGTGCAAGCCAAGGAGTCCTCAAGCTTGAGGAGCTTAGGTAGAACAAGCGTATCAATTTTCGTTATTTTTAGACACCGTTTACCCTTCCAAATAGCATCTAGGACCTAATTCTTAACTATGCCGGTCACTAGATGTGAAACCGGTCAAAACTAGTCTAGAAACTATAAAAAGAGCTAGAGAGCTCATTTTTGAAGAGAGATTGTTTGAGGTTAGAGTTCTATTGAACTTGTAATAGTGTTCTTGAGTAATAGAGTTGATTTCTCACCTTCCATTGTGTCGTGCTTGTCTCTTCGTAGTGTGTGTGTATGTGTGTGTGCATTTCTATGCTTCTCACCTTCACTCTCACTTCATCTCACATTCACGATCTTGATATCACTCCTATCTCTTCCGCGGATTGACATTAAGGAGGTGGAGCTTCTTAACGTGGTTCTCACCATTGTGCTAGAGCAACACCAAATTCGACACCGTTGCTGGGGATCGAGTCTAGGACGAATGTGTGATGGTAAGAGTATAGCAAGAAGTGGTGTTGGAAGGTAAAAAAATTTCAGTTTTTGTTGTTGTTTTTACTTAGTTTTTAGTGTTCTTCACCTCCCCCAGACTCCATCTTCTTCACCGCATCATCATCATCTCCAAAAAAAATCAGAAAATTCACCATATCCACCCATTCTCCTCATTTGTGCATGCGAGAGAGTGAGAGAGAGCTTTTGTGCTTGCATGTGCTTTTGTTTTCTTGAGTTTTCTTGCAGGTACAGAGCTCTAGTGCATCAGGAAAGCTTGGAAAAGGTAAAATTTTCAGTTTCTGTCAGAAATTTCCGACTGTGTCAAACCATCGCGATGGTCTGCAAAGTTCGGAATTTGAAGAAGAGGACCACACCAGCGTGTAGAGCACACTTGCGCCTCTAGGAATCCATACTTGCATTGCAAGAAATCATACTTTGATGGACCATCGCGACGATCTCAGACCATCGCGATTGTGTCACACCATCGCGATAGGCTCACGCCATCGCGACGGCTCGGTCGGACCATCGCGACGGTCTCACGCCATTGCGACGGTTCATTTGGACCATCGCGACGGTTCGCGGACCATCGTGACTGTTCGGTTGACCCCACACCATCGCGATTGGCTCACGCCATCGCACCGACGGTGCCACGTGGCAAGTTGGACCATCGCGACGATACCCTCAGACCATCGCGACAACTCGAATTTTGAACCATCGCGATTGGCTCAAGCCATCGCGCCCGAACCATCGCGATTGGCTCAAGCCATCGCATCTGTGACCATCGCGACAGTTCACTTTGGACCATCGCGATTGTTCACGTTGACCGTTGACTGACGCCATCGCGATTGTTCACCTGATCGAGCCATCGCGATAGTTCACCTTCACGCCATCGCGATTGTTCGCTTGATCGAGCCATCGCGATTGTTCACTTTTGGACCATCGCGACGGTTCACATTCACGCCATCGCGACAGTTCGCCTGGACCATCGCGACGGTCCCAGACCATCGCGATCATCTCAGACCATCGCGATTGTGCACCCCCATCACAAATTTTAGGGTTTCATTTTTTGGCCAATTTTGGGGCTATTTTTGGGAAATTTTTGGGTGATTAGACTCATAGGAGACCCCTTAGCTCATATTTGGAGAAAAACCTGTTTGTCAGTTTTTACCCCCAGGGCCTGAACGGTCATAACTTTTTCATCCGAAGTCCGTTTTTTGAGCTTAATAGCTCATTAGAAAGCTCTTGACGAGTTTGGATACATCTATTTTTAGATAAGCTATTTTGAGGTTGACCTAGTTTGGGACTAGAAAGCCAGGGGCAAACATTGAAAAGTTGGGCAAAAGGGAAGGGACTAAAAGGGTGTATATACTCAAGTGCTTGATCATCCAACTGTGAATTGGTCTAATCTTGGATTTTTCCAGGTCTAGCAAGGGAAATCAAAGGCAACCAAAGCAAGGAAGAAGGGGCATAAAGCTTGGGAAGTGCGGCTTCTTGGGCATCAGAGCAACCAAAAAAGCTGACTCGAGGTTGGAAGATTACTCAACCCCCTTAGTCAATTCTTAGCTTAGGATAAACGGTAGTATTGTGGATTAAAGACGATAGGAACGCCTCAAGTTCAAGAGAATTAAATTTATCAAGTCCAAGACCAAAGTAAAGGTGTGTGACACGAAAACCTAAAGGAAAGAACATAAGTATAACGGAACGAGAACTCAAAGTCCCACGGAAAGTCGAATTCCTGACGCATACATTAAGACAAGAATCTAAAGAAATCTAAAAAGAATCAAGAAAGTAATAACAAAGAATCATTGACGATCTAAGCGTGTACTGAGTGTGCAAGGAAGAAAATTAATGAACCTTAGATCGGGAAAACATATAGGTAAGTCAGACCGACAAAGCCTTAGATCATCAGAGGCAAGTGTAAGAACTACTGCTCGATCGTGGGCTCAGCAATTGAATAGTAATTACCCCTACGAGAGCTCAGACACTAGTGATTCAGAAATGGCATTTAGCACAGAAAGACCAGAAGTAGGGTCGAACGTAGCCTATTTAGAAAAACCAGAAGGACCCTATAGAACACAACTAGAGTTTCTCCAAACCAACCGATTACGTGCTCGCATCTATGAGGATGGTTTGCGAAGGCAAGTGGTGCAAATGCACAACCCCGATCAACCCATTGGATTGGAACATCCAGTGGTGAAATTCGAGAGAGACACGTACATAGACAAGGAAGGAACAATGTACATCTTAAGTGCGCAGCCAAACAATACCAACGAGTTTGGCGTGATTCAGCTAGAGACGGAAACTAAATCTCAAGGAAAAGAACCATTAGAAGAGCCTAGAACACCTAGAGGGAAATCTGTACTGACATGAGTACTAATCCCGGAATGGATCCCTCAGGACAACAGAAGCATAGAGTTGTTTGTAAATAAAGAAACTGATGAAGCCTTTTGGAGATACAAGACAAAACTACTTAGTGAGGTAGGAATCATCACGATATACGAGTTCAAGGACCCGGATACACCTGGAAAGGTCGTATACCTGGATGAGACTTCAAAAAGAGTCTTTGTGGTGCCTGACCACGCTAAAAACACATACACATGGAGAGGTGAATTGGTATTCCCTCCATCTAGAACGAACATGAACACAAGTCAACAAGGGGCAGGAACATCATCAGCCCTTGGAAATCAAAGAGAAAAGAATAAAGAAAGACCCGAAGTAAGCTTCACTCATCCCATAGGGAGAGATAGAACAACCACATACACTAATAGAGCAGATAGGCAAAGAGATCATGGAATACCAGGTGGTAGAGATGATTTTCCTCTACCTAGACCACGTGAACACGCAAGAATATTGAGACCCACTCAGTTAGTGAAATCCATGAAAAATTACTTTGATGGGATAGGAGATCCCTATGACCATGTCGCAGAATTCAAGCAAGTACTAAGAGCAGAACAAGTCGAAGACATGTTCACGCAATACAACGCATTTGGACTAACGTTAAAAAATACTGCTTTAACTTGGTTCCAACCATTGCAACAAAGGCAATTTAGAGACATCCATCACTTTTTAGAGTCATTCATCACTGAATTCTCTAAAAGTGGGATTAGACATGACACGTCTTCGTTGATTCATAGCTTTAAACAGACCCCTCAGGAAACAATCAGACTGGCAGGACGTAGGTTTAGACAATATGTTGAACGATGTCCAATGCAAGAGCTACCCTCACAAGCCAAACAAGTGTCATTGTTTTTAGATGGCTTGTTGAGCTCTAAACTACGCTCCTATGTGTACCTTAAAGAGCCCAGAACGCTAGAGCAATGTGTAAGAATTTGTATAGACATTGAGGACAACTTAGTAGATGAGCTGGAACTCTCAAAAGTCTACAAGGACTCAGACTGTTCATCTCTAGCATCCACAAAATTGTGTAACTCGATAGAAGACCTAGCAGAAAAAGTGGCCCAGAAACTAGGAGTTTCTAGTAAACCTAGGGTGCTAACAAACAAGCATTGTTACACCTGTGGTGGTGATCACATGGCAAATGTGTGTCCCAATGCACCACAACCACAAGCCAACCCTAGTGGCCAATACTGTACAATTGAGAGAAGATACACGAATCATACGGCTTAGGACTGCCCATACAACAAACAAACGGTGAGACAGAACTACCCGCAAGCATACCAACAACCAGGTAGGTATCAAGGCCATTTCAATGCTCAGCCTTATTACTATAGGCCTCCTCAGAACTACCCATACCAGGCTCAATAGAGACCTCAACCTATCTTAGCTCAGTAGCCACCCCCACCAGCGAATGTCATCTCAGTCAAATACGCTGCTGCAGAAGAGAACCTAAGTAGGGCCTTAGTGCCTTCTTCACCTTTGATCACAGAGAGTGACCCGAACTCAAACAGTTTTGACTCCACTCATGTAGATAGTCCACCCGCTTATTACACGGAGTCACCAAAACATGTGGAGACATATCATTATGATAGTCCACCAGTGGAACCTAGTTGGGAGCCAGACTATGCTAATGTGATGTACACCAACCCAAATCCACGGCCCCAATTGAGACAACAAAGACCACAGGGCCCTAAAGAACCATGCTTTAGGTGCCAAGGAGACCATTTCATAAAGGATTGTCCACATCCTCCTATAGCAGGGCAATCACAGTGCTTTAACATCCAAGGATTTTGTGCCGATTGTGGCAAAGAGCACATCATAAAAGATTGTCCTAAGAACCCTGTTAATGCTTCGAATGTGACACCGATCAACGTGATAGGTATCGTAAACAACACAGATGGATCCAACCCTACGTACGTGCCTATCCAAGCTATAACAAGAGCCTAGGCGCTCTTAGAGAACCAACAGTTTAATCAAGAGAAAGCAGTCGGAAGTAGTGAAGTTTTAGAATCTAGCAGTAAGAAGACAAAATCTTGGAAAGATTCTAGAGAAAGGATAAAGAGAAAATGGAGTAAAAAGATAACTGAGTTGGAAGGAAGTTTGAAGGAATCTAGAGCCAAAATTCTAGAATTGACGTCGCAGGACTTGAATCAAGAGAATCCAGCTCAGAAATCAGGATCAGTTTTAGCGGAACCCATACCAGAAGATCTAGACATGATGTTTCGTGCATATCAGGTTAGATTAAAAGAGGGACCTCAAGTAGCTGAAATGAGTAAGAACTACCCTCGAGCTGATCTAGAAATTGAGAGAACTAAACTTTGCATGAAGATGGTAGAATTAGCACAAGGTTTGTTCGAAGCCTCTAGATATCTTAATTGGAATAACATGGCAAAACCTGAACTACACTTTCAAGGACTAATGGAGAGGCTAGAATACTTGATAGAGAGCAAAGAGAAAAAGGATCAGTGTAGGAATCCTAGCATCCCAGAGACACAGGAAAGGAATGCACCATCCCTGTCTCAAGTACCCAATACAGAAAGTCAAGACAATTTGTCTTCCATACATAGGTACTCACATGAATTTTTGAGGGAAATCCAAGAAGAGAAATGGAGAAAAGAACAAGGAACCCATCCTCCTATTCAAGAAATAGATGACTTGCAGGAACAATTTCCCCAAGACATTCCCTCTATTTATGATGATGTAGAGGAAGAACAACTGAGTGAACACACAGGATTTGAATCTAATTCTTTACAAGAATTGCCTCTGTTTACAAGACCTTGGGAAGCAAAGTCTATTAATATGAGAGCACCCACGATAATAGTGAGGAATGAAGAATCAGTAATCCCTAGAAACACAGAAGTGATCAAGAACACTAAGGTACAGTGTAATCTCACTCTAGAGGAGTTGTTAAAGGTAAAACCAGAATTGTGGAAACATGTACCAAATCAATTCCCTAGGCTTGTGTTGGAAGCAGCCAGAGGCACAGACGCCACGGAAGCATGTGAAGACAGAGCAGGGAGCCAGTCGGATCAATTTTCCAAACAAATATGTTTCTTATTAATTCTTCAAACACTCAACAGTGATTATTATCACTAATTGTAACATATGTATCATAGAAAACCCCATTTTGTAATCCATAGCTCCATTTTGTGCAAGCCGAGGAGTCCTCGAGCTTGAGGAGCTTAGGTAGAATGCTCGTACCAATTTTCGTTATTTTTAGACATCGTTTACCCTTCCAAATAGCCTCTAGGACCTATTTTTTAACTAGGCCGGTCACTAGATGTGAAACCGGTCAAAACTAGTCTAGAAACTATAAAAAGAGCTAGAGAGCTCATTTTTGGGGTTAGCTTGTTTGAGATTAGAGTTATTTTGAGCTTGTAAGAGTGTTCTTGAGTAATAGAGCTAATTTCCTACCTTCCATTGTGTCGTGCTTGTCTCTTCATTGTGTGTGAGTATGTGTGTGTGCATCTTTGTGCTTCTCACCTTCACTCTCACATCATCTCACGTTCACGATCTTCATATCACTCCTACCTCTCCCACGGATTGACATTAAGGAGGTGAAGCTTCTTAACGTGGTTCTCACCATTGTGCTAGAGCAACACCAAATTTGGCGCCGTTGCCGGGGATCGAGTCTAGGACGAATGTGTGATGGTAAGAGTATAGCAAGAAGTGGCGTTGGAAGGTAAAAATTTCAGTTTTCGTTGTTGTTTTTACTTAGTTTTTAGTGTTTTTCACCTTCCCCATACTCCATCTTCATCATCGCATCATCATCTCCATTCCCAAAAAAATCAGAAAATTCACCATATCTCCCCATTCACCTCATTTCCCCTCATTTGTGCATGCGAGAGAGTGAGAGAGAGCCTTTGTGCTTGTGTGTGCTTGCATTTTCTTGAGTTTTCTTGCAGGTACAGAGCTTCAGAGCATCAGGAGAGCTTCCAAAAGGTAAAACATGTACTTTCTGTCAGAAATTTCCGAGTAGGGCGGACCATCGCGATGGTCTGCAACTTTCGGACTTTGAGGTAGGCGACCACACCACGAGGTAGGCGATCCCTGCGCATACACGGAACCATTTTTGCATTTCAAAAATACGTTGTTTGGTGGACCATCGCGATTGGCTCGGACCATCGCGATTGTGTCGCACCATCGCGATAGGCTCAAGCCATCGCGACGGCTCGGCCGGACCATCGCGACGGTTCGCTTTTTCGGACCATCGCGACGGTTCACTTGAGCCATCGCGACGGTCCACTTGGACCATCGCGATTGTTCAGTTGACCCCGGACCATCGCGATTGGCTCACGCCATCGCCACGACGGTGCCACATGTCACGATAGACCATCGCGACGGTTCATTTTTTGAACCATCGCGACACTTCGAAAATTCGGGCCATCGCGATTGGCTCAAGCCATCGCATCGCGGACCATCGCGACGGTTCACCTCGGACCATCGCGATTGTTCCCCGTTGACCGTTGACTTGTGCCATCGCGATTGTCCGCTTGATCGAGCCATCGCGACGGTTCAATTTTACGCCATCGCGATTGTCCGCTTGATCGAGCCATCGCGACGGTTCAATTTTACGCCATCGCGATTGTCCGCTTGATCGAGCCATCGCGACGGTTCAATTTTACGCCATCGCGATTGTCCGCCTGGTCACGCCATCGCGACGGTTCAATTTTTCGGGCCATCGCGACGGCTCGACTTCACGCCATCGCGACGGTTCACCATTTCGGGCCATCGCGATTGTCCAAATCCCACGCCATCGCGACGGTTCGCTCGGACCATCGCGACGGTCCCCGACCATCGCGATTGCCCACCCCCATCGCAAATTTTGGACTTCAATTTTTGACCAATTTTGAGGGAATTTTTGAGAAATTTTTGGACCATTAGACTCATAGGAGACCCCTTAGCTCATATTTGGAGAAAAACCTGTTTGTCAGTTTTTACCCCCCAGGGCCTGAACGCTCATAACTTTTTCATCCGAAGTCAGTTTTGTGAGCTTAATAGGGACTAGGAAGCCAGGGGGTACACATTGAAAATTTGGGCAAAAAAAGGGAAGGACTTGAAAGGTGTATATACTCAAGTATTTGATCATCCTGTGAATTGGTCTAACATTGGAATTTTCCAGGTCTAGCAAAGGCAATCAAAGGCAAGCAAGCAAGGCAGTGAAGACAGTAGAGCTTGGGAAGCGCGGCTTCTTGGGCAACAGGGCATCAGAGCAACAGAAAAGCCGACTCGAGGTTGGAAGATTACTCAACCCCCTCAGTCAATTCTTAGCTTAGGCTAAACGTTAGCATTGTGGATTTAAAACGATAGGAACGCCTCAAGTTCAAGATACGTAATTTTTTCAAGTCCAAGACTAAAGGTGTGTGTGACGCGAAAACCCCAAAGGAAAGAACCTAAGTCTGACGGAACGAGAACTCAAAATTATAACGGAAAGTCGAATTCCTGACGCATACATTAAGACAAGAACTTAAAGACCTTTAAAAAGAAACAAAAAGAATAATAAAGAATCAGTGACGATCTAAGTGTGTAATTGAGTGAGCAAGGGAGAAAATTAATGAACCTTAGATCGGGCAAACATATAGGTAAGTCAGACAGACGAAGCCTTAGATCATCAGAGGCGAGTGTAAGGACTACTGCTCGATCGTGGGCTCAGCAATTGAATAGTAATTACCCCAACGAGAGCTCAGATACTAGCGAATCAAAAATGGCATTTAGCACAGAAAGACCAGAAGGAGGGTCTAATGTAGCATACTTAGAAAGACCAGAAGGACCCTATAGAACGCAATTAGAGTTTCTCCGAACCAACCGATTAGGTGCTCGCATCTATGAAGATGGTTTGCGAAGGCAAGTGGTGCAACTGCACAACCCCGATCAACCCATTGGATTGGAGAGACCAGTGGTGAAATTTGAGAGAGACGCTTACATAGACAAAGAAGGAGCCATGTACATCCTAAGTACGCAGCCGAACGATACTAATGAGTTTGGCACCATTCAATTAGAGATGGAAGCGAAATTTCAAGGAAAAGAACCGTTAGAAGAACCTAGAACACCTAGAGGGAAATCCGTATTAACAAGAGTACTCATCCCAGAGTGGATCCCTCAGGACAACAGAAGCATCGAGTTGTTGGCAAATAAAGAGACAGATGAAGCCTTTTGGAGGTACAAAAAGGAACACCCTAGTGAGGTAGGTATCATCACAATATACGAGTTCAAGGACCCGGATACACCTGGAAAGGTTGTATACCTGGATGAGACTTCAGAAAGAGTCTTTGTGGTGCCTGACCATGCTAGAAACACATATACATGGAGAGGTGAATTGGTATTCCCTCCACTTAGAATGAACATGAATACAAGTCAACAAGGGGCAGGAACATCATCAGCCTTTGGAAATCAAAGAGAAAAGAATAAAGAAAGACCCGAAGTAAGCTTCACTCATTCCGTAGGGAGAGATAGAACAACCGCGGATAGACAAAGAGATCATGGAATACCAGGTGGTAGAGATGATTTTCCTCTACCTAGACCACGTGAACACACAAGAATGTTGAGACCCACACAGTTAGTGAAATCCATGAAAAATTATTTTGATGGGACAGGAGATCCCTATGATCATGTCGCAGAATTCAAACAAGTACTAAGAGCAGAACAAGTCGAAGACATGTTTACGCAATACAACGCATTTGGACTAACGTTAAAGAATACCGCTTTAACTTGGTTCCAACCATTGCAACAAAGGCAATTTAGAGACATCCATCACCTTTTGGAGGCATTCATCACTGAATTCTCTAAAAGTGGGATAAGACATGATACGTCTTCGTTGATTCATAGCTTTAAACAGACCCCTCAGGAAACAGTTAGACTCGCAGGACGTAGGTTTAGACAGTATGTTGAACGATGTCCAATGCAAGAGCTACCCTCACAAGCTAAACAAGTGTCATTGTTTTTAGATGGCTTGTTGAGCTCTAAACTACGCTCCTATGTGTACCTAAAAGAACCCAGAACGCTAGAGCAGTGTGTAAGAATTTGCATAGACATTGAGGACAACTTAGGAGACGAGTTGGAACTCTCAAAGGTCTATAAGGACTCAGACTGTTCATCTCTAGCATCCACGAAATTGTCTAGCTCGATAGAGGACCTAGCAGAGAAAGTGGCCCAGAAACTAGGAGTCTCTAGTAAACCTAGGGAGCTTACAAACAAGCGTTGTTACACCTGTGGTGGTGATCATATGGCAAATGTGTGTCCCAATGCACCACAACCACAAGCCAATCCTAGTGGAAAATACTGTACAATTGAAAGAAGATACACGAATCATACGGCTCAGGACTGCCCATACAACTGCCCATGAGTAAGAACTACCCTCCAGCTGATCTGGAAATTGAGAGAACTAAACTTTGCATGAAGATGGTAGAGTTAGCACAAGCTTTGTTCGAAGCCTCTAGATATCTTAATTGGACTAACATGGCAAAACCGGAATTACACTTCCAAGGACTAATGGAGAGGCTAGAATACTTGATAGAAAGCAAAGAGAAAAAGGATCAGCATAGGAACCATAACATCCCAGAGACACAGGAAAGGAATGCACCATCCCTGTCTCAAGTACCCAATACAGAAAGTCAAGACAATTTGTCTTCTATACATAGGTACTCTTATGAGTTTTTACGAGAAATCCAAGAAGAGAAATGGAGAAAAGAACAAGGAACTCATCCTCCTATTCAAGAAATAGATGATTTGCGGGAGCAATTCCCCCAAGACATTCCCTCTATATATGATGATGTAGAGGAAGAACAACTGAGTGAACACACAGGATTTGAATCTAATTCTTTACAAGAATTACCTCAGTTCACAGGACCTTGGGAAGCAAAGTCTATTAATATGAGAGCACCCACGATAATAGTGAGGAATGAAGAATCAGTAATCCCTAGAAACACGGAAGTGATCAAGAAAACTAAGGTACAATGTAACCTCACTCTAGAGGAGCTATTAAAGGTAAAACCAGAATTGTGGAAGCACGTAGCAAATCAATTCCCCGAGCTTGCTACTACTCCCTCACAAATAGGATCACAAAACAAGGTACCAGAGATACCCGTGGAAAAGATCGGAGATGTAAGCGAAGGAGAGGAAGGTAACACTTATCTTCCAATAACCCATCAGGGCTACACCACGAAAGCCATCTTAGATTCAGGAGCCGGAGTAGCCATCGCTACCATCGCTTTATGGAAATGTTGGGGTAAGCCAGCATTAAGACCCACCAGGATGAAGCTACAAATGGCTGACGGACACATAGAAAAACCATTAGGCTTACTAGAAGGAATATCTCTCACCACTTGTGGCGTAGAATTTGAGCATACCTTTGCCATTTGTGATTTTAGTAAAAATCATGCTTATGAGATGATATTGGGACGACCATTCATGCGTCAGTTGCAAATTGTACAAGATTGGGGAACTAATTCGTTGTACTTGCAACATTTAGGAGTGACTACTAAAGTCAATCTTAAAGACTATTCACACAGAGATGTACCCCCAATACAATGGAATACCATCCATAAGGCACAAGTAGAGACGGAATCCGTGCACTCATTAGAATCAGATCCTTCTTGGTTGCACGAGGATACTCATTTATGGATGTGTAAAGTAGCAAAACAAGAGGAAGAAAGATTAGAAGCAAGGACCTTAGGTGCAGAACAACATCCACGAACCCTTCAAGATCCAGCTTACGCACCTGTAGTATTCCCTGACGAAGAGTTTGAACCCCATGGTTGGGCAGAAATACTAGCAACCATGGATGTAGCCATCAATGAAGAACAATGGACACCCCACTGTGACGAGGATGGCTATGATATTTCCGTTTTCACGATAGAGCCAATCATGTGCGATGCAATTTTAGAAGAATGTGAACCGAACACTGATGCATTTGAGGATGCAAGCGATTTTGAATTAGAATCAATTATCATGGACCCATCCTTTGCATCAGAGGAAGAATATTTCTACGAAGTAGAGACTTACCCTCAGAGACATGAGGAAGTTATGAATGACGTGAGAATAGCCACTCAAGTGACTAATAAAAGTGAAGGAAAGAAAAAAAAGAAGAAAGAAACCATGTCAGAAAAAGAAGAATCTTTATTTGAAGTACCAGAGAATTTCAAGAAATATGAAATTGAAGATAGAAGAATCATGGTACGAATGCCTAATAGGAAGGCGAATGATGGACAAGTATATGATAACCAAGAGAAAACCAAGAAAATAATAGTAGCCATAGAAGGAGAAGAAGAAAAATGTACCTACATAGGGCATGATTTGACGACCGAAGAAGAAGAAGAGCTAGTTTCCCTATTGCGCGAATATAGAGATGTTTTTGCTTGGAGTTACAAAGATTTGAAAGGAGTAGATCCAGATATATGTTCTCATAGAATCCCTATGACTCCAGGTGCAAAACCGACAAAACAGAAACCGTACACGTATAATGATAACTACGCTGCGAAGATTAAAGAGGAGATAGATCGCTTGATAGAAGCAGGATTCATTTACGAAATTGAGCATACCGAATGGGTATCCCCCATTGTGGTAGTGCCCAAGAAGAATGGAAAATTGCGTGTGTGTATTAACCTTAAAAAAGTTAATGCCGCCACGATTAGAGACAGTTATCCTCTTCCTATCACAGAACATCTATTGGAAAGAGTTGCGGGCAAGGAAGTTTACAGCTTTCTTGATGGATTTTCAGGCTATAATCAAGTAGCCATTGCTCCAGAAGATCAACACAAGACGGCTTTTGCCACTGAATGGGGCATATTTGCATTTCGTGTAATGCCATTTGGCTTAACAAATGCACCCGCCACTTTCCAGCGACTCATGTGTCATGTTTTTAAGGAATTCTTACGCAAGAGTTTGGAAGTTTATGTCGATGACATATGTGCTCATTCTAATGTAAGACAGATGCATATCCCATAGTTAAGACAAATATTTGACAAGTATCGGGAATATCAGGTTTGTTTGAACCCAGAAAAATGCGTTTTCATGGTCAGACAAGGCAAAATTCTAGGACACATTGTGTCAAAAAATGGAATCTCTACGGATGAAGAAAAGGTGAAGGTAATTGCAGAATTACCTAGACCAACTAATGTGAAAGAGGTACAGGCATTTATGGGCCATTGCGGTTATTATAGGAGATTCATACACATGTATGCAATCATAGCCAAGCCATTGTACTCTCTTCTAACTAATTTCGAATGGACAGAAGAATGTGAAAATTCATTCAATGAACTTAAACGACGCTTGTGCTCAGCACCCATATTGACAACCCCAGATTGGAGTAAGCCGTTCCATGTACATGTGGATGCATCCAATTATGCCATAGGATGTGTGTTAGCACAACCCACGAGTGAAGGTAACATAGATCTCCCCATAGCCTACGCGAGCAGACAATTAAATGCAGCAGAAAGGAATTACACCACCACTGAACGAGAAGGATTAGGGATGATCTACGCAGTAAAGAAATTCAGGCACTACTTGTTGGCCAACAAATTCAAGTTCTTTACAGATCATCAAGCCCTATTGTACCTAGTCAACAAACCATGTAACACGGGGCTGACCACCTTTCAAGATTAACATCAGGAGAAGCTCCTCAAGGAGTAATGGATGATCTACCAGATGCATATTTGTTTAATCTCGAGATAGCACCAGAATGGGCTAAGCCTATAGTCCCTATTCTCACTTATGGACCCAAGAATCCTAGGTTAAAGATCAAAGAAGGAGAGATTACCAAGTCTCAGAGATACCAAATCTTAGCAGGAAGCATATATAAACAGGATAATCAAAAGATTCTTGCTTGTTGCGTAGATGAATCAGAGCATCCAAAGTGCTTGCAATTAGCACACATAGGTGCATTAAAGCAACATCATTCGAAACATCGAACATTACAGACTCTGCATAGACTAGGAGTATATTGGCCTTCAATGGAAGCAGATGTCTACAAGTTGTGTAAAGAATGCCATGTTTGTGGTGAAAGACCACTAGTAGAGCATGCGACATTATATCACGTGTCTCTCACACCAGACTGGAGTGAACCTTTAGTGACATACTTGAGGACGAACACATTCCCTCAAGGCATGACCTTAGCTCGACAACGCAGTCTAGAGCAGGAAGCTCAAGACTATTCACTTATTGGCGATAATTTATACAAAAGAGGACGAGATGGATATCTAAGACAATGTGTTCATGAAAGCGATTATCTGAGCATACTAGAGACTGCACACCAAGGTGTTGCAGGAGGTCATTTTGGACCTGATAGGATAATCAAAGCCATCCTCTTTGTAGGATTATGGTGGCCCACTCTTCACATGGATGCTCATACCTATGTCAAGAGATGTGATGTGTGCCAAAGAACTCAGTTTCCGACACGCCGAGATGAAATGCCATTGAAACCTATGATGGGCGGACGTGCATTTTCCAAGTGGGGTATAGACTTTGTAGGACCCATTAACCCCCCTGCAAAAGGTACACATGTGGAGTACATTATTGTTGCGACAGATTATCTTACGAAATGGGTAGAGGCAAAAGCCACGAAAAAGAATGATGCACACACAACTGCAAAATTCTTATTTGAAAGTGTCTTTACAAGATATGGATTGCCTATAGAGATAGTGAGCGATTGAGGCACTCACTTTCTAAACCAAGTCATTGAATATTTGTTACAGGATTTTATGGTGATTCACAAGAAATCCGCACCATATCATCCTCAGGCCAATGGTCAGGCGGAAAGCACTAATAAGATCCTTTGTAATGTACTGACGAAACTCGTGAACAACAAGCGTTCAGATTGGGACAAACAGTTACACCATGCTGTTTGGGCATATCGAGTGGCCTACAAGACCGTACTCAATGCAACTCCCTTTCAGATGGTTTTTGGTCAGAATGCTGTGCTTCCTTTGGACTTCTTGATACCGACCCTTAAGGTTGCACAAGAACATCAGTGGACCGGCCATGAATTATCAACAAGAATAATGGACTTGGAACGATTAGGAGAAACCAGGCTAAAGGCAGCAGCAGGAATATATGCAGCGAAGAAGCGACAGAAAGCATATTTTGATGCACATGTGAAAGATAAAGGCCTAAAAGAAGGAGATTTAGTTCTAGTATATACGCTGAAACAACACGCACGGAAGTTAGAAAAGCGAGGTTACAGACCTATGATCATTAACAGACTCTCAACAAGTGGAGCAGTACAGTTAGCCACCTTAGAAGGAAACATAATGCCTAATTATATTAGTGGCTGTAGAGTCAGATTATATCAGGAACCTCTTACGGAGGATATGCTTAGACGACTCACGTTGGCAAAGAAGCGTAAGGAGGAAGAAAATAGAATACGAGCAGAAGCTCAGGCAGAAGCAATAGAACGCATTAAACGCATGAAGTTAAGAAGACAAGGACTAGGGAGAGAACATTATAACCCTCTAGAAACTACACCCAGATATCCCATGGCCATGTGTCAAGTAAAGTCAACCATCCATCCTAGTATAGTGGACAGGAGACCATTCATTACAGTGAGGCTAGAGCACGGTAACCCTTGCCAAGAGCTCAGGGCTTTAATTGACTTAGGTGCTGCGACTAGTGCGATTAGATGGTCCCACTATAAGGATTCAGAAATAGAAATGCGGCCGATTGAGGCATACCTCATAGGCCTAGGAGGCATGGAAACCCCTTGCATGGGTGAGGTGGACCTTCCTATCCTCATAAAGGATGTGACCATGACAGCGAAGCTACTAGTGTGCCATGATGACGACCTGATAGAACCCCTAATCCTTGGCCAAGATTGGCTATACGATCACTCAGTGGACCTAAATCTTAGACAAGGCTCCTTACAGATTGGAACCTTCGAGCAGAAGCGAGTAATACCGCTTGACTTCCCTAATGGCATTCCGCCTGACGGTTGTGACCCTAGACCCTATGAAACGCATGCGACGGAAGACCGGAAGATCTTTAATCAGCTCAGTCACGTTACGTCTACACCAACCCCCTCGGGCTTGGCAATAGACAGTTGTCAATCAGAAGGACGACAGAAGATCTTCCCTGGGACTTCCTGCAAACTAGAAGAGACAGTTACCCACCCACAAGGGCAGATGGACACAATCAGCGGGCAGATGGGCACAATTTGCGGTCAGGTGGGTTGCATCAGCGGCCAAATGAGCACGACACCCTGCGGTGCTCATCCTTCCAAACTTGTTGCGGACTGGCCTAGATTAAAGTTAAATAAGGCATCACTTCCTAATGGGCAGGTCACGCAAGTCTTGGATCTCCCTTCTTTTCCAAAGCAGAGTGTCCATCCGACCTCTCAACCCCAGCAACAACTGAGTCAATCACGACGAAGGAACCCAGACCGACTGCAGTATCGGAGGAAACAACAAGGAAGGCAGTTCCGGCCACCCAAAGGAAGCGGCACCAGACAAATGTGGGTGCCAAAAGGACAAAAAGCACCAAAAAACTCCAGCCAAGCAGAAATCGATAAAAAAAAGGCAGTACAGAAACAGAATCGGTATCCACCATCCCCTCGACCTTCTTCTACAGGTCCGAGCATCCGACAAATGTGGATCGCCAAGAAGTACCTTACCCATAGACCCACGCCCACGCAGATTTGGGTACCCAAACCATGTATCATAGCTCAACCCATAAGCCATATAATATATAACCCCCACAACTCATTTCATCCCTCGATACCACCACACCCGATACCACCCTTTGCCCCTCAGCAGAAACCCACCACCCACTCCAAGATCCTTAGGAAATGGATACCGAAACGTGTCCAACCGTCTCCCCCTAACCCCATGTCTGATAAAACTACCCCCCCGACTAACATACAACCTTGTACTAAATCACTAACCTTTAAACCTTGTATAAATTCACCCACCATCATCACACATCACTAGTAATCTCATATCATCAAGAAATGTATGCATGATCTGAAACGTATAGGTGTCTAGAGACCTGCACTAGTGCTGCAAGAAACATTGCATCCATCACATCACAGCACTTGGCTACACGGGTTACGCATCAGTTATGGAAAGGGATTGCGGTCTCACTTTAATGGGATCATAATTAATTTCCATGCTAATGTGTTAATCTTTTGTAGCAGATCTTTCTCATTAGCGCATCAGTCACCATGCAAACCGACGAAGGAACATCAGGAGCAGGCCCCAGTGTAGCGGCTGTGCCCCTCAACGTGCTACGAGCAGAGTCCCACCCGACTGCTCCACCGCCGGAATTTCAGGGATTTCCAGGGCCCATGCCTATCGACAACCCACCCATGGGCTACACCGAAAAGATACACAGGAACTCTCATTGGTTTCAGGGCCTTGTAGGACCCCTTGCGGACGCGGACTTTATATTTGAATCCTCTTTGACATTTGATGACCGCACGTGGGGAAAATACCAGTTTTTCTCCAGAGAGTTCGAAGCCCTACAGAGCACCCAGGATTTAACTCATGTTTGGGCTAGAGCAGGCTTCACAGAGTATTTCAGTGATCCTCTGCCCAAACCGGATTTTTACAGGTGCTATTACTTAATCACTACCCTACTGGCCTCAGAGAATAAGGACATCCCAGGGACCTTCATATTGCCTACTCTAGTGGATGATCCACCTTACAAAAGGTTTTACCTATCTAAGGATTTAATCAGAGCGGCCATCAAAATTCATGGCACCCACACACCCACAGATCGAGAGAGATTAATTCCAGAACCGATGAAACGTGGGGATGTCACGAAGTGGGAGGAGATTTCGGCAATTACACCTGAGCTGTCGAAGCCACTAAGGATATGCATGCAACATTTTGCATTTCCCGCTCAGGACAGATTTACCATGCCCCATAAACGAATCTGGTTCGGATTGTATTTGGCATGCACGGGACCTCAAACTGTTGATCTGGCAAGCTGGATCATAGATCAAATGTATCTGGCACAGCACAGATGGGAGCGCAAGAAAGTACTTAATGGATGTTGTGCACTCACTAGAATTGTGTATATGTGCTTAGCATATGACTTGCCCATCGAGCGTGCATTAACAGGAGAAGAACTGAAGGCATTCAAAGGCACAACGAAGAAAGCCAGGAAGCCCAGTCGAACAAGGGCAGGTAAGCGCATGAGAGGCACCATCCCTTGCCTTCAAGTGCTAGAGTCGCCATCACCACAACCCTCTCCAGAGCGACCACAGACAGAAGCGGCTCCCACAGTACAACCTATTCGCATAAGGTTGTCCAGACCAGTGGTTACGGAGGCCACCACTAGTACCGCTGCACCTCAGGCAGCTGCCACCACAGAAGCCACCACAACGACAGCAGAAGCTTCCACAACTATTGGTGCGGAAGCCTTTTCTTTCCCGATACCACACATGGAGGCAGAACCAATAAACACAACATTCGATTTTGAGATGCCTGATGCATTCTCAAATGAGTTCCAGTTTTTAGAAGGACAGTTCTTTTCTCAAGAATATGAAAGACCCAGCTACCCTACCACACCGCGAGATCTGCCACAGGGACAAGCTGTGTCGAGCTCTGAAGAAGAAAGAACCGAAACAGACGACGAGGAAGGCGACGATGAAGCCAGCCAGGGTTCACATGACGGACAGACAGATGGTCAAGGCCAACAGACTGACGCACACGGCGACACTAGCACATATGAAGAAGAGACTTTCGAAGCCGCAGCGTACACGCTGGCCATAAAGAAATTATATCGTACCATGGAGAAAGTCTGGGCCCGGAAGAAGTTAACTGAAGAGGAGAGCCAGGCATTAATTGAACAGGAACTCATCTCCGGAGGATTCGAAGACGCATACATCAGAGGGTTCAGGGAGTTAGTCAAATCAGTAGGCTCCCATGAAGCCCTCCGGTTTTTACAAAGAAAGCAACTACCACAGTTTGATCCCTGCCGAGTGCGACTACTTTCAAAACCCGGAGAGTATATTCGCGTACCAACAGGAGCTCAGTCTTCAGCACAAGTCAGGGAGGCACGCCTCGTCCCCGAAAGTTCATTGACCGCAGAACCCATCCTTGTAGATTCCCAACCACGTACCACTGTTGTACATACCACTACTATCTTCGAAATAACATCCACGCCCTCTACTCCTCTCTCACCTCATCTTTCACCAACCCATCCTGTGTCCCCCGCACACCCACCCACTTCCCCCCCATCCACACCAGTTCAAGGCAACACAACCGCACCCTTTGCCCTGCCAATTCATACTTCCATGCCCACACCCAACCCTCCGCATCCATATGTTAACCCCTTCACCCCTTCATCCTTCCCAGCGTTTCCCCCACCTCTAAGAACCCCATTCCCCTTTCTAACCCCACTAACCTTCTCACCAGTCTCACCTCCCCAACCTACCATAACCCCTATTTCCCGGTTTCACCAAGCTGCTCCAGCTATCCCCCCTATAACTTACTCTACATTTGTAAATCCCGTCTTCACACCTGCACAACCACCCACTTACACAACGCTTTTCACAGTCACCGCACTTGACACGTCCAATGGCATGGACATATCACCATCCACCTCACCACCACCCACTCCACTCACAACACCCTCATATTTAGGCACGTCACAATTTTCCACAATCACCACTGCATCCACCTTCCCAACCCCATTCCCCATCCCCGCTGCATCTAATTCCACTGCATCTTCAATTAGCACTCCATTACTATTATCACCCGCCATAGACACCGCATTTCAACACATGTTCACATGCATGACACAGGTCCGCGATGAGTTTGCATCACTCGGCACCAACTATCAACAGCTGCAGAGAACGACGAATGAACTACAAACGCAGCTTAATTCATTATCAAGTGAGAATGCCTCACTGAACAGCCGATACCAAGATTTACGAGAGGCCTATCACAAATTAGAACTAGAAAGTGAGGAGAAAACAAAAGAGGCCACTGCGGATTTGGACAACCTCCTTCGAGCCCAAACCGTCCGCAATGCAACGCTCACTAGAAATATGGGCTTACTAAGAAGACACTTAGCCGCAGCAAAAGAGGAGAACCAGAGACTCCAAGAGCAGAATAGAGAGAATTTGGAAGCGGCTTTGGACCACCCAGACCAACCCTTAAGTCCTAGCAAATTCAAAGCAATCCCATCTGAATCGATGCGGATGTTGCTAGATGATCATGTGCGATTGCTCGAGGACTATGATCGTATGAACGAAGAGCACCAAAAGTTAAAGGAAGATCACAAGCTGCTACAGCTCAGAGAACCGGCAACACAACAAGTACAAGTAGCAGCAGAATTACCAGCACCTGTGGACCCTGCCCCTGAAACTTTAGAGGAACTCAACGCACTCCGGGCCCAGGTAACAAATCTTGAATCTAGAATCGCAGCCTATGAAGCACCACCTAGGCCAGACTCCCCACCTGAGCTACCAGCTGAGGAAGAAACCGTCACTATCCCGGTGGAGGAAACATTTGAAGAGGCATACGAACCGATACCCATCCCAGGCGGACGTGTCACGGCCGAAGGCCAGATGACCTATGAATTACCTACTCCCGCGTGGATGAAGACAGTTGAAGAACTCGGAACGACACACTCGGCCAGAGTAGAGGCACAACTACATGCCATGGCCATGATTGAAGAGAGGATTTTACAGTCACCATTCTTTGCTCAATTGGCCCCGTGACGATACATATCTGGGCACGAGCTTCAATATAAACCGTACTTCATGTTAATGGCCGAATATCAGTCAGCCATAGAGAAAGAAACAGGTATGAAACCAACACATGCCACTCAATTTGAACCGGAAGACTTGCCACCAAGGGCGCAGAGAGGTGAAATCCTTCAACCAGACTGGCGCAAAGATCTATTGCAAAACTATCCAGAGATGATGAGCACGTGGGTGAAAGCGCCGCTGCACTTAAAATTTAACCCGTGCTGGGGACCAGTACCACGACGCCGCTCTTGGACTGCATTCGCTATTAAGGTACAAAACAATAAGCAGTGCCAAGACTGGTTGAACTATCCCTACTTCAAGCCACCAATCGAGTTACCCACAGTAGGCTACATGATGGCGACGATCCGCCACTGGCTCCCTAGGTTAAAGCATATGGATGATATTGCCGCGCACATGACTGTCAAAATCTTTGACATGATGCAGATGATCTTTAAAGTCTTCCGACGCATCAAGGCTCCCCATGTAAACACCCCGGGCTTCGAGCATGGCAACTTTGATTTAGTCTATGATATGAGCACAACGCCATCGCTACGGGTGTGTTATGCCTGGCACTGCAGGATCAAATACCTACCGGCATGCTACAAGCAGACATTCGAAGAAATGTTCACCACCGGCTTTTGGGAGTACCATTCAGAGGTATTTATAAGCAGGCCCACACACTTATTGCAATTATTCGCCTGTGAACGAATGGTGTACTCCACACATTATTAGCTCCCACCACCAGACGAGCCGCAACCTATCGACTGGGAGAAACTCGAGGCTGATCTAGCCCGAGGCATTCGTATATCAGAGCACACCCTCGCTCAAGACCTCCTACAGAACTACATCCGGCAGACCTCACAACAAGGTTCTGTCAGGGACGACAGAAGCGAGAGGGAGGGGGGTGTTGGAAGCAGCCAGAGGCACAGATGCCACGGAAGCATGTGAAGACAGAGCAGGGAGCCAGTCGGATCAATTTTCCAAACAAATATGTTTCTTATTAATTCTTCAAACACTCAACAGTGATTATTATCACTAATTGTAACATATGTATCATAGAAAACCCCATTTTGTAATCCATAGCTCCATTTTGTGCAAGCCGAGGAGTCCTCGAGCTTGAGGAGCTTAGGTAGAATGCTCGTACCAATTTTCGTTATTTTTAGACATCGTTTACCCTTCCAAATAGCCTCTAGGACCTATTTTTTAACTAGGCCGGTCACTAGATGTGAAACCGGTCAAAACTAGTCTAGAAACTATAAAAAGAGCTAGAGAGCTCATTTTTGGGGTTAGCTTGTTTGAGATTAGAGTTATTTTGAGCTTGTAAGAGTGTTCTTGAGTAATAGAGCTAATTTCCTACCTTCCATTGTGTCGTGCTTGTCTCTTCATTGTGTGTGAGTATGTGTGTGTGCATCTTTGTGCTTCTCACCTTCACTCTCACATCATCTCACGTTCACGATCTTCATATCACTCCTACCTCTCCCACGGATTGACATTAAGGAGGTGAAGCTTCTTAACGTGGTTCTCACCATTGTGCTAGAGCAACAGCTTGCTACAACTGCCTCGTAGATAGGATCACAAAATAAGGTACCAGAGATACCAGTAGAAAAGATTGGAGATGTAAGTGAAGGAGAGGAAGGTAACACTTATCTTCCAATAACCCATCAGGGCTACACCACGAAAGCCATCTTAGATTCAGGAGCCGGAGTAGCCATCGCTACCACCGCTTTATGGAATCATTGGGGTAAGCCAGCATTACGACCCACCAGGATGAAGCTACAAATGGCTGACGAACACATAGAAAAACCATTAGGCTTACTAGAAGGCATATCTCTCACCACTTGTGGTGTAGAATTTGAGCATACCTTTGCCATTTGTGATTTTGCAAAAAATCATGCTTATGAGATGATATTGGGACGACCATTCATGCGTCAGTTGCAAATTGTACAAGATTGGGGAACTAATTCTTTGTACTTGCAACATTTAGGAGTGACTACTAAAGTCAATCTTAAAGACTATTCACATAGAGATGTACCCCCAATACAATGGAATACCATCCATAAGACACCAGTAGAAATAGAATCCGTGCACTCATTAGAATCAGATCCTTCTTGGTTGCACGAGGACACTCATTTATGGATGTGTAAAGTTGCAAAAAAAGAGGAAGAAAGATTAGAAGCAAGGACCTTAGGTGCAGAACAACATCCACGAACCCTTCAAGATCCAGCCTACGCACCTGTAGTATTCCCTGACGAAGAGTTTGAACCCCATGGTTGGGCAGAAATCCTAGCAACCATGGATGTAGCCATCAATGAAGAACAATGGACACCCCATTGTGACGAGGATGGCTATGACATTTCAGTTTTTACGATAGAGCCAATCATGTGCGATGCAATTTTAGAAGAATGTGAACCTAACGCTGATGTATTTGAGGATGCAAGCGATTTTGATTTAGAATCAATTATCATGGACCCACCCTTTGCATCAGAGGAAGAATATTTTTACGAAGTAGAAACTCACCCTCAGAAACAGGAAGAAGTTATGAATGATGTGAGAATAGCCACTCAAGTGACTAATAAGAGTGAAGGCAAGAAAAGAAAGAAGAAAGAAACCATGTCAGAAAAAGAAGAATCTTTATTTGAAGTACCGGAGAATTTCAAGAAATATGAAATTGAAGATAGAAGAATCATGGTACGAATGCCTAATAGGAAGGCGAATGACGGACAAGTATATGATAACCGAGAGAAAACCAAGAAAATAATAGTAGCCATAGAAGGAGAAGAAGAAAAATGTACATACATAGGGCATGATTTGACGAAGGAAGAAGAAGAAGTATTAGTTGCCCTATTGCACGAATATAGAGATGTGTTCGCTTGGAGTTACAAAGATTTGAAAGGAGTAGATCCATATATATGTTCTCATAGAATCCCTATGACTCCAGATGCAAAACCTACGAAACAGAAACCTTACACGTACAATGATAACTACGCTGCGAAGATTAAAGAGGAGATAGATCGGCTGATAGAAGCAGGATTCATCTATGAGATTGAGCATACCGAATGGGTATCTCCCATTGTGGTTGTGCCCAAGAAGAATGGAAAATTACGTGTGTGTATTAACCTTAAAAAAGTTAATGCCGCCACGATTAGAGACAGTTATCCTCTTCCTATCACAGAACATCTATTGGAAAGAGTTGCGGGCAAGGAAGTTTACAACTTTCTTGATGGATTTTCAGGCTATAATCAAGTAGCCATTGCTCCAGAGGACCAACACAAGACGGCATTTGCCACTGAATGGGGCATATTTTCATTTCGTGTAATGCCATTTGGCTTAACAAATGCACCCGCCACTTTCCAGCGACTCATGTGTCATGTTTTTAAGGAATTCTTACGCAAGAGTTTGGAAGTATATGTCGATGACATATGTGCTCATTCTAATATCAAGCAGACGCATATCCCAGAGTTAAGGCAAATATTTGACAAATGTCGAGAATATCAAGTTTGTTTGAACCCAGAAAAATGCATTTTCATGGTCAGACAAGGCAAAATTCTAGGACACATTGTGTCTAAAAATGGAATCTCTACGGATGAAGAAAAAGTGAAGGTAATTGCAGATCTACCTAGGCCAACGAACATCAAAGAGGTACAATCATTTATGGGCCATTGCGGTTATTATAGGGGATTCATACACATGTATGCAATCATAGCCAAGCCTTTGTACTCTCTTTTAACCAATTTTGAATGGACAGATGAATGTGAAAATTCATTCAATGAACTTAAACGACGCTTGTGCTCAGCACCTATATTGACTACCCCAGATTGGAGTAAGCCATTCCATGTACATGTGGATGCATCCAATTACGCCATAGGATGTGTGCTAGCACAACCCACGAATGAAGGTAACATCGATCTCCCCATAGCTTACGCGAGCAGACAATTGAACGCAGCAGAAAGAAATTACACCACGACGGAACGAGAAGGATTAGGGATGATCTACGCAGTAAAGAAGTTTAGGCACTACTTGTTGGCCAACAAATTCAAGTTCTTTACAGATCATCAAGCCCTATTGTACCTAGTCAACAAACCATGTAACACAGGACGGCTAATACGTTGGTTTCTATTACTCATGGAGTACGATTTTGAAGTAGTAGTCAGGAAAGGAAAGACACATCTTAAAGCTGACCACCTTTCAAGATTAACCTCAGGAGAAGCTCCTAAAGGAATAGCGGATGATCTACCAGATGCATACTTGTTTAACCTGGAGATAGCACCAGAATGGGCTAAACCAATAGTCCCTATTCTGACATACGGACCCAAGAATCCTAGGATAAAGATCAAAGAAGGAGAGATTACCAAATCTCAGAGATATCAAATCATAACAGGAAGCATATATAAACTGGATAATCAAAAGATTCTTGCTTGTTGTGTAGATGAATCAGAACATGCAAATTGGTTGCAATTAGCACATATAGGTGCATTAAAGCAACATCATTCGAAACATCGAACATTACAGACTCTGCATAGATTAGGAGTATATTGGCCTTCGATGGAAGCAGATGTCTACAAGTTGTGTAAAGAATGCCATGTTTGTTGTGAAAGACCACCAATAGAGCATGCTACATTATATCACGTGTCTCTCACACCAGACTGGAGTGAACCATTAGTGACATATTTGAGGACGAACACATTCCCTCAAGGAATGACCTTAGCTCGACAACGTAGTCTGGAGCAGGAAGCTCAAGACTATTCACTTATTGGCGATAATCTATACAAAAGAGGACGAGATGGATATCTAAGACAATGTGTTCATGAAAGCGATTATCTGAGCATACTAGAGACTGCACACCAAGGTGTTGCAGGAGGTCACTTTGGACCAGATAGGATAATCAAAGCCATCCTCTTTGCAGGATTATGGTGGCCCACTCTTCACATGGATGCTCATTTCTATGTAAAGAGATGTGATGTGTGCCAAAGAACTCAGTTTCCTACTCGCAGAGATGAAATGCCATTGAAACCCATGATGGGAGGACGTGCATTTTCTAAGTGGGGTATAGACTTTGTAGGACCCATTAACCCCCCTGCAAAAGGTACACATGCTGAATACATTATTGTTGCCACAGATTATCTTACGAAATGGGTAGAGGCAAAAGCCACAAAAAAGAATGATGCACACACAACTGCAAAATTCTTATTTGAAAATGTCTTTACAAGATATGGATTGCCTATAGAGTTAGTGAGCGATCGCGGAACTCACTTTCTAAACCAAGTCATTGAATATTTGTTACAAGATTTTATGGTGATTCACAAGAAATCCGCACCATATCATCCTCATGCCAATGGTCAGGCTGAAAGCACTAATAAGATCCTTTGTAACGTACTGATGAAACTCATGAACAACAAACGTTCAGATTGGGACAAACAGTTACATCATGCTGTTTGGGCATATCGAGTGGCCTACAAGACCGTACTCAATGCAACTCCCTTTCAAATGGTTTTTGGTCAGAATGCTGTGCTTCCTTTGGACTTCTTGATACCGACCCTTAAGGTTGCACAAGAACATCAGTGGACTGGCCATGAATTATCAGCAAGAATAATGGACTTGGAACGATTAGGAGAAACCAGGCTAAAGGCAGCAGCAGGAATATATGCAGCGAGGAAGCGACAGAAAACATCACCCAGATAACCCATGGCCATGTGTCAAGTAAAGTCAACTACTCACCCTAGCATAGTGGACAAGAGACCATTCATTACAGTTAGGCTAGAGCACGGCAACCCTTGCCAAGAGCTCAGGGCTTTAATTGACTCAGGTGCTGCGACTAGTGCGATTAGATGGTCCCACTATAAGGATTCAGGAATAGAAATGCGGCCAATTGAGGCATACCTCATAGGCTTAGGAGGCATGGAAACCCCTTGCATGTGTGAGGTGGACCTTCCTATCCTCATAAACGAAGTGACCTTGACAGTGAAGCTACTAGTGTGCCATGATGACGACCTGATAGAACCCCTAATCCTTGGCCAAGATTGGCTATACGATCACTCAGTGGACCTAAATCTTAGACAAGGCTCCTTACCGATTGGAACCTTAGAGCAGAAGCGAGTGATACCGCTTGAATTCCCTAACGGCATTCCAACTGAGGCTTGTAACCCTAGACCCTATGAAATACATGCGACGGAAGACCGGAAGATCTTGGGTCAGCTCAGTCACGTTACGTATACACCAACCCACTCGGGCTTGGCTATAGACAGTTGTCAAACAGAAAGACGACAGGAGATTTTCCCTGGGGCTTCCTGCAAACTAGAAGGGGTAGCTACCCAACTGCTAGGGCAGATGGACACAATCAACGGTCAGGTGGGTTGCATCAGCGGCCAAATGAGCACAACACCCTGCGGTGCTCATCCTTCCAAACTTTCTGTAGATTGGCCTAGATTAAAGATAAAGAACGAATCACTTCCTAATGGGCAGGTCACGCAAGTGTTGGATCTCCCTTCTTTTCCAAAGCAGAGTGTCCAATGGACCTCTCAAACCCAACCATGAAGGAGTCAACCACAACAGAGGAACCCAGACCGACGACACCACCAGACAAGGCAGAGAAAGCAGCAGTATCAACATCACAGAACAAGTGGCACGAGACAAATATGGGTGCCAAAAGGACAGCAACCATAGCCTATTGGCAATACTGCAGACAAGAACAGGACAAAGTTTCAAAAGAAGCAGAGTCAGTATTCAAAGTCCCCTCGATCTTCTTCTACAAGTACAAATACTCGACAGATTTGGATCGCCAAGAAGTATCTTATCAATCGACCCACACCCATGCAGATTTGGGTACCCAAACAATGTATTATAGCCCAACCCTCAAGCCATGTAATATATACCCCTCAGAAATCTTTTCATCCTTCAATACCACAAAACCCGATACCATCTTTTGTCCCTCAGAACAAACACACCATCCGCTCAAAAACTCTTAGGAAATGGATACCGAAACGTATCCAGACGTCTTCTTGTACCCCCTTATCTAACAATTCTCCCACCCTGTTTAAACTCCACCCTTGTAATAATTCACCCTCAACCAAACCTTGTATGAATTCATACACCAAACCCCACATCACTCATAATAAAAGCTCATCAAGAAATGTATGCATAATCTGAAGCATGTAGGCATCTAGAGACATGCATTAGTTTTGCAAATATTCATTCCATTAACCACCTCACAACACCTGGATACACGGGTTACACATCGGTTATGGAAAGGGATTGCGGTCTCACTTTAATGGGATCATAGTTAATTTCCATGCTAATGTGTTAATATTTTGTAGTAGATATTTTCCATTAGCTCGTCAATCATCATGCAAACTGAAGAAGGACCATCAGAAGCTGGCCCAAGCACACCAATGGCCAATATTGGAGAATTACTTGCGGAATCTTATCCGACGATGCAACCACCAGAGTTTCAAGGTTTTCCAGGACCCATGCCAATCGACAATCCTCCTAGAGGATACACTGAGAAGACTCATCATAACTCTCACTGGTTTCAAGGCCTAGCAGGACCCTTAGCAGACGCTGATTTCATATTTGAGGCCAATTTGGCATTTGATCTTCGCACATGGGCCAAGTACCAGTTCTTTTCAAGAGAATTTGAAGGACTGCAGAATACACAAGATTTAACGCACGTTTGGGCACGAGCAGGATTTACAGAATATTTTAGTAACCCTCTGCCTAAACCCGATTTTTACAGATGCTTTTACCTAGTAACCACCTTGACAGCTTCAGAGAACAAGGATCTACCCGGCACATTCATGTTACCATCCTTGGTAAATGACCCTCCATTCAGGAGGTTTTATTTGTCCAAAGATTTAATTCGTGCAGCTCTCAAAATACATGGAACACACACTCCGACGGAGAGAGAACGGCTAGTCCCAGAGCAGATGAAACGTGGTGACGTAACTAAGTGGGAGGATATTTTAGCTATAACCCCTGAGCTTTCCAAGCCATTGCGGATATGCATGCAGCATTTTGCTTTCCCAGCTCAGGATCGTTTTACCATGCCCCACAAAAGAATCTGGTTTGGATTATACTTAGCATGTACTGGACCTCAAACGGTTGATCTAGCTAGCTGGATAATTGATCAGCTCTATTTGGCACAACATAGATGGGAACGAAAGAAGGTAATCAATGGATGCTGCGCCCTCACCAGGATCATATATATGTGCTTGGCGTATGACTTACCAATTGAGCATGCCATGACCAGTGAGGAACTGAAAGCATTCAAAGGGACCACTAAGAAAGCTAGAAAGGCTAGCAAAGGCAGATCCGGAAAACGCATGAGAGGAACTATCCCGTGCTTACAAGTGCCAGAATCACCCTCACCACAACCATCTCTAGAGCAATCATCGACCACAGCCACTCCCACGGTACCACCAATTCGTATACGGTTATCAAGACCAGTTACGCCGGAGGGCACCACCAGTACTGTTGAACCTCAAGCAGCCACAACCCCAGAACCTACAACCACGACAGCAGAACTTCCCACCACCATTGGTGCGGAAGCTTTCTCTTTTCCAATACCACATTTAGAAGTAGAACAAACAACACCACTGGATCTAACTTTTGATTTTGAAATGCCCGATGCATTCTCCAATGAGTTCCAGTTTTCAGAAGGACAATTGTTTTCTCAAGAATTTGAAAGGCCTAGCTACCCTACCACACCCAGGGATCAACCACAAGGATAGATTGTGTCTAGCTCCGATGACGAAAGAACAACAACCGATGACGACGAAGGAGACGATGAAGCTAGCCAGGGAACTCAGGAATCCCAAGAGCATGAACAGACAGATGGCCAAGGCCAACAAACAGACACACATGGTGATACAAGTACCCATGAAGATGAAACTTACGAAGCAGCAGCTTACACACTGGCTATTAAGAAGCTGTATAGAACTATGGAAAAAGTTTGGGCACACAAAAAGCTGACTGAGGAAGAGAGTCAAGCCATAATAGAATAGGAACTTGTCACAGGCGGATTCGAAGACGCATACATCAAAGGATTCCGCGAGTTAGTCAAATTAGTAGGCTCCAACGAAGCGCTCAGGTACTTGCAAAGAAAGCCATTACCACAGTTTGACCCCTGCAGAGTACGACTACTTTCCAAGCCCGGCGAATACATTCGTGTACCAACAGGAGTACAATCTTCCGAACAAGCCAGGGAGGCATGCCTCGTCCCCGAAAGTTTGTTGGCAGCAGAAACCATCCTTGTAGATTCCCCACCCTGCGCTACTACTCTACTTACCTCAGTAGTAACTGAAGTACCGACCACCCCAACCACTCCTCCATCACCGCCCGTCCATCCAGCCTCCCCTCTTCACCCTCCTTGCCCCAGACCAACATTTTCATTCGCCGGTGGCGTAGCAGAAATCGTCTTTACGACCACTCAGCCCACAATTCCTGCACCCATTAGACCTAGTCTACCCCCTCACACATCCACCTTTCCATTCAACCCATTCCTCCATCCAGCTCTTCCATCCTTCCCCACAACTCCAAGACCCCTTTTCCCATTCCCACCGCCATTAACCTTCTCCCCAGTCTCACCTCCCCGACCCACCGTAACCCCTATTTTCCTTTTCCACCAAGCTGCACCAGCCAGCTCCCCTGTAGGGTACTCCTCAACCTTTGTAAATCCCATATTTACACCAGCACAAGCACCCACAGTCACACCCATATTCACGGTCACCGCACTGGACACGTCCAATGACATGGACATCTCACCACCCACTGCACCATCACTCACTTCATCACTCACGGCACAAACATATTTAGGCACCTCACAATTTTCCACAATCACCACAACATCCACCTTCCCACCCCCATTCCCCGTTCCCTTTGCATCTACACCCACTGCATCTTCATTTAGCACCCCATTAATACTATCACCCACGGTAGATAATGCATTTCGACAGATGTTCATGTGTATGACGCAAGTAAGAGATGAGTTCACATCTCTTGGCGATAATTATCAGCAGCTGCAGATGACAACCACTGACTTACAGTCGCAGCTTAATTTATTGTCTATTGAGAATGCCTCACTGAACACCCGATACCAGGAATTACGCGAGGCATATCACAAATTGGAACTAGAAGCGAAGAAAAGACCAAGGAAGCCACTACTGACCTGGATAACTTATTAAGAGCCCAAACAGTCTGCAACGCAATGCTAACACGAAACATGGGCTTACTACGAAGACACCTAGCAGCCGCCAAGGAAGAAAACCAGCGCTTACAAGATCAGAACCGAGAAAACTTAGAAGCAGCGCTCGACCACCCAGACCAACCACTCAGCCCTAGCCGGTTCAAAGCCATTCCCTCAGACTCGATGAGGATGCTGCTAGAAGATCATGTAAGACTGCTAGATGAATACGACCGCATGAACGAGGAGTTACAGAAACTCAAAGAAGATCATAAATTACTCCAGTTACGAGCACCGGCACACCAAGACATACCAACACCTGTGGACCCCTCTCCTGACATCTTAGAGGAACTCAATGCATTACGGGCCCAGGTATCAAACCTTGAGTCAAGGATTGCAGTATATGAAGCACCACCAAGGCCAGATTCCCCACCTGAGCTACCAGCTGAGGAAGAAACTGTCACCATCCCGGTGGAGGAAATGTTTGAAGAGACATACGAGCCACAACCCATTCCAGGCGGACGCGTCACGGCCGAAAGCCAGATGACTTACGAACTCCCGACCCCGCATGGATGAAGACTATTGAGGAACTTGGGACAACACACTCAGCTAGAGTAGAGGCACAATTACATGCCATGGCGATGATAGAAGAAAGAATTTTACAGTCTCCATTCTTTGCTCATTTGGCCCCGCGACGATACATATCTAGGCATGAGCTATAGTATAAATCGTATTTTATGTTAATGGCTGAATACCAGTTAGCCATTGAGAAAGAGACAGGTAAGAAACCATCGCATGCAACTCAATTCGAGGAGGATGATCTACCACTCGATGCGCAGCAAGGAGAGATCTATCAACCAGAGTGGCGAAAAGATTTACTACAGAAGTATCCAGAAATGATGAGTACATGGGTAAAGGCACCTTTGCACTTAAAGTACAACCCATGTTGGGGACCAGTACCACGACGCCGCTCCTGGACAGCCTTTGCTATTAAGATACAAAACAATAAGCAGTGCCAGGATTGGTTGAATTACCCCTATTTTAAGCCACCCATCGAATTACCAACTGTAGGCTACATGATGGCTATAATTCGCCACTGGTTCCCTAGATTAAAGCATATGGACGATATAGCGGTGCATATGACTGTCAAAATCTTTGACATGATGCAAATGATTTTTAAAGTCTTCCGACGCGTCAAGGCACCTCATGTAAACACCCCGGGCTTTGAGCATGGCAATTTCGACCTGGTATATGATATGAGTACAACGCCATCGCTACGGGTGTGTTATGCCTGGCATTGCAGAATAAAGTACCTACCGGCATGCTACAAGCAGACTTTCGAAGAGATGTTCACAACCGGCTTCTGGGAATACCATTGAGAGGTATTCATAAGCAAGTCTACACATTTATTACACTTATTTGCCTGTGAAGAAATGGTCTACTCCACACACTATTAGCTCCCACCACCGGAAGAACCGCAACCAATAGACTGGGAGAAACTCGAGGCCGATCTAGCCCGAGGCATTTGTATCTCCGAGCACACCCTTGCTCAAGACCTCCTATAGAACTATATCCGGCAAACCTCACAACAAGGTTCTGTCAGGGACGACAGAAGTGAGAGGGAGGGGGGTGTTGGAAGCATCCAGAGGCACAGATGACGCGGACGCATGTAACAACGGAGCAAGGAGCCAGTCGAATCTTTTTTCAAAGAATCATGTTTTAGAAATACTTTTCAAAGACCTCCAACAGTGATTTTCATCACTAATGTAACATATGTAACATATGTAACATAGAAAAAGCCTTTTCTTAATTTCTAGCTCCATTTTGTGCAAGCCAAGGAGTCCTCAAGCTTGAGGAGCTTAGGTAGAACAAGCGTATCAATTTTTGTTATTTTTAGACACCGTTTACCCTTCCAAATAGCATCTAGGACCTAATTTTTAACTATGCCGGTCACTAGATGTGAAACCGGTCAAAACTAGTCTAGAAACTATAAAAAGAGCTAGAGAGCTCATTTTTGAAGAGAGCTTGTTTGAGGTTAGAGTTCTATTGAGCTTGTAATAGTGTTCTTGAGTAATAGAGTTGATTTCTCACCTTCCATTGTGTCGTGCTTGTCTCTTCGTAGTGTGTGTGTATGTGTGTGTGCATTTCTATGCTTCTCACCTTCACTCTCACTTCATCTCACATTCACGATCTTCATATCACTCCTATCTCTTCCGCGGATTGACATTAAGGAGGTGGAGCTTCTTAACGTGGTTCTCACCATTGTGCTAGAGCAACAAACCACTAAGCTCATCTCTGTGCAAGAACTGCACGGACCAGCTATTGGTGGAGTTCCCCCCAAAGGATGATGAGACTTTAGCCTTTGCCAGAAACTCTGAACGCATCTTGTTGTGGAGGTCCTCATCGATGTAAAACGTCTGGTACCCAGGCTTGGAAGAAGCCTCCGCGAAGAAGCAATGACCAGAGTCTGCATAGAGAACATATAACACAGAAACAGGGAAATGCAGATAAAAAGCAAAGAGTGTGAGCCAGCCATAGCTTCCTTCCAAGAGGTTTCGAGAGGTTTCGAGAGGAACAATGAATCCTTTGCTCCCTTGCACCAAGTTTCCTTGACGGAAGCTTAAATCCTGAGAGACACTCTATAGCAGACGAACCCTCTGTAGAGGATGTGTCGTAAGTGACAACACGAATGGAGGGTACGAATTCACTGCACAAATGCCACTAGAACAATAGGACTCCACTCTGATTAAATCACAACGCAACATTCACTTAATCTCCTACAAAGGATGCAACAGAATGGAAACAAGTGCGTGCCACTTCTATCTGAAGATAGCGCTGCCAGGTTTGCAAAAGTTTACATGTCGGCATATGACGGTACTGAGACATAAAACTCAGTGCAATCTACTTCCATCTGATCCATCCTGCTACACATTCACGTTAACTCAGATATTTTGGCCTTGAGTTCTATTGTTTAATAAATTGGGCATCATCATAGATGCAAGTGGGTAATGTAATCATCCACCATGTCATTACATGCCTTAAAAAAATGTCGAACCAATTGCTGAAAGAGCCTCTCACTTTTCATTATTCAGCTTCATAGTTTTTGTCCTCCCGGGGGTTATCTTTGTAAAAGGCACTTTGCATCCTTCAAGAGGTTACTCCTCAAAGAGACCATAACTCTACATTGGTACATCCTTTGGCACTAAGTGCCCCTCATTGTATCTCAAAAAGATAAGATAGAACTATCTTTTGTGTGTGCAATTGTGGGTTGGAGGCTAGTTTAAGCCCACCCACAAAGTGATTCAGTTGTCGTGCCTACTAAAGCTATTTCGGTGTGCAACAGGCTACTCTAAGCCCTCCAAACCCCCTCCCTAAGGTGTCTTGTGCAAGAATAGGGCTAATCTAAGCCCCCCCCCTCTACCCCTCCCCAAGGATTTCTAGTGTGGTGCCAAGTTTTTCCACATCTTTTTTTATTGTTTTCTCGTACTTCTTTCACACCCAAGGGTCTTTGATAGTGTTTCTAAACACTTTATCCTCAAAGCTTTGTAATGACTAAAAGTGAAGGAAGCTCATTCTATGGCTAACTTCTTACCCTCTTCCACCCCTATGTTTATGCCTAAGGATGAATGCCTCAATGGACAAAATTACAATCTATGGAAAGATGTCATGCGCGCATATCTCTACACGAATCTCTTTCATGAGGTTGTAGACGGGTCAGACCCCAAACCCAATATGGATACCAAATTAGACAATTAGCATGTGTGGAATGTCAAGGACAAATGAGCTTTAGGTCAACTGTTACTTGCCTATGATGAACTGATGAAAGGACATATCACGGCCTGTAACACATCCCAGGATGCTTGGGATACATAGCCGCTTTCTATGAAGACAAAACCCCTTCAAAAATATATGCATTAGAGGCCGAGTTCCATAACTTGACCATTCGTCCAAATGACACAATTACCAAGGTCATCGCCCAATTTGAGGACTACCAACGTAAATTAGCACTATGTGGTAGGCAGATTTCTAGTGAAGACATGGTCATTCAGCTTCTTAAACTCATACAACTTTGTATAATCACGAACAAGTCTTAACTTGGGAAGAGGTTTGATCCTTCACGACTCACGAGCCGAATTGACTTCCTCACAAGAGTCTGTCATGAATGGCAAAGGCCCATTCAATAAGGGAAAAACCACAAGTCATCATACTAGCAACGGATCTAAGCAAGGATCACATAATTCATTGAAGAAGTTCACCTGTAATTTTTGTGGCAAATCAAGACACTTAGAAAAGTTTTGCTACAAAAAGAAACAATCGTCGAAGGCTTCTATGTCTAGGCAAGCATCCAAAGGATCCCAACATAGATCCCACTGCTCGAGTGAGGAACTCTTCATCTCCATAGAAGCCAATGCACTAGTTACTTCTAGCTCCCCGCATGAGTGGATCTTTGATAGCGGAGCTACCTCCCATATGTGCAAAGACAAGGACTCCTTTCAAGAACTTGAAGAGCACACAGGAGAAGTCTATCTTGGCAACAACAAAAGCTTACCAATCGAAGGAAAAGGGAAAGTTCAAATTACCAACAATCAGGGGGAATGCAAGTCTTTATCCAATGTTCTCTTTGTCCCAAATTTATGTATGAATCTACTTTCCATCAAGGCCATTACAGATCAGGACAAACAAGTATGGTTTGATAACACCTCAGTTAAGGTAGTTGATCCCCATACAAAGGATATCATTGCTCAAGGTATTGAAGAAAGGGCCTCTACTGTAGAGATATCAAGCTCAACATGTGATGATCCAGGATGACACGTACCAATTTTTTGTTTCTCTGACATGTATAGTGGTCACGCCGGTATATGTCAGGGATACTTCATTGAGCTTTATTAGATTTATCTACCGAGAGTGATGGCACATTTGTTTCTTGCCATCTCACTCATTCGCGGACATTAGGTTTTTCCTTATGTACTGGTCTTTATATATTGCACTAGTTGTATTCTTGTTTTTTAGGTCATTCTTGTACATTCCTTTTATGTAATAGAAGAAGAAGAAGAAGATCATTCTTCCTTGCCTCAACCTATGTGTGTGCTTCTCCTTGAGAGTGAGAGTGTGTGGGTGAGCTCTATTCCTTATCTCGTTCCTCATGACATGGTATCAGAGCCAGCGTGGCTGTAGAGAGCTCGTGGAGAAGGCGACGGTGAAGACTACGCGGCAAGGCGTGGAGAAAACGTGATTTCACAAAGGGCCTCCATTTGCTACAAAAATCACCGTGAAGGTAGAAGACCTCAAAATATTTTCGAGAGTTATCCCTTTAGGTTCACTTGTTTTTGTTAGATCAAAGTTTCGGAGCCATCTCGATCTCTGTTTCGAGTTCGCAAGGTGGGGCACACAAAAAAACCAGGTCAGTTTTAGAAACCTTACCTTGCCTTGTGTTTGGCAACACCCATATATTCTAGATTCAGAATTTCAAGCGATTCCATGTATTGTTGATACACGAAAACTGTGTTTTTCTGAGATCAAATTGTCATGTCATAGTGCGACAGTGTTCAAGCAGAAGTGCTGCTTGTAGTGTGTTGCGGTGTTGTGAATTGTTGCAGAAATGGCAAATGCAGATGGAATGAGTCAGCTTATGAGTGATAAGTTGGACAAGAACAACTTTCATGCTTGGAGATTCAAAATGACAAATTTCCTTATGGGAAAAGGCTACTAGACGTACATCGAAGGAGAGAATGAAAATACTCCGCAGTTACCAGAAAGGAATCGGACTGCAGAACAGTTAAGAGCATATGAGGAATGGAATCAAGGAGCACAAAAGGTAATGTATTGGCTATCTGTTAGCATACAGGATAGCATGATTGGACACATACAGGATGCCAAGACTCCAAAAGAGGCTTGGAACAGTTTGTTCACTTTGTACAAGACCAATACAAAGGCACGGAAATTGCAACTCAAGAACGAGCTGCATACATTGGAGAAAAAGAGCATGTCGGTAAGTGACTACACTCTAAAAATCAAAAGCATATGTGAGTCACTTGAATCTATTGGCATGAATGTAGATGATGATGATAAGGTGGAAGTGTGCCTTCCTGGTTTAGGAGCTGCATATAAGCAGTTCAGAACTTCTATACAGACCAGAGAAAATATTCCAAATTTTGCTGATTTGGTCTCTATGTTGATCATTGAAGAAAAGAATCTTGGTGAGGATTCAAAATCCCAAGGAAAGCTCAGTTCTGAGCAAGTATTCTACTCTGGCAGAGGAAGAGGCAGAGGTAGAGGTTTTGGAAGTGGAAGAGGAAATAGTAACCAAGACCAAGGTCAACAACAGAATCATGCAGGAGGGAGAGGACAATTTCGAGGCAGGGGGAGCCAAAGAGGTCGCAAAAATTTCCAAAGAAATGATTCAGGTAATGATAGTAAAGGATGCTGGAATTGTGGTAAACCTGGACACTTTGAACGTGATTGCAGGTTAAAGAATCAAAATAATAGAAGGCAGCAAAACAACTATGCATCCGCAAGTGCAGATGATTCTGAGAAGTTGTTTATGGTTCAACATCACATGATGAATACGATGTCTGCTGGTGTTTCAAAATCGAATGATAATGTCTGGTATGTTGATTCAGGTGCTTCAAATCACATGACCAGTCATGCATAATGGTTTATTAGTTTGCAGAAAATGCTAGTTCCTGGATATGTTGAAATAGGTGATGACACATCGCATCCTATTGAGCACACAGGAAACATAGCATTGTCTATGGAGGACGGAAAGGTAAAACATCTCACTGATGTGCTGCATGTTCCAAATATAACGAAGAGTCTGGTTTCTGTTGGACAAATGGTTGACTAGGGATTACAAGTCAGGTTCAATGCTGATGGATTATATGTAGAAGAGTACAAGGAAGATGGACGATTGGTTGCCAAAGGAAACAAAGTTGGTAGGATGTTCATCTTAAATGTGAAGATTCCTGAAATGAATGCCGCCATGTTTGTGAAAGGTGCAGGAGTTATTGCAGATATAGAGATATGGCACAAACAGATTGGACATGCAAACTTGCGAAGGCTGAAACTGATGCAGTCAAAGGAGACTGTCCATGGACTACCAAATTTCAAAGTTGCAGAAATGCAAAAGGTATGTGCACCATGTCAATTTGGTAAACAATCAAGAGCATCATTTCCACATGACAAGCATGTTAGTGAGAATGTACTAGAAGTAGTACATACAGATGTTTGGGGTCCAGCAAAGACCACATCTATGGGTGGTTGCAGCTTTTATGTTACTTTCATTGATGACCATACACGCAAAGTATGGGTATATTTCATGAAAGAGAAGAGCGAGGTGTTTACTCACTTCCAGAATTTTAAAGTTATGGTGGAAAAGCAAACAGGGAAGTACATTCAAACATTAAGATCTGATGGAGGAGGTGAATACATGTCAAATGAGTTCAACAGTTTTCTAAAAAATCATGGAATTCGGCATCAGTTTTCATGCAGGTACACACCACAACAGAATGGTGTTGCTGAACGCAAAAATAGACATATTGCAGAAATAGCAAGAGCCTTGATGGCTGAGAAGAGCATGCCTCATTGTTATTGGGCAGAAGCTGTGCATACTGCTGTATACATCATGAATAGAATTCCGACTGCTGTTGTACATCAAGTTACACCTGAAGAGAAGTTTACAGGTAAAAAGCCAAACTTATCACATCTGAAAGTTTTTGGTTGTATTGCATATGTACATGTTTCAGATGAGTTGAGGACAAAGCTTGATCCGAAAGCAAAAAAATGTGTCTTCATTGGATATTCCCTTGAGAAAAATGGGTACAAATGTTATAACCCACTCACACGACAGGTGAAGGTGAGCAGAGATGTGGTATTTGATGAAAATGTCAAGCTTCTATGCAGATGCCAAAGAAGGACTGAATCTTGAACCAAATGACAAAGAAAATGCTGAAAAATCTAGTGCAGAATCTCAAGTTTTGAGTGGACCGGATGCATCACCAAGCAATAGCTCCAACTCAAATCCATGGAGTGGAAGATTGCGTGGAAATTTCAGTCCAGCAAATTCACCAAATACATCAAAGAAAGGTAAAGAAAAGCTTTCTGCTGGTAGTAAAACAGGTGCAAGTTTTGCAGACGTTAATGGAGATTCAAGCGGTTCAGAAAAGAGTCTTGATGAGGAACTTGGATTGCCCTCTGTGAAGACTCCAGGGGTAAGAAGGGCACATGCAGATGATACAAGAAGAAGTGATCCAGGACCAAGAAGATCTGGGAGGATGTGTAATTCAGTGCAACGATTGACATATGATAGTTACATGGCTTGCCATGGTGCCTACATGACAAAGGTAATACAAGATGTTGAACCTTCTTGTTTTGAAGATGCAATTGGTAATGCAGATTGGGAAAAAGCTATGGATGAGGAGATGGCTGCACTTTATGGAAATGATACATGGAAGCTGGTTCCATTGCCGCAAGGAAAGAAATCCATATGCTGCAAATGGGTTTACAAGGTAAAGCATAATGCTGATGGTAGCATAAGCAGGTATAAAGCACGATTGGTAGCTAAAGGTTATGCACAGACATATGGCATTGATTATGAGGAAACATTCAGCCCTGTAGCTAAAATGTCTACTGTCAGAACACTTGTTGCATTAGCTACAGCAAAAGGATGGACTTTGCATCAGATGGATGTGAAGAATGCTTTCCTACATGGTGAGTTACAGGAAGAAGTATATATGGACCAGCCACAAGGATATGAAGATTCAAAGCATCCAGAATATGTTTACAGGTTGCAAAAGGCTTTGTATGGACTGAAGCAGGCTCCGTGTGCATGGCATGCAAGGATTGTTGATTACTTAACCAGTATTGGGTTTTCTATGTGTGATGCAGATCACTCACTATATGCAAGGAAGGCTGATGATGGCATCACTATTGTGGCTATTTATGTTGATGATCTGATTGTAGGTGGTGATAATGAAGAAAGCATTAAAGAGGTAAAGAAACTTCTTATGCAGGAATTTGACATGAAAGGTCTTGGTGTGCTGCGCTATTTCTTGGGCATTGAGTTTATACATACAGAAACATGTATATGGATGTCGCAAAGGCAATATGCCTTGAATATGCTACAAAAGTATGGTATGGCTGATTGTAAGCCAATTTCTATGCCTTTAGATCAGAATTTGAAATTGGATACTACATCAGGTGAAGCATTGGAAAATGCTACTATGTACAGGAAAATTGTGGGAAGTCTTATATACCTTACAATTACAAGGCCTGATTTAAGATACACTGTTGGACTTGAAAGTCAATTTATGTAGGTTCCCAGGAAGCCACATTTGGATGCTCTGAGGCGCACTATACATTATGTGAGTGCTACTTTGGATTATGCATTGTTTTATGAAGCTGGTGTAGATTTGCAGGTTCATGGATACACCGATGCACATTGGGTTGGTAGTACTCCAGATAGAAGATCTACTAGTGGCTTTCTTTTCTCACTTGGAGGTGAAGCTATTACATGGAGCAGTAAGAAGCAACCCACTATTGCTTTGTCGAGTACAGAGGCCGAGTATAGAGGTGCTACAATGGCAACATGTGAGGCATCATGGCTGGAGATGTTACTTGCAGATTTAGGTGTGGAAGTGCAAAAGCCTATCACTATCTATTGTGATAATCTTAGCAGCATATAGTTAGCACGGAACCATGTTTTCCATGCTAGAACAAAGCATATCAAGGTACATTATCACTTCATCAAAGAGAAGGTATTAGTAGGTGATACTGACCTTGTTTATGTGAGAACAGATGAGCAGGTTGCTGATATTTTCACCAAAGCACTTGGAACTGAGAAGTTGAAGAAATTTCGGAAGATTCTTGGATTACAGGATATGGCATTGAGCTTGAGGGGGAGTGTTAAGATATCAAGCTCAACATGTGATGATCTAGGATGACACGTACCAGTTTTTCATTTCTCTGACATGTATAGTGGTCACGCCGATATATGTCAGGGATACTTCATTGAGCTTTATTAGATTTATCTACTGAGAGTGATGGAACATTTGTTTCTTGCCAGCTCACTCATTCACGAGCATTAGGTTTTTCCTTATGTACTGGTCTTCATATATTGCACTGGTTGTATTCTTGTTTTTAGGTCATTCTTGTACATTCCTTTTATGTAATAGAAGAAGAAGAAGAAGATCATTCTTCCTTGCCTCAACCTGTGTGTGTGCTTCTCCTTGAGAGTGAGAGTGTGTGGGTGAGCTCTCTTCCTTATCTCGTTCCTCGTGACATCTACAAGCTATCTTGCTTTGTATCCAAAGAATCAACCTCAAGTTTGTGGCACCAAAGATTTGGACACACTTCTTACTTATCAAAAATCTCTTCATCCCAACTTGTGAAGGGAGTGCCAAAGTGTAGCTCAGTGATGAGTAGCACCTCCTTTAATGTCAATCCGGGAAGACGTGAGGATGGTATGAAGACCTCGAGCAAGTGGAGGCACAAGTGCGTGAGTGAGAAGCACACAAACATGCACACACATACACACACACGCGCACACACAACAAGACAAAGAGTGAGAAGCAATGGAGTTCTTAGATTACTTTCAAAAAGCTCATACAAGTTCAAAACTATTACAATCTAACCTCAAAAATGAGCTCTCTAGCTCTATTTATAGTTTTTGACTAGGTTTTGGTCGTGTCCAGACCTAGTGTCTGGCCTAGTTAGAAATTAGGTTCTCTACCCTATTTGGAGGTTCAAACGAAGTCTAAAAAATGTGAAAACTGATAGGTAGGTACTTCTAAGGCTCCTCAAGCTCAAGGACTCCTTGGCTTGCACAAAATGGAGCTACAAAAATGGGAAATGGTATTTACAATGATTGTTAGTGATGAAAATCACTGTTTTTGTAGGGATTCTACTAACATTTGGACATAGATTTCCTTGAGCTCCCTACTTGCTCCTTCTTCTTGTGGGTCCACTTCTTGATATGCGTTAGTGTCCTGAAAAAATATTGGCCTACTTGCCAGATCGTCGTTGACTGCTCTGTCTGCTTGTGCTTTCTCTTCTCTCTGACTCCCTTCGTACGCTTCCTTGCCTTGTGAGTCCTTCAGTTCCAACACCCCCCCCTCTCGCGTCTGTCGTCCCTGACAGACCCTTGTTGGGTGGGTCGTTGGATGTAGTACTCTACAATGTCTTGTGCCAAGTGATGTTTTGCAATCCGCAACCCTTTGGCCAAGTCCGTGAGTAGAGCATCCCAATCTACCGGCCCGGGAACCTCTGGATGTGGTATACGTAACTTTTCTGAATGAAGAGCTTGTTCCACTGTAAACAACTGCAATAAATGTGATGGTCTGGGAATGAATATCTCTGAGTGATATTCCCAGAATCCCGTGACAAACATTTCTTCAAACGTCTGTTTGAAGCAGGCTGGTAGATACTTGACATTAGGGGAAAAAATGAACCCTCTTTGGGCCTTTTAGATTAAGGGCTGATTAGTGATCCACCAATGAGAGAAGAGCAGTGGACACAGTCTAGTTTCTTAATTGACTAGACTAGGCATAGGCTTCCATGGTTTTTTCTTAGTCAAAACCTTGCAAACAGCCCCAAATCATGGTTTTTGCTAGCGTGAGTGGTCTCGAAGACCTTTAGAATGCTTATCCATCGTTGGATGGCCTAGAAGATCCTAGGGCTTAGGTCCTTTTGCAAAAGTCAAGGAGGGATGCAATCTTAGCCTTTGAGTGAAGCTTGAATCGTGTGGTAGGCGTGGATATCCACTAAAAAAACGTGCCTTTTTTTTCTAGCCCTTAGATCAAGGCTCTCATCTAATGGTTGAGGTTGGCCCACTTTGAAAAGGCGCCATTTTTCCTACACTCTTGGATTAGAGGTTGATCGGACGGATGACAGAAGATGGTGCATTCGGTTCTAACTGATCTTCATCTCATCCCTTAGATCTAAGGACAATCTGACGCCTCTCATAGCTTCCCAATGAGGCTCAGCCCCAAATGCGGGTGCTCCTTGGATCTGAAGATGATCCAACGACTGGAATATGTCTAGAAGCCTTGCTCAGCCCCGAATGCGGCCGCCCTTTAGATCTAAAGAAGATCCAAGGGCCTAGATCTTTGCAGAACACTTGCAAACTACGGGTCCCTCCTCCCACGAAGCAGCCATGATTAGAATTCTTCCACAGTGAATTTGAATTTGAGCCATCGATCTTAGACATCGAACGGCTACGGTTTAGTGGAACTATAGAGCTTGAAAATACCACTAGTGGTTTGGAGTTTCCCCTTAATCCCAAAAAAATCAATTTTAATCCCTAAAAATTAGGGATCCTTACAAGGCCCATCTAGGGCTCACTTTTTCCCCTAATGATACGCGCGTGCCATGCATATACAACATTGATAGATGGGGTTGCGCTCATGTCGTAGACAAGGTCCTGATTTCCTTCATTAAATCCAAGAGATGATAGATGAGGTGCCTTGACATTCTTGAAAGTCCTGAAGGTGACCAACATGAGTTCAAAAATTTTCAAGCACATTTGGGCCATGACATCTGGTACATTTTTAAACCTGACTCCCCAGTGCCGAATCGTCGAAATCATATATCCTATGGTAGGTTGGCCTTTAGGTGGTGCTAGGTAGACATAATTGAGCCATTTTTTGCATCCTCTGGTTGTCAACACCATTTTTGTGTATTCCGGCCATGACCTTCTTCGAAAAACAGGGCAGTAGCAGGGGTTGTATGTGATATACAAAGGCATGTTATTCCATGTTCTTACCATCTCAGGGTAGGTTTCCAAGAGATGAATCCTCCACGTAGGTTGATATATGTTTCCCTGCTTGGCACTAGTTGGGATGTCATCCAGTGCGAACTGTGTAGCCGAGGTTGGTTCTTTGGAGGTGTGATGCTTGATTTCCGCATTGTAGTCTGCCATTAAGACACAGAAAGGGACATACAAGTCGTTGGAAGGCCCGATCCACCTATGATGTGAGAGGTTTCTAAAGTATTCTGATTTTATAATAACCTCTTCCAACCGTGACATTGATGCTATCTGAACTGATACTCTGTCATCGTGGGTTGTGGCTACCTTCTCTAACTTCTGCATCCATTCAGGAGCCTCTATCTCAATGGTGTCCCTGCCCTCTTCGGTTTGCTTGCCTCCTGGTGCAGGCATGGGCACGTATGGATCTTTGAAAGTTTCCTCTATCTCAATCGGCACTAAGTCTTCAAGCTCGGGCTCTACAAAAGGAGAGGGTTGCCGCTCGTATTGCATGACTTTATTGCGTAATTCTTCGAGTTCTGCTTTGAGTTTTGCAACTTCTTCAGATGTGTCGACGGCGGGTGTGACTATGGTTGGTGGCTCCTGCTTAGTTGCCAGTTGCTTTAGTAGGTCATCTCTTTCTCTTTCTAATGTGGCATGAGCCTCCAAGAGGTCGGCATGGGTTTCCAACACCATTCGCATATTCTCTGAGGGAATGGCCTTGAATTTTTCTGGGTCGATTTCCTGTGGGGAACCCTCCATTGCGGCTTCCAAGTTCTCTTCATTTTGTTTTTGTAGCCTTTTATTCTCCTCGAGTGTCGTAGACATGTGCTTTCGTAGGAGGGCCAGGTTGCATCTAAGCTTGAGATTCTCCATTATCTCAGAGTGTAACAATTCATCCATGTGTTGTCTTTTCTCTGCATCTGATTGGGGTGGATTGGCTACAAACTGCTTGTGTTGTTCTTGTAAAGTGGTATACTGTTGTTGTAGTGGCTGCTTTTCCCTTTCGAGATCGATGAATCGTAATTGAAGTTCTTCATGGCTTTGAAAGAGTCGCGTATGTTGGTCATCAAGATGCTGATAGTGCTGTTGTAGTTGCGACATACTCTGATACATATTGTTAAATACATTATTAATGGGGGTGGATGCGGGAAGGGTGTTGAATGCAGAGGGAAAGGGGAAGGGAAAGGGAAGTGTGGATGCAGTGCTAGAAAATGGTGAAGTGGGTGGTGGGGGAATGGGAGAGGGTGGATGCATGGGGGGAGGGAGCGGTGCGGAGGTGGGTGATATTTCCATGAAATCAAAAGTGGGTGCAGTAGTGGGGTTGATTGTGAATATTGGAATTGTGGGTGAGGTGATAGTGGTGAAAGTGTACAGTGGTGTGTGCAACTGTGAATATGAACTGCTCGGAAGTGTGATTGGGGGAATGATGTTTTCCGTGACTGTGGTTAGAATTACGGTGTGAGTGGTCATATCTACAAGGGGTGTGGAGATAGGGTGTGTGGGTTGGCTGACAGTCTGTGCTTCGGTGTGGGTAGTGGACTCGGAGGCGGTGATAGTAGTATGCCAGTAGTGGGAGGTGAATGTGGTGGAGTTGGAGGCAGAGGTGGCAAAGGGGGTGACGGAGGTGCACTTGATATATGGGTCTCCTCGGTATCCTGAACAGTGTGTGCGGTGCCCGTGGTTGTGGATGTGCCTTGTGGTTCAGATACTAATACATTCATCTGCTTCCCTGCCCGAGGGGGGCGTCTGCCATATCTGCGCTCCGTTCTTCGTGCTTGTGCAAGGGCGGTATGCACCATTTCAGGGATGCCTATAACCTCAGATATCATGTCAAGGGTGGCACAATATTGCTCGTTGATGCCTTCCTCCTCAAGGATCTAATTCATAAGGGCCTTGCCTACTGCTAGGGACAGTCTATGTTGCTCTTGAGCTCTGTTCATGGTGTGGTAGAGCTTTTTCAATGCTTTCGTATAAGCTGGGGCCCCTTCAAGTACCTGTAGAGCTTCCTGATCATATTCCTACTCTTCTTCATTTGATTGCTCCTCGTGTTCCTCCTCTTGTTCTCCTTCTTCTTCCCCCTCCACATCGACGACATCTGGTTGTCTGGGCTGGGGTTGGTATGTAGCCATTTGTTGCCCACTAGCTTGTTCTGCCTCAACTTCTGCATTAACAGCATCGATGATTCTGGCTACCTCCTCATCAGTTAGGTCTTCTAAAGTGAATCCGTGAGGAAACTCTAGGTCGGTTGGTACGGGTGGGAACACGAGAATATGTCCGTCAGTGCTGTGCCTTGGTAATCTTATAGTGAAGGGTCGCACCCGCCTTGGAAGTCGTGGAGTGGTCTCTGGAGTGAATGTCACACCACGAGCTTGTGCACAGGGCATTTGAATGACGCCTCTCATTTTCTTGGATGGTGGCCCTGCGGAGGATAATCTGTGCTGAAACTCTTGTACCCTAGTCCAAATGAGTGCCCTTTGTACTGGTACATCATACACGAAGCATCTATACACAATCCTGGTCAAAGCACAACATCCGTACAGTACAGACTTTTGTTTTTTATACCACCTTTGATGAGCTAAGTGGATTTGGTCAATAATCCAGTGAGGCATGTTGATTGTCAAATCAAAAGCATCAGCCAAGTATAAACTAAACCATATCTTCTTAGGTGGCATTGTGAACCTTTCTTGGGCGGGAAATGCAAAGTGCTGCATGACCATTCGCAGATGAATAGCGATTGTAGGCGTCATTGCCACCATGTCTTTTAACTTTGTCAGATTCCTATTCTTCATATTGTCGGGGACCATAGTCTCTTTCTCCGTAGGAATGTGCATACCTTTCATGTCAAGAGCTTCTCTTACCAAGTTGATAGTCAATCTGAAACGCTTCAGCTCATTGCCCCTTGTGAGAGATGGAAGGACAAAGGTGTTGTACCCCTTCTTGTCTTTGCTCGGAGTGAGCATGCTAATCAAATAAGAGCACCTTAGAAAATCGGGCTTTGGCAATTGGAATTTAAAGTACTCGTAGAGTCCTGCCTTCTTCCATATAGGTTTCAGTCCTTCATTGTTCTGTAGTCTCTCAAATTCTCTGGTGAAAAAATGATATCTGCCCCAGCGCCCATTGAATTCTATCTCGGTCTCCCACATGTAAGTACCTTCTCCTAGGGGTCCAGCGACATCACTGAACCAGTGTGAGTTTTTGCTGACCGGCATTGTGTGCCCTTGTGGAGGATTCTGAACTGGTATGGTGTGTAATGCCCTCAATGCCATTGGGCGTTCTTTCAATTCCTCCTCAATGGGAAGACTTTCAATGTCCACGACTTCGGGGCTCGTGCCTGCCTAGAAGCTAGTTCCTGCCATATCCGCCATGTTACTTCTTGCCTCCTGATTCTGTGAGAATATAGAAGCATGTGTTAACATTGTAAAGGAAAAGATAGAACCATTTTTGTCCCCATTACAACATTATCATGAGGTTGGGGAGAGATTAGGGGGTTATTAAGTGCTCGGTGCTTGTGTGTGTAGTTAGGAATTGGGTAGACCTAAGAACTAAGTGGAATGATGAAGTGTGAGAGTGACATAGTTAGTAGGTGGACATGGATTTACAACTGGGGTCCGGGGGTTTATTACAAGTTTTAGGTTGCCAAATGTAGTGGATGGGCTTTGATCTTGGTTTTGTGGAGACTCTAAAGAGTTGGATATGGGTATCTACTCAAGAATGAGGCTTTTTAGGGGCCCATTCACGAGTGATTCTACTTTTGCGCATGGAAGAATATGTGTCCGTGCTTGATGTGTAAGACTGGGCCTCAGATGTTCGAGTGAGTGAAACATGTTGTACCGGGTGTGGCCTTGGTGTGGCTATTTGAGCCCGCAAGCAAGCCTTAGGCACCCAAATTTGTCGTGATTGTGGGCTGGCCTTCATCGACTTCTTGGGTATCCAAATAGACTTTACTTTCGAAGAAGACTTTATGAAAGACTTCTTATTAGTGTCGTGTTGTTGACTAATAATAAGAGGTTTTGGCCATGGGATTGGCCTGGTGGCAATAGGGTGTTCGCCTTTCCGCATCCATACTTTTTTCAACGGCTGAAGCAATCTGCTTTGCTCCTTTTTTTTGCCTCCAGTATAGGTAGTGTTCTGCTTCTTCTGTGTTTGATCTGCCTTTGGTTGCTGCATCCCTCTGGTCTTTGGGCAAGAAGGGCGTGCCGTCTTATCCTTGACTTCGTTGTTAAAAAAATCCTCTTTCTGCATCATACAGTTTTGGACAAGAACAGCATTTTCAACTTCATGTGCGCCCCTGGAAGGACCAGGAGTTCATGCCTTACCTAGTTCCTTGAGTGCCTCATTTCCCAATTCAATTGTAATTCGACTATGATTTACCCATACCTGAAGAAGTCCGCTTCTTAGGTTTAGGTTGACTGCATGATCATAGATCCAGTCCTGGCCCAAGATAAGAGGCTCAGTGAGGTCCTCATCTTGACACACTAGTACTTTGACTGCCATTACTTCATCTTAAATGGAGATGGGAAGATCTACTTCGCCCATGCAAGGGGTTTCCACACCTCCCAATCCTATAAGATATGCTTCTATAGGATTGACAGTTAGTTTCAATTCTTGACAGTAAGACAATTTGACAGCACTAGTGGCTGCACCTGAGTCAATCAAGGCTCTTACAGTCCTTGCACCCTTTCCTTGTTCTATATCTAAGGTTATAAAAGGACGTCGATCAATTATCCTATGAGAGCTGCTACCTAAAACTTCACACATAGCCACGTGATATCCTTGATCTGCATATGCATCTGGCCTAGGTTGCTCTCTGCCTTGTCTTCTTAGTTTCATTCTCCGTATGCGCTCTAAAGCTTCTGCTTGGGCTTCTTCTCGAATTCTCTTTTCTTCTTCTTTGCGTTTCTTAGTAGTATTGAGTCGACTTAGCATTTCCTCTGTGAGAGGTTCCTGATACAACTTGACTCTACATCCGCTAATCTAGCTCGGGAGAACATCACCTTCTAATGTGGCTAGTTGTACTGCTCCACTTGTCGAGATTCTATTAATGATCAGGGGTCCGTAGCCTCGTTTCTCTAGTTTCCTCGCATGTTGTCTCAAGGTGTAGACTAGTACTAGGTCGCCAGCCTTCAAACCTTTATCTTTAACATGGGCATCAAAGTATGCCTTGTTGGAGTTAGACGTCTGCGGAAGCACGCGAACAGCAGAAGGAAGAAGAAGAAGCTTGGAGCACAACACACAAGACTGAATGTATTACTAGAGAATGTACAAAGATAAGTAGCCCATTAGGGCAATAGGCGTATATACAAGCCGGGGGAAAAAAACCTCCTAAAGAGGGAAAAAAGTGCCCCGGCAGTCCTAGAGTGTTCACACACATCACTACCTAAATATATCAACAAATCCCCCCTGGGAGTGATGCGGTGAACAAGGAGCTGGCACTCATGTATAAGGAAGTGCCAAGCTATGTGGAAATCACTCCACAAAAGGAAGTAAGCCCAAAGCTTTGCGGAAAGCTTCAAACTTCTCCCTAGGCAGAGCCTTCGTGAAAAGGTCTGCAATGTTCTCCTGCGTGGGCACATATGCTAAGCTGATCTCCCCAGCAGAGAACCTCTCCCTGACATAGTGATAATGCACCTCAATGTGCTTAGTGCGAGCATGGAACACAGGGTTCCTCGCAACTGCCAATGCGCTTTGACTGTCAGTGAAGATGGTGGTGGCAGAAGACTGGCCAACACCCAAATCAGCCATAAGGCGTCTGAGCCACACACACTCAACAGTCGCTGTGAAAGCTGCCCTATACTCAGCCTCACAACTGGAAGTGGCCACAGTAGGCTGCTTCTTGCTCAACCAAGACATACATGAGCTACCAAGCATGAAGCAAAAACCACTGGTGGACACACGAGTGTCATAGCAACCAGCCCAATCTGAGTCAGAAAAAGCATGCAAATCTGGCGGTAGTGATCCCCCCTTGGGATAAAACAACCCAAGTAGCCGAGTACCACTCAAGTAGCGAAAGATGCGCTTAACCGCTTTCCAATGCGTGACTCCTGGGCAATGCATGAACCTGCTCATTTGTGAGACAGCAAACTGAATATCTAGCCTAGTAATGCATAAGTAAATCAAGCATCCAACAGCCTGCTGATAGAGAACAGCATCAAATGCATCTCCAGCATCATGAAGACTCAATCGTAAACCTGTCTCCATAGGAGTGGCAATAGGCTTACTGTCTTCAAGGCCAAAACGCTGCAATAATGTGTCAATATATTTCGTTTGACACAAAGCCATTCCACCATCAACATGCATAAACTGAATGCCCAAATAGTGATGCAAATGCCCCAAATCAGACATCTCAAATGAGGCATGCAAATCAGCCTTAAAATCAGCAATATGTGTCTCAATAGGACCAGTGAGCAGCATGTCATCAACATAGACAACAATGATCAGAAGCACATCATTAGCACGCTTAACATATAAGGTGCTTTCAGTTGGACTGTTCTCAAAACCATGTGCAATCAGATAGGCATGTATCTTCTCATACCAAGCACGTGGTGCTTGCTTTAGACCATATAACGCCTTCTTTAACCTGCACACCTGGTTTTCATGCCCTTTCTGCACAAAGCCACGGGGCTGAAAAACATACACTTCTTCATGCAAGTCACCATTCAGAAATGCTGTTTTAATGTCCAACTGATGTACATTCCAACCATGATGGGCTGCAAGTGCACAAATGCTCCGAACAGTAGTCATACGACATGTAGGTGCAAAGGTCTCATCAAAATCAATGCCTCTTTCCTGTGCATAACCCTTTGCAACAAGCCTAGCCTTATACCTGTCAACTGTACCCTCAGGTTTACGCTTCAGCTTGTATACCCACTTAGTGCCAATGGCCTTCTTGCCAGGAGGCAAGTCACATAAAGACCATGTACCATTCTTCATTATAGTATCATATTCAGATTGCATAGCAGCCATCCAATTTTCTGAATTTTGTGCTTCATCAAAAGAAACAGGCTCATTCTCATCACAGAGACTAGATGCAGCCATAGCATAGCAATCTGATGCAAAGGAGGCACTATGAGAGCCTAAACGAGTACGATATGACAAAGGTGCATCTAATTTGCTGTCACGCAAAGTCTACACCAGCCATTTTGGCATAGTTTTTGCCTGCTCAATATCAGCTCTCTCATCAACAAGTGCATCATGTAAATCTGCATCAGAAATGGAATGATCTGCATCATCATATGAAACCTGCAAAGGCTGAGAAGTTGCCTCATTAGGACCAGCACTAGCCTGTCCACCTGTAAAAAGAGGCATCAAAGTATCATACATGTCTTTGGAGCTAACAGATGTCTCCTTAGTACATGAAAGCAATGGCTGAATAGCATCTTCCACAAAGACAACATCACGGCTAACCAGAATGCGTTTAGTCTATGGATGATACAGACGATAGCCTTTACTTTCAGAACTGTACCCAACAAAAATACATTTTACTGCCTTATTATCCAATTTTCTGTGATGTTGTTCAGGCACTAATGCATATGCCAAACAACCAAAAACACGCAGATGAGCAACAGATGGCTTGCGGTCATGCCAAGCCTCATATGGAGTTATAGACTGCAGTGCTTTAGTGGGACACCTGTTCAGTACATATGCTGCACACATGACAGCCTCAAGCCAGAAACTATGTGGTAAAGCCTGACTTTTGACCATGCACCTCGCCATCTCCATGAGTGACCTGTTCTTTCGTTCAGCAACTCCATTCTGTTGAGGTGTATACGGCACTGTACACTGGTGTTTTATCCCACGTTCAGCCAGAAATGCATTAAAATCTGAAGACATATATTCCCCCCCTGGATCAGAACAGAGGGTGCCCATTTTACATGCTGACAGATTTTCAACCAAAACCAAAAATTGTTTGAAGCACATGAACACTTCGGACTTTGCTTTGAGTGGATATACCCATGCATGCCTGGAAAAATCATCAATGAAAGTCACGAAGTAAAGGTAATTTCCAAAAGAGGGTGTCTGCATAGGACCACAGACATCACTATGTACAAGCTGTAATTTTTGCGTAGCCCGAACTGAACCATCTTTTGGAAAGGAAGAACGCTGCATTTTGCCCAAAACACAGCCTTCACAAACATGTTTTCCAGGTGCCTCAAGTTTGGGCAAAGAGGACACCATTTCAGATTTCTGTAGGCGTAATAAACTGGCAAAATTCAGATGACCAAAGCGTGCATGCCAAAGCTTTGCATCTTACATAGCCTGAGAATCATGAACTGCACATGCCGAATCATTCACAGATCTTTCATAGTCTATGAGCTTATACAGCCCACGACATAAAATGCCAGAAGCAATAATCACATCGCCATTTGAGAGATCATGGACTGTACACCTGTCATCAACAAATTTCACAACCAAGCCAATCTTGGCTAATGCAGAAACTAATAACAGATTCTTTTTGATCCCTGGCACAAATAAAGCATCTGACAAAGTGAAAGAACTACCATCAGCAGTAGTCAGAATGATCTTACCAACTCCCATAACAGGATAAGAGGAGTTATTGGCACATGTGACAGTATTCCCTGTAGGAGCAGGCTCAAGTGAAGAGAAGAAACTGCACTGCGAGGTAATATGTTTGGTCGCCCCACTGTCAAAGTACCAAACATCTGAGTCTACTGCAGACATGCACTGATCATGAGAAGATGGGTCAAAACTGCAGACAGTAGTAAATGCCCATTCTTCTTCCTGCACAAGATTTGCAGACTCTGTTTTTGGTGTAGAGGCCTCTGCAACAACCATTCCAGCCTCTTTCTTCTTTGCCTCTTTAGCAGCCAGTTTTGGACAGTTCTTTATAATATGATCATTTCCTTTACAGTACTTGCAGAACAATTTTTGCTTTTCTGATTTCTTTTCATCTTTATCCTGGTTCTTCGATTGTGCAACATTTGCAGATTTTTGCTTACTAGTAGAAGAGCTCCATTTTCCTTTGCCCTTCTGACTAGCCAGGAAAGCTTGATCTACAACACGCATAATGGACCTGTTCTGCCTGGACTGATCTTCCTGCAATAGAACAAAGACTAATTCCTCAAATGACAAGGCATTCGGATTGCCTTTCATCATCAACCAAAGAGTAGAGGCAAAACTCTGATATGAATCAGGAAGACCATTCAGAACGGTCTGCACAAGTGAGCTATCTGGTATAATCTCATCAGCAGAAATCAATTGTTCCTTCAGGTCTTTGATCTTTGTAAGAAAACTGTCCATAGAATCACCTTCATTCATGTGCTCACTCTCCAACTGTTTTCGGAGGTAAGCAACACGAGCCTCATTCCTAGCCTGGTACAAAGTGGTAAGTGTATCCCAAGCATCCTTTGCTGTTCTGCAAGAGCGAATGTGAGGAATAATGGCACGTTTGACAGACAAAGCTATCAATGCATGTGCCTGGGCATCTCTGCCATCCCAACGAATCTGCTCTGCAGTAGGTGCAACAGAAACAGCAGCACGAACAGGAATCTGCGGAATATCATCTTCGACACCATCTTCATCAGCTCCAACACCTGTATTTGCAGTACCTGTCGTTACAGGTGTAACAGGACGTCTTTCAACACCCTGCACAATGTTCCACAATCCTTTTGCAACCAGTACATGTCGCATCATATAATCCCATAATGGGTAGTTGGTACCATCCAACTTATCCTCAACAGCCAACATACGGAATACATCACTGCTTTCAGCCATGGCCGGTGACTAAAATACCTTGATGGAGAAAATTGACTATATCTAAAAAAGTTGAACGGAACTGCCCAAACGAGTTCTGCTAGACCTATAGCAGACTTCAAGATGCTTAAATTGGCGAACAGAAACTGATATATACCTTTGGCACAAAAGGACGAAATAGCCTGCACAAGCGCTGCGATAGTGCGTTGGGAGGCCGAAACGAGCTCACCAAATTTCATGCGAATCTGAGACTGCAAACGGAGGAGTGTCGACGGCGCCCTAGAAGAAGCGACGATCTGCTCTGATACCAATTGTTGGAGTTAGACGTCTGCGGAAGCACGCGAACAGCAGAAGGAAGAAGAAGAAGCTTGGAGCACAACACACAAGACTGAATGTATTACTAGAGAATGTACAAAGATAAGTAGCCCATTAAGGCAATAGGCGTATATACAAGCCGGGGGAAAAAAACCTCCTAAAGAGGGAAAAAAGTGCCCCGGCAGTCCTAGAGTGTTCACACACATCACTACCTAAATATATCAACATGCCTTCTGTCGTTTCTTAGCTGCACATATCCCTGTAGCCGCCCTCAGTCTGGTTTCTCCTAATCGTTCAAGGTCAAAAAGTCTAGAGGAGAGTTCATGACCTGCCCATTCGTGCTCTTGTGCTACTTTCAGTGTAGGCATTAAGAAGTCCAACGGTAGCACAACGTTTTGGCCAAATACCATCTGAAAGGGGGTGGCTTGGAGTACCGTTTTGTAGGCGACTCGGTATGCCCAAACAGTATGGTGTAGTTGTTTGTCCCAATCAGAGCATTTATTGTTCACCAATTTTGTCAGTACATTGCATAGGATCTTGTTTGTGCTTTCATTCTGGCCATTAGCTTGAGGGTGATAGGGGCCAGACTTCTTATGTACTACCAAGAATTCTTGGAGCAGATTTTCAATAACTTCGTTCAAGAAGTGGGTGCCTCTATCACTAACTAGCTCTATAGGTAGCCCATATCTAGTGAACATGTTCTCGAACAGGAATTTAGCAGTAGTCTGTGCATCGTTCTTTGTTGTAGCTTTTACCTCTACCCACTTTGTTAGATAGTCTGTGGCAACAATGATGTATTCAACATGTGAACCCCTAGCTGGGGGATTAATAGGACCTACAAAGTCTATTCCCCACTTAGAGAATGCATGTCCACCCATCATAGGCTTCAATGGCATCTCATCTTTGCGTATAGGAGGTTGAGCTCGCTGACAGACATCACACCGTTTCACATAGGTATGTGCATCCATGTGAAGGGTCGGCCACTAGAAGCCCGCAAATAGTATTGCCTTGATCACCCGATCTGGTCCAAAGTGCCCTCCTGCTACACCTTGGTGAGCAGTTTCCAAAATCTTTAGATATTCAGTCTCATGAACACATAGTCTTAGGTAACCATCTTTACCACGCTTGTAAAGATTATCACCGATGAGTGAGTAATCCTGGGATTCTTGTTCTAAACTCCTTTTCCTAGCCAGAGTCATGTCTGGAGGGAATGTTTTTGTCCTCAGGAAGGATACTAGTGTTTCACTCCAATCTGGCACTATGGACACTTGATAAAGAGTGGCATGTTCCACAGGTCGTTTAGTGCAACAGATTGGGCATTCCTTGCACAACTTTTGGACATCAGCTTCCATAGTCGGCCAATGCACTCCAAGTCTCCTTAGTGTCTGTAGGGTTCATTGCTTTGAGTAGTGTTGCTCTAATGCACCTACATGTGCTAATTGTAACCATTTAGCGTACTCGTCCTCTTCTACACAGCACGCCAAGATCCCTTGATCTGTGTGCTTGTACATACTTCCTGCCATGATGTGATACTTTTGGGCTTTTACTACCTCTCTATCCTGTGTGTTTATTATTGGGTGTTTAGGCCCGTATGTCAATACTGGCACTAGTGGCTTAGCCCACTGTGGCACCACTTCCAAATTAAACAAGTAAGCATCAGGAAGGTCGTCTGACACTCCTTGTGGAGCTTCTCCAGATGTGAGTCTAGAGAGATGGTCTGCTCTCAAGTGAGTCCTACCTTTCCTTACCACAACCTCGAAGTCGTATTCCATTAGTAAGAGAAACCATCTTACTAATCTACTTGTATTGCATGGCTTGTTCACGAGATATAGCAGTGCCTGATGGTCAGTAAAAAATTTAAACTTATTTGCAAGCAAGTAATGTCTAAACTTTTTAACCGCATATACCATGCCTAGTCCTTCTCGTTCGGTGGTGGTATAGTTTCGCTCAGCTGCGTTCAATTGTCTACTAGCATAGGCAATTGGCATATCCATATTACCTTCACCAGTAGGTTGTGCAAGCACACATCCAATGGCATAATTGGATGCATCCACATGAACATGGAAAGGCTTATTCCAATCTGGTGTGGTTAAAATTGGTGCTGAACATAATCTTCCTTTAAGCTGCTGGAAGGAATTCTCACATTCATCAATCCACTCAAAGTTAGTCAAAAGTCCATACATGGGCTTTGCAATGACAGTATACATGTGAATGAACCGGTGGTAGTAACCACAATGCCCCATGAAAGCCTGTACTTCTTTGACGTTCTTTGGCCTAGGTAACTCGGCTATGGCTCTCACTTTCTCTTCATCAGTGGATATGCCATTCTTTGACACTGTGTCCTAGAATCTTGCCTTGCCTGACCATGAAAACATACTTTTCTCGGTTCAAGCAGACTTGATATTCTCTACATTTGTCAAAGATTTGTCTGAGTTCAGGAATATGGGTTTGTCTAACGTTGGAATGAGCATAAAGATCATCCACATAGACTTCTAAGTTCTTCCTCAGGAACTCTTTAAATACATGGCACATCAATCTTTGAAAGGTTGCTGGTGCGTTGGTAAGCCCAAATGGCATTACTCTAAAAGCAAAAATGCCCCACTTTGTGGCAAAAGCCGTCTTACGCTGATCTTCTGGAGCTATGGCTACTTGATTGTAGCCTGAAAATCCATCAAGGAAGCTGTACACTTCTTTGCCTGCTACTCTTTCTAGGAGATGCTATGTGATGGGAAGCAGATAGTTATCTCGAATGGTGGCTGCATTAACCTTCTTCAAGTTAATGCACACGCGCAACTTTCCATTTTTCTTGGGCACCACTACGATGGGGGATACCCACTCAATGTGCTCAATTTCATAGATGAATCCAGTTTCTACTAGTCTATCTATCTCCTCTTTGATCTTAGCCGCACAATTATCATTATATGTGTATGGCTTTTGTTTAGAAGGTTTGGCATCTGAGGTCATGGGGATAGTGTGTGAGCATATGTCAGGGTCCACTCCTTTCAAATCCTTGTAACTCCAAGCGAATACATCTCTGTATTCTCTTAGCAAGGCTATTAATGTCTGCTCCTCTTCCTCGATTAAGTCGTGACCTATGTACGTGCATTTCTCTTCTCCTTCTTCTATGGCTACTACTATTTTCTTGGTGGTTTCTTTGTTATCATAGGCCTCTCCTGATTGCGCCTCCCGTTTAGGCATTCTGATCATGACTCTCCTGTCATCTATCTCATACTTCTTAAAATTTTCTGGGACCTCAAACAAAGATTCTTCCTATTCTTGTGTGACTTCTTTCTTCTTCCTTTTCTTTCCTCCTTCCTTAGGGGTTACATGTGTGGCTAGCCTTACATCATTTGTAAGCTCTCCATGCCTTTGGGGTTGAAATTCTACTTCATAGAAGTATTCTTCATCTGATGCAAAAGGTGGGTCCATAATGATTGACTCTAGATCGGAGTCACTAGCATCCTCAAATGCATCAGGGCTAGGTTCGCACTCTTCTAACACTGCCTCTCCCATGATTGGCTCTATGGAGAAGACTGAAATTTCATAGCCATCTTCATCACAGTGAGGTGTCCATTGTTCTTCATTGATGGCTACATCCATTGTTGCGAGAATTTCTGCCCAGCCGTGAGGTTCAAACTCTTCGTCCGGAAATACTACACGTGCATAGGCTGGGTCTTGAATTGATCTATGTGTTTCCTTTGCACCTAGCTCTCTGGCTTTTTCCCTCTTCTCTTCTTCTACTGCTACTTTGCACATCCACAAATGAGTGTCTCCATGCATCCATGAGGATCCTGATCCTATGGAGTGCACAGACTCAGTATCATCTTTAGCTCTATGGACGGGTTTCCATTGAATAGGGGGCACATCTCTATGAGAGAAATCTTTGAGATTCACTTTGGTAGTGACTCCCAAGTGTTGCAAATACAAGGAATTGGTCCCCCAATCTTGTACCACTTGCAACTGTCGCAGAAATGGTCTCCCCAAAATCATCTCATAGGCATGATTCTTGCTAAAATCACATATGGCAAAGGTATGCTCGAACTCAACACCACACGTGGTGAGAGTTATTCCTTCTAACAACCCTAAGGGTCTCTCTATGTGTCCATCAGCCATTTGCAATTTCATCCTAGTGGGCCTGAGTGCTGGCTTGCCCCAACGCTTCCATAAGGAAGTGGTAGCAATTGCAACTCCTGCGTGTGAGTCTAGAATGGCCTTGGTGGTGTAACCTTGATGGGTGATAGGGAGATATGTATTTCCGTCTTCGCCCTCGCTCATTTCTCCTATCTTGTCCAATGGTATTTCTGGTATTGTTCTCTGGGATGGTACCTGGGAACAAGGTTTTGCTATCTCTGGTACTTGTTTGGCTACATGTTTCCATAGCTCTGGCCTTACTTTGAGTAGCTCTTCTAAGGTGAGGTTGCATTGTACTTTAGTGTTTTTCACTACCTCTGTGTTCCTAGGTATGACTGAGTCCTCATTTCGTACCATGACAGTGGGTGCTCTCATACACGTGGACTTAGCTTCCCATGGACCCGTGAAGTGGGGTAATTCTTGTAAAGAGTTAGAATCAAAGTCTAGTCTTTCCTAAGAGTGGGTGCTCTCCTGCTCCTCATAAATGGATGGGATGTCTTGTGGGAATTGGTCGTGTGCATCATCCACAAGTTCAATGGGAGGAGGGACTTCACTTTCTTTAGCCCATTTGTCTTCTTGAATCTCTCGTAAGAATTCTGGTGTGAACCGATTCATCGAAGAAGATGTGTCTGGCTCCGTAGAGTTAGGCACATAGGCTTCAGGCACATAGGCTTCCTGGGCAGGAATACCTGCTCTTTCACTTGCCTTGTCCTTATGTTGAGAGGCGGGTTCCTTTTCTGATTGTGCAATTAGTCTCTCTATTCTTTCTAACAGTCCTTCAAAGTGCAGCTTTGTCTTCGTTGAACTAGAGATGTTAAATAGGCGACTGGCTTCAAACATGGTTTGAGCCAACTCCACCATCTTAGCACAAATTTTGGTTCGTTCTAACTCTAGTTCTGCTCTAAGGTAACACTTTTCATGATCAGTTACGTTTGGCCCTTCTTGGATTCTGGCCTAATATGCCTTAAGCATCATGTTTAGGTCCTCGGGAGTGGGATCTGCTAGGACTGATCCTACTCTAGGGGATGGTGGGATTAGGTGAGGCGGGTTGGAAGGTGGCGGGTCGGAAGAAGATGGGAATGGTGGTGGTGGGGTAGTGTGAGAGGGAGTTTGAGATGTGAGTTTAGTTATCCTGGCCTTTGTTTCTCTGAGGCTTTCCTCGAGTTCACTCATCTTTTTTGCCCATTGTCTTTTCATTCTTTCACGACTATCTTTCCAAGCTCTAGTCCTTTTCTTTTTCATGCTCTCTCTTTCACTAACATCTGGGCTCTTTTCCTAGCCTACCCCTTGGTTTTGCTGCAATGCTTGTGCTCTAGTGACTACCTGTACTGGAGTAGTGGACGTCACACTTCCTGTAGAGTCTACTACTAACCCAATAACATTGATAGGAGTAATTTTTGGCATGTTATCGGGGTTCTTTGGACAATCTCATAAGAGATGCTCCTTTCCACAATCTTGGCCAAAGCCTTGAATTGTCACTGACTGGGGTTGTGTGGGTGGAGGTAAGGGGCAATCACGAATGAGGTGATCTCCTTGACATCTGTAGCACGGTCCTCTAGGGAATGGGGGTCTTACCTGCCTAGGTTGGGGTCTAGGGTTGGGGTTTGCATACATGACGTTTGTGTAATCTGACTCCAAGTAGATTCATTTGGATCTTCACTGTAGTAGGACTCACCATGTTCAGGGGATTGCATGTAGTAGGCCTGGGGACTATCGATATGTGTAGAATCAAAGCTATGGTCACTGTGATTACATTCTGAAATTAATGGTGTGATACGGACTATAGCTTTATTCAGGTTCTCTTCTGCAGCTGCATATTTTACCGGGATCACATTAGTAGGAGCAGGTGGTTGCTGTGCTAGCACTAGCTGGGGTCTCAGTTGGGCCTGATATTGCAGTTGGTAATTTTGCTGAGGCCTAGTATACTCTTGTGGTGAGTACTGACTCTGGTATCTGCCTTGCTGAGGGTACGGCTGAGGGTAGGTTTGCCTAACCGCTTGCTTATTGTATGGACAGTCTTGTGCCATATGATTTGTGTATCTCCGCTCTATGGTGTAGTACTGGCTACTAGGATTTAGGTGGGGTTGAGCCATAATGGGACATGCATTCGCCATATGGTCGCCACCGCAGGTAAAGCACCTTTTGAGTGGGGCAAATCTAGGAATTTGTTTACTAGAGACACCTAGTTTTTGAGCTACTTTCTCTGCAAGTTCCTCAATTGATGTGGATTGCGTGGACGAGAGGCTAGAGGCACTATCTGAATCTTTGTATATTTTGGATAGCTCTAACTCCTCCCCTAGGTTATCCTCAATGTCGATGCACATGCGTACACACTCTTCTATGGTCCTAGGGTCCTTCAAGTACACATATGATCTCAATTTGGTACTTAGCAATCCATCCAAGAATAAAGCCACTTGCTTAGCTGGTGTGGGTAACTCAGGGACAGGGCACCTCTCCAGGTATTGCCTAAATCTTCTTCCGGCAAGTCTCACGGTTTCTTGAGGGGTTTGCTTGAAGCTATGAATCAGCGAGGAAGTGTTATGTCTGATGCCACTTTTAGAGAATTCAATAATGAAAGCCTCTAGGAGTTGGTCTATGCTCCTGAATTGTCTCTCATTCAATGGTTGGAACCATGTAAGGGCTGTGTTCCTAAGGGTTAGACCAAAGGCATTGTACTGCGTGAATAGATCTTCAACTTGTTTAGCCCTCAAGACTTGCCTAAACTCGGCCACATGATCGTATGGGTCTCCTGTGCCATCGAAGTAATTCTTCATGGACTTAACTAGCTGAGTCGGTCTCAAGGTCCTCGTGTGCTCTCTAGGTCGTGGTAGAGGGAACTCATCCGCATTTCTTTGATTCCTGTGAGCTCTAATTACCTCAGGCTCTACTCTATTTGTTTTCGTCCTCGTTCTTTCTCTGCCCCCTAGGTTGGCAAAGCTTACTCCTGGCCTATCTCTACTTCGGTCTCTTTGAGTTCCATGAGCTTGGGATGTTCCCGCTCCAGGGTGACCATAGGACACATTCGATCTTGGTTGGGGGAAAATAAATTCACCTTTCCAAGTGTAAGCATGCCTATCATTTTCTGTCACCACAAAGATCCTCTCTGAAGCGTGATCTAAGTAGGTCACTCTGCCTGGGCTATCAGGATCCTTAAACTCATAGATCATGATTGTTCCTATATCAATTGGCCGATCAGATTTATACCTCCAAAAGGCTTCATCAGTTTCTCGATTCAGAAGCAGATCTATGCTCTTATTATCTTGGGGGATCCACTCTGGTGTGATAATCCTAGTGAGAACAGATTTCCCTCGGGGGGTCCTTGGTTCTTCACCCATGTTTCCTTGCTCTAGGTCACCTAAGTCCGTTCTTGGGATCTCATTCCCAAATTCATGAGTCCTATCTGGATGACTAGTGACTACATATATTGTCCCTTCCTTGTCTAAGTATGCTCCGTTTTTGAACTTGACAGCTGGGCGCTCTAGTCCAATAGATTGGTCAAGATTCTTAATCTGTACTACAGATCTTCCTAGGCCATCCTCATAGATGCTAGCACCTAATCGGTTGGTCCTAAGGTATTCCAACTACGTCTTGTAGGGGCCTTCTACCCTGTGCAAGTATGGCACCCTTGAACTTCCCGTAGATCTATCCATGCCTTGAGACATCTCTGATTCAGTGGTCTCAGAGCTAGAGTAGTATGAGTGGTGGCTCAACTGTTGGCCCCAAGACCTAGCAGTGTGGTTGACACTAGCCTCTGAAGACCTAAGACTTTGTCTATCTCTCCCCAGATGTCGCCCTGATCTAAGGTTCATAAGCCTAATTGAATAGCCCAAATTTGCCCAAGTACACTTGCATTGCTGAGTCCTTTTGTATCAGTCACTTGATTCTCTTTTAGTTGATTACCATGTTTATGGTCTTGTTTGATATCACGTCGTCAGGAATACTTGAGTGTATTTCTGTATTTGAAGTTGATCGTTCCACGTTAAGTTCTTTTTCCTTTAAAGTTCTCGACCGAACAAGGATTATGTCCTTAGCTTGAACTTGAGAGTTTAGGTATTCTTCAACTTGATAATTGCCTATCGTCGCCCTAACTTTCTCCTACCTCTAGTCGTTCTTAGCCTAAGCTAGGAATTGACGAAGGGGAGTTGAGAATATGCCGACCTTTCTTGCTGATCCTTGTTCTTTAGTGCTCGAGAAGCTGATTCTCAAGCTTGCACAAAGCCCTTTCTTGGAATGCCCTCAAGTGCTCTTACTGGACCTATAAAAGTCCCACGGTTAGCTCAAGACTTAGATTCAAATGACACAATAGACCACTTTCATGCATGTAACTCACAGACCAAATTATCTTTTGCCTTTATGGAAAACAATCCTCAAGATCCCTCAGTTTTCCTACCTCGGGGTATGGTCAACTTCAAAATACCCTATCTAATAATCCTGATATTAATTTTCAACAAGACAAGAATCACAGCAATTGGATTTCGTATGAGAAAGTTATGTCCGTTCATGTTTCAGGGATTAAAACAAGGTTCAAACAGGCTAATAGATCACATGATTTTTCTCAAAAACACATGTGTGGGGACCTCACAAATCACTAATGACTCTCTAATTATGCCCAAAATTCCCCAAGGACTTGGAAAAATTAACCCTAAAATTTTGGCCGAAAAGCCTGTCAATCGCGATCAACGGGTCTGTCAATCGCGATTGACAGAGGTGTCTGTCGGGGCATGTCGGTCGCGATCAACACGTTAGTCCCGATTGACAGTGTCAATCGCGATCGACAGAGTCGGTCGTGGGTCCTGTCAATCGCGATCGACGGTGTCAATTGCGATCGACACTTTTTCCAGGATTTCTGCCAAAATTTCAGTCAATCGGGAATGTGTCCGTCGCGATGGACACGTGGCTATGCGAAAAAGTCAATCAATTGTTGAAATTGAGTCAGTCGCGATCGACGGTGTCAATAGCGACTGACAGAGGTGTCGGTCGTGGCTGTCGATCGCGATCGACGGTGTCAATCACGATTGACAGGGTCCTACGTGGCAGTCAGTCGGTCGTGGGGTCTGTTGGTCGCGATCGACAGGTCTGTCGGTTGCGATTGACAGGGTCTGTCGGTCGCGATTGACAGGGTCTGTCGGTCGCGATTGACAGATGTTGTCAATCGTGGCTGTAGATCGTGATCGATGGTGTCGGTCGTGATTGACAGAGAAACACAGAATTTTTCAATTTTGTTTAGTGATTTGGAATGTGCTCCTTGTGCTTGTCCTAGTGGTGCACTTAGTTTTACCAAAAGATGAAAGTTTCTGCCAATCGCGATTGACAGAAGCTGGCGACTGCGAGACAGTTCTGCACATTTTCGTATGTGTGCAATGTGCTGGAGGGGATGATGCTGCTCGAACCTGCAAGAAACTCAACAAACATGCAAAACAGCACACACAAACAACTCTCTTGCTCTCTCTCACAAGTGGAATGAGGGAAATGAGGTGGAGAAGGTGATTTGATCAAAAACTGAAATTTTTCTCGCGATGATGGAGATGGAGGTGGGAGATGGTGATGATGATGATGAGGTAAGAAAAAGAAAAAGAAGAGTGAAGAAATTACCTACAACGCCAACGTCTCACATTTACGTCTTACCATCACATGCTCGTCCTCAAAGCTCGATCCCCGACAACGGCGCCAAAATTTGGTGTAGCTCAGTTATGAGTAGTACCTCCTTTAATGTCAATCCGGGAAGACGTGAGAATGGTATGAAGACCTCGAGCAAGTGGAGGCACAAGTGCGTGAGTGAGAAGCACACAAACATGCACACACATACACACACGCGCACACACAGCAAGACAAAGAGTGAGAAGCAATGGAGTTCTTAGATTACTTTCAAAAAGCTCATACAAGTTCAAAACTATTACAAGCTAACCTCAAAAATGAGCTCTCTAGCTCTATTTATAGTTTTTGACTAGGTTTTGGCCGTGTCCAGACCTAGTGTCCGACCTAGTTAAAAATTAGGTTCTCTATCCTATTTGGAGGTTCAAACGAAGTCTAAAAAATGTGAAAACTGACAGGTAGGTACTTCTAAGGCTCCTCAAGATCAAGGACTCCTTGGCTTGCACAAAATGGAGCTACAAAAATGGGAAATGGTATTTACAATGATTGTTAGTGATGAAAATCACTGTTTTTGTAGGGATTCTACTAACATTTGGACATACATTTCCTTGAGCTCCCTACTTGCTCCTTCTTCTTGTGGGTCCACTTCTTGATATGTGTTAGTGTCCTGAAAAAATATTGGCCTACTTGTCAGATCGTCGTTGACTGCTCTGTCTGCTTGTGCTTTCTCTTCTCTCTGACTCCCTTCGTACGCTTCCTTGCCTCGTGAGTCCTTCAGTTCCAACACAAAGATAGGGCAACTTACTGATGTCTACCAAGCTTGCACCCAAGGCAAGCAACACAGGGCCCCAGTTCCCAAGGAAGCTTCAACAAGAGCGCCAAACCCTCTAACCCTTATCCACATGGACTTATGTGGACCTATGAACACCCCATCCCTAAGTGGATTCCTCTACTTTTATCTTCTAGTAGATGACCACTCTCGCTATATTTGGGTGTACTTTTTGAAGTCAAAGGCAGACACATTCTCAAAGTTTCAAACCTGAATCAAGGAAGTTGAGAATGAAGCTTCGGCTAAAGTTAAAACCATCAGATCAGATGGGGGTGGTGAGTTTATCAATCATGACTTTGATAACTTTCTCAACTAGAAAGGGATCAAAAGACAAGTCACTCAGCCTCATACTCCATCCCAGAATGGAGTAGCTGAAAGAAAGATATGCAGTGTGATGGAAATGGCAAGAACTATGCTTCACCAGAAGAATCTACCCTACAAGTTCTGGGCAGAAGCCTTGCATACTGCCGTTCACATTCTTAATCGAGGATTTACAAGTGCATTACACAGAAAAACACTCTTCGAAGCCTACTATGGAAGAAAACCAAATGTGAATTACTTTCAAGTCTTTGGTAGTGAATCTTTTGTCCATGTACCAAAAGAAGATAGAAACAAGTTACAATCAAACTCCAAGAAACACATATTCATAGGGTAAAGTGACCAAACAAAGACATACCATCTATATGATATGGAAAACCACTCCATCACCATTTCAAAGGATGTGATTTTCAATGAAGCTTCTTCATACTCAAGAAAAGATTCAAGTACAAGTCTTAGCCCACCTATCTACACTTCAGAGGGGGACTCAGTATTTCCACACTCCAACTCAAAAGCAAGTACTTCTAGTCATCCAAGAGATCTTAAAGACTTATTGATAAGAGACAACACGAACAAAGTCATTATGTTAATTATGCTCTAATGCACCAAATTCAACAAATTCCAAAGCCTTCCAACTACAAAGAAGCTCAAGGTCAACCAGAGTGGGAAGCAACTATGAAAGAGGAACTGGATGCAATAGCAAAGAACAAGACTTGTACATTAGGCCCCAAACCAACCAACCATCAAGTCATAGGATTCAAGTGCATATACAAAGTCAAATACAAGTCTGATGGCACTCTAGATAAATATAAGGCAAGATTAGTCGCTACGGGATACAAGCAACAACATGGCATTGACTATGAAGAAACCTTTGCTCCTACTACAAGATTCACAACCATAAGAATCATCATAGCACTAAGTGCTCACTTTAAGTGGCCCATTTACCAGTTGGACGTCAAAAGTGCATTCCTCAATGGAGATCTTCAAGAAGAAGTATATGTTGAACAACCTGACGGCTTCAAGATCAAAGGCAAAGAAGATCAAGTCTACAAGCTTCACAAGACACTTTACGGACTTAAGCAAGATCTTAGGTCCTGGTATGAAAAGATTCACAAGTTCTTTGAAGACAAGGGATTTCACAAAAGCAATGCTGATGCTAATCTCTATATCTATCAAAAGGAGTCTTTAGTAGGCATCATCATTCTCTATAAAGATGACTTGATCTTGACAGGCTCAGACGAAGAATGTATCTAATTTATCATCACACAACTTCATCTTGAGTACTCTATGATAGATCTTGGATTACTTCACTACTTCTTGGGTATGGAAGTTTGGCAAACAAAAGAAGGTATATTTCTATCACAGAAGAAGTACTACTCTGATCTACTTTCCAAATATAACATGGACTAGTGTCGCTTAGTTTCTACACCACTTGATCCAAACATCAAGCTTACACTGGAGGACTCATCATCACTTGTGGATGTGCATACCTATCGACAACTTGTTGGATCATTACTCTATCTGGCCAACACTAGACCAAATATTGCTTATGCAGTTGGTATACTTAGTGAGTTTGCACATCAGCCTCGTCAGACTCATTGGGATGATGCTCAGAGACTACTTCAATACCTTACCCTCACCCGACATCATGATCTTTGGTATAGAGGGGGCATCAAACTTGCCAGATATTCATATTTTTATTGGGCTGGTGATCCTGATTCTCGATGGTCTACTTCTCAGTATATATTCTTGCTTGGCTCAGGACCTATCTCTTGGGCAAGTAAGAAGCAGCCTACAATTTCTCTATCATCCATAGAGGCCGAGTATCGAGCATCGAGCATCGAGCTTTGCCACATGTGAGGTCATCTGGATTCAATGTTTATTATCTGACATTAGTGTTCTACAGGATACTCCGACATGTATTCATGGACAACTAGTTAGCCTTGGCCATCGCCAAGAATCCAGTGTTCCACGCTTGGACGAAGCACATTGAGATCCAGTACCACTTCATCCACGAGAAGCTCATATCTGAGGAGATCACTTTGGAGCAGTGTAACTCTCAGGAGAACCTAGTGGACATGTTCACGAAGGCTCTACCTCCAGTTCCGCTCGAGTGCTTGGTGGACCTCTGCAGCATTGAGCCGCTCCAAAATGGAGGTGCAGAGGGGGTGTGGACGACACGATTGTTCCTACTTCATCTACATTTGTATTCTCATGAGTGCATCTCCATTTTGTATCCAGGAGGCACTCCACTTCTAGTCTACTTCCATTTTCCTTTGTATTTGTGTACCTTTCCATTTGCTTCTACCAGTTGTATTCATTCTCCTTTCAGGGGAATTATCCCACATGAGATGTATTTTGGAGAGCCCCTCACAAATCTATATAAGGAGGGCCTCTCCCCCATTTGTATTTGGTTAGAAGCTTGAGGAGCCTACTCCATGCTCTTGGAAAGCTCATTTCTAATCCACATGAGTTTACCCATTTCTTGGTCTACTCATTTTGTGTCTCACACATTCTTTGTTTTGTGAGAGTACTAGTTTTTGTTTTGCTTCTGCGTGCGTACTCTCTACAACATCTACGTGGTGACAGAAAACCGAGATCGGATCAACGAGAGAGGAGAATTGGAAGGACAAGGAAACTCGAGGAGACCTGACCCTAAAGACTTAGTAACTACACCGAGAGGCAAGTTAGTGGTGACTCGAGTCTTGATACCTCAAGATGATTACTTGTTAGATGTCTACTTAATCAATGGGTTAGACCTCCTGTTACAAATTGATTCACCCACACAAGGAGAGGTAGAAATCCCAATGACTTTCTATGAGTTAAAAGATCCCAAAGATGAGCCTAAAGTCACATATCTAGACTAGAACCAAAGAAGATATTGGTCAGTAGATGCAGTTGATAGAGCTCAATTGAAGTATATGGGGTTGCTTGTATTCCCTTCTCGAGAGCAGGCAACTACCTCCCACAACCCTTTTGGAACATATCAAGAGCTAGAGAATATAATGTCAAGATAAAAGAGCCAAGGAAGTGTTCCTAACCGAACTCATGTGCAATTCACAATGTCGGGAGTGTAGTCACACAACCAAATCTACTCAGGAATAGCTAACATGAATCGGCCACCATTTAGGCCAAGGCCACAACTAGGAGTATAGCCTAGAGTACCTCTACTTAGACCAGCAATTCCTATGATTCCCAGACCACCAGAATGGATAAGAAGACTAAGACCAATTCAAGTGGCCAAATGTATGAGGAATCATTATGATGGAATGGGAGAACCCTATGATCACATAGCTGAGTTTAAACAAGTATTATGGCCTGAGCAAGTGGATGATTTCTTTGTGCAATATGAATCCTTTGGACTTACCCTCAAAGGAGCGGCCTTGACTTGGTTCCAACCATGAAATACGAGAAGAAACCCCACTTATGCCTCATACACAAGAAATAAACAAGCTAGGATTAGTCTTAGCAGACCCAAGACCAAACGATTTGGATATGTGGTTGAAAGCTTACCAAGCTAGAATCATGACTGGATGAAACATAGAGCAGCACGAAAAACTTTACCCACAAGGGGAGTTAGAAAAGGAGAGACTTGCGATATGTAGAAAGCTCATAGAGGTAGCTCAGACCACTCTAGAAAAGACTATCCCAGTCCTCCCAGAGATGAGAATATCTGAGAAGCAATACAGGGAGTGTTTTAAAGAGGATGACTGGAAACCAAAAGAGGAAGATAGTAAGGAAGAACTACCGAGCACTCAAGACAAATCAATTTCAGTAATCCTTGAACTAGAAGCAGATTGGCCAAGAGAGTTGTGGGCTAGGATTTGGGAAGATTGATGGAAAAAGAATGGAACATAATAGTGGCAACCGATTATCTAACTAAATGGATAGAAGCAAAAGCAACTAGAAAAAATGATGCTCAGACCACAACCAAGTTTCTCTTTGAGCACATCTTTACTCGCTTTGGACTACCTATAGAAATAGTAAGGGATCAAGGAACACACTTCATTAACAAATTAATAGAGTCCTTGATGACTGAATTCCTAGTGATTTATAAAAAGTCAGCCCCTTATCACCCCCAACCCAATTGTTAAGCAGAAAGTTCCAATAAAGTGTTGTGTACAATGTTGACAAAGATAGTCAATAATAGGTCAGATTGGGACAAACAATTGCATCATGCAATTTGGGCCTTTCGTGTGGCTTACAAAACAACCATTGCAACTACTCCCTTTAACCTAGTGTATGGACAAAATGCGATCTTGCGAATCGATTTTTTGGTACCTACTTTAAGAGTAGCACAACAATATGAGTGGACAAGATGTGAGCTATCTAAGCAACTTGAGCACATTGAGAAGTCACACAAAACAAGATCACAAGCAGTTGTGGGAATTTATGCCACTAAAAGGAGACAAAAAGCATATTATGATGCGCACATCAGTGATAAGGGTTTGAAAGAAGGAGATTTAGTCCTCGTGTATACATTGAAGCAGCATGTGTAGAAGCTTTAGAAACGCAGATACAGACCCTTACTAATTAATAGGATCTCAACTAGCAGAGAAGTGAATCTAGCCACATTAGATGGAGATATGCTTCCTAACTACATAAGTGGTTGCTGAGTAAAATGATATATGGATCCATTGACGGATCAGATGTTAGCATGACTTGTAGGAGCGCAAAATAAAAAAAAAAAGAAGAGAGAATTAGAGAAGAAGCACGCCAAGAAGCCCTAGAGCATATCAAGAAATGAAAGGAGTGGATAAGGCAAAGAGATGAATGATATCTACAAGGAGAAGAAACCATTCCCATGACCAATTACCAAGTCCATGAAGTCAATAAAAAGAACCTTAGCATGTCCCAACCATATTTGAACTTAGGGATTGGAACCATAGAGTACCGATTGATAGATGCCCTAATCGACTCATGAGGATCCCTAAGCTGCATATGAATGACGTTAATTATGCATCTCCAAACAACCAAAAGCCCAACTAAAGCATGCATGATAGGAATTGGAGGACAAGTCATAGAATGTGTTGGAGAAGCCTTGGTATCCCTTCACCTAGGAAATTCTTTGATGGAGCAAAGAGTTTTGGTATGTAAGGATGAAGACTTAGTAGAAAATCTGGTCTTAGGGCAAGATTGGATTATCAAGAACGAAGTGAGCATTCATTTAGCACAAGGATACATATCATCCAAAATAGGACAAAAAGAAATCTTTAGCTTGTTAGAAGAAAGACCTTCTCATGTTCATGAAGCTATCAAGCTTAAAGAAAACACCCTAGAAAAGGGAATGGAAGATGAATCATGCAAGAGCATACCCAAAACACCCTAGGTTAGAATTGCCTACAATTACAAACGTGTTACTTGATGTTGTGCCTTTTTTTCCCATGAGAGATGAATCTAAGAGAGAAAGTGAGGACAATGCTCCTAAAATTACCTACACCAAGGAAAAAACCCCACATGGAAGTCTACTACTAGAGCATCATATCCATGGAATACTCATCTACAATGGGTGCAGAAAGATCGAATGAATAAACTAGATGATTCAACTTAGAAGAAGACCAGTCATTCAGTAAAAACAAGAACAAGGAGAGATAACCACTACTCACAACCGCAATCAGAATCACCAAGACTCCTTCGTGTGTGGCTTCCAAAATCATTAGTTGGAGCCCAAACGACATAGCAGCATATGTGGATTCCAAAGAAGGCCAGATAGAGTGCAAATCAAGAGCTAAAAACGTTGAAGAAGACACTATGTTGAGAAAGTGAAACAAGGAAGGCCAAGAGGAATCAGTACAAGCACCAAAGGAATGCAATGTCAACCAATAAGACTTCACAAAAGAAGGCAACAAGGACCAGAGAATGACCAAAATGATAGAAAATAATTAAAACACCAACTACAAAATGGATATGGAGACCCAAGAGCTAGCCTGGACAAGAACCTCCGACCCAACTAGATTCCACTTGCACTCATGGAGAGTCCAATGCACCTAGAGCATGCAAAACAGGGCTGCATTACAAGGCCATGCATTCGCACATTACCTTCTTGACAAAATTAGTGGTGCAATCTTCCATAATGGGAATAGGATGTAGATTCTACTTCCATAGGAATGAACTTACCATGTAAATAAATAAATGCTTTGGCTAGAACTACTTTTTGTTTTTCTTTCAGGATTAAAAATCAAGAGAGGTGTGGTAAGAGGCCTTACTTACTTAAGCAAGGGAAAACAAAGTGACGTAATAAGCAACATATCACTAAGCCACACATAACACATGACTTGATCTCTATTAGAAGCTGATTTTCTCTCTATTACAAGTGTAGATGGCTTCTGAGGATTCTGAAGCAACTATTCAAGAAGAGGTGCTAGAGTTCCCATTACAGAGTGTGACAAAAGCCAAAGGTCATTGGTTTCGAGAGGATCAGCCCATTGGGGATTATCTTTTCTTAGTGACAATAAAGATTATGGACAATGATCATCAGTTCACAGTAATGTCTCAAGATGTCAAAGTCGTACATGAACTCCCATCAACTATAGACATAGTGACAAAGATAGGTATTCAGAAATACTTCAAATTGCCAATCTACAAACCAGACTTCCAAAGATGTACTCAGGTGATGAATACCCTCCAATCAACTTTACACGACCCATTAGTGCCCGAAGCAAGAGTTTTAGATGTGGTCAGAGAGTGGGTAATCATCCAATTCACCCATGACTTAATCAAAGAAGCTTTCGGTTGGAAAAGGATAGAAACATAATTTTGAAAGATGAAAGCCAAGGGACTAAGACATGAACATTTACGGACGTCAATCGTATCGACATAGAAGAAGAAGTCTGTCTGATTCATCAACACTTTTGCTTTCCAAATATGCATCGATACATCACACCACAGAAAATCATAGTGCAGATGCTATCTCATGCTACCAAATAGATTGGTAATCAAGTAAACATGATGCCATACATCCAAGAATGTCTTTTTGAAGCTAAGAAGCAGGGGAACCATAAAAAGTTCTTGAACGGAAGTGTCATCCTGACAATACTTATCTATCATGCAATAGGTATCGGGGAACATTTGCAAGAAATAACCTCATCTTAGAAGATGGCTAAGTATGCTAAGTTAGCCACAATTCCGAGGAAGAAGAAGGGAGTAAAAATAGTGGAAGAAGCTGAAACCAGCTCTCAACTGAGAATGAGAGGCACCAAAAGACTACGAGAAATGATGAAGGTAGATGAAACACTTCTAGCTTCAAAGAGGACACATGTACCTCCTAGGACAAGGGTAGAAGACAACAAACCAATTTTAGAAGCGGAGCTGAATGAAGCAATGGTGGCTACCCACCAATACATGGAAGGTCAGGTGAACCTGCCAGTGCATGGGCATCATTACCAATAGTCTCATGAAGACACTAAACAAAGAAAGAGGCTGAGTAAAGTTCATCGATATAGAGATTTGGGATCGGCCAACTCTAGTTCATCATCCGATACACAAGAAGGATGAATGTGGACATGATTCAAAAGATGATGGTGATTGGGAAGAATTAAATCACGTCACTGATGACTTTGGTGTGGTAGACACAAAAATAAATGAAACTCTTGATGAGACTATCAAGGGCACAACAAGGCAAGAATCACCTAACAAGGGAATTCATGTATTCAAACTGAATGAAACAACCCAAAAAAGACAAAGAAGATCAAGACAGAAGTTTCACTAAATAGAATATATCTAAAGACATATCTATGCAAGAAGCCCCACTAGGGCACACAACATCCATCTCTGCACAGAGCCCTGCAGGGGCACATCATAGTGGGAAGTACACAACTGGCAAGGACAGATGAAGGCTAGCAATTATCCATGAAGAAGTGCAAGAAGATATCCGGTAGATCTTGAGCCCCAGGAAGGTGCTTCAACCTCTTGATCTTTGGTAGGTCCAGATTGAAGGCTATAAATCCAGACCTTCATACCTTCCATATGGTGCTTGCATTGCAAATACAAAGAGGTGATTGGAAAATTAGACTAAAAATCAATTGTAATTCATCTTCACTGGGTTGCGAGTGGTGAAAAAAAAGAACAGGCTAAAAAATGCATCAGGTCCTAAAGGATGCAAAAGAAGATTCAAGAACAGGAGCTTTGAAACGTAATGCTAGCTTAGAAGAAAGGAAAGGTTGACCAAGTGATGCATGTAGTGGAAAGAAGTAGACAAGCTGCAAACAAAAAGCAAAGCCTATCAAGGGACGATAGAGACAAAGAGGGGGAGAGTGTCGCTGAGAAAATAGAGTACTAAAGAGGAGCCTAAAATTTTCAAATTATGGGCACAAAGTTTCTTCTTCAAATGCTTATGGAATCTCATGACAAACCATGTAAATGCACTAGAGGAGTCCTCTAGAGGCATAAGCCCAAATCCTTGTAACATAACTCTTGTAAACTAGTAGGAAATTAGTCTTTAGTCAATAAAGTGCCAGTCTCTTGAGTGAAAGGAACATTTTTAGGGCACAAGTATATAAGTCATTTTGTGACTCTTTGTAAAGACTTTTTGCCATTGTGAATAAGTGGATCAAAAATTCAAATTTGCTTCTTTCCTGTTGACTTTCTCCATGATCTTTTGTGTGTGAGTAATGCTTAGAATGTGTGTGTAGGACTATTATCTATCCCTTTCCATCACTTTTGAACTATTGTAGTGTGTGTGCATCGTGAGTTGTGGAGCAAGTGTTGGTGGTTCCCACCATTCACTATTTTGCACATAACTTGAAGAGTGTCTATCAAATTTGAGTATGGCCAATAGATGCATCTCGTCGAGAGCTTCGAAAAGAATGTGCTATTGGCCATATTCGGAGTTTGGAGCTGAGAGAAAAGTTTGAATTTGTGCTTACTATTTTAAATGGTATTGCGACATACATTTTCGAAGAACTAGTGAGCTAAGAAGGTAGTTAAGTCTTTTCACATGCATTGTAGCTCAACCACTTCATTTTCTATCATGTGCGTACACATCCTCATACACTTGGCTCATGTGGTTCCTCGGATAGATAATTAAATGTGTATCGATCCACCACTATACACACTTGTGGGGCGATTGAGACTTACTCTCATCGACACAAGTCTCTAAGGCTTTGTGACTTAGGTACACAATGATATTCTACAAATTCTTGTTCGTGTTGCGGTTTCTGCTGCACCTACTGCAGAACAAATTTATTGGGATGGTAGAGATGCCCAAGCACATGCATTGATAGCTTTGTCTATCAAACGTGCCATTATTCCTCACATTCACTCTTGCAAAACAGCTAAGGATGCTTGGGATACACTTACCACATTGTACCAAGCTAGGAATGAGGCTCGTGTTGCTTACCTCCAAAAACAGTTGGAGAGTGAGCACATGAACGAATGTGATTCTATGGATAGCTTTCTAACAAAGATCAAAGACTTGAAGGAACAGTTGATTTCTGCTTATGCAGTTATACCAGATAGCTCACTTGTGCAGACTGTTTTGAATGGTCTTTCTTATTCATATCAAAGTTTTTCTTCTACTCTTCGGTTGATGATGAAAGGCAATCCAAATGCCTTGTCATTTGAGGAGTTAGTCTCTATTTTCTTACATGAAGATCAGTCGAGGCAGAACGGGTCCATTATGCATGTTGCAGATCAAGCTGTCCTGGCTAGTCAAAAGGGCAAAGGAAAATGGAGCTCTTCAACTAATAAGAAGAAATCTACAAATTGTACACATTCAAAGACGGAAGACAAAGATTAGAAGAAAACATAAAAGCAAAAATTATTTTGCAAGTATTGTAAAGGAAATGATCATATCATAAAGAACTGTCCTAAACTTGCTGCAAAAGAGGGAAAGAAAAAAAGGTTGGAATGGTTGTTGTACAGGCCTCTACTCCAAAAATAGAGTCTGCTAACCTTGTGGAGGATGAAGAATGGGTGTGTACTACTATTTGTAGTTTTCACCCATCTTCTCATGAACACTGCATGTCTACAGTAGACTCAGATGTTGGGTACTTTGATAGTGGGATGACCCAACATATTACCTCACAATGCAGTTTCTTCTCTTTTTCAGCCCTGTGGCTTTGTGCAGAAAGGGCATGAGAACCAGGTGTGCAGGTTAAAGAAGGCATTATGTGGTTTAAAGCAAGCACCACATGCTTGGTATGAAAAGATACATGCCTATCTGATTCCACATGGTTTTGAGAACAGTCCAACTGAAAGCACCTTATATGTTAAGCATGCCATTGATGTACTTCTGATCATTGTGGTTTATGTTGATGATATGCTACTCACTGGTCCTCATGACATGCATATTGCTAATTTTAAAGCTGATTTGCATGCCTCATTTGAGATGTCTAATTTGGGGCATTTGCATCACTATTTGGGCATTCAATTTATGCAGTTTGATGGTGGAATGGCTTTGTATCAAATGAAATATATTGACACATTATTGCATCATTTTGGCCTTGAAGACTGTAATCCTATTGCCACTCCTATGGAGACAGGTTTACGATTGAGTCTTCATGATGTTGGAGATGCATTTGATGTTGTTCTCTATCAGCAGGTGGTTGGATGCTTGATTTATTTATGCATGACTCGGCTAGATATTCAGTTTGTTGTTTCACAAATGAGTAGGTTTATGTATTGCCTAGGTGTCAAGCATTAGCGGGCGGTTAAGCCCATCTTTCGCTACATGAGTGGTGCCCGGCTACTTGGGTTGTTTTATCCCAAGGGGGGATCATTACCGCCAGATTTGCATGCTTTTTTTTACTCTGATTGTATTGGTTGCTATGACACTCATGTGTCCACCAGTGGTTTTTGCTTCATGCTTGGTAGCTCATGCATATCTTGGTTGAGCAAGAAGAAGCCTACTATGGCCACTTCCAGTTGTGAGGCTGAGTATAGGGTAGCTTTCACAGCGACTGTTGAGTGTGTGTGGCTCAAACGCCTTATGGCTGATTTGGGTGTTGGTCAATCTTTTGCCACCACCATCTTCACTGACAATCAGAGCTCATTGGCAATTGCAAGGAACCCTGTGTTCCATGCTTGCATTAAGCACATTGAGGTGCATTATCACTATGTCAGGGAGAGGTCCTCTGTAAGAGAGATTAGCTTGGCATATGTGCCCATGCTGGAGAACATTGCAGAACTTTTCACAAAGGCTCTACCTCGCGAGAAGTTTGAAGCTTTTCAAAAAGCTTTGGGCTTACTTCCTTTTGTGGATTGATTTCCACATAGCTTGGCACTTCCTTATACATGAGTGTCAGCTCCTTGTTCACCACATCACTCCTAGGGGGGATTTCTTGATATATTTAGGTAGTGATTTGTGTGAATACTCTAGGACCATTGGGGCATCCTTTTCCCTCTTTAGGAGGTTTTTTTCCCCCGACTTGTATATACGCCTATAGCCGTAATGGGTTACTTATCTTTGTACATTCTGTAGTAATACATTCAGTATTGTGTGTTGTGCTTCAAGCTTCTTCTTCTTCCTTGTGTTGTTCATGTGATTTCGTAGAGGTCTAACTCCAACAGTAAGTACATTGAGTCAATTTATGCATGCAGCAAGGAAGCCTCATATGGAAGCTACAAAAAGGGTGCTTAAGTATCTAAAGAGTACAACGAATGAAGGGTTGTTCTATCCCTTCACTTTTGACATAGATATAAATATGTATTCTGATGCAGATCGGGATGTCTCCAAGGATGATACACTTCAAGGTACCTATCGTTTGCAGGTTCAAAGCTTATATCATGGTCATCTAAGAAGCAACTAACCGTGGCCTTATCTTCCATAGAAGCAGAATATAGAGGTTTGGCAAATGCAACTCAAGAAGCTATGTGGCTTAACCAAGTATATGTAGATTTGGAGATACAGTCTTACACTCCAATAATCTTTGGAGACAACACTAGTTCACTTCATTTGGCTGCTAATCCTATATATCATGCAAGGACTAAGCACATAGAAGTGCACTATCATTATGTAAGGGAGAAATTTCTTAGCAAGGATATTCAACTATCTTATGTATCAATTGATTTACAATGTGTAGACATACTCACGAAGTCATTGGATGGAACAAAGATGAACAGGTTCAAATTGTTGATTGTCTTGGAAGAAATCAAGAAGTAATGAAGACCAAGCATGTTAGGCTTGAGGGGGAGCTCTTGGTGTAATTAAAACCAAGCCCACATACTTAGTTGATTAGCTCATACTTGATTTATTGACATAACTTATGCAAAGTTTCATATGATCAACCTCTTGTAAAAAATTCTTCACATTTACCTTTGTAAAAGTGGTACACATCCATGTGGAGTAAGGAAGCTCTAAAATCATGACTCATTTTATTGTTGAGTGATCACGGAATCTATTCTATACTTTAGGATTCACCTTTTAGGTAGATCTTTTAATCTGAATTCAAACTTTGGCTCCAAGTACAACTATAAGAAGAGGATAAAAAAGACTTGCATGTATCTCGAGCCCATGATATCATTTTGAGGGAGATTCATTGTGAATTGAGAGCTTATCTCATAGCTCATTCACCTCTCACACATTGAGAAATGTATTATTGCCAATGCCATTTATTTGTATATGATTTAATACATATATGATCATTACATTCTCATCTCACTTCTTTGCTATAACTCCATCATACAATGATCTTCTCAGAGCTTGTTCTCAATGCATGATTGATCATTTGTTATGATTTAAAGCATGATAGATTCACCATACTATCTAGTACATGAATGCAAAATTTCATTATCGTTTCTTTTCTGGATTGTGAGATATTAACTCAACTTTGCTCATTGGTCTGTTGATTATTGAACCCCAAAATTGTCGGGATGGTCTTATGATTTGCTAAACATCCTTCTCTTTGTGTAGTTCATCATTTTTTTTATGAAATAAATCATGATTGATAGCTTACTAAGCTAATTAGAGTTTCCCAAAAGGAATCAAGCCAATTGCTATTGTTCTCAGAGAACTATTCAAAACATTGAACAGGTGTAGGAACAAAACTAGAAAGTTTTTTGTTCTTGGATCAATTTCTACCTATATGTTTTGATCCATTGATTAGTGGATCATGGTCCAAGCAACATATATGATTATTTATGATCATTAGCTAGCTAAAGAGGCCCAATACACTCTCTAGCAATCATTCTTAGCAAGTGTGAAGCAGGATCTAGAAACACCACTTCATCTCTTGAAGAGTATCCACCATCTCCTCCAACAAATAATGTCCCTAAATCATGTTGGTCAAGAGGGTCTCTAAGGGATTTCAAGTAATTACGTCTCTATAACTGGGGGATTTTGGGATGTTCTTGGAGCTTGTTTCCCTCATTCCATCAAATGTGCTCATGACTCAAATGTCCCAATTAAAGCAATGGCTCTAAAGTAATCATATGCACCAAGTGATGTCTCTAAGAGATGTTGGGAAACAATATCCCATATTAAATCTTCCCCTTGGTTGTGATGAGGTATACCCCCTATCCCCGTGTCCTATGTTTGTACCTACTATGCTTCTTGCATGGACTTTTTTAAGACATATACCTTTGAGCAATGTGATTGTGACTCTTCTGTGATGTCCCTCCTAGGATATCATTCTGTCCAATTTCCAACAGGGGGGGTCTCTTCTTGGTATTACCTTAAGGTTTATCTTTTCATAATTTAGTGGTCACTTCAGGTTTCATGTTCTTGATGCTTAAATGTTTAAGGGGAGTTCACCTTATTCCTCCCAATAAGGTCATTACGACCTGAGAGCCATGTCTTTGCACTCTGTTGCAAATACATCATTCTCCTCTTCTCTTGTCTATTTCATATGGTAGTATGATTAAGAATCAACTTCCTTATCTTTTTAGGTGTTGCATTCCTTGAGTATTAATGTGATTAAGTACTCTATGTTTACTACCACACTATGGCATATAGAGAATGAACTCTTGGTTATCACCTATCTCCTTGATTTCCTCTCTTGGGCTCACTCTAAGTGATATCTTAGTGGCGACATCGTTGGATGCAACTTAAGGAATAATTCCACTTTTTCTCACGTAATATCCACATGCCATCCATTTCATTATCCTCTCTAAGAACTTATGCCTCCATGAATCTAGGAGTCAACGAATTCCTACCTCATGTGTATGCATCGCCTTCACCTCTATTCATGGTCATCCCATCCACTGTCCTAGTGCTCAAGCAAATGGATTTATAACTTAGAGAAAATGAAACATGGAATGCTATTAATCTCTTTTATCCCCCCCAAGTGCCTCCAAGAGAGAGCTTATGTCTCAAAGCTCCAAGCCCTTTTGATTCTCTTTCACAAAATCATCCTCTCAAAGTCTATTAATCCCTCCTCTTGCCGATTTTAGTGATCAATGTCATAGTCCTTCTTGCTCACCATGAATTCCATCCTTACTGTTACTCATTATACTATGTTAAGATGCATTATATCAAAGAGATGGAGAGCATCCCCATGCCCATGAACTCTTTCTCAACTAGGCATCATTTCATCTTAACAATTCTTTTTGAAAATTAGATCTATTCCATCTTTATCTAGCAATATTTTTTGCTTGTAAGATCTTTCAAGATTCACACTATTACTAAGGCCTACCTACACTCCTTTCTAAGGGTAGGACATGAGAAAATTAAGAAGGAAAATACATAGATTACGATGACTTGTGCAATTTGAATGGAAATCTTAAGAAAATGAAATGAAATCCTAACCCTAAAAGTACAAAAATGTTATTTTTTCGTATCTAGCTTCTCAAAATTAATGCAAATAAAATTGGAAATTAGGGAAACATGCTCCCAAAAACAATAAAACAAGGCCATCCCGATAATGGCACCAAAGTGTTTGATGTAGACTTGTTCATACATGATGTAGAGTTGTTCGCATAACACATGTACCAACCAGTATCAATCTATGGATATTCAAACACAAGGAGTTTCACACACATACCACACACACATTCAAGCAAGCCTCACTCATAAGCTACACACAAGAGCTCTCATGAAAATCATGCTTGATTAGAAGAGATAATGGATAAGATGAAGAAGAGGTTGCAAATGATAATTAGTTCACTTTTATCAGTAGGTATTAGAAAGTGACCTCTTCAGAGTTTAGTGTTTGCCCTAGTAAAAAGGATAGCTCCTAAACTCTTATTTGAGATTTGATTTACATGCAAAACAATCTTTTAATTTCTTAGAGGGTTATAGATCACCCCTCAAGATTGAGGACTCCTTAGCTTACACAAATATGGATTAATTTATAGAAAGACTTTCAAATATATTTCCAAAGGTGGGTTTTTGCATGAAGACAGACAATTTAAGGGATATTTTTGGAAAATTTGGGACCCTCAATAATCCGTTGGAATGTAAAGTGCTTAAACCATGCTTTGATTCAGTTCTTCATGAACCTGACCCTCTTCTCTCTCTCTCTTTCACCTTTAAAAGCTGCTTTAGTGAGTCCCTATCTCAACACAAATGGATATTAAAAATAAAAGAAAATTTGAAAATGTACCCGTGGAAGTGTGTAATATACAAAACCCTACATATGATGGTAAGTTCTTGTGATTATACTTTAAAGAGGTTTAGAAAAGTATGAATTATTTTGGAATCATTTTTGTAGGAAGCTACGTATACAAGAAACTTTTACTCAATTGAAGGTATCTACAATAGTTAACATTGATGTGAACTATATTTATTTTTTGTATTCTAACTACTGACATTTAATCTATGTACTTTTCTTTCATGAAATAAACACAACGAGCTACAAAAAAAAAAAGGAATTGAAGCACATCATACATCTCGATTAAGTTGTATGGGACATCAACATTTTGCTGCCACATTTGTGAGTATATGTATTAATGAGATTTTTTTTAATTTATTTAAAGCATAAATCAATAATTGTTTTCATCTTTTAGTGCGGCATAAGGATTATGGTCATCATCCCATAAAAGACAAAATAGGGGATGCATCTTATTTTGGATGTCATGCTTTTGGTCAATGTGTAGAAGATCCACTACATGATTTTATGAGTATTATTAAGTTTGATATAGTTTATCTTATTTCAATTTATTTTTATATTCTCTTTTTATTTATATTTACTTTTTGTAATAAAAGTGTGTTATGTTGAGGAAGACATGGAAGAGGTGGAGAAGTATGCATAGGAGGAATGATGTCGATCATCATACACTATATCCCCCTCTCACCATGCATCTATTAGATCTAGTCATTATACATCATACAACCAACTCTAATCATTGACATTGCACACACACACACACACACACACACACACACACACACACACATATATATATATATATATATATATATATATATATATATATATATATATATATATATGTATGTATATATATATATATACATATATATATATATATATATATATATATATATATATATATATATATATATATATATATATATATATATACACACACACACATATATATATATATATATATATATATATATATATATATATATATATATACATGACATTTATTTTTTTATTTTGACTATAGTGTGATTTTATAAATTTGATCATTTTAGAGTGTTAAATTGACTTATTATATTAAAGGTAATAGCGCTCAAATTTACTAATGACTTTTATTCTAGTTTATTTTTTTGATGTGATTTGTTACTTTTAGTGTGTCTTGCATGCATATATTATGTATGATATGTATGCATACATGGTCATAAGTATGTATGTATGTGTGGGTGTGTGTGTGTATGTATGTATGTATTGTTTGCTGCTTATCTACACAAAAACTAGGGTTCAGGGAGTTGGGGTTACTGAGAATATTCAGTGTCTTTGTATTCTCTAATCATAAATTACACTTGTAGACTTCATAAAATAAAACTCACAGAGAGTTCACAAACCAACAAAAACACTTAGAGATAGAACAGTTGCATAAGAAGAATCTTGATACACTACTACAGAGAGAGTCTAACAGAATTACAACATGTCCATATCACCATAGACCCTTTGCCCCTAAAGAAATTCCCTTCAACATTTATATAAAAATAGAAGATTAATTTTTGAGGAGGTCTAAAAGCTATGAAAAAATGGTTATTAAATACAAATTGGATATTTGCATTGACATAAGCCTAACACTGACATGCATGGTGAACCGAACCTAGTTTGATAAAGAATGTTTACATGTCATCATCGTGTTCAGATGGAGGATGCATAATATGATCAATATCATACAATAATTCATCAAAAATGGTTTTCGCTTGATCAACCTTTCTTGTATCCTAGCCTCGTATGCCTTGAACATCATGTGCAAATCTTCTGGATTAGGATTTGCTAGTATTGATCTTGCTCTCGGTGGTGGTAGTACGGTAGGATGGCTTTGGTGTGATGAGGGTGATCGGGGTTGAGAGGGTGTGTGAGATGTGATCTCTATCAATTTGGCTTTCGTTTCCCTTAGAACCTCTTCGAGTTCGCTCATCTTCTTTTTACATTGTATCTTCATCCTTTCACAACTATCCTTCCAAGCTCTCATTCTCTTCTTAGTTACACTCTCGGTCTTGTTGTTGTATGGATTCCTCTCTTGTCCTAAGCTTTGAGCTTGCTATTGTGCATGAGCTCTAGTGACTACTTGCATGGGGGTAGTTGATATCTTACTTCCCTTAGAATCCACTACCAATCCAATAACATCGATCAGAGTAATCTTTTGTGCATTGGTTGGATTCTTTGGTCAATCCCTTAACAGGTGTTCCTTACCACAATCAAGGCAAAATCATTGAATAGTCACTAATTGAGGGTGTCTGGGCGTAGGGATTGGACAATCTCTAATGAAGTGATCTCCTTGGCATCTATAGCATCACCCTCAAGTTTCTTGGGGTCTCATTTGTCTAGGTGGGTGCCTAGGGTTAGGACTTTTGTACATCACATTTGAATATTTGGGCTTCCAAATAGGTTTTCTAGGGTTTTCATATGGGTAAGCCTCAGGGTGCTCGAGTGAATCCATGTAGTAAACGTGTGGGCTATGTACATGTGTTGATTCAAAGCTTTGAGCATTAGAATCATTTTCCAAAATTAATGTGGGTTTTGGCACTAGAACTCTACTTAAGTTATCCTCTAGTGTGTTGATATATTTAGGTAGTGATGTGTGTGAACACTCTAGGACTGCCGGGGCACTTTTTTCCCTCTTTAGGAGGTTTTTTTCCCTCGGCTTGTATATACGCCTATTGCCCTAATGGGCTACTTATCTTTGTACATTCTCTAGTAATACATTCAGTCTTGTGTGTTGTGCTCCAAGCTTCTTCTTCTTCCTTGTGCTGTTCGCGTGCTTCCGCAGACGTCCAACTCCAACAATTGGTATCAGAGCAGGTCGTCGCTTCTTCTAGGGCGCCGTCGACACTCCTCCGTTTGCAGTCTCAGATTCGCACGAAATTTGGTGAGCATACTCAAGGTGTTTCCGAGATCAAAACTGCTTTGCTCTGTCGTGCCGAAATCGCGATCTGAGCTCGTTTCGACCTCCGAACGCACTATCGCAGCGCTTGTGCAGGCTATTTCGTCCTTTTGTGCCAAAGGTATATACCAGTTTCTATTCGCCAGTTTAAGCGTCTCAAAGTCTGCTACAGGTCTAGCAGAACTCGTTTGGGCAGTTCCGTTCAACTTTTTTAGATACAGTCAATTTTTTGCATCAAGGTATTTTAGTCACCGGCCATGGCTGAAAGCAGTGATGTATTCCGTATGTTGGCTGTTGAGGATAAGTTGGATGGTACCAACTACCCATTATGGGCTTATATGATGCGACATGTACTGGTTGCAAAAGGATTGTGGAACATTGTGCAGGGTGTTGAAAGACGTCCTGTTACACCTGTAACGACAGGTACTGCAAATACAGGTGTTGGAGCTGATGAAGATGGTGTCGAAGATGATATTCCACAGATTCCTATTCGTGCTGCTGTTTCTGTTGCACCTACTGCAGAGCAGATTCGTTGGGATGGCAGAGATGCCCAGGCACATGCATTGATAGCTTTGTCTGTCAAACGTGCCATTATTCCTCACATTCGCTCTTGCAGAACAGCAAAGGATGCTTGGGATACACTTACCACTTTGTACCAGGCTAGGAATGAGGCTCGTGTTGCTTACCTCCGAAAACAGTTGGAGAGTGAGCACATGAATGAAGGTGATTCTATGGACAGTTTTCTTACAAAGATCAAAGACCTGAAGGAACAATTGATTTCTGCTGATGAGGTTATACCAGATAGCTCACTTGTGCAGACCGTTCTGAATGGTCTTCCTGATTCATATCAGAGCTTTGCCTCTACTCTTCGGTTGATGATGAAAGGCAATCCGAATGCCTTGTCATTTGAGGAATTAGTCTCTGTTCTGTTGCAGGAAGATCAGTCCAGGCAGAACAGGTCCATTATGCGTGTTGCAGATCAAGCTTTCCTGGCTAGTCAGAAGGGCAAAGGAAAATGGAGCTCTTCTACTAGTAAGCAGAAATCTGCAAATGCTGCACAATCGAAGAACCAGGATAAAGATGAAAAGAAATCAGAAAAGCAGAAATTGTTCTGCAAGTACTGTAAAGGAAATGATCATATTATAAAGAACTGTCCAAAATTGGCTGCTAAAGAGGCAAAGAAGAAAGAGGCTGGAATGGTTGTTGCAGAGGCCTCTACACCAAAAACAGAGTCTGCAAATCTTGTGCAGGAAGAAGAATGGGCGTTTACCACTGTCTGTAGTTTTGACCCATCTTCTCATGATCAGTGCATGTCTGTAGTAGACTCAGATGTTTGGTATTTTGACAGTGGGGCGACCAAACATATTACCTCGCAGCGCAGTTTCTTCTCTTCACTTGAGCCTGCTCCTATAGGGAATACTGTCACATGCGCCAATAACTCCTCTTATCCTGTTATGGGAGTTGGTAAGATCATTCTGACTACTGCTGATGGTAGTTCTTTCACTTTGTCAGATGCTCTATTTGTGCCAGGGATCAAAAAGAATCTGTTATCAGTTTCTGCATTAGCCAAGATTGGCTTGGTTGTGAAATTTGTTGATGACAGGTGTACAGTCCATGATCTCTCAAATGGCGATGTGATTATTGCTTCTGGCATTTTATGTCGTGGGCTGTATAAGCTCATAGACTATGAAAGATCTGTGAATGATTCGGCATGTGCAGTTCATGATTCTCAGGCTATGTCAGATGCAAAGCTTTGGCATGCACGCTTTGGTCATCTGAATTTTGCTAGTTTGTTACGCCTGCAGAAATCTGAAATGGTGTCCTCTTTGCCCAAACTTGAGGCACCTGGAAAACATGTTTGTGAAGGCTGTATTTTGGGCAAAATGCAGCGTTCTTCCTTTCCAAAAGATGGTTCAGTTCGGGCTACGCAGAAATTGCAGCTTGTACATAGTGATGTCTGTGGTCCTATGCAGACACCCTCTTTTGGAAATTACCTTTACTTCGTGACTTTCATTGATGATTTTTCCAGGCATGCATGGGTATATCCACTCAAAGCAAAGTCCGAAGTGTTCATGTGCTTCAAACAGTTTTTGGTTTTGGCTGAAAATCTGTCAGCATGTAAAATGGGCACCCTCCGTTCTGATCGAGGGGGGGAGTATATGTCTTCAGATTTTAATGCATTTCTGGCTGAACGTGGGATAAAACACCAGTGTACAGTGCCGTATACACCTCAACAGAATGGAGTTGCTGAACGAAAGAACAGGTCACTCATGGAGATGGCGAGGTGCATGGTCAAAAGTCAGGCTTTACCACATAGTTTCTGGCTTGAGGCTGTCATGTGTGCAGCATATGTACTGAACAGGTGTCCCACTAAAGCCTTGCAGTCTATCACTCCATATGAGGCTTGGCATGACCGCAAGCCATCTGTTGCTCATTTGCGTGTTTTTGGTTGTTTGGCATATGCATTAGTGCCTGAACAACATCGCAGAAAATTGGATGATAAGGCAGTAAAATGTATTTTTGTTGGGTACAGTTCTGAAAGTAAAGGCTATCGTCTGTATCATCCACAGACTAAACGCATTCTGGTTAGCCGTGATGTTGTCTTTGTAGAAGATGCTATTCAGCCATTGCTTTCATGTACTAAGGAGACATCTGTTAGCTCCAAAGACATGTATGATACTTTGATGCCTCTTTTTACAGGTGGACAGGCTAGTGCTGGTCCTAATGAGGCAACTTCTCAGCCTTTGCAGGTTTCATATGATGATGCAGATCATTCCATTTCTGATGCAGATTTACATGATGCACTTGTTGATGAGAGAGCTGATATTGAGCAGGCAAAAACTATGCCAAAATGGCTGGGGCAGACTTTGCGTGACAGCAAATTAGATGCACCTTTGTCATATCGTACTCGTTCAGGCTCTCATAGTGCCTCCTTTGCATCAGATTGCTATGCTATGGCTGCATCTAGTCTCTGTGATGAGAATGAGCCTGTTTCTTTTGATGAAGCACAAAATTCAGAAAATTGGATGGCTGCTATGCAATCTGAATATGATGCTATAATGAAGAATGGTACATGGTCTTTATGTGACTTGCCTCCTGGCAAGAAGGCCATTGGCACTAAGTGGGTATACAAGCTGAAGCGTAAACCTGATGGTACAGTTGACAGGTATAAGGCTAGGCTTGTTGCAAAGGGTTATGCGCAGGAAAGAGGCATTGATTTTGATGAGACCTTTGCACCTACATGCCGTATGACTACTGTTCGGAGCATTTGTGCACTTGCAGCCCATCATGGTTGGAATGTACATCAGTTGGACATTAAAACAGCATTTCTGAATGGTGACTTGCATGAAGAAGTGTATGTTTTTCAGCCCCGTGGCTTTGTGCAGAAAGGGCATGAAAACCAGGTGTGCAGGTTAAAGAAGGCGTTATATGGTTTAAAGCAAGCACCACGTGCTTGGTATGAGAAGATACATGCCTATCTGATTGTACATGGTTTTGAGAACAGTCCAACTGAAAGCACCTTATATGTTAAACGTGCTAATGATGTGCTTCTGATCATTGTTGTCTATGTTGATGACATGCTGCTCACTGGTCCTATTGAGACACATATTGCTGATTTTAAGGCTGATTTGCATGCCTCATTTGAGATGTCTGATTTGGGGCATTTGCATCACTATTTGGGCATTCAGTTTATGCACGTTGATGGTGGAATGGCTTTGTGTCAAACGAAATATATTGACACATTATTGCAGCGTTTTGGCCTTGAAGACTGTAAGCCTATTGCCACTCCTATGGAGACAGGTTTACGATTGAGTCTTCATGATGCTGGAGATGCATTTGATGCTGTTCTCTATCAGCAGGCTGTTGGATGCTTGATTTACTTATGCATTACTCGGCCAGATATTCAGTTTGCTGTCTCACAGATGAGCAGGTTTATGCATTGCCTAGGAGTCACGCATTGGAAAGCGGTTAAGCGCATCTTTCGCTACTTGAGTGGTACTCGGCTACTTGGGTTGTTTTATCCCAAGGGGGGATCACTACCGCCAGATTTGCATGCTTTTTCTGACTCAGATTGGGCTGGTTGCTATGACGCTCGTGTGTCCACCAGTGGTTTTTGCTTCATGCTTGGTAGCTCATGTATATCTTGGTTGAGCAAGAAGCAGCCTACTGTGGCCACTTCCAGTTGTGAGGCTGAGTATAGGGCATCTTTCACAGCGACTGTTGAGTGTGTGTGGCTCAGACGCCTTATGGCTGATTTGGGTGTTGGCCAGTCTTCTGCCACCACCATCTTCACTGACAGTCAGAGCGCATTGGCAGTTGCGAGGAACCCTGTGTTCCATGCTCGCACTAAGCACATTGAGGTGCATTATCACTATGTCAGGGAGAGGTTCTCTGCTGGGGAGATCAGCTTGGCATATGTGCCCACGCAGGAGAACATTGCAGACCTTTTCACGAAGGCTCTGCCTAGGGAGAAGTTTGAAGCTTTCCGCAAAGCTTTGGGCTTACTTCCTTTTGTGGAGTGATTTCCACATAGCTTGGCACTTCCTTATACATGAGTGCCAGCTCCTTGTTCACCGCATCACTCCCAGGGGGGATTTGTTGATATATTTAGGTAGTGATGTGTGTGAACACTCTAGGACTGCCGGGGCACTTTTTTCCCTCTTTAGGAGGTTTTTTTCCCTCGGCTTGTATATACGCCTATTGCCCTAATGGGCTACTTATCTTTGTACATTCTCTAGTAATACATTCAGTCTTGTGTGTTGTGCTCCAAGCTTCTTCTTCTTCCTTGTGCTGTTCGCGTGCTTCCGCAGACGTCCAACTCCAACATAGTGATGCATACTTGATTGGGATAACATTGGTAGGGGGTGGCAACTATTGACCTAGCACAAGTTGAGGTCTTTCTTGAGCTTGGTATGGAGGTTGATAAGGTTATTGAGGCCTAAAGTAAGGTGCTATTGATATGGATTTTGATACCTCCTTGGTTGTTGGTAATTTTGTCTAACCACTTGTTTACTATAAGGGCAATCTTGCATAGTGTGGTCCGTGTATCATCTCTCTATGGTGTAGTATTAGCTATTATGGTTTCCTTGGGCTTGAGCTATAATTGGAGAAACATTGGCCATGTCATCTCCTCCAGTGTTTTGAATTCACTGAAATTCCACTAGAACTTCACCGGACTGTCACCGTAATTATACCGAAATCTTACCGGAATCAACTGTGATTCTATTTGTGCTAACTTTAAGTGAATATACAAGAAGTAAGGAAGTGATGTGTGGACTTCCTTCACTGAATGAACTCTTTCTCAAGTTTAAGAAAAAACTTCACTAGTTCAGACTGCCTCTTTCCGGTCAGACTTTGTACTGTGTATACATATCCATTTCACCGAAATCTTTGATGAGCTGATAGTAGAGATGTCTAGCTATAAGATAAGCTATCTCTCATACAAAAATTTAATTTACTCTGCGAGATATACTTTATTGTTCTACCGAAAAACACGTTTACTGAGAAAACTGTAACTGACCGAAATATACGTTTACTGAGAAAGTACCGAAAACATGTTTACTGAACGAACTGCAACTGTTAACTGACTTTATACCGTAACATGAAAATACTCAGATTTCTTCACATACGAACAGTGCACGCAAACTTCCACATGAACATGTGTTTTCTATTAGAGAAGATGTGTACAAAACTAGCTTGGCCTCTTCTTGCTCAAGCTATAGAAACTCTCCTACACTGAGTAGCTTCTTCTTACCATCTCTCTCAGATGAATACCTGACATTTCAGGCTTCTGTTATTCATCTTTACATACGTGATCTCTGGCGTCTTCTAAACCTATTCTTGATCTCTATATGCGCTCAACTCGCGCTGCACGTTCTCCTCACGCACACTTGTGCTCTCTTTCTCTCGCACTCTTACTCTCATACTTTTTCTGTTCTTGTCTCTCTTTATATACAGTTTTGATCCGGTGTAACGAACTCTAACAAACTTTAATTCTGGAAGTTTCTACGCTATACATTACGGTCATGAATGTGTCCCTTCACTAAGGCTTTAATTTTTTGAATACTTTCATTCTGCTTCTCTTTATCTTTCTTTTCCTTTGTGTCTATCTGTATGTCAAATTCGTGAGTGATTCTTCAACATCCCCCCCCCCCCCCCCCCCCCCGTTCTGACATACCCCCCCCCCCCAAATTTATTTTTTTTATTTTATATTCTTTTGTTTATTTTATTATTTATTTTCTTTTTCTTTTTATTTTTTCTGTATGGGCGTTCGAATATATATATATATCTATATATATATATATATATATATATATATAATTATATATATATACATACACACACACATATATATATATATATATATTTTTTTTATTTTTTTATTTTTTTTTATGGCTCAAAGCTTTTGGCTCTGGATCGTGCCTCGATTGGCTGTTTTTTACAAAAATGGAGCCATTTTCATGTTTTTTGGCACATCTGAACTCAGTTTTTAGCTTTATTTATCCAAATTCCAACTTTTTCTCTGACTTTTGGTCAAAACCCTCAAGTTTTGAGCACATTTATCACATGTTTTTATTTCACCACATTGTCCACATGGTCTATTCTCACCTCATCCTACATTTGGTTTATATTTCCCTTATGTACCCTCTGTGGCCCTCCATTTTGATCATTTTAACCCCCTCCAGACCCCTGATTCCTACTCCCAATCCCTCCCTTTACAAATCTGCCCAGCCACATCCTTACCCCTCTCTACCCCATCCATCTCCACACCCTCAACCCTCCCTTCCCCTTCCTTTATACCCTCCCATTTCCCCCCTTTTGCTTTTCCATAACAAAATCCCACTTCTGGTTCTTCTCTGATGCTTGTTCCGGTGGAATTGGTTGCTACTCAGATGTCCTCTTCCAGTTTTTGCAGCTCCATTATCATGGTGTCCTATATGCTCAGAGTTTTGGTTGTAGCTCTCCGAGACGAAGAGCACATTAGGTGGCGGGCAACTGTTGAGCCCATAAAAGTCATATTGGTCAAAGTCAACTACAGTCAAAGTCAAAAGGTCAAAGTCAATAGGTGCAAAGTCAAAGTGCTAAAGTGCAGGTGTCAAAGTGCACAAGTAGTGCACAATTAATTGTCCACAAAGGGTAAATTGGAGAAAGTGGGTTGCAGGTTGCAGAGGTATTTTCTCTAGTCACCAGTGTGCAACGCAAAGAAGTGGAGTTGAAGGAGTGCATTGGGAGTGACTAAGGGATTGTGCAGAGAGTGCTAAGCTAGTCCTCCAAGGATCTCAAGGTCTCCTTGCAGTGTGCGTGTGCCGACAGAAGGTATTCATTCCTCCCCCTTAGTGGAAGCTTGGTGCAAGGTGTGCACAAGGATAAGCTTGAAGCAGGTGGAGGTCTGGTGCAGAGGAGGCTAGCGGCAAGAAGACTTTGGGGTATTTGTTATTTTGTCATTGAGCACTCTATGGGATTGCACACAGAAGTATTGGTTGTATTGTTCTTCAAACATTGTAATTGTCTTATGTAATCAATCGACAGAAGCTTCCAAGGTGTATTTCCTCTCCTGTTCTTTTCCTTTTCTCCTACAAACCCTCAAACTCCTTCTTGTCTAAGAATTCCCCAACAGATACAAAGTAAGCACTATGAGAGCCTGAATGAGTATGATATGATAAAGGTGCATCTAATTTTCTATCCTTGAAGTCTACACCAGCCATTTAGGCATAGTCTTTTCCTCTTCTATGTTTGTGCTTTCATTAAAGAATGCACCACGTGAATCTACATCAAAAATTGAAAGATCTGCATCATTATTTGAAACATCTAAAGGCTAAGAAATTTCCTCATTTGGACCAACACTTGATTCTCCACTTGTAAAATGATGCAGAAAAGTGTGATACACATGCTTTGAGCTAGTAGATGTCTCCTTGGTACATCAAATTAAGGGCCAAATTGCATCTTCCACAAAAAAAACATCACAACTAACCAAAATGTGTTTAGTTCGTAGATGATAGAGTAGAAAGCCTTTACTTTTAGAACTATATGTAAGAAAAATACATTTCACTTCTTTATCATCTATTTTTTTGTGTTGTTGTTCATACACTAATGCATATGCTAAACAATCAAAGACCTGTAGATGAGCAATAGATAGCTTGCGACCATACCAAGTGTAGCTCAATGATGAGTAGCACCTCCTTTAATGTCAATCCGGGAAGACGTGAGGATGGTATGAAGACCTCGAGCAAGTGGAGGCACAAGTGTGTGAGTGAGAAGCACACAAACATGCACACACATACACACACACGCGCACACACAGAAAGACAAAGAGTGAGTAGCAATAGAGTTCTTAGATTACTTTCAAAAAACTCTTACAAGCTCAAATCACTTACAAGCTACCCTCAAAAATAAGCTCTCTAGCTCTTTTTATAGTTTTTGACTAGCTTTGGCCCTGTCCAGACCTAGTGTCCGGCCTAGTTAAAAATTAGGTTCCATGGCCAATTTGAGGGCTTAAACGGAGTCTAAAAGATACGAAAATTGATATGTAGGTACTTCTAAGGCTCCTCAAGCTCGAGGACTCCTCGGCTTGCACAAAATGGAGCCACAAAAAGGTGAACATGGTATTTACAGGGGTTGTTAGTGATGAGAATCACTTTTAATTGGTGTAAGGGTTTTGAAAAATTAAAGATTGCCTTAGTGCTAGATCTGCGTGAATGCTCGTACTTGCTTCTCCATGAAGAAAATTATTGGCCTACTTGCCAGATCGTCGTTGACTCCCTTGTCTGCTTGTGCCTTCTCTTCTCTCTTGCCTAGAGAGTCCTTCAGTTCCAACACCGCCCCTCTCTCGCGTCTATCGTCCCTGACAGACCCGTGTTGTGTGGGTTTTTGGATGTAGTACTCAACGACATCTTGCGCTAAGTGATGTTCAGCAATCCGCAACCCCTTTGCCAAGTCCGTGAGTAAAGCATCCCAATCTACGGGCCCGAGAACCTCTGGATGTGACATTCATAACTTTTCTGAGTGGAGAGCTTGTTCTACTGCAAACAATTGTAATAAATGTGAGGGCCTGAGAATGAAGATCTCTGAGTGATATTCCCAGAACCCTGTGACAAACATCTCTTCAAATGTCTGTTTGAAGCAGGCTGGTAGATATTTGATGCGGGCATGCCATGCATAAACAACATTAATAGAGGGCGTTGTGCTCATGTCATAAACAAGATCCTGATTGCCTTCATTGAATCCGAGCGTAGAGAGTTCATTGAATCCGAGCACAGAGAGGTGAGGTTCCTTAACATTCTTGAAGGTCCGGAAGGTGACTATCATGAGTTCAAAAATTTTAAGGCACATCTGTGTCATGACATCTGGTACGTTTTTGAACCTGACACCCCAATGCCGAATTGTCAATATCATATACCCTACCGTAGGTTGACCTTTAGGTGGTGAGAAGTAGAAATAGTTGAGCCATTTCTCACATCCTTTGGTTGTCAGCACCATCTTTGTGTATTCCGGCCACGACCTTCTTCGGAAAACAGGACAGTAGTAGGGATTGTACTTGATATACAGGGGCACGTTATTCCATGTACGATTCATTTCCGGGTAGGTTTCAAGCAGCCGAATTCTCCAAGTCAGTTGGCGAATATTTCCCTACTTGGCACTTTCTGGGATGTCGTCTGGTGCAAACTGTGTGGCAGAGGTTGGTTGATTTCAGCATTATAATCCGCCATTAAGACACAAAAAGGAACATACAAGTCATCGGAGGTGCCGATCCACCTGTGATGTGAGAGGTTTCTAAAGTACTCAGATTTTATGATTACCTCTTCCAATCGTGACATGGATGCTATTTGAACTGCTACCCTGTCATCATGGGTTGTGGCCACTTTCTCTAATCTCTGCATCCATTCAGGGGCCTCTATCTCAATGGTGTCCATGCCCTTTGTTGTCTGCTTGCCTCTAGGTGCTGGCATCGGAACATACGGGTCCTCAAAAATTTCCTCTACTTCGATTGGTACTAGGTCTTCAGGTTCTGGTTCTACCAAGGGGGGTGGTTGGCGTTCATACTCAAGCACTTTCTTTTGTAATTCTTCGAGTTGTGCTTTGAGCGCTGCTACTTCGTCAGTTGTGTCAGCTGTGGTTGGGACTTCTTAGGGTGGTTCTGGTTGAGCTTCCAATTGCCTTAGTAGTTCGTCTCTTTCCTTTTCTAAGGCAGCATGTGCTTCGAGGAGATCAGCATGGGTTTCCAATATGATTTGCATAGTGTCCGAGGGAATGGCCTTAAACTTCTCCGGGTCAATTTCTTGTGGGGAACCTTCCATTGCTACTTCCAAGTTCTCTTTGTTTTGTGTCTGAAGCCGTCTATTTTCTTCCAGGGCTGCAGACATATGCTTCCGTAAGAGAGCCATGTTGCGGCAGAGCTTGAGGTTCTCTGTGATTTGGGAGTGCAGTAGATCATCCATTTGTTGTCTTTCTTCTGCATCTGGCTGCGGTGGATTTGCCACTAATTTTTCATGTTGTTCTTGCAATGCACTAAACTGCTGTTGTAATTGTTTCTTCTCGTCCTCTAATTCACTGAATCTTCCTTGTAATGCTTCATGACTCCTGAATAAACTTGTATGCTGAGCATCGAGGTGCTGATAGTGTTGTTGTAACTGAGACATGCACTGATACATGTTATTAAATACATTATTAATGGGGGTGTATGCAGGAAGGGTGTTAAGTGCAGAGGGAAAGGGAGAGGGGAAGGGAAGTGTGAATGCAGTGCTGGAAAATGGTGAAGGGGGTGGTGGGGGAATGGGGGATTGTGGCCGTATGGGGGGAGGGAGAGGTGCAGTGGAGGGTGATATATCCATCAAATCCACGGTGGACGCAGTAGTGGGAGTGATTGTGAATAGTGGAATTGTGGGTGTAGTGATTGTGGTGAATGTGTACAGTGGTGTGTGCAGTTGTGAATATGAATTGCCCGGAAATGTGAGAGGGGGAATGGGGATGTCAGTAGCTTCCGTTAGGATTACAGTGTTAGTGGAGGTGTTGGGAGGGTGTGTGGGTTGATTGGCGGTTTGTGCTTTAGTCATGGCAGTTGACTCGGAGGCGGTAACGGTGGTTGTTACATTGGTAATGGGAGGTGAATGTGGTGGAGAGGGAGGCGGGGGTGGCAAGGGGGGTGATGGGGGTGCACTGGACACATGGGTCTCTTCAGTATCGTGCACAGTGTGTGCTGTGCCCGTGGTTGTGGCTGTCCCTTGTGTTTCGGATACTAAGACATTCATCTGTTTCCCTGCTCGTGGGGAACGTCTTCCGTATCTTCTTTCCGTTCTGCGTGATTGTGCCAGGGCAGTATGCACTGTCTCAAGTACTCCTAAAGCATCAGAGATCATATCCAGTGTGGCACGATATTGTTCGTCAACTCCTTCCTCCTCAAGGATTTGGTGCATGATAGCCTTTCCTGCGGCAAGGGATAACTTATGTTGTTGTTGGACCCTGTTGATGGTATCGTAGAGCTTTTTCAACTCCTTTGTATATGGTGGGGCACCCTCTAGCTCCTGTATAACTTCTTGCTCATAGTCATGCGCCCCCTCATCAGAAAATCCTTCCTGTTTATCCTCTTGGTCTTCTTCTTCTTCATCCTCCACTTCCACCACTTCTGGTTGTCCTGGCTGAGGTTGTTTTGTAGTCGTTTGTTGTCCACTACCCTGCTCTGCCTCGACTTCTGCGTTAACAGCTTCAATGATTCTGGCGACTTCTTCATCCGTTAGATCTTCCAAAGTGAATCCGTGAGGAAATTCCAGATCAGTAGGTACTAGTGGAAACACAAGGTTAGATCCATCTGTGCTTTGCCTGGGTAACCTGATAGTAAATGGTTGCACTCGTCTGGGAAGCCTTGGAGTTGTTTCAGGTGTTAGGGTTGCACCGCGGGCTTGTGCACAAGGCATCTGGATGGTGCCTCTCATCTTCTTTGAGGGAGGCCCTGCGACTGACAGTCTGCATTGAAACTCCTATGCTCTGGTCCAAATGAGAGCCCTTTGCACTGCTACATCATATGCGAGACATCTATACACAATTCTGGTAAGTGCACAGCATCCATACAGTACAGATTTTTGTTTCTTATACCATCTTTGATGAGCCAAATGGATTTGGTCGATAATCCAGTGGGGCATATTGATTGTCAAATCAAAGGCGTCTGCTAAGTAGAGGATAAACCATATCTTTTTGGGAGGCATTGTGAACCTTTCCTGCGCGAGGAATGCGAAATGTTGCATGACCATGCGTAAGTGAATGGCGATCGTAGGTGTCATCGTGACCATGTCCTTTAATTTTGTCAAATTTCTGTTCTTCATATTGTCTGGAACCATAGTCTCTTTCTCCGTAGGAATGTGCATACCTTTCATGTCCAAAGCTTCCCTTACCAAGTTGATAGTTAATCTGAAGCGCTTGAGCTCATTGCCCCTTGTGAGAGATGGGAGGACAAAGGAGCTGTATCCCTTTTTGTCTTTGCTTGGAGTAAGGGTGCTAATAAGATACGAGCACCTTAGAAAATCTGGCTTTGGCAGTTGGAATTTGAAATACTCGTAGAGTCCTGCCTTCTTCCATATGGGTTTCAATCCTTCATTATTCTGCAATCTCTCAAATTTCCTGGTAAAAAAGTGGTACCTGCCCCAGCGCCCATTGAATTCTATCTCTGCCTCCCACATATAAGTGCCTTCACCTAGGGGTCCTGCCACATCACTGAACCAATGAGAGTTTTTGCTGACTGGCATTGTGTGCCCCTGTGGAGGGTTCTGAACCGCTTTAATTCCTCCTCTTACCATCACACGCTCGTCCTCAAAGCTCGATCCCCGGCAACGGCGCCAAAATTTGGTGTAGCTCAATGATGAGTAGCACCTCCTTTAATGTCAATCCGGGAAGACGTGAGGATGGTATGAAGACCTCGAGCAAGTGGAGGCACAAGTGTGTGAGTGAGAAGCACACAAACATGCACACACATACACACACACGCGCACACACGGCAAGACAAAGAGTGAGTAGCAATAGAGTTCTTAGATTACTTTCAAAAAACTCTTATAAGCTCAAATCACTTACAAGATACCCTCAAAAATGAGCTCTCTAGCTCCTTTTATAGTTTTTGACTAGCTTTGGCCCTGTCCAGACCTAGTGTCCGGCCTAGTTACAAATTAGGTTCTAGGGCCAATTTGAGGGCTTAAACGGAGTCTACAAAATACGAAAATTGATATGTAGGTACTTCTAAGGCTCCTCAAGCTCGAGGACTCCTCGGCTTGCACAAAATGGAGCCACAAAAAGGTGAACATGGTATTTACAGGGGTTGTTAGTGATGAGAATCACTTTTAATTGGTGTAAGGGTTTTGAAAAATTAAAGGTTGCCTTAGTGCTAGATCTGCGTGAATGCTCGTACTTGTTTCTCCATGAAGAAAATTATTGGCCTACTTGCCAGATCGTCGTTGACTCCCTTGTCTGCTTGTGCATTCTCTTCTCTCTTGCCTAGAGATTCCTTCAGTTCCAACACCAAGCCTCATATGGAGTGATAGACTTTAATTCTTTGGTGGGACACATTTTAAGTACGTAGTTTGCACACATAATGGCCTAAATCCAAAATCTATTTCATAAAGCTTGACTTTTGACCATGTACCTTGCCATTTCCATGATAGACTTGTTCTTCCTTTCAACAACATTTATTTGAGGTGTATATGGCACTATGCATTGATGTCTTATCCCATGCTTGTTGAAGTTTGATGTTTGTGGCATGAACAACACAAGGAAGAAGAAGAAGCTTGAAGCACAACACTAATGCATTAGGGTTATAGGAGTATATACAAGCCAAGGGAGAAAACCTCCTAAAGAGGGAAAAATTTTCCACAATGGTCTTAAGTGTATTTACACACATAACTATCAAACAATATCAGCAAATCCTACCTGGGAGTGTTGCGATGAACAAAGAGTTGGCACTCATGTATCAAAAAGTGCTAAGCTATGTGGAAAGAGATCAATCCAAAAAATGAAGTAAGCCAAAACATTTGTGAAAAGCTTCAAACTTCTCCCTAGGCAGAGCCTTTGTGAAAAGGTTTGCAACATTATTCTATGTGGGCATATATGCCAAACTATTCTCTCTAGTAGAAATCCTTTCCTTGACATAATGATAGTGCACCTCAATGTGCTTGATGTAAGCATGGAACATGGGGTTCCTTGCAACTGCCAATGAGCTTTGATTGTCAGTGAAGATTCTAGTGGCAAAAGATTGACCAACACTCGAATCATCCAAAAGGCATATGAGCCCCACAATCAACAATCATTGTTAAAGCTTCCCTATACTCAGCCTCACAACTACAAGTGGCCATAGTAGGCTGCTTCTTGCTCAACCAAGATTTGCATAAGCTACCAAGCATGAAGCAAAAACCACTAGTGGACACATGAGTGTCACAACAACTAGCCTAATCTAAGTCAAAAAAAGCATGTAAATCTTGGAGTAATGATCCCTCCTTGGGATAAAACAATCCAAGTAGCTACGTACCACTCAAGTAGCAAAAGATGTGCTTAACTAATTGCCAATGCTTGATACCTAGGCAATACATAAAGCTCATCATCTAAGAGATAGAAAACTTTCTATCGAGCCGATTTATGTATAAGTAAATCAAGCATTACACAACCTATTGATGGAGAACAACATCAAATGCATCCCCAGCATCATGAACACTCAACCGCAGCAATAGGCTTGCAATCTTCAAGACCAAAATGCTGCAATAATGTGTCAGAATATTTTTTGACATAAAATCTATTCCCCCCATCAACTTGCATGAATTAAATGCCCAAATAATAATGCAAATGCCCCAAATCTAACATCAAAGAGGCATGCAAATCATCCTTAAATTCAAAAATTTTCTTCTCATTAGGACCAATAAGTAGCATTTCATCAACATATACTATGATGATCAGAAGTACATCCACACATTTAACATATACGTTGCTCTCAAATGCATTGTTCTCAAAACCATGTGCAATGAAGTAGGCATGTATCTTTTCATACCAAGCACATGGTGCTTGCTTCAAACCATATAATGCCTTCTTCGGCCATGACACTTTGTTTACTTGCCCTTTATGCACAAAACCATGGGGCTGAAATGCATACACTTCTTCATGTAAATCACCATTCGAAAATGCAGTTTTAATGTCCAATCGATGTACATTCCAACCATGATAAACTCCAAGTGCACAAATGCTATGAACAATAGTCATTCGACATGTGGCAAAGGTCTCATCAAAATCAATCCTCTCTCTTGAACATAACCTTTTGCAACAAGCCTAGCCTTATACCTGTCAACGATTCCATCAGGCTTACATTTCAGTTTGTATACCCATTTAGTGACAATGTCCCTTTTTCCTAGAGGCAAATCACACAAGGAATAGGTATTGTTCTTCATAATAGCATCATATTTTGATTGCATAGTAGCCATCCAATTTTTTTAATTTTGTGCTTCAGCAAAAGAAACAAGATTGTTCTCATCACAAAGACTAGAGGCAACCATTGCATAGCAACTTGATGCAAAGGAAGCACTATGAGGGCTTGACCGAGAAAATGCTATGATAGAGATGCATCTAATTTGTTATCTCTCAATGTCTGGATCAGCCATTTAGGTATAGTTTTGGCCTCCTCTATATCAGCCCTCTCATCAAGTGCATCAATAAGTTTGCATCAGAAATGGAATGAATTCCATCATCATATGGAACCTCTAAAGGCTAATGAGTTGCCTCATTTGGACAAGCACTTGATTGTTCCCTTGTAAAAAGAGGCAACAAAGTTTCATACATATCTCTAGAGCTAACTAAAGTCTCCTTGGTACATAAAAGTAATGGCTAAATTGCATCTTCCATAAAAATGAGATCACGGATAACCAAAATGTGTTTAATCTCTAGATGATATAGACAATAGCCTTTGCTTTCAAAATTGTAGCCAATAAAAGTACATTTCATTGCTTTATGATCCAATTTCTTGCATTGTTGTTCAGGTAGTAATGCATATGTTAGACAACCAAAGCCATGCAGATGAGCAACAAATGGCTTGCAACCATGCCAAGCCTCATATGGAGTGATAGGTTGCACAACTTTAGTGGGAGACATGTTAAGTACATAAGTTGCACACATGATAGCCTCAATGTTTTGGGAAGGAGGAAAATTGTGCCATAGCCTCAAGTTTGTGGAGGTCAGATTTGTGTAGGCATAGAAAACTAGCAAAATTTAGATGATCAAACCATGAATGCCAAAGCTTTGCATCTAAGATAGCCTGAGAATCTTGAATTGCACATGTTGAATGACTCACAGATTTTGCATAGTCTATGAGCTTATACGACCCACGACATAAAATTCCAAAAGCAATAACAACATCACCACATGAGAGATCATGAATTGTACATCTGGCATCAACAAATTTGACAACCAATCCAATCATGGCTAGTGCTAAAATTGGCAACATAGTACATACAAAGAATTTGGCAATGTGAAAGAACTATCATCAATAGTAGTCAGAATGATCCCTAGTACATACAAAGCATCTGACAATGTGAAAGAACTGCCATCAATAGTAGTCAGAATGATCTTATGAATTCTCATTACAGGATAAGAGGAGTTGTTAGTGAATGTGACAATACTCGTTGTAAAGGTAGGCTCAAGTGAATTGAAGAAACAACACTATGAGATAATAAATTTGGTCGTCCCACTATCAAAGTACCAAAACATTTTTTATCGCAGACATACACTGCTCATGAGAAGATGGATCATAGTTGCATATAATAGTAAATGCCCATTCTTCATTCTGAACAAGATAAGCAAACTCTATTTTATGTGTAGATGCCTCTACAACAACCATTCCAACCTCTTTCTTCTTTGCCTCTTTTCCAGCTAGTTTTGGACAACTCTTTATGACATGGTCATCTCCCTTATAGTATTTGATTTTTTTTTCTACTTTTTGGTTTTCTTCTCATCTTTTTCTTCCTTCTTCAAGTATGCAGCATTAGAAAATTTTTGTGTACTAGTAGATGAGCTCCATTTACCTTTGCCCTTCTAACTAGCTAGGAAAGCTTGATCTACAACACACATAATGGATCTTTTCTACTTGGACATCTTCGTGCAATAAAATAGAGACTAACTCCTCAAATGTTAAGGCATTTGAATTGCCTTTCATCATCAATCAAAGAGCAGACGCAAAACTCTAATATGAATCTCAAAGAACATGAAGAATAGTCTACACAATTGAACTATCTAGCAAGACTTCATCAACAAAAATCAATTTCTCCTTCATATCTTTGATCTTTGTCAAAAAAATTGTTCATAGAATCTCCTTTGTTCATATGCTCACTCTCTAATTGTTTTCAGAGGTAAGAAACACATGCCTCATTTCTTGCCTGGTATAAAGTGGTAACTGTATCCCAAACATTTTCTGTCATTTTGCAAGAGTGAATGTGAGGGATAATGGCATATTCAGCAGACAAAGCTATCACTGCATGTGCCTAAGAATCTCTAACATCCCAACAAAGTTGCTCTATAGCAAGTGAAGCAAGGATTGCAACAATAAGAATTTGAAGATTATCATCTTCAATACTATTTACAACACCTTCAAAAACTATATTAGGTGTAATAGGTTGTTTTTCAACACCTTGCACAATATTCCATAACCCTTTTCCTACCAATACATGACACATCATATATGCCTACAATCAGTAATTAGTACCATCGAACCTATCCTCAACAACCAACATATGGAATACATCATTGCTTTCAATGTGGCCATTGTGACTAGATATCTTGATGCAAAAAAATGCTTATATTTCAAAAATTTGAACAAAAGCACCCTAGCAAACTTCATGGTGCTTGTACTGGTGAAGCAAACCTATATGTTTGGTAGAAAAGGACAAAATTGTCTGCACAAGCATTGTGATATTGCCTTTGAAGGCCGAAATGAGCTCAAATCAAAATTTGGATGGCACACAACAAGGCTATTTTGAACTCCTAATTGCCTCAAGTATGCTCATTAAGTTTTACATGATTTTGATAGTATGATCTGAGGGCTGTTGAGGATGCCCTATATGAAGCGATGACCTACTATGATACCAATACTTTGGAGTTTGAGGTCTATGCAAACACATGAACAACGCAAGGATAAGAAGAAGTTTGGAGCACAACATAATATAGAATGTATTACCAGGTGAATATACAAAGATAAATTACCTATTAGGGTTATAGGAGTATATACAAGTCTAGGGAAAGAAACCTCCTAAATAAGGAAAAAAGTACCTCAATGGTCCTAAATGTGTTCACACATGCCACTACCAAAATATCTCAACACTGCTCATGCATTAAAATCAGAAGACATGTGTCCTCCCTTCATCAAAATGGAGGGTGGACTATAGTTTAATACTCCATATGAGGCTTAGCATGATTGCAAGCCATCTATTTCTTATATGTGTGCCTTTGGTTGTCTAGCATATGCATTACTGCCTAAACAACAATGCACAAAATTGGATGATAAAGCAGTAAAATGTATTTTTGTTAGGTATAGCTGTGAAAGCAAAGGCTATCATCTGTATCATCCATATAATAAATGCATTTTGGTTAGCCATGATGTTGCTTTTGTGGAAGATGTGATTTAGCCATTTCTTTCAGGTACTAAGGAGACATTAGTTAGCTCCAAGTATGTGTATGACACTTTGCTTCCTCTGTTTACAAGTGGACAGTCAAGTGCTAGTCCAAATGAGGCAATTTTTTAGCCTTTATAGGTTTCACATGATGATGGAGATAATTCCATTTCTTATTCAAATTTAGCCCAAATGGCTAGTTCAAACTTTAGAAGATGGAAAATTAGATGCATCTCTATCATAGCGTACTTGTTTAGGCTCTCATAGTGCTTCTTTTGCATCAGATTTCTATGCAATGGTTGCCTCTAGTCTTTATGATGAGAATGCACCTCTTTCTTTTGATGAGGCAAAAAGTTCAAAAAATGAGATGGCTGATATGCAATCAGAATACAATGCTATTATGAAGAATGGTACCTGGTCTTTGTGTGATTTTCCTCCTTGCAAAAAGGCCATAGGCACTAGATGGGTATACAAGCTTGGGTATACAAGCTGAAGCATACGCCTGATGGAACATTTGACATGTATAAGGCTGGGCTTGTTGCAAAAGGTTATTCTTAGGAGAGGCATTGATTTTGATGAGACCTTTGCTCCCACATCTCGAATGACCACCATTCATAGCATCTATGCAATTGTGGCTCATCATGGTTGGAATGTACATTGCTTGTACATTAAAACTCCATTTCTAAGTGTTGAGTTACATGAAGAAGTGCATGTATTTCAGCCCCATAGTTTTGTGCAGAAAGAGCATGAAAACAAAGTGTGGAGGTTGAAAATGGCATTATATGGTTTGAAGGAAGCACCACATGCTTGATATGAAAAGATACATGCCTACTTAATTGCACATCATTTTGAGAAAAATCCAAGTGAGAGAACCGTATATGTTTGGCATGCAGATGATGTGCTTCTAACTATTGTTGTCCATGTTGATGACATGCTACTCATTGGTGCTAATAAGAAGCATATTGCTGATTTAAAGGTTGATTTGCATGCCTCTTTTGAGATGTCAAATTTGTTGAGAATATGAGAGTGCATTTCCCTTTTGTATCTTGGAGTCACTCTATTTCCATTCCATTTCCATTAGATTTTCATTTTATATTATATCCTTTGTATTTGGGTACCTTGCCATTTGCTTCTACCATTGTATCCATTCTCCTTTGAGGCGAATTATCCCACATGAGAAGTACTTTGGAGAGCCCCTCCCAAATTTATATAAGGAGGGCCTCTCCCCACATTTGTACTTGGTTAGAAGCTTGAGGAGCCTACTTCATGCTCTTGGCAAACTCATTTCTAATCCATGTGAGTTTACCAATTTCTTGGTCTACTCACTTTGAGTCTCTCACACTCTTTATTTTGTGAGTAGACTCTTCTTTTCATTTTGCTTATGTGTGTGTACTCTCTACATGGTATCAAAGCTATTAGGTGGAGGTCTTGGTGGTGTGTTTGGTGGTGATTTTGGTGGTGGTGATGCTTTACTTTGGTGGTGTGCTTTCTTCTCATTGAGAATAGCCTTTTGGCATCAATTTTTACATTGTTACACTTATGTGTTCCTTGAGTAGCTTTGATGTGAACTTTTTCCCTACACATGGGCACTTTTTACTCTAGTCCTGGCTAGAGGTTTTTTCCCCATGTTACCACATACATGATTCACTCATATGTGGTGGTACTTTGTACTTAGAGATTTTATTCAGCTCTTACTTCAGTTCAGTTTCATCATCAATAGAGAGTGCTATTCCAGGCATCATCTTCTCCGTGTGTCTTGCTGCGTTTGTGCTCCTTGTGTGTGCTTCTTGTGTGTCTCTTGCACTTCTACACACAACCAACAGTGGTGTCAGAGCAGGTTCAGCTCCTTCTCAAGTTTTGGTTTTTCGCGTCCTGGCACTCACGCACTCTTAATAGTGCAAATCGACTTCGGAGCATAGAACTGTGAATTTCAGCAGCCAAGAAACATTTCCACCAAGTGCGATGGGATTTTACCCGTATTTCGAAGCCATTAGTGCAGTCAGAATCGCTTCCACACATTCGGTCATGTTCTACATCGAAAAAGGCATGGGACACTCTTGCTTCTTTGTATGTCGTGCATAATGAAGCATGTGTTGCATACTTGAGGAAGCAACTTGAGGATGTATGTATGGCTGAAAATGAGTCGGTGGATGTGTATGTGACATGCATCAAGGACTTGAAAGAGCAATTGGCAAACATAGATGAGATCATTCCGGATGCATCACTTATTTCTACATTGTTGAAAGGATTACCAGAATCTCTTCAAAGCTTTGCTACTACACTCCGTTTGGTTGCAAAATGGAATCCTAATATGTATGCATTTGATGAGGTTGTGTCTCTTCTTTTGCAAGAAGAGCAATCTAGAGTGAATAGGAGTGGTTTGACTGAGGGAACACAATCACTTGCTATCTCACAAAAGGGGTAAAGCAAGTATGGTTCAGCTTTGGGTTCATCAAAACCAAATCCTCAACCTTCCTTTTCCACTCATTCCTCTAATGATGATGATTTGCAAAAGAAGAAGAGATGCAAATATTGTTGGAAGGTTGGTCATAGAATTGATGAGTGTAGAAAGCTTGCTAAATGCAATGAAAAGAAGAAAGAATCTGACATGTCTATTGCTGAAAATTTAGCAAATGTAAAGAATGATGAAGCTAACATGGCCCAAGATTTTTGGGCATGTGTTATTACATGTCATTATGATGCTTCTTTGCATTCTAAATGCATGGTTGTGAATGAGGCTAATTCAGATTGGTTCTTTGATAGTGGTGCTTCAAAGCACATAACATCATGCAAAAGATTTTTTACCTCTTTCAAAGATGCACCCAAAGGAGGACATGTGGTGTGCAAACAATGCCTCTTATCCTATCATTGGAGTAGGAGATATTGAGCCTACGACTGCAAATGGAGGTGTGATTCTCTTGAAAAATGCATTGTATGTGCTCGGTATCAAGAAGAACTTAATTTCGGTTTCGTTGATTGCCAAAGCTGGACTTCATGTACACTTTGTTGATAATAAGTGTATGGGTCATGATTTCAGCAATGGCGATGTTATCGTGATGTTCGGTACATTATGTAATGGCTTGTATCGTATGGATACATACAAGAGGGTTGCCTCAAATGCCTTAGTTGCTCATACTTCTTCCATGGCTGAAATGGAGCTTTGGCATGCTCGTTTTGGTCATTTGAACTTCAATAGTTTACTCTACTTGCAAAAGAAGGACATGGTTATTGGCTTGCCTACACTTGAGTCCATTGAAAAGCATGCATGTGAAGGTTGCATTCTTGGAAAAATGCATCGTGCTTCTTTTCTGAAAGATAGTCATACACACACTACAAGAAAATTGCAACTTGTTCATAGTGATGTATGTGGTTCCGTCAAGACTCCATCTTTTGGGAAGCATGTATATTTCATTATCTTCATTGATGATGCTACTTGCCATACATGGGTGTATCCTATGAAAGCAAAGATTGAGGTATTTTCTTGCTTCAAAACATTTTTAGGCTGAAAATTTTTCTTCACAAAAGCTTTTGACTCTATGCAGGGATCATGGTGGTGATTACATGTCACATGAGTTTAATGCTTTTCTTCGTGAAAGAGGTCTTTCACACCAATGATGGTGCCATATACACCTCAACAAAATGGTGTTGGCGAGCGTAAAAATAGAACTCTTTTTGAAATGGCACGATCTATGGTTAAAGGAAAGCATCTTCCTGATAAGTTTTGGATGGAAGCGTTCATGTGTGCAAATTATGTGTTGAATCGCTGCCCTACAAAAGCATTGAGAGTCATCACTCCTTATGAGGCTTGGAATGGTCATAAGCCTATGGTTAGTCATATGCGTGTGTTTGGTTGTTTGGCATATGCTCTTGTGCCATCACAACAACGTCACAAAATTGATGACAAGGCAAAGAAATGTATATTTGTTGGTTATAGTGTTGAAAGTAAGGGATATCATTTGTATCATCCATTGACAAACACAATTATTGTGAGTCGAGATACGGTATTTGCTGAAAATTCAGTTTTCCCTCTACTTGAATGCAAAAAACATCCAATAGTTAGCTCACAAGATGTGTTTGATACACTCATGCCTTTGTTCCAAAATGGTGTGCTTGAATATGCCCATGTAGACCAGCCAACTGAGGTTCAAAGAGGTAAAAAATTCCAGTCAAATAGGGCTAAAAATGTAGAGAATTTCCAGCCAAACATGGCTAAAAAATTTCAGCCAAAAATTATCAAAACTATTGGAAATTTCCAGCCACATATGGCTGAACATTCGCATCAAAATATGGCTGAACATTCGCATCAAAATATGGCTGAAAATGACCATGAAATTCAGCCCACGCATGATGTACATATTGAAGATGTTTTACATGATGAACGCATGTCTATCAAGAGTGCATAAACTATGCAAAAGCGGCTAAAAAAAACTTTGCAGGACAACAAATTGAGTGCACCTTTACTTGGTAGAACAAGATCAAGCTCTCACCATGCATCAAGTAATTTTGTGGATTATTCTCTTATTGCTACAACATGTAATGAAGAGCCACTTTCTTTTGAAGATGCATGTGATGATCCACAATGGATGAGTGCTATGCAATCAGAAATGGATTCCATACATAGGAATGGTACTTGGAAGTTATGTGAATTTCCAAAAGGAAAGAATGTCATTGGTACAAAGTGGGTTTATAAGATTAAGAGAAAATTTGATGGTAGCATTGATCGCTACAAAGATAGATTGGTTGCCAAAGGATATGCACAACAATATGGCATTGATTATGAGGAAACATTTGCACATACTTCACACATGACTACCATTCATACTATGGTTACATTGGCTACCCATCAAGGTTGGAAAGTGCATCAGTTGGACATAAAAACAACCTTCTTGAATGGTGATTTGCAAGAACAGGTTTATGTGAAGCAACCTCTTAGATTTGCTATGAAAGGGAAAGAGCATATGATTTGTCGCTTCCATAAAGCCTTGTATGGTCGCAAGCAAGCTCCACATGCATGGTATGATAAAATACATAAGCACTTGGTTGCTCTTGGCTTCACATGTAGTTCAATTGAAAGCACGCTCCATTGTTGGCAGTAGCCAGAGGCACAGACATCGAGGAAGCATGCAAAGATAGAGCACAAGGAAGTAGCAAGCAACCAGACAGATTATTTTCAAAGAAATATGTTTTATAAATACTTTTCAAAAACTCCTAGTAGTGATTTTCATCACTCTTGCACCATATGTAACATAGAAACAACCCTTTTTGAAATTAGTAGCTCCATTTTGTGCAAGGTGAGGAGTCCTTGAGCTTGAGGAGCTTAAGTAGAATGAGCCTACCAATTTTGGCTATTTTTGGATCCTGTTCATCCTTTCAAATAGAACATAGAACCTAATTTTTAACTCTACCGGTCACTAGATGTGAAACCGGTCAAAAGTAGTCTAGAATCCATAAAAAGAGCTAGAGAGCTCATTTTTTAGGTTAGCTAGTGTAGACTTGTATGAGCTAGAGTGAGCTTGAGCTTGTAATTGAGATCTTGAGTAACAGAGTCTATTTTCCTACCTTCCATTGTGTCTTGCTTGTCTCTTCATTGTGTGTGTATGTGTGTGTGCATCTCTATGCTTCTCACCTTCACTCTCACTACATTTCACATTCACGATCTTCATATCACTCATATCTCTTCCACAGATTGACATTAAGGATGTGGAGCTTCTTAACGTGGTTCTCACCATTGTACTAGAGCAACACCAAATTTGGCGTCGTTGTTGGGGATCGAGTCTAGGATGAGTGTGTGATGGTAAGAGTGTAGCAAGAAGTGGCATTGGAAGGTAAAAATTTCAGTTTTTGTTGTTGTTTTTAATTAGTTTTTTGTGTTTTTCATCTCCCCTACACTCCTTCTTCACCACCCCATCATCTTCTTCCACTCTGAAAAATTCAAAAAATTCACCATATCCACCTGTTCTCCTCATTTGTGCATGCGAGAGAGAGAGAGAGAGCTTTTGTGCTTGTGTGTTTTTGAGTTTTCTTGCAAGTACAGAGCTCTAGAGTAGTAGGAAAGCTCCCAAAAGGTAAAAAATCCACTTTTTGTTAAAATATGTCGTGTGTGTCAGACCATCATGATGGTCTACCAAGTTCGGCATTTTTGGTAAGCGACCACAACACGAGGTAGGTGACACTAGCGCATACACGAATCCACAAATGCATTTCAAAACTTTGCATTTTGGTGGACCATCGCAACAGGCTCAGGCCATCGCGATTGTGTCACACCATCGCGATTGGCTCACGTCATCGCGACGGCTCGGCCGGACCATCGCGACGGTGTCGGAACATTTTCAACCTTCCCGTTGATGACCAGGGAAATTAAAAAATTATTATTACTTAACTCTAAACCCTCTATTACATTATTTATTATATGTTTTTCTTAAAACTAATCTCTTGTTAAGAATTTGTAGGATCAAATGGATGAAGAAAACAAATGCTCGTATTATGGTTTACCCTAAACTGCAGTTATAATGTGTGTTTAGGTCAATGAGACATTGAATTATGGGTTTAAGACCCTAGGTTTGCATTTAATTATGTGCATTTAAGTTAGGAACATTATTTTTTGGTTAATGTTAGGGTGAAAGCTAGGTTTCCAAAGGGTTCTCAGGGGTTTCTGATGGGTTTCGTGTAGGTTTTCAAGGGTCTTTTAGTATATTTAAAGGGTTAGAATAACCAACATTGAATTAATTTAATCTATAAATTAAATATTTATGTATTAAAAATTAAACTATGATATAATTAAATACTTTAATCATGTGTGTGCATTTAAATACTAAGGTATTAATTAATTAAAACCTTAAACTAAGCTTAAATTACATGATTTATTTAATTAAGAAATATAGGCTAATTAAATTAAAATCATAAATTAAATGGATAAATAACTAGTGGTCTGTATGAGTGCTAGAAAAAAGAATGGTATGTGAGTAATATGTAACTAAAGTGATTTAAGGAGTGGTGTCAATAGAAGACGCACTTAAAGTAGGTTAAAAAGAAACTTTAAATGAATGGTATATTTGAAAATGGTTAAAAGAATGGAGTAAGTGTGTTCTGGAATTAAAGTCAATTTAAAGTGTGGTGAAAGTAAGGAAATTAAAGTGTGGATGTTAGATAAAGCAAAATTGAAAGAATGGTAGGCATGACTCTCTGTATATGTATTTATATGTGTGTTATGCTTTGTCATTTCCTAATGTTTTTTGGAGGTAATTTTTTTTAATTCTCTTTTTCTCTTATATCTTTAGATAGAGTTATGTTTTGAAGCTCCCTGCTTGCTTACTCTGCGTTGATAGCCATTTTTTCTCGAGAGAGCTAGCTTTCACCATACTGTCTTCACCCATCATGGCGAGGGTCAGGGCCCAGGCATGGCACTCTCAATCCTAGTATCTTCATGCGTATATTTTTGAGTCGACTAGGCAAATGCATGGTTGTGCGTTGAGCCTTATTTGATCTATTAGCGTGGCCCTACCTATCTGCGTTCCCACTTGAGCCGCTATGGAAAGCATAAAGTTCTTCCCTTTTTTTAGGGCATTGAAATTCGTGCAGAGCACGAAGCTTGGTTTTGATGGATGCAGTTGGCGATTGACGTGCATCTGTAGAATTAGAGAGTGGCAGCGTCTGCAACATGCAGTACGTGCGAAGAGAGAGAGATTGGACTTTCTATCAATAGCTTAGGTTAGTAGATAGATTAACTAGACCAGACCGCAGTATCTACCAGCTGAAGTTATTCCGCCAGAAGAAGTTTTGGATTTCCATCTACTTGTCGGGACTCATTTCGATCAAATTCTTTCCTTGGCATGGCGCCTTGGGTTAGCAAAGCCAGTTGTGCTGGACATCACAATCATCATCCCTGGCAGCGCTTCCAGAACTTTAGATCTTTGATACCAAATGTTGGAAGTGAGGTAGGCCCTTAGGCTCATGTCACAGGTCCATGGTTCCATAGTTCCATTCATGTACAACATTAATTCTAGCAATCTTCCATCTTGACAAAACATGAACATACCACAACTTAATCATACAGATGATGAGACAAAGATAGAGAAAGAATAGACGTCATGTGTAAGGTGTTACATATGACGTCTATTCTTTCTCTATCTTTGTCTCATCATCTGTATGATTAAGTTGTGGTATGTTCATGTTTTGTCAAGATGGAAGATTGCTAGAATTAATGTTGTACATGAATGGAACTATGGAACCATGGACCTGTGACATGAGCCTAAGGGCCTACCTCACTTCAAACACTTGTGACTACGATGAAAGAGAGAGAACGCAGAGAGAAAGAAAGATTAAAAGTAATTTCTTTTTTCCATGGCTTGGTAGACGCCAAATACGGTGGCAAAAAGAGAGTGACAGTGAGTTATGTTTAACTTGCTTCTTCTCTCCTTTCTCTACTGCATGCACACAAACCCCTCAGCAGAGCATGGCTCTGGATTCGGGAATGGAGAGAATAGGGTCAAGGTGTTGCCGCTTCTTTATCATCGCTTCTCTCTGCCCCTTTAGTCTGGACTGTGGAATGTTACCTCAAGCTCTGTTAATCACCTCGAGTGCTTCAACGACATTCTAGGCTATGTGCGAGAGACAAAATAGTGTGCAATACCTCATTATAACATTGTGATACATCAAATGTTTTTTCGCTTCTTAGATGTTTAATGTGTTACAAATACCAACTAGACATTTCGTACATTTTTCAGTAATTTAGAATTTCTTTTACCTTAGACTAAAGAAAAATATACCTACAACACCTAAGATGTCTCAAACACCCTGCGTGTGCCGAGGGATTTAGAGGCTGATTGATCCATCAGCCGTATGTCCGCAACTTCCTGACATTTGGTGAACCCAACGTGAAGGTTCGGCATGACACCTTAGGTATAAAGGTATATTTTTAATTCTGTTCTGCATAAGCATATAGGAAATTTGGCGATTGAAGGAGAAGTATCGACATCCTTGTAGCTGCATCTGACTTTTAAACCTTGTATCTCCTGGCTGTTGAGGGCTGGCCTTTGAGACCTAATCACCTCCACGGAGTGTTACAAGTAGAAGGATCCTCGTCACGTCACCTTTATCCATCAACTTTTGTGAAAGCAACGATAGCACAAGCATAATTAGAATTGATGTATTAGATTAATTTGATCAATCTTAATGTAAAGACTTTGCACTGAGCACATTCACAAAGAGCCTCTTCATCGAGGTTGATCAGGTATTGTTTCTATATTTATGTTTGCAAAGAAGTAGGAATAATTGCTATATTTTGATTGCAAAATAGTAGGAAAGTTTTCTTTATTTCGATTTACAAAGTAGTAGGAAAAGTTTCTTTATTGCAAAATCGTAGGAAAAATTTCTTTTTGTTTGCAAAGCAATAGGAAACTTTTCTTTATTTGCAAAGTAGTAGGAATATTTTCTTTATGTTTATTTGCAAAGTAGAAGGAAAAATTTCTATATTTCTGTTTGCAAAGAAATAGGATTTTTTTTTAATTTCTAATTGCAAAGTATTTTTTGCCACGGCGTCGCATCAGGATCAAGAAATAGATGTACTATTACGAGAACTACATACTTATATTTCATATCTTTCAATAAAGTTATACTTATCTAATATGGTTGACCACTTTGAAGAGCAATGTATTTGGAAGATAATAGATGCAATTAAAATGGATAGGGGGGAATTTAATGGGACAAATGCAACAGCTTATCTTAAATATTATGAACAATTGACAGAACAATATGGGTTACCTGAAGACAATAAAAAAGACACATTTATACAAATTGCTAATGGTTTTACTAGAGAGAGAATCCAATTGAGAGTAGTTCAACCAAACATGACTTGGGTGGATTTTAAAACTCAGCTTCTTATTGAATTTTTGCATGAAGATTATAGTAAGAATAATAGGGCCACATTCATGCGATGGGTAGGAACAACAAAATTAGATCAACATATAACGCAGGGTTTGATTGAGTTTGATGTGAAATTTAACCAAATGCCTCAAGCAGACCGAACAACTCTTGAACCGGATAAATTAAAAAGTTTCCTAAACATGTTAGACCCTCCTCTTGGACGTGAGCTGGAACCAATGCTTGAGGATGGAGCGACTGCGAGTGGGCTTACTGGAAATTGGGATAACGTTCGAGCAGTTGTCCATAGATTAGCCCAAAGACAAGAGCAAAATCAGATGCAAACTCCAAGAGTAAATGAAAGAGATGCTCTAGGAAAGATAGTGAATGACCCCACTTCTCATAAGCCTAGTAAAGATGAATCTGAAATTACAATGTTAAAAACATCAGTAGAATCACTTGCCAAACATATGGAGACTTTGGCAACTGGCATAGCTACTATAAAGAGTATGCAAGAGCTTAGATTGAGAGATCAAGAGAAACCAAAAGAATTAGAACAAAATCCTAGGAATCAGATGCCAGCTAGAAGACCATTTAATCAAGCCCACAGATGTCTTTGGTGTGATGATTTAGAACATCCACACTGGACATGTAACTTATTCAAAGAGGCCAAGGATAGGAATTGGGTCACAAAAGTTGGTCAAAAGATCTGTGACTATGTAACAAAAAGGCCTTTCGCATCAAACTATGGTAAAGGGGGTATTAAAACCTTCTTTGAAGCCTCCACAAACCAAAATACTTATGCTTGTAGACTTGATAGTGATGACTCTAATTATGACTTTTGGAATCAAGTTTATGATACTGCTAGTAGGGGAAAGTTATCAGTTGAGAACTTATATGCTATGAGCTCAGATATTAGATCAAAGACATGTTGGAATGAGCCAGTAGATATGTTCTCAGTTTATGCTCATGAAATTAATGTAGGTGAGAAAAGGAAACGGGATGAAGAGGGGTAGTCTAAACGAACAACTAGGGCTAGAAAAGAGGGTGAACCTACTGAGACAATTAATGAACCACCTAGGATGGAGCCTAGTCAGGAACCAAAACAACAGGAACAAGAAAAGAAACCTCAAAATAAGGGAAAAGTAAAGAAAGTAGTAGAAAATTTAGAAAAAAAAAAAGCAAATGAAGATAGAAGTCAGGATAAACCTAATGAAACTCAACCCATACGTGAAGATGGTAGTAAGGAAGAAAAACCAAAAAAGAAACCTCCGACTTTTTTATTGATCTCGCAAATTGAGAAACAAATAGACATTTGAAAGATTATGGATGAAAAAATTATGAAAGCAGAGGTAACCATGACGTTGGAGGAATGGTTAGCATTTTCAAGAATAGATGTGAAGGAAGATTTCATGAGTATCATTAAAAGACGAAGAGAACCTATAGAGTATAGAACAGAAGATATAGAAATGGAGGAAAGGAAAGATCAAGATGAACCGAAAGTGAGTGTTGTACAAATTAATGAATCTGAGTATCAAGGATCTTCTTATCATAGAAATTATTTGGGCCCTGTAATTGGACCTTTGGAAAAAGGAAATGATGATCCAAATAGTCATTATACTCAGAAACATTGAGCTAGGGGTACCACTGAAACTATGGTTAAGATAGGTAATAATAATAAACCGCAAGTAGCATTAATAGATTTGGGATCAGAAATCAATGTAGTCTCAAGGCAGATATATAACGAAGGAAAATGGCCTATTGATAGGGACCATGGGTGGAAAATGAAGGCAGCCAACAATGCTTCTGGCTATTTACTAGGAGTTTGTGCTAATGTTCCTATTACTATTGGAGATGTTCAAGAGGAACATAATTTCTTCATTCATGATGACTACTCATATCCAATTATTTTGGGACAGCCATTCATTTGTGAACAAAGAATGGAGACAAAAGTATTGGACGATGGAAGTGCTTTCATAAGAATTCGTTCTTGTAATGGCCTTAAATCTGTCCAATTTATGACTCTTTGTATAAACCATCCTCGAAATTGTAGGTCTCTAAGAAAAACTCCTTTAAGACATTTAGATTAGGATTTCGAATAAATGCCACTCTTGAGCGAGATGACAGTGGACTTTGGTTCAAAATCTCGCAAAATCTTGTACATAACTTAGATAAGATGACTGTTTATTTTCCATTTGCTACTTTAAATATTTCTCATTTTAAACAAATTCCAAGAAAACTTATAGAAAAATACGAAAAATATTTGAAAAACAAAAGAGATCTGTTAATGGATGAAACTATTGAATACGTTATTGAGACAACACATTGCTTTTCAACAGTAGAAGAAAAAATTTGTTATCAAAATAAGTCTAATTCCCATATTCTCTTCTCTTCACTTGATGTGTATGCATTAATTCAGGAATATGCCTCTAAAATTGATCATGAGTATGATGCCTTAGTGGAGTTCAAATATAAAACTGTTAGTAAGAAGGTGAAACCCGTGGCTCAAGCACTACCAAAATTTAGTAACGATATTATAAAGGATGTAAGTCATGAGCCAATCCTTAGAAATCCCACAAATATTGGCCATGTATTTACTAAAGAATCCTTAAAACAAATTAAATTAGATGCTAGTGGTTTCCTTCTTCCAGTAGAAAAAGAGCATTTTCTGCTTTTTCGCTTGAGCCTTCAGAGATAGGATGTGCAGATCCTAGGATAGTTTCACCGATGATTATTTTTACTATTCCCCATATTCCTTGGAATTTGCGCCCTATTCTAGTACCTAAAGCTCATCTTCCAAAGCTGATTAGATTACTTAAAGAAAAAATTCACACGTTGTTGCTCTAGCATAATGGTGAGAACCACGTTAAGAAGCTTCACCTCCTTAATTGTCAATCCGCGGAAGAGATAGGAGTGATATGAAGATCGTGAACGTGAGATGAAGTGAGAGTGAAGGTGAGAAGCATAGAAATGCACACACACATACACACACTACGAAGAGACAAGCAAGACACAATGGAAGGTGAGAAATTAACTCTATTACTCAAGAACACTCATACAAGCTCAAAGTAGCTCTAAGCTCACACTAACCAACCTCAAAAATGAGCTCTCTAGCTCTTTTTATAGTTTCTAGACTAGTTTTGACCGGTTTCACATCTAGTGACCGGCATAGTTAAAAAATAGGTCCTAGATGCTATTTGGAAGGGTAAACGGTGTCTAAAAATAACGAAAATTGGTATGCGAATTCTACCTAAGCTCCTCAAGCTCGAGGACTCCTCGGCTTGCAAAAATGGAGCTAGAAATTAAGAAAAGGGTTTTTCTATGTTACATATGTTACATTAGTGATAAAAATCACTGTTGGAGGTTTTTGAAAAGTATTTTTAAAACATGATTCTTTGAAAAAAGATTCCACTGGCTCCCTGCTCTATCGTTACATGCTTCCATGTCTTCTATGCCTCTCGCTGCTTCCAACACCCCCCTCCCTCTCGCTTCTGTCATCCTTGACAGAACCTTGTTGTGAGGTCTGCCAGATACAGTTCTGTAGGAGATCTTGAGCGAGGGTGTGCTCGGAGATACGAATGCCTCGGGCCAGATCGGCCTCAAGTTTCTCCCAGTCTATTGGTTGCGGTTCTTCTGGTGGCGGGAGATGATAGTGTGTGGAATAGACCATTCGTTCACAGGCAAATAAGTGTAATAAATGTGCAGGTCTGCTTATGAATACCTGTGAATGGTATTCCCAAAAGCCGATTGTGAACATCTCTTCGAATGTCTGCTTGTAGCACGCCGGTAGGTTCTTTATCCTACAATGCCAGGCATAACACACCCGTAGCGATGGCGTTGTACTCATATCATATACCAGATCGAAATTGCCATGCTCAAAGCCCGGGGTGTTTACATGAGGTGCCTTTACGCGTCGGAAGACTTTAAAAATCATTTGCATCATGTCAAAGATTTTGACAGTCATATGTGCCGCTATATCGTCCATATGCTTTAATCTAGGGAGCCAGTGACGAATTGTAGCCATCATGTAGCCTACAATTGGTAACTCAATGGGTGGCTTAAAATAGGGGTAATTCAACCAGTCGTGGCACTGCTTATTGTTTTGTACCTTAATAGCAAAGGCAGTCCAGGAGCGGCATCGTGGTACTGGTCCCCAACCTGGGTTGTACTTTAAATGCAAAGGTGCCTTTACCCATGTACTCATCATTTCTGGATACTTCTGTAGTAAATCTTTTCGCCACTCTGGTTGATAGATCTCTCCTTATTGCGCATCGAGTGGTAGATCGTCCTCCTTGAATCGAGTCGCATGCGATGGTTTCTTACCTGTTTCTTTCTCAATGGCTAACTGGTATTCGGCCATTAACATAAAATACGGTTTATACTGTAGCTGATGCCCAGATATGTATCATCACGGGGCCAAATGAGCAAAGAATGGAGATTGTAAAATTCTTTCTTCAATCATCACCATGGCATGTAATTGTGCCTCTACTCTAGCAAAGTGCGTCGTTCCAAGTTCCTCAATTGTCTTCATCCACGCAGGGGTCGGGAGTTCGTAAGTCATCTGGCCTTCGACCGTGACGCATCCGCCTCGGATGGGTTGTGGCTCGTACGCCTCTTCAAACGTTTCCTCCACCGGGATGGTGACAGTTTCTTCCTCAGCAGGTAGCTCAGGTGGGGAATCTGGTCTTGGTGGTGCTTCATATACTGTGATCCTTGATTCAAGGTTTGATACCTGGGCCCGTAATGCGTTGAGTTCCTCTAAGATGTCAGGAGAGGGGTCCACAGGTGCTGGTATGTCTTGGTGTGTCGGTGCTCGTAACTAGAGTAATTTATGATCGTCTTTGAGTTTCTGTAACTCCTCGTTCATGCGGTCGTATTCATCTAGCAGTCTTACGTGATCTTCTAGCAGTATCCTCATCGAGTCTGAGGGAATGGCCTTGAACCGGTTAGGACTGAGTGGTTGGTCTGGATGGTCTAGGGCTGCTTCTAAGATTTCTCGATTCTGGTCTTGTAAGCGCTGGTTTTCTTCCTTTGCTGCTACTAGATGTCTCCTGAGTAAGCCCATGTTTCGTGTTAGCGTTGCATTGCGGACTGTCTGGGCTCTTAATAAGTTATCCAGGTCAGCAGTGGCTTCCTTGGTCTTTTCTTCGCTTTCTAATTCTAATTTATGATAGGCCTCTCGTAATTCTTGGTATCGGCTGTCCAGTGAGGAATTTTCAATAGACAATAAATTAAGATGCGACTGTAAGTCATTGGTTGTCCTCTACAGTTGCTGGTAATTATCGCCAAGAGATGTGAACTCATCTCTTACTTGCGTCATACACATGAACATCTGTCGAAATGCATTATCTACAGTGGGTGACAATATTAATGGGGTGCTAAGTGAAGATGCAGTGGGTGTAGATACAAAGGGAACGGGGAATGGGGGTGGGAAGGTGGATCTTGTAGTGATTGGTGAAAATTGTGATGTGCCTAAAAATGTTTGTGCCGTGAGTGAAGTGAGTGGTGGTGCAGTGGGCGGTGAGATGTCCATGTCATTGGACGTGTCCCGTGCTGTGACTGTGAATATGTGTGTGACTATGGGTGCTTGTGCTGGTGTAAATACGGGATTCACAAAGGTTGAGGAGTAATTTACAGGGGAACTGGCAGGAGTAGCCTGGTGGAAAGGGGAAATAGGGGTTACAGTGGGTCGGGGAGGTGAGACTGGGGAGAGGGTTAAGGGCAGTGGGAATGGGAAAAGGGGTCTTGGAGGTGTGGGGAAGGATGGAAAAGATGGATGGAGGAATGGGTTGGGTAGGAAGGTGGATGTGTGAGGGGGTAGACTAGGTCTAGTGGGTACGAGAATTGTGGGGTGAGTGGTCGTAAAGATGATTTCTTCTACGTCACCAGCGATAGAAGATGTTGGTCGGGGGGAAGGAGGGTGAAGAGGGGAGGCTGGATGGATGGGCGGTGATGGAGGAGCGGTTGGGGTGGTCGGTACTTTAGTGACTACTGAGGTATGTACAGTTGTAGCGCGGGGTGGGGAATCTACAAGGATGGTCTCTACTACCAACGAGCTTTCGGGGACGAGACGTGCCTCCCTGGCCTGTTCTGAAGATTGTGCTCCTGTTGGTACACGAATGTATGCACCGGGCTTTGAAAGTATTCGTATTCTGCAGGGGTCAAACTGTGGTAAGGGCTTTCTTTGCAAGTATCTAAGTGCTTCGTTGGAGCCTACTGATTTGACTAACTCTCTGAATCCTTTGATGTATGCGTCTTCGAATCCGCCTGTGACCAGTTCTTGTTCTATTATCGCTTGACTCTCTTCCTCAGTCAGCTTTTTGTGTGCCCAAACTTTTTCCATAGTTCTATACAGCTTCTTAATAGCCAGTGTGTAAGCTGCTGCTTCACAAGTTTCATCTTCATGGGTACTTGTATCACCATGTGTGTCTATTTGTTGGCCTTGGCCATTTGTCTGTTCATGCTCTTGGGATTCCTGAGTGCCCTGGCTGGCTTCGTCATCGCCTTTATCATCATCGGTTGCTATTCTTTTGTCATAAGAGCTAGACACGATCTGTCCTTGTGGATGATCCCGCGGTGTGGTAGGGTAGCTAGGCCTTTCAAATTCTTGAGAAAACATTTGGCCTTCTGATAACTGGAACTCATTGGAGAATGCATCGGCCATTTCAAAATCGAATGTTGTGTTTAGTGGCTCTCCTTCCAAATTGGCTATCGGGAAAGAAAACGCTTCCGCACCAATAGTGGTGGGAATTTCTGCTACTGTGGTGATAGGTTATGTGGTTGTGGCTGCTTGAGGTGCAACAGTACTGGTGGTGCCCTCTGTTACTACTGGTCTTGATAATCTAATACGAATAGGTTGTACTGTGGGAGTGGCTGCTGTCGGTGACTGCTCTGGAGATGGTTGTGGTGAGGGTGATTCTGGGACTTGTAAGCACGGGATAGTACCTCTCATTTGTTTTCCTGCTCATCCTTTGCTGGCTTTCCTTGCTTTCTTCGTTGTCCCTTTGAATGTTTTCAGTTCGTCACTCATCATGGCACGCTCTATGGGTAAATCATATGCCAAACACATATATACAATCCTTGTAAGTGCACCCATTGATGACCTTCTTTCGCTCCCACCTATGTTGTGCTAAATAGAGCTGATCAATTATCCAGCTAGCTAGATCAACCGTCTGAGGTCTAGTACATGCTAAGTATAATCCAAACCAGATTCTTTTGTGGGGCATGGTAAAACGATCCTGAGCTGGGAAAGCAAAATGCTGCATGCATATCCGTAATGGCTTGGAGAGCTCAGGGGTTATAGCTGAAATATCCTCCCACTTAGTTACATCACCAAGTTTCATCGGATCTGGAACTAGCCGTTCTCGTTCCGTCAGAGTGTGTGTTCCATGTATTTTGAGAGCTGCGCGGATTAAATCTTTGGACAAGTAAAACCTTCTGAATGGAAGATCACTTACCAAGGATGGTAACATGAATGTTCCGGGTAGATCCTTGTTCTCTGAGGCTGTCAAGGTGGTTACTAAGTAAAAGCATCTGTAAAAATCGGGTTTCGGGAGAGGGTCACTAAAATATTCTGTAAATCCCGCTCGTGCCCAAACGTGCATTAAATCTTGTGTATTCTGTAGTCCTTCAAAGTCTCTAGAAAAGAACTGGTACTTGGCCCATGTGCAATAAGCAAATGCCAAATTGGCCTCAAATATGAAATCAGCGTCTGCTAATGGTCCTGCTAGGCCTTGAAACCAGTGAGAATTACGATGAATCTTCTCAGTGTATCCTCTAGGAGGATCGTCGATTGGCATGGGTCCTGGAAAACCTTGTGTTGAAGCTCAAGGTCAAGGACAAAGCATGGAAGTGCATCAAGGAAGCGGATACACAAGAACAAGGAGCAAGTAGGGAGCTCCAAGAAGCACCTGTCAAATATTCAGAAGAAATCCCTATAAAAATAGTGATTTTCATCACTAAAAATATTGTAAATACCATTTTCCATTTTTGTAACTCCATTTTGTTCAAGCCGAGGAGTCCTCGAGCTTGAGGAATATTAGAACTACCATCCTACCAATTTTCATAATTTTTAGACTCCCTTTGAGCCCTCAAATAAGCCCTGGAACCTATTTTTTAACTAGGCCGGACACTAGGTCCGGACAGGGCCAAAACCACTCAAAAAACTATAAAAATGGCTGGAGAGCTCATTTTTGGGGTTAGCTTGTGGTAGATTTCAGCTTTGTAAGAGAACTCTTTGTGAATTGAAGCTTTCCATTGTTCCACTCTTTGCTCTTACCTTGTGCGCGTGTGTGTGTATGTGTGTGCATGCTTGTATGCTTTCACTCATGCACTTGTGCCATCACTTGCTCACGGTCTTCATACCGGTCCTCATGTCTCCACGGATTGACATTTATGAGGTGTATCTCCTCACGTTGGTACTCACCATTGTGCTAGAGTGACACCAAATTTGGCGCCGTTGCCGGGGAGAGAGCTTGGAGGACGAGCGTGTGACGGTAAGACGTAGAGTAGCGACGTTGGAAGGTAAAAAAATCATCATTTTCAGTTCAGTTTCTAAATTTTCCTTCTTCTTCATCTTCATCATCATCACCATCTTCACCCGCCTCCATCTTCTCAGTTTTTTCCCATTTTTTAGAGTACATTCACCTTATTTGTACTTGTGGTTGTGAGCAAGAAGCTTAGAGAGGGTGCAAAACAGAGGCACTGAAGAAGTAGCACCAAAATAGCTGAAAATATGAGTGAACAGCTCCAAACGTGATGAAACCTGCGCCAAGTATCGTGAGGGCAATATCGTGGGTTTGAAGGAAGATTTTGCATCTACAGACACATAGGAGTGACAAGGAGGACACAAGGTACTCATATTTGTAAACATTTTTGAATTTGGACTCCAAAAAATCCAAGTATCGTGTTTCTCCCGCGGTTGAGGTTTCGCGATACCTGACAAGTATCGTGAATCTCCTGTGGTTGAGTATCGCAATATTCACCAGCGATCGTGTATCGTTTTGGCTAGAGATCGTTTCGGCCAGAGATCGCGATACTTGAGAAGTATCGTGTATCGTTTTGGCTAGAGATCGTTTCGGCCAGAGATCGTTTTGATCAAAGATCGCGATATTCACTAGCGATCGTGTATCGTTTGGCTCATAGATCGTGTATCGTTTTGGCCAAAGATCGTAGATCATGTATCGTCTGGATCAAAGATCGTGTATCGTTTGGCTTAAGTATCGTGTATCGCTTCTCAGAGATCGCGATACTTACCCAAGATCGCGTATCGTTTTGTTCAGGTATCGTCGATCGTTTTTGAGCCAAGTATCGAGTATCGTTGGTGCCAAAGATCGTTTCAAGTATCGTGTTTCAAAAAAAATCCAAAAAATCCAAGTATCGTGTTTCTCCCGCGGTTGAGGTTTCGCGATACCTGACAAGTATCGTGAATCTCCTATGGTTGAGTATCGCGATACTCACCAGCCATGGTGTATCGTTTGGTTCATAGGTCGTGTATCGTTTGCATGAGAGATCGGTATCGTTTCAGTCAAAGATCGGTATCGTTTATCAGAGATCGCGATATTTATCAGAGATCGGGTATCGCCTAAGTCAGAGATCGTGTATCGTGGAGTTTGCTCACGATACTTGTTGAAGATCGTGTATTGCCTACTTCAAGTATCGCGATACATACCAAGTATCGTGTATTGAGTTCCTCAAGTATCAAGTATCGTGTCCTACAAATGTCGTGTATCGCCTGATTTGAAGCATTTCCTGAGAGGCCCTGTTTCCCTGTTTTAAACCCTAAAACCCTGAACTGGCATAACTTTCTCATACGAAATCCATTTGCTGTGATTTTGGTTTTGTTGGAAACCAGGATTATTCGATAGGGTATTTTGAAGTTGACCCTCAGGAAAACTGGAAAACCAAGGTGTTCCAAAGGATTTTGAGCAATATAAGAGAACTTTGGGAGTAGAAGCCAAGGCTTATGAACCTAAGATCTGGCAGACACTTAGGCAAGGATAGACAAAGCATTAGGTCATGTGAGGCTAGTGTCAACCATACATCCAAGTCTTGGGCTCAACAGCTTAGTGGTTATCCTTACACACGAAGTTCAGAAACCAGTGACTCGGAAATGTCTTTTAGCATGGAGAGACCCACACGTGGCTCAGGCACTGCTTGTTTATAGACACCAGAAGGTCCCTATAAGACCCAATTGGAGTATATCAGGACCAACCAATTAGGTGCTCGCATCTATGAGGATGGTCTAAGACGATCAGTGGTTCAACTCAAGAATCCTGACCAACCCTTTGGACTTGAACACCCAGTGGTCAAGTTTGAAGAGGGTGCTTACATTGATAAGGAAGGAACAATGTATGTGGTTACCAACTTACCAGATAGGACAGATGAGTTTGGAAATATCATTCCTGAGAATGAGATAGGAGACCTAGAGAAAGGGAACCTAGGAGGAGAACCCAAGACCCCTAGAGGTAAGTCAGTCTTGACTAGAGTGATCACTCCAGAATGGATTCCTCAAGATAACAAAAGCATAGAACTATTTGTGAATAGAGAAACGGAGGAAGCCTTTTGGAGATTTAGGCCAGATCAACCCAGCCCAGTAGTCACCATCTATGAATTCAAGGACCTAGAGACACCAGGGAAAGCTGTCTATCTAGATCACACATCTCAGAAATTATTCTTGGTATCAGATCATGACAGACATGCTTACACTTGGCAAGGTGAATCAATTTTCCCTCCACCAAGATCTAATGTTTCCCAGGGCCTCCAGGGAGCCGGATCATCCAAGGCTCATGAAACCCAGAGGGAAAGAACCAGAGAGAGACCGGAGGTAAGCTTTGTAGACACTGTAGGCAGAGACAGATCAGGATATGGAACGGAAAGACTTGAAAGGGAGAGACATAGAGTTCATAGGCATCAAAGAGATGATCATGATTTCCCATTGCCTAGACCACGAGAACACTCAAGAACCCTTAGACCCTCTCAAGTGGTTAAGACAATGAAGAACTACTTTGATGGATTTGGAGATCCTTATGATCATGTGGTGGAGTTCAAACAAGTGCTAAGAGCTGAACAGGTTGAAGACTTATTCACCCAGTTTGAGGCATTTGGTTTGACTCTTAAGGGTACTGCCTTAGCCTGGTTTCAACCTCTAAACAGTCGCAACTATAGAGAGATAGGTCAGCTGCTAGAAGATTTCATTGTGGAATTTTCCAAAAGCGGTATCAGGCATAACACATCATCCTTGATCCACAGCTTCAAGCAGACACCCCAAGAAACAGTGCGACTTGCAGGAAGAAGGTTTAGACAGTACTTGGAAAGATGCCCTGTACCAGAATTACCCACATCAGCCAATCAGGTGGCACTATTTTTAGATGGCCTATTGAGCACAAAATTAAGGTCGTACGTATACTTGAAAGAGCCTAGATCCATAGAAGAGTGTGTACGGATATGCATTGACATAGAAGACAACTAGGGTGAGGAGATAGGACTATCCAAACTCTATAAGGACTCTGATAGTTCTACAAGTAATACCTCTAGAACCTCCACTGAGATAGATGAGATAGCTGAGCAAGTGGCCAAAAAGCTAGGAGTTCAAAATAGAAAAATGCCAAGGGTCACTTCAGTGAAGCGATGTTATACATGTGGAGGAGATCACATGGCTAATGTTTTCCTGTTAACGACTCAACCCCAAGGAAACCCTAATGCTCTATCTTGCACCATTGAGAGGAAATATACAAATCATACGACCCAAGATTGTCCCTATAACAGGCAGGCTATTAGACAAAACTATCAGCAATCTTACCAGCAGGGTAGGTATCAGAATCAGTACCAACAGCCATATTATAGGCCACAACAATATCAACCTCAATACCAGCAGCAATATCAGGCACCATATAGGCCACAACCAGTCCTAGGAAACCAACCGCCAGCTCCTGCCAATGTGATCCTAGTTAAATATACGATGGCGGAGGAGAACCCTAATAGAGCATTGGTGCCACTAACCCCATTGGTCTCAGGAAATGATTCTCACACTCATGGTTCAGACTACTTCCATGAAGATAGTCCACATGCTTATTATATAGAGTCACCTGAGCAAAGTGAGACTTCTCAGTGTCAATATGAGACACCACCTATGGAACAAAATTGGGAGCTAGAATACTCCAATGTCATGTATACGAATCCAAATCCTAGGCCCCAATTGAGACAATAAGGACCACAAGCCCCTAGAGGACCATGCTTTAGATGCCAGGGCGACCATTTCATTCGTGAATGTCCCCACCAACTAGCTCTGGGACAAGGGCAAAACATCACAATACAAGGCTTTTTTCTTGAGTGTGGCAAGGAACATCTTCCTAGAGAGTGTCCGAAAAACCCATCTAGTGCACCCAAGGTTACACCCATCAATGTGGTAGGCTTAGTGGCAGATTCAAGTTCAAATAGCAGTAATGTGGCTCCTGTACAGGCAATTACTAGGGCACAGGCTGCACAACTAGCAGAACCATCCGAGCAATTGGAGTCAAGTGAGTCAGGAGAGCCTAGTAAGAGGAAGCCAAGAACATGGAAGGATACCAGAGAGAAGGCTAATCGCAAGTGGAACAAAAAGCTATCCGAGCTAGAAGAAAGCCTAAGGGATACCAAAACAAAAATAGAAGACATTGCATCTCAAAGCCCCTCACATACCAAAGCTCCATCCACTCCACCTCATTCCACCCCACCACCCATTGTAAATAACCCACAACCAGGGTCTGTTCTTGCAGATCCAACCCCAGAAGGCTTAGACATGATGTTCAAGGCCTACCAGGCTCGTCTTCAAGAAGGGCCAACAACTGCAAACTTGGACAAGAGTTACCCGAGAGCAGATTTAGAGATTGAACGGATGAAAATGTGCATGAAAATGGTAGAACAAGCTCAAGCTATACTTGAGACTAGTCAAAAGTTCAATCAGACAAACTCTGTCAAACCGGATTTGCATTTCCAGGGCTTACTAGAAAGATTAGAGCAGTTGGTAAACAAACCACAAGTTTCTTTACCTCCACAGGCTCAACCAGTTATGGAGAGAGGAAACTCACCACCAATGGGAGCTTATGTTCCTCCTCCTTCAATTCAACAGTACTCTCAAGAGTTCTTGTGGGAAATACAAGAAGAGAAATGGGCCAAGGAGAAGGGTAATTCCCCTCCTATTCCTGAGATTGATGATCTTCATGATCAATTTCCCCAAGATATCCCGTCTATCTATGGAGATTAAACAGAGCAACAAGAGGATGAGAGATTAGATTTTGAATCTAATTCTTTACAAGAGTTGCCTCATTTCACACGCCCATGGGAATCTGAATCTCTCCAGATCAGAGCTCCCACAATATTGGTAAGAAATGAAGACTCAATGATTCCAAGAAACACTGATGTTGTGAAGAACACTAAGGTTCAATGTCATCTCACTGTGGAAGAGCTGCTCAAAGCAAAACCTGAGCTCTGGAATCATATGAAGGATCAGGTTCCAGAACTTGATTCCAATATGGCCTTAAAGGCATCTCGTCTTTTCTAATCGGATATTGGGCACGTTGGCATGTGTCACATTTCTTCACATAAGTATGTGCATCCATATGATGGGAGGACGTGCATTTTCAAAGTGGGGTATAGACTTTGTAGGTCCCATCAACCCCCCAGCTAGAAACTCCCATGCAGAATACATTATTGTAGCCACAGATTACCTTACAAAGTGGGTGGAAGTAAAAGCCACGACAAAGAATGATGCTCAAATGACGACTAAGTTCTTATTCGAAAATGTGTTCACTAGATATGGGTTACCAATAGAGTTGGTTAGTGATAGAGGTACGCACTTCTTGAATGAGGTCATTGAAAATCTCCTTCAAGAATTCATGGTGATACATAAGAAGTCTGCCCCCTATCACCCACAAGCTAACGGACAAGCCGAGAGCACGAATAAGATCCTATGTAACGTATTGACGAAACTTGTAAATAATAAACGCTCTGATTGGGACAAACAACTTCATCATGTTGTTTGGGCATACCGAGTTGCCTACAAAACGGTACTCAATGCTACCCCATTTCAGATGGTCTTTGGACAGAATGTCGTGCTACCATTGGACTTCCTAATCTCAGCCTTGAAAGTAGCAGAAGAGCATGAGTGGAATGGACATGAGTTATCTTCCAGGATCTTTGATCTAGAACGCTTAGGTGAGACGAGGCTATAGGCAACAGCAGGCATTTATGCTGCAAAGAAAAGGCAAAAGGCATACTTTGATGCCCATGTAAAGGATAAAGGATTGAAGGAAGGAGATCTAGTGCTAGTTTATACGCTAAAGCAACATGCCCGTAAATTGGAGAAACGAGGATATGGACCCATGATCATTAATAGACTCTCCACTAGCGGTGCAGTTCAATTGGCCACTTTAGAAGGTGATATCCTACCAAACTATATTAGTGGATGCCGAGTCAAGTTATATCAAGAACATCTTACAAAGGAAATGCTCATGAGACTCAACACTACTAAGAAGCGAAAAGAAGAGGAGTTAAGGGTTAGAGAAGAAGCACAAGCAGAGGCGAGAGAGCACATCAGAAGAAATAAGCTACGGCGGCTAGGCCTAGATGTCAACACAAAAGCTCCAAAATATCACATGGACATGTGCTAAAAATCGGGCATAACTACTTCTCAAATAATTGATCGACGGCCCTTTGTGAATATAGAGGTAGGACGAGGAAAGAGTGTAAAGACTGTGAGAGCATTAGTTGATTCAGGTGCAGCAACTAGTGCAGTTTGACTTTCGTACTGCCAAGACCTACAATTGGACATCAAGCCCATAGAAGCCTATCTCATAGGATTGGGAGGTGTGGAAACCTCTTGTTTGGGAGAGGTGGAACTTCCCATCTACCTTCAAGATGTTCCAATAAAAGTCAAAATGCTAGTGTGTCATGATGAGGACCTCACAGAGCTACTTGTCTTGGGTCAAGATTGGATTTACGATCATGCTGTCAACTTGAACCTAAGAAGTCAACTTCTTCATGTTTGGGCACATGAACAATGCATTACATTAGAATTGGAGAATTGCAGGGCCACTGACCAAGACACCACATGCTCTCTTCTCTCCTCTAAGGCTAATCTTCTCGAACAAGATGTTGTAAATGTCAACAGCTCTATGATCCAGACGGACACAATCATGGAAGGACAGTCGCAAAGACAAGAAGAACCTTCTTCTTTTTTAAAGAGTAAAGCATCCACATTAGTTCAACCCCAGAAGCAAACAAAACAATGCAAGATAGCCAGTCTATCAAATAGACAAAGAGCCTTCAAGAAGAAAGAAGTTATGGGCATGAAGCAGATCTGGGTAAAGAAAGGAGTGCAACCATCGACGTTGCCTCAAAGATTTCCATCAAACCAGATCGACCATGAAAAAAGAAGGACCAAGCACCTACGACAGGCCCAAGCACAAAGAATCCAACAAATTTGGGTACCAAAGCTATCAAAGAAGGCCGACCACAATCATGTACAAATTTGGGTGCCTAAAAAATTAGCTGCAGCTCAACACAGGCGATTACAGATGTGGGTACCCAAGAAGCTCTTACATACACAATGGCCTATGCCCCCTACCATGCAAAGGTCTCAACAAAGAAGCCAAGGAAAGGAAAGGGTAAGAACAAAACACAAAGAACAAACGAAGATAAACTCAACCCTTCTGCAAAAGTAAGCATGGAATCATCAAGGATATGGGTTTGGAAGCCAAAAGCACCAATAACATCCACAGAACCAAAAGACCAACCACACGAGATACAAAAGTTTGGAAAGCATCCAAAGATGAAGTGGCCTGAGGTGATCTCTACAGTACCAAACCCTATTCCAAGATGGGTTCCAATCCGGAGGATTACATCATTTCGAGATCCAATAGACACCTCCAATCAAAGAATTCATCAAGTATGCAAGTAACATCAAAAGCCTCGACCAGCAGCAACCATGTGCCTTTGGCATAACCCAGTCGTTTGCACCATTCAGGTCATGCATTTCCAAAGTATGCATCAATATAGGGCCACCTTACATGGTCATGCATAGACACAATTGAGCAATCCCAGGCACATGAGACACAATTTTCACATGCAAAATATGTTATTGATACTAACATCTTTCTTCTTGTTTGATGCCATCGTGTGCAACAACCAAAAAAAAAAAGGAGAGGCAAAGAAGAAGACTGTGCTTGAAAATGCTCATTCGCAAACTTTCAGCAAGGACATCCATCAACAAAAAGGACAAGCCGATGGTCAAACACCATGATGGAACTACAACACGAAGAGATGAAGATCAATGGACCCTTCACCATGGTAAGACGTGTATGCTTCAACAACACTATAACCATGATAGATTAGGAAACCTCTTCGTCAGCATACCCTTGAGCACTTAGCTCAAGACCCAATCTCTTGCACCATACTTCTTGCCATGCATTTTCCAAGTACGCATACGTAGGGCCACATTACAAGGCCATGCACAAGGCACATATTTTGTTCAATCCATGCACTAATGCACTTACCCATCATCCATTATGGGTTACAAGTACTTGGCATGAAAACTATGAAAGCCATCTTTGGAAGAATCAGAGGACATCACGGTGACCACTACAAGAGCAAGGAAGCCATCCACCGTCGAGAGTTGCTCATAATCACCACTGACCACCTCCTTTGAGCAACTAGCCATTTTGGACAGCTCACAAATGCACCATGAAGACGGAATACAAGGCAGAAGTACGTACAAAGGGACTACAAACTGCAAGAGCTAGCAGTGGCAAAGTGAAGAACCAGACAAACGACCAAGCTACATTGGGAAGATGGATCGCCCCTATTGGACGTAAAGGACGGTACCTCTCAACATACTACATGGAACGACCTCTACAACAAGGGTCTGTCAGGGACGACAGACTCAAGAGGGGGGGAGTGTTGAAGCTCAAGGTCAAGGACAAAGCATGGAAGTGCATCAAGGAAGTGGACACACAAGAACAAGGAGCAAGTAGGGAGCTCCAAGAAGCACCTGTCAAATATTCAGAAGAAATCCCTATAAAAATAGTGATTTTCATCACTAAAAATCATTGTAAATACCATTTTCCATTTTTGTAACTCCATTTTGTTCAAGTCGAGGAGTCCTCGAGCTTGAGGAATATTAGAACTACCATCCTACCAATTTTCATAATTTTTAGACTCCGTTTGAGCCCTCAAATAAGCCGTGGAACCTATTTTTTAACTAGGCCGGACACTAGGTCTGGACAGGGCCAAAACCACTCAAAAAACTATAAAAAGGGCTGGAGAGCTCATTTTTGGGGTTAGCTTGTGGTAGATTTCAGCTTTGTAAAAGAACTCTTTGTGAATTGAAGCTTTCCATTGTTCCACTCTTTGCTCTTACCTTGTGCGCGTGTGTGTGTGTATGTGTGTGCATGCTTGTATGCTTTCACTCACGCACTTGTGCCATCACTTGCTCACGGTCTTCATACCGGTCCTCATGTCTCCACGGATTGACATTTATGAGGTGTATCTCCTCACGTTGGTACTCACCATTGTGCTAGAGTGACACCTTGAAACTCCGGTGGTTGCACCGTTGGATGAGATTCCGCGAGTAATTCTCCAATATTGGCCATTGGTATACTGGGGCCAGCTTCTGATGGTCCTTCTTCGGTTTGCATGATGACTGCCGAGCTAATGGAAAAGATCTTCTACAAAAGATTAGCACATTAGTATGGAAATTAATTATGATCCCATTAAGGTGAGACCGCAATCCCTTTCCATAACCGATGTGTAACCCATGTAGCCAACTGGTGTGAGGTGGTTAATGGAATGATTATTTGCAAAACTAATGTAGGTCTCTAGACACCTACATGCTTCAGATTATGCATACATTTCTTGATGAGCTTTTATTATGAGTGATGTGGGGTAATGGTGTGTGAATTTATACAAGGTTTAGTTGAGGGTGACTTATTACAAGGGTGGTGTTTAAATGGGGGGGAAGAATTGTTAGATAAGGGGGTAGAAGAAGACGTCTGGATACGTTTCGGTATCCATTTCCTAAGAGTCTTTGAGTCGGTTGTGTGTTTCTGCTGAGGGACAAAAAGTGGTATCGGGTTTGGTGGTTTTGAAGGATGGAAAGATTTCTTAGGAGTATATATTACATGGCTTGAGGGTTGGGCTATAATACATTGGTTGGGTACCCAAATTTGCGTGGGTGTGGGCCTATTTGTTAGGTACTTCTTGGCGATCCAAATCTTTCGAGTATTTGTACTTGTAGAAGAAGATCGAGGGGATTGTGGATACTGACTCTGCTTCTTTTGAAACTTTGTCCTGTTCTTGTCTGCAAAGTTGCCAATATCCTGTGGTTGCTATCCTTTTGGCACCCATATTTGTTTCGTGCCACGTGTTTTGTGATGTTGATATTGTTGCTTTCTTTGCCTCGTCTGGTGGTGTCGTCGGTCTGGGTTCCTCTGTTGTGGTTGACTCCTTCGTGGTTGGGTTTGAGAGGTCCATTGGATGCTTTGCTTTGGAAAAGAAGGGAGATCCAACACTTGCGTGACTTGCCCATTAGGAAGTGATTTGTTCTTTATCTTTAATCTAGGCCAGTCCGCAGTAAGTTTGGAAGGATGAGCACCGCAGGGTATTGTGCTCATTTGGCCGCTGATGCAACCCACCAGACCGCTGATTGTGTCCATCTGCCCAAGCGGTTAGGTAATTGCCCCTTCTAGTTTGCAGGAAGCCCCAGGGAAAATCTCCTGACGTCCTTCTGATTGACAACTGTCTATAGACAAACCCGAGTGGGTTGGTGTAGACGTAACGTGACTGATCTGACCAAAGATCTTCCGGTCTTCCGTCGCATGCATTTCATGGGGTCTAGGGTTACAAACCTCAGTCGGAATGCCGTTAGGGAAGTCAAGCAGTATCACTCGTTTCTAATCTAAGGTTCCAATCTGTAAGGAGCCTTGTCTAAGATTTAGGTCCACTGAGTGATCGTATAGCCAATCTTGGCCAAGGATTAGGGGTTCTATCAGGTCCTCGTCATGGCACACTAGCAGCTTCACTATCATGGTCACATCCTTGAGGAGGATAGGAAGGTCCACCTCGCCCATGCAAAGGGGTTTCCATGCCTCCTAGCCCTATGAGGTATGCCTCAATTGGCCGCATTTCTATTCCTGAATCCTTATAGTGGGACCATCCAATCGCACTAGTTGCAGCACCTGAGTCAATTAAAGCCCTGAGCTCTTGGCAAGGGTTGCCGTGCTCTAGCCTGACTGTGATGAATGGTCTCCTGTCCACTATGCTAGGATGAGTTCGTGACTTTACTTCACACATGGCCATGGGGTATCTGGGTGTTGTTTCCAAATGGTTATAATGTTCTCTCCCTAGTCCTTGTCTTCTTAGCTTCATGCGCTTAATGCGTTCTATCGCTTTTGCCTGAGCTTCCGCACGTATTCTATTCTCTTCCTCCTTATGCTTATTTGCCAACGTGAGTCGTCTAAGCATATCCTCAGTAAGAGGTTCCTGATATAACTTGACTCTACAGCCACTAATGTAATTAGGCATTATGTCTCCTTCTAAGGTGGCTAATTGTACTGCTCCACTTGTTGAGAGTCGGTTAATGATCATAGGTCCATCACCTCGCTTTTCTAACTTCCGTGCGTGTTGCTTTAGCGTATATACTAGGACTAAATCTCCTTCTTTTAAGCCTTTATCTTTCACATGTGCATCAAAATAGGCTTTCTGTCGTTTCTTTGCCGCATATATGCCTGCTGCTGATTTTAGCCTGGTTTCTCCTAATCATTCCAAGTCCATTATTCTCGCTGATAATTCATGGCCAGTCCACTGATGTTCTTGTGCAACCTTAAGGGTCGGTATTAAGAAGTCCAAAGGAAGCACAGCATTCTGACCAAAAACCATCTGAAAGGGAGTTGCATTGAGTACGGTCTTGTAAGCCACTCGATATGCCCAAACAGCGTGGTGTAACTGTTTGTCCCAATCTGAACGTTTGTTGTTCACGAGTTTCGTCAGTACGTTACAAAGGATCTTATTAGTGCTTTCAGCCTGACCATTGGCCTGAGGATGATATGGTGCGGATTTCTTGTGAATCACCATAAAATCCTATAACAAATATTCAATGACTTGGTTTAGAAAGTGAGTTCCGCGATCGCTCACTAACTCTATAGGAAATCCATATCTTGTAAAGACATTCTCAAATAAGAATTTTGCAGTTGTGTGTGCATCATTCTTTTTTGTGGCTTTTGCCTCTACCCATTTGGTAAGATAATCCGTCGCGACAATGATGTATTCAGCATGTGTACCTTTTGCAGGGGGGTTAATGGGTCCTACAAAGTCTATACCCCACTTAGAAAATGCACGTCCTCCCATCATGGGTTTCAATGGCATTTCATCTCTGCGAGTAGGAAATTGAGTTCTTTGGCACACATCACATCTCTTAACATAGGTATGAGCATCCATGTGAAGAGTGGGCCACCATAATCCTGCAAAGAGGATGGCTTTGATTATCCTATCTGGTCCAAAATGACCTCCTGCAACACCTTGGTGTGCAGTATCTAGTATGCTCAGATAATCGCTTACATGAACACATTGTCTTAGATATACATCTCATCCTCTTTTGTATAGATTATCGCCAATAAGTGAATAGTCTTGAGCTTCCTGCTCTAGACTACGTTGTCGTGCTAAGGTCATTTCTTCAGGGAATGTTTTCATCCTCAAGTATGTCACTAAAGGTTCACTCCAGTCTGGTGTGAGAGACACATGATATAATGTAGCATGCTCTACTGGTGGTCTTTCACAACAAACATGGCATTCTTTACACAACTTGTAGACATCTGCCTCCATTGTAGGCCACTATACTCATAGTCTATGCAGAGTCTGTAATGTTCGATGTTTTGAATGATGTTGCTTTAATGCACCTACGTGTGCTAATTGCAACCAATCCTGCAAAGAGGATGGCTTTGATTATCCTATCTGGTCCAAAATGACCTCCTGCAACACCTTGGTGTGCAGTATCTAGTATGCTCAGATAATCGCTTTCATGAACACATTGTCTTAGATATACATCTCTTCCTCTTTTGTATAGATTATCACCAATAAGTGAATAGTCTTGAGCTTCCTGCTCTAGACTGCGTTGTCGTGCTAAGGTCATTTCTTCAGGGAATGTTTTCGTCCTCAAGTATGTCACTAAAGGTTCACTGCAGTCTGGTGTGAGAGACACGTGATATAATGTAGCATGCTCTACTGGTGGTCTTGGCATTCTTTACACAACTTATAGACATCTGCCTCCATCGTAGGCCACTATACTCCTAGTCTAAGCAGAGTCTGTAATGTTCGATGTTATGAATGATGTTGCTTTAATGCACCTACGTGTGCTAATTGCAACCAATCCTGCAAAGAGGATGGCTTTGATTATCCTATCTGGTCCAAAATGACCTCCTGCAACACCTTGGTGTGCAGTATCTAGTATGCTCAAATAATTGCTTTCATGAACACATTGTCTTAGATATACATCTCTTCCTCTTTTGTATAGATTATCGCCAATAAGTGAATAGTCTTGAGCTTCCTGCTCTAGACTGCGTTGTCGAGCTAAGGTCATTTCTTCAAAGAATGTTTTCCTCCTTAAGTATGTCACTAAAGGTTCACTCCAGTCTGGTGTGAGAGACACGTGATATAATGTTGCATGTTCTGATTCATCTACACAACAAGCAAGAATCTTTTGATTATCTTGTTTATATATGCTTCCTGCTATGATTTGGTATCTCTGAGACTTGGTATTCTCTCCTTCTTTGATCTTTATCCTAGGATTCTTGGGTCCGTATGTCAGAATAGGGACTATAGGCTTAGCCCATTCTGGTGCTATTTCCAGGTTAAACAAGTATGCATCTGGTAGATCATCTGCTACTCCTTGAGGATCTTCTCCTGAGGTTAATCTCAAAAGGTGGTCAGCTCTGAGATGTTTCTTTCCTTTCCTGACTACTACTTCAAAATCATACTCCATGAGTAATAGAAACCAACGTATTAGTCGTCCTGTGTTACATGGTTTGTTGACTAGGTACAATAGGGCTTGATGATCAGTAAAGAACTTGAATTTGTTTGCCAACAAGTAGTGTCTGAACTTCTTTACCGCGTAGATAATCTGTTGAAGCTCAAGGTCAAGGACAAAGCATGGAAGCGCATCAAGGAAGTGGACACACAAGAAGAAGGAGCAAGTAGGGAGCTCCAAGAAGAACCTGTCAAATTTTCAGAAGAAATCCCTACAAAAATAGTGATTTTTATCACTAAAAACCATTGTAAATGCCATTTCCCATCTTTGTAACTCCATTTTGTTCAAGCCAAGGAGTCCTCGAGCTTGAGGAGTATTAGAACTACCATCCTACCAATTTTCATAATTTTTAGACTCCGTTTGAGCCCCCAAATAAGCCCTGGAACCTATTTTTTAACTAGGCCGGACACTAGGTCTGGACAGGGCCAAAACCACTCAAAAACTATAAAAAGGGCTGGAGAGCTCATTTTTGAGGTTGGCTTGTTGTAGATTTCAGCTTTGTAAGAGAGCTCTTTGGTAATCGAAGCTTTCCATTGTTCCACTCCTTGCTCTTACTTTGTGCGCGTGTGTGTATGTGTGTGCATGCTTGTGTGCTTTCACTCACGCACTTGTGCCATCACTTGCTCACGGTCTTCATACCGGTCCTCACGTCTCCACAGATTGACATTTATGAGGTGTATCTCCTCATGTTGGTACTCACCATTGTGCTAGAGTGACATAATCCCTAATCCTTCTCGTTCCGTAGTGGTGTAATTTCTCTCTGCTGTGTTCAATTATCTGCTCGCATAAGCTATGGGGAGATCTATATTACCTTCATTCATGGGTTGAGCTAACACACATCCTATGGCATAATTGGATGCATCCACATGTACATGGAATGGCTTACTCCAATCCGGGATTGTCAATATAGGTGTTGAACACAAGTGTCGTTTAAGTTCATTGAATGAATTTTCACATTCATCTGTCCATTCAAAATTGGTTAAAAGAGAGTACAATGGCTTGTCTATGATTGCATACATGTGTATGAATCTTCTATAATAACCGCAATGGCCCATAAAGGCTTGTACCTCTTTTATGTTCGTCGGCCTAGGTAGATCTGCAATTACCTTCACTTTTTCCTCATCCGTAGAGATTCCATTTTTTGACACAATGTGTCCTAGAATTTTGCCTCGTCTGACCATGAAAACGCATTTTTTTGGGTTCAAACAAACCTGATATTCTCGACATTTGTCAAATATTTGTCTTAACTCTCGGATATGCGTCTGCCTGATATTAGAATGAGCGCATATGTCATCGACATAAACTTCCAAACTCTTGCGTAAGAATTCCTTAGAAACATGACACATGAGTCGCTGGAAAGTGGCGGGTGCATTTGTGAGCCCAAAAGGCATTACACGAAATGCAAATATGCCCCATTCGGTGGCAAATGCCGTCTTGTGTTGGTCCTCTGGAGCAATGGCTACTTGATTATAGCATGAACAACCATCAAGGAATCTGTAAACTTCCTTGCCCGCAACTCTTTCCAATAAGTGTTCCGTGATAGGAAGAGGATAACTGTCTCTAATTGTGGCGGCATTAACTTTTTTAAGGTTAATACACACACGGAATTTTCCATTTTTCTTGGGCACAACCACAATGGGGGATACCCATTCGGTATGCTCAATTTCGTAGATGAATCCTGCTTCTATCAAACGATCTATTTCCTCTTTAATCTTCGTAGCGTAGTTATCATTGTACGTGTACGGTTTTTGTTTCGTAGGTTTTGCATCTGGAGTCATAGGGATTCTATGAGAACATATATCTGGATCTACTCCTTTCAAATCTTTGTAACTCCACGTAAAAACATCTCTATATTCACGCAATAGGGCAACTAATTCTTCTTCTTCTTCCTTCGTCAAATAATGCCCTATGTATGTACATTTTACTTCTTCTCCTTCTATGGCTACTATTATTTTCTTGGTTTTCTCTCGGTTATCATATACTTGTCCATCATCCACCTTTCTATTAGGCATTCATACCATGATTCTTTTATCTTCGATTTCATATTTCTTGAAGTTCTCGGGTACTTCAAACAAAGATTCTTCTTTTTCTGACATGGTTTCCTTCTTCTTTCTTTTCTTGCCTTCACTCTTGTTAGTCACTTGAGTGGCTATTCTCACATCATTCATAACTTCTTCCTGTCTATGAGGGTGAGTCTCTACTTCGTAAAAATATTCTTCTTCTGATGCAAAGGGTGGGTCCATGATAATTGATTCTAAATCGAAATCACTTGCATCCTCAATTGCATCAGCGCTAGGTTCACATTCTTCTAAAATTGCATCGCACATGATTGGCTCTATCATGAAAACTGAAATGTCATAGCCATCCTTGTCACAGTGGGGTGTCCATTGTTCTTCATTGATGGCTACATCCATGGTTGCTAGGATTTCTTCCCAACCATGGGGTTCGAATTCTTCATCTGGAAATACTACAAGTGTGTAAGCTGGATCTTGAAGGGTTCGTGGATGTTGTTTTGCACCTAAGGTCCTGGCTTCTAACCTTTCTTCCTCTTGTTTGGCTACTTTACACATCCATAAATGAGTATCCTCGTGCAACCAAGAAGGATCTGATTCTAATGAGTGCACAGATTCCGTCTCTACCTGAGTCTTATGGATGGTATTCCATTGTATTGGGGATACGTCTCTATGTGAATAGTCTTTAAGATTGACTTTGGTAGTCACTCCTAAATGTTGCAAGTACAAAGAATTAGTTCCTCAATCTTGTACAATTTGCAACTGACGCATGAATGGTCGTCCCAATATCATCTCATCAGCATGATTTTTTGCAAAGTCACAAATGGCAAAAGTATGCTCAAATTCTACACCACAAGTGGTGAGAGATATTCCTTCTACTAAGCCTAATGGTTTTTCTATGTGTCCGTCAGCCATTTGTAGCTTCATCCTGGTAGGTCTTAATGTTGGCTTACCCCAACGTTTCCATAAAGCGGTGGTAGCTATGGCTACTCCGGCTCCTGAATCTAAGATGGCTTTCGTGGTGTATCCCTAATGGGTTATCGGAAGATAAGTGTTACCTTCCTCTCCTTCGCTTACATCTCCAATCTTTTCTATGGGTATCTCTAGTACCTTATTTTGTGATCCTATTTGTGAGGGAGTAGTAGCAAGCTCGGGGAATTGATTTGCTACATGTTTCCACAATTTTGGTTTTACCTTCAACAACTCCTCTAGAGTGAGATTACACTGTACTTTAGTGTTCTTGATCACTTCTGTGTTTCTAGGGATTACTGATTCTTCATTCCTCACTATTATCGTGGGTGTTCTCATACTAATAGACTTTGCTTCTCAAGGTCATGTGAACTGAGGTAATTCTTGTAAAGAATTAGATTCAAATCCTGTGTGTTCACTCAGTTGTTCTTCCTCTACCCCATCGTAAATAGAGGGGATATCTTGGGGAAATTGATCCTGCAAGTCATCTATTTCTTGAATAGGAGGATGAGTTCCTTGTTCTTTTCTCCATTTCTCTTCTTGGATTTCTCTCAAAAATTCATGTGAGTACCTATGTATGGAAGACAGGTTGTCTTGACTTTTTGTATTGGGTACTTGAGACAAGGATGGTGCATTCCTTTTCTGTGTCTCCGAGACAATGGGGTTCCTATGCTGATCCTTTTTCTCTTTGCTTTCTATCAAGTATTCTAGCCTCTCCATTAGTCCTTGAAAGTGCAATTCCGGTTTTTCCATGTTATTCCAATTAAGATATCTAGAGGCTTCGAACAAAGCTTGTGCTAATTCTACCATCTTCATGCAAAGTCTAGTTCTCTCAATTTCTAGATCAGCTCGTGGGTAGTTCTTACTCATTTCAGCTACCTGAGGTCCTTCATTTATTCTAGCCTGATATGCACGAAACATCATGTCTAGATTTTCTGGTATGGGTTCCGCTAAAACTGATCCTGATTTCTGAGCTGGAATCTCTTGATTCAATTCCTGTGAAGTCAATTCTAGTATTTTGGCTCTTGACTCCTTCAAACTTCCTTCCAACTCAGTTATCTTTTTACTCCACTTTCTCTTTATTCTTTCTCTAGAATCTTTCCAAGATTTTGTATTTTTACTACTAGATTCTGCAACTTCACTACTTCTAGCTACTTTCTCCTGATTAAGATGTTGGTTCTCTCAGAGCGCCTGGGCTCTTTGTAGCTCAGCGATGAGTAGCACCTCCTTTAATGTCAATCCGGGGAGACATGAGGATGGTATGAAGACCACGAGCAAGTGGAAGCACAAGTGCGTGAGTGAGAAGCACACAAGCATGCACACACATACACGCACACGCGCACACACGGCAAGAACAAAGAGAGTAAGACAATGGAATCACTTCTATTGCACCAAAGTTCTCATACAAGCTCAAACTACAAGAAGCTAACCCCCAAATGAGCTCTCTAGCTCTATTTATAGTTTTTGACTAGCTTTGGCCCTGTCCAGACCTAGTGTCCGGCCTAGTTAAAAATTAGGTTCCAGGGCTTATTTGAGGGCCCAAACGAGATCTAAAAATTATGAAAATTGACAGGCAACTACTTCTAAGGCTCCCCAAGCTCGAGGACTCCTCGGCTTGTACAAAATGGAGCTACAAAAAGGTGAAATGATATTTACAAGGGTTTGTAGTGATGAGAATCACTTTAAAATGACGTGAGGGTTTTGAAAAAAATGAAGGGTTGCCTCAGTGCTAGATCTGCATGTGTGTCCGTACTTGCTTCTTCCCGTATACTGTCAACACTCTCCCCCCCTAGGGTCTGTCGCCTCTGACAGACCTCTTTTCCACCGTTTGATCAATGTATTTCTGCAAGAGGTCGGTTGCCAATTCTTGTTCTTTGATTCTTAAACTTCTGACCAGGTCTCGTTGCAAAGCCTCCCAATCAACTATACCAGGCATGTCAGGTTGTGGCATCGTGTAAAGCTCAGAATGCATTGTTTGCTCGCATGCGAAGAGATGGAGTAAATGCGTAGGTCGTGGCGTGAATACCTCTGAATGTGCCTCCCAAAACCCTGTGGTGAACATATCGTCGAATGTTTGCTTGTAGCAGGCAGGGAGATATCTTATGCGTGCATGCCATGCGTAAGCCACTCGTATGCTCGGGGTTGTGCTCATATCATATAGCAGGTCGTAGTTACCATTAATAAACCCGGGAATAGGAGGTTGAATACGGCATACATTGCGAAAAGTTTTGAGTACGACCTGCATCATATCGAAGATCTTGAGCATCATCTGGGCAGCCACATCTGGCATAGGGTGGAGGCGTGGTATCCAATGTCTGATGGTTGCAATCATGTATGACACTGTGGGAGTACCGGTTGGGGGGGCGATAGCGGGGTAATTGAGCCATTCTTTACAGTTTGCGTTATTCTGAACCTTGATGGCAAAAGCTTTCCATGATCTACGTCTTTGCACTGGCCCAAAACACGGATTGTACTTCAAATGCATGGGGGCATGATCCCATGTTCGAAGCATTTCTGGGTAAGTTTCGAGTAACTTCTGCCTCCACGTTGGTTGGAATATGGCCCCTTTTCGTGCCGCTTCTGGTATATCTTCTGGTTCGAACTGTGTGGCAAATGTTGGGTACTTGTTGGTGACCCTTTTGATTTCTGCATTGTAGTCAGCCAACAATACAAAATAGGGCTTGTATTGTAATTCTGAGCTAGTGATAAGGCGTCTAGGGGCAATGTGCCTGAAGTACTCTGAGTGAAGGATGGTGTCCTCAATGGCCTTCATTGCCAGCATCTGAGTGGATATCCGTTCCTGATGAGTTTGCCCCATTTCCTCTACTTGTTTCATCCATGCCGATGGGGGTTCCTCATAGGTATCTTGACCTTCTTCTGTTACGCGTCCTCCTGGGAATGGTTGAGGCTCGTAGGTGTCGTCGAATGCTTCCTCCACTGGAATAGTAACTGCTTCTTCTTCTAACGGTTGCTCTGGTGGGGAAGGAGGTCGTTCGTACTGCATCAACTTCAATTTTAATTCTGAGACCTGTTGCCGTAACTCCAGTACGTCGTTGGTCGTTGAGTGTTCAGGTTCGGTTGAAGTAGCAGCGTTGGTCAGTTCTTTAGGTTCCTGTCGGTGTGGTGTAGACTCCTGGGGTCTCTGTAGGTCCTTCAGCTGGTCGGCAAGTTGATCATGTGCTTCTAAAAGATTGGCATAAGTTTCCAAGATCTGTTGTATGCTTTCTGAGGGAACAGCTTGAAATTTAGTCGGGTCTATGGGTGCTCCCGGGGTGTTCTCCATGGCAGCCTCGAGGTTCTCTTGGTTTTGTTGTTGAAGCCGTCTGTTCTCTTCTTGCGCTGCCGCCAGATGTCGTCGTAGCAAAGCCATGTTTCGTTGAAGCCTTGCATTGCGGCCCATTTGATCTCGCAGTTGTTCCTCCATGGCTTTGCTCTCTTCTATATGCCTCGCTGCGAGTTGCGCATTTGCATGTTCGAGGGCAGATATCTTGCTTTGTGACTCCGTGTGGCTGGACTCCAAAGCGTTGACACGCTCTTGGAGTGTTGCTGAGAGGGTGCAAAGTTCTTTGTTATTTTCTTCCAATAATGTATATTCCCGCTTAAGCTGAGTGGCAGCTTCGAGCATGGTGTCGAGTGCAAGACTAAATGAGGTGGATGCGGGGGTAAGGGTGGAAGATGCAGGGGGTTGGGGAGTGGGAATGGGAAAAGTGGATGTTGTGCCTACCGTGTGTGGAAGTGGTGATGTGAGTGTAATCACCTGTGATGGTGTTGTGAGAACAGTGGTGGTGGGTGATCCAGCGGATGGTGAGATGTCCATGGGATCGGACATGAGAGAGTGTGATTCGTGAAATGTGAACACCGGGACGGTGGGTGGTGTGATAGTGGTGGCCGTGAATGTGGGAAAGTGAATTTGGGGGAGGGACTTTTTCTTATGTTCATCAACCTGTTGAAGAATGTTTACAAGTTGGGTCCAGAAGGAGGGTTGGGTGATTAGTGTGGTGCCCGGGGCAGTTACAAGGGATGGGGTAGGTAGAGTTTGGGAGGGAGGAAATGGAGGGGTGGAGGGTAAAGATATGGAAAGAGTCTGACTAGTGACAGATGGTTGTCCAAAGGCATGGGGGAAGGAAGGGTGACCTAATTGGGGTTCAAAAATCTGAGTGACAGAGATGGATGAGGGTGAAGGAAGGAAAGTGGACACGGGGGTGTGTACAATGGTCTCGCTATAGGAGGAGAATGGTTGTGTAGAAAGACACGTGGAGAGAGGCTCTGAGGGTGGGATAGGAGAAGATGGGGGGGATGGTGCATGTGTAATGTCCTCCGGTTCATCATTGGGCCTAGGGCTAATCATGTGAACATCTTCTGATGTGGACGTAGCTAACGCAGTAGATACTTCCATCTGAATCATCTTTCCTTGTCGAGGCCGTGTATCAATTCTTCTTTGATCATAAGCAGGGTTCTCTTGATAGACCAAGGTTCTCATTGCTTCACTGATGCCACAGGTGTCTGCCAAAAGATTTAGCGATTCTACAAACTGGGGGTCGATATGCTCTGAGTGTAACATCTGGTTTACTAGGGCCCTATTTGCTTCTTCTGACATTTTATGGCGTCGTTGTACCTGCGTGATTGTTTGGTATAGCCGTTTGAGTTGTGCCGTATATGCAGGGGCTTCGTCTTCACTCTCTTCCGGGTTATCTCTTGGTGCCTCCTCCTGAGCTTGTGTGCTTAGTCTTTGAGGAAGTTGTGCCACTCCTATCTCCTGTACACTGCTTGTCTCGCCTCTTGCATGTTCTCTTTGGGTTGATGCCCCTGGATCGACATTGTCAGGACAACCTTCACTGTCTGATAGATGAGCCGTCTGCAGAAATGTTTCAAAATCAAAATTTTGGTCCTCGGTGAAGGTGGCCATCGCTGCAAATTCTGCATCAGTAGGTAGCGGAGGGGCAGAAGGAGTGGGTTGTACCACCTCTCTTGGTTGAGACTCCTGGAGATGGATTGTGATAGGTGCCACCTGGGCTTCCTCTCTAGTGGAGACTTCGGCGGTGATTACTGGAGGGATCAGGACCTGTGAAAGGGATCCACGCATTCTTTTTGCAGGCTGACTCCCTGACTTTCGCCCTTTGAACAGCTCCAGGTGTGCATATTTTAGGGCTCGAGCAACTGGCACATCATATGCCAGACATCTGTAGATGATTCTCGTCAACGCACAACACCCATGTAAAGTGGGCTTCCTCACCCCCCGCTTGCCTGCCTCATACACCTGATCTAAGATCCATACCGGCATCTTAATGGGCAAGCTTCCGGTCTCTGCTAAATACAACCCGTACCATATCTTCTTGTGAGGCTGAGTGAAACGGTCCTGAGCGGGAAATGCGAAGTGCTGGAGGCACATCCGCAGAGGTATGGCGATGTTGGGGGTGAGGGCGCACATTTCTTTGAGCTTCTTGACTCTATTGCTTTTCATTGATTCTGGTATCAAAGGGTCGCGATCCGAAGGCACATGAGTTCCATACATTTGAAGGGCTTCCCTGATTAACGTTACATTTAATTCAAACTTCCTCATCTCCTCCAGATTGGATAAGGAGGGCACCCAAAATGTGCCTGAATGATCTTTATCCCCGGTAGGTTTCATCGTAGCAATCAAGTAATAGCACCTGAGGAAGTCAGGTTTAGGTAGAGCTGCACGGAAGTAAGCTTGTAGTCCTGCCTTTTGCCAGATATCCTGAAGTGGAGCTGCATTCTGTAAGGTCTCAAATTCTCTTGAAAAGAATTGGAAGGTCCACCAAACCCCTCCACACTCCATCTTGGACTCCCATATGTGATCTGCGTCTCCCAAATCCCCTGGCATTTCATTGAACCAATGGGAGTGCCCTTTTACTCTTTCGGTTAGTCCACTAGGTGGATCTGGAATAGGAATCCTTCGCACATTCAAGAATTCTTCAGGCCTAGCTGTTGGTGGAGCTTCCACTGGCATGGCATCCCAATTGATAGGAGCACCAGATCCTGCCTGAGAGCTTGTGCCTGCCGCTGTTGCCATGAGAGTAGGTTGCTTATCTGCTTGAAGACGAAAGGCACATTAGTGTTGCCTAGGAAACAAGATGTAATGGTGTTCCCTTCACAATACTAACATGACAATTCCGGAGGTCAGTGGTTAATGGTGAGGTGTTTATGATATGTGTGAGTGGTGATTAGAGGTCATTGTCGTCCTAGATGCATACTTTGGTGATGCAATGGGCTCGGAATGCTTCTGTGTTAGTGCGGACGGATTTACAGAATAGGGTCAGGGGGTTTAGTACACAGTTTAATTCTCCACACTTTGATAGAGGAGTCGTAGCTCTTAGAGCTAAGGATAGGTGAAGATTTCGGTATGAGAGTGTGATGTTTTTGGGACCTTTTGGGTACCCATTTCCAGACATTCCTGGGGTTGATGGGAGTGGGGACAGTGAGAGGTGTAGGTATCTTGTCACTTTCTGAGTTGTTGGCCAAGAGTGCTTGTGAAAGCTGCTTCATCCTAGTGCCTGAAGGTGAAGTATTTTGGGCTTGTAAGCAAGCCTTGGGCACCCATATCTGTCTAGCATTAGGGGTGGCCTTCATTGACCGCTTAGGAACCCAAATAGAAATGGTATGCCTAGGGGTTATCCTAGGGGGCTTCTTCACTTTGTTCCTTGATGGTGAGGCTCGTTTCTTGTCTCCTTGAGAATCTGTTATTAGAGCTGTGGGTTTTCTATCCTTGCGTATCCAGATCTGCTTCACGCCACGAGATGCTCCATGTTGCGCGGGTTGGCGCTCCTGCCTCTTGATTAGCGGCCTCCTTCGTGTAGAGTGATGTTCGGTCTGCTCGTTTAGAATCTTCTTTGGATCAGTTATGAACTCCTTCTTGGCCTCTGAACCTTCAGTAAGATTGACATTCCTCTGCACCATAGAAGTTTGGACAAGCACAACAGTGTTATCTTCAGGTGGATTCCTGGAGGGACCAGGAGTTGGTGCCTGTTCTATTGGTTTGAGTGCTTGATTTTCTAATTCAATCGTGAGACGGCTTTGGCCTACCCACACCTGAAGAAGTCCACTTCTTAGGTTGAGGTTGATTGCATGATCATAGATCCAGTCTTGGCCCAAGACAAGAGGTTCGGTCAGATCCTCGTCTTCACACACTAGCACTTTTGTTGGCATGAGGACCTCTTGTATGTAGAGGGGAAGATCCACCTCTCCCATACAAGGGGTTTCAACACCTCCTAATCCTATCAGATATGCTTCTAGGGGTTTTACCTCCAATTGCAGCTGCTGGCAATAAGAGAGCCGAACTGCACTTGTAGCTGCTCCTGAATCAATTAAAGCCCTCACGCTGGTTGTGCTGTCTCTTTGTCCTATTTCTAGGGTCACAAAAGGTCGTCGGTCCACTATCTTATGGGTACGTTCTCCTGAAGCCTCACACATGGCCATGTGATAGCCTGGAGACTCTTGAGTGTCAGTCATAGGCTGGTCCCTTCCTTGTCTCCTCAACTTCATTCGTCTGATACGCTCTAAGGCCTCTGCCTGTGCTTCTTCTCGAATTCGTTTTTCCTCCTCTTTATGTTGCTTAGCAGTATTGAGTCGGCTTAGCATCTCCTCCGTGAGGGGTTCCTGATAGAGCTTGACTCTGCATCCGCTAATGTAGTTTGGGAGGACATCTCCCTCTAAAGTGGCTAGTTGTACTGCTCCACTCGTGGAGATCCTATTAATGATCATAGGTCCGTATCCCCTCTTTTCTAGCTTTCTTGCGTGTTGTTTCAATGTGTAGACTAAAACTAGATCTCCTGCTTTCAAGCCCTTATCCTTCACATGGGCATCAAAGTATGCCTTTTGCCGTTTCTTTGCAGCATAGATGCCCGCTGCTGCTCGTAGCCTCGTCTCACCTAAACGTTCTAGATCAAAGATCCTAGAGGACAACTCGTGTCCATTCCACTCATGCTCTTGTGCTACTCTTAAAGCTGGGATTAGGAAATCTAGTGGTAGCACTGCATTCTGTCCGAAGACCATCTGAAATGGGGTGGCATTGAGTACCGTTTTGTAAGCAACTCGATATGCCCAAACAGCATGATGAAGTTGTTTGTCCCAATCCGAGCGTTTATTATTTACAAGTTTCGTCAATACGTTACATAGGATTTTATTCGTGCTCTCGGCTTGTCCGTTAGCTTGTGGGTGATAGGGTGCAGACTTCTTATGTATCACCATGAATTCTTGAAGGAGATTTTCAATGACCTCATTCAAGAAGTGCGTACCTCTATCACTAACCAACTCTATTGGTAACCCATATCTAGTGAACACAGTTTCGAATAAGAACTTAGCCGTCGTTTGAGCATCATTCTTTGTCGTGGCCTTTACTTCCACCCACTTTGTAAGGTAATCTATGGCTACAATAATGTATTCTGCATGGGAGTTTCTAGCTGGGGGGTTGATGGGACCTACAAAGTCTATACCCCACTTTGAAAATGCACGTCCTCCCATCATTGGCCTTAAGGGCATTTCATCTTTTCTTATCGGATATTGGGCACGTTGGCATGTGTCGCAACTCTTCACATAAGAGTGTGCATCCATATGAAGAGTGGGCCACCAAAGTCCCGAAAATAGAATGGTCTTAATTACTCTGTCCGGCCCAAAGTGTCCACCTGCAGCACCGCTGTGTGCAGATTCTAAGACTTTCAAATAGTCTGATTCGTGAACGCACAGTCTTAGGTAACCATCCTTGCCTCTTCGATATAGGTTGTCTCCTACTAAGGCATAGTCTTGAGCCTCTTGCTCCATGCTTCGTTTTCTTGCAAGACTAGCCTGATTGGGCAATGTTCCTGTTCTCATGAACTCGACCAGTGGAGCACTCCAATCTGGGATTAATGACATGTGATAAAGAGTGGCATGCTCCACTGGGGGTCTCTCCTGGCACCCTGGACAGCTCTGGATCCACTCTTGTATTTCTTTGTCCATGCTAGGCCAATACACTCCTAAGCGTTTTAGATTCTGCAAGGTTCGTTGTTTAGAGTAGTGATTCCCTAGCAGTCCCTCATGGGCTTGTTGCAGCCAACTACTATGTTCATCATCCTCCACACAACAAGCTAATACACCCTCAGCATCTTGTTTGTACATGCTTCCTGCTATTATGTGATATTTTTGTGATTTTGTAATTTCTTCTTGTGTTGTTTTCACATTCTTATTTGCAGGGCCAAAGGTTAGGACTGGTACCAACTTATTTGCCCATTTAGGAACAACTTCCAAATTGAACAGATAAGCATCGGGTAATTCGTCAGACACTCCTTGCGGTGGCTCTCCTGAAGTGATGCGAGAAAGATGGTCTGCCCTAAGATGGGTTCTACCTTTCCTGACAACAACTTCAAAGTCGTATTCCATTAGTAAGAGGAACCATCTTACTAAGCGGCCTGTATTGCAAGGTTTATTGACCAAATATAGTAAAGCTTGATGATCAGTGAAAAACTTGAACTTATTGGCCAATAGATAGTGTCTAAACTTCTGCACAGCATACACCATACCTAGGCCTTCTCGCTCCGTTGTGGTGTAATTTCGTTCAGCTGCATTTAATTGCCTACTAGCATATGCTATCGGCAAATCTAGGTTTCCTTCACCTGTGGGTTGCGCTAGCACACATCCTATTGCATGATTGGAGGCATCTACATGGACATGAAAGGGTTTGCTCCAATCCGGAGTAGTCAATATTGGTGCTGTGCACAAACGTCTTTTCAGCTCGTTGAAGGACTTCTCGCATTCCTCGTTCCACTCAAAATTTGTTAACAACCCATAAAGAGGTTTAGCTATGATAGCATACATGTGGATAAACCTACGGTAATATCCACAATGGCCCATAAAGGCTTGTACCTCTTTAACATTCCTTGGCCTGGGCAGCTCTGCTATTGCTCTTACTTTGTCCTCATCTGTTGATATTCCATTCTTAGAAACAATGTGACCTAAGATTTTGCCTTGTCGTACCATGAACACACACTTCTCTGGGTTCAGACACACTCGATAATCTCTACACTTGTTGAAGATTTGTCTGAGCTCAGGGATGTGGTATCTTCTTTGTTGGGAATGAGCGCATAAATCATCCACATATACTTCTAAGCTCTTTCGCAAGAACTCTTTGAAGACATGACACATGAGCCTTTGGAATGTTGCAGGTGCATTGGTGAGCCCAAATGGCATCACACGAAATGCAAAGATTCCCCATTCTGTGGCGAAAGCCATTTTGTGTTGATCTTCTGGGGCAATGGCTACTTGATTGTAGCCCGAAAACCCATCAAGGAAGCTATAAACTTCCTTGCCTGCAACACGCTCCAAAAGATGTTCGGTGATTGGAAGTGGATAACTATCTCTGATCGTAGCGGCATTAACTTTTTTAAGGTTAATGCACACTCGCAATTTCCCATTCTTCTTGGGCACCACTACAATGGGGGACACCCATTTAGTGTGCTCAATCTCATAGATGAATCCAGCTTCAATCAGCCTATCAATTTCCTCCTTTATTTTGGCTGCATAATTGTCATTATATGTGTAGGGCTTTTGTTTGGTGGGCTTGGCATCAGCGGTCATCGGAATCGTATGAGAGCAAATCTCTGGATCTACTCCTTTCAAGTCTCTATAGTGCCATGCGAACACATCCCTATATTCCCTTAATAGAGCTACAAGCTCTGCTTCTTCTTCTGCACTTAGGTCGTCTCCTATGTACGTACATCGCTCTTCGTTCCCTTCAATAGTCACTACAATTTTTTTGGTCTTTTCTTTATTATCATATGCTTCTCCTAAAATGACCTCTCTCTTAGGCATTCGTACCAAAATTTTTCGGTCTTCCACTTCATATTTCTTGAAATTTTCTGGTACTTCAAACAATGATTCTTCCTCTTCTTGTTTCACTGCTTTCCTTTTCTTTTTCTTTTGACCCCCTTCACTTCCTTTCTTTGAATTTATCGTTTTAATACTCGCAAGGGGTTCTTCTTCTTTTTGGGTTAACACTCCTATGTCTTCTAAGTAGTGTTCCTCTGAGTCAAAGTACGTATCCATCACAATGGATTCTAGATCATCGTCATTCTCTTCTTCTTCTATGAACTCACTAGGATCACACTCTTCCAACAAGGGCTGACACATGAACACTGAAATATCATAACCCTCCTCATCACAATGGGGTGTCCATTGTTCCTCATTGACTGCAATGTCCATGGTAGCTAAGATTTCTGCCCAACCATGAGGCTCAAATTCCTCATCTGGAAATATCATCGGTGTATAGGCTGGGTCTTTTATTGGTCTATCTCCTGGGGGAGTTCCTTCTTCTCTCGCTTTTAGGCGCTTTTCCTCTTCCTCTGCGACCTTGCACATCCACAAGTGAGTATCTTCATGCAACCAGGAGGGTTCAGGTGAACTTCCAGAATGCACGGAGATAGAGTCCTCTTTCGCTTTGTGGATAGGATTCCACTGTAAGGGTGGTACATCTCTGAAGGTGTGATCCTTCAGATTGACCTTGGTGGTGACCCCTAAGTGCTGCAAGTACAAGGAGTTGGTTCCCCAATCCTGTACTATTTGCAATTGTCGTAGGAAGGGTCTTCCTAGGATCATCTCGTAAACATTATTCTTCTCAAAGTCACATATAGCAAACGTATGTTCAAACTCTACACCACAAGTGGTTAGAGTTATCCCTTCAAGCAATCCGAGAGGTCTTTCAAAATGACCATCTGCCATTTGAAGTTTCATTCTCGTTGGTCTTAAGGTGCGTTTGCCCCATCGCTTCCACAGGGAGGTGGTCGCAATAGCAACACCGGCACCTGAATCCACAATTGCTTTGGTTGTGTAACCTTGATAGGTGATCGGAAGATAAGTGTTACCTTCTTCACCTTCGCTCATGTCTCCTATCTTGTCGAGAGGTATCCCTGGTACTTTTTGTTTAGAGCCTACTTTTGGTGTATTGGATTCAAGTTCTGGGACCTGATTTTTCACATGATTCCAGAGCTCCGGTTTTGCCTTGAGGAGTTCTTCTACAGTGAGGTGACACTGAACCTTAGTGTTCTTCACAACATCAGTGTTCCTGGGAATCACTGAGTCTTCATTTCTTACCAATATCGTGGGAGCTCTGATTTGGAGAGATTCAGATTCCCATGGGCCTGTGAAATGAGGCAACTCTTGCAAGGAATTAGATTCAAAATCTAATCCCTCATCCTCTTGTTGCTCTGCTTGATCCCCATAGATAGAGGGAATGTCTTGGGGAAATTGATCACGAAGATCATCAATCTCAGGAATAGGAGGGGAATCACCCTTCTCCTTGGCCCATTTCTCTTCTTGTATTTCCCGCAAGAACTCTTGAGAGTACTGTTGAATTGAAGGAGGTATTCCAGCATCCGTGGAATTAGGGACATAAGCTCCCTTAGGTGGTGAGCTTTCTCTTTCAACAACTGGTTGAGCCTGTGGAGGTAAAGAAACCTGTGATTTGTTTACCAACTGCTCTAATCTTTCCAGTAAGCCTTGGAAATGCAAATCCGGCTTGACAGAGTTTGTCTGATTGAACTTTTGACTAGTCTCAAGTATAACTTGAGCTTGCTCTACCATTTTCATGCACATTTTCATCCGTTCAATCTCTAAGTCTGCTCTAGGGTAACTCTTGTCTAGGTTTGCAGCTGTTGGCCCTTCTTGAAGTCGAGCCTGGTAGGCTTTGAACATCATGTCCAAGCCTTCAGGAGTTGGGTCAGCTAATACTGATCCTACTTGGGGTGGTGGGTGGGTTTTGTGAGGGGTATTAGAGGGTGGAGAAAGGGAGGGTGATGGGGATGGTAATGGTGGAAGTGTGTGGGAGTGCGGTTGAGATGTGATCTCTGTGATTTTTGCCTTGGTTTCTCTCACGCTTTCTTCAAGTTCGTTTGTCTTTTTTGCCCATTGTCTCTTCATTCTTTCACGACTATCCTTCCAGGCGCTAGTCCTCTTTTTGGGTATGCTCTCTGTTTCACTCACCTCGGGGCTCTTTTCCTGAACAACATCTTGGTGTTGTTGAAGTGCCTGGGCTCTTGTGATCACCTGCATAGGTGCAGTGGAAGTCACACTCCCTGTGGAGTCTACAATTAACCCGACAACATTGATAGGAGTGATTTTAGGCATGTTATTAGGGTTCTTCGGGCAATCTCGTAGGAGATGCTCTTTCCCGCAATCTTGACAGAAGCCTTGAATGGTTACTGGTTGAGGCTGTGTAGGGGTAGGCAGTGGACAATCACGTATAAGGTGATCTCCCTGACATCTGAAGCATGGTCCTCTAGGAATTGGAGGTCGTACCTGTCTAGGTTGAGGTCTAGGGTTGGGGTTTGTGTACATAACATTAGAATACTCAGGTTCTCCACTATTTTCACTTGGGTCCTCATAATAGTATGACTCGTTATGCTCGGGTGACTGCATGTAGTAAGCTTGTGGGCTATCAATATGTGTGGAGTCGAAGCTATGGTCACTGGGATCACATTGGTTGGAGCAGGGGGTTGCTGCACTAGGACTGGTTGAGGTCTCTGCTGCCCTTGATAAGGTGGCTGATAAGTTTGCTGTGGTCTGTTGTATTGTGGTGATGGGTACTGATTCTGGTATCTACCATGTTGTGGATATGGCTGAGGATAATTTTGCCTAACAGTTTGTTTGTTATATGGGCAGTCTTGTGCCGTGTGATTGGTGTACCTACGCTCTATGGTGCAGTACTGGCTACTAGGATTCGCCTGAGGTTGGGCCATAATGGGACATACACTTGCCATATGTTCACCGCCACAATTGTAACACCGCTTAACTGGGGCAAATCTCGGAATTTGCTTGCTAGAGACACCTAGTTTTTGGGCTACTTTCTTTGCAAGTTCCTCGATGGATGTGAGTTGAACAGATGCCATGTTACTAGAGCTATCAGAATCCTTATAGATTTTTTATAGTTCTAATTCCTCACCTAGATTGTCCTCAATGTCTATGCACATGCGCACGCACTCCTCTATCGTTCTAGGGTCCTTCAGGTACACATATGACCTGAGCTTAGTGCTCAACAATCCGTCTAGGAACAAGGCCACTTGTTTGGCTGGTGTGGGTAACTCCGGCATAGGGCATCTCTCCAGGTACTGTCTAAATCTTCTTCCAGCTAGTCTGACCGTCTCTTGAGGTGTTTGTTTGAAGCTATGAATTAGTGAGGAGGTGTTATGCATGATTCCACTCTTAGAAAACTCAACAATAAATGCCTCTAAGAGTTGGTCTATGTTTCTGAAATGCCTCTCATTCAGTGGTTGAAACCACGTAAGGGTAGTGTTCCTAAGGGTTAGACCGAAAGCATTATATTGTGTGAATAGGTCCTCCACCTGTTCAGCTTTCAACACTTGTCGAAATTCTGCCACATGGTCATAAGGGTCTCCCGTGCCATCGAAATAATTCTTCATGGACTTCACCAGTTGAGTTGGTCGCAGGGTCCTAGTGTGTTCTCTCGGCCTTGGCAAGGGAAAATCATCAATGTCCCTGTGATTCCATGGGGTTCTATGTCTCTCAGGTTCCACTCTATTCCTTTCTGTTCCCGTTCTTTCTCTTCCCGGGGAGTTGGCGAAACTTACCTCAGGTTTGTCTCTACTTCTATCTCTCTGAGCCCCATGAGCTTGGGAGGTCCCAGCTCCTTGGTGACCAAAGGACATAGTAGACCTTGGTTGGGGAAAAACAAATTCTCCCTTCCATGTGTAGGCATGTCTGCCAAGCTCCGTGACCACGAAGATTCTCTCTGATGCATTGTCTAGGTAGGTTACTTGACCCGGGCTATCAGGGTCTTTAAACTCATAGATTGTGAGGGCACTCACTTCCTGAGATTGAGGAGATTTATATCTCCAAAAAACCTCATCGGTTTCTCGGTTTAAAAGCAAATCTATGCTTTTATTATCCTGTGGAATCCACTCTGGAGTCATGATTCTGGTCAAGACAGATTTACCACGGGGAGTTCTTGGCTCTCTCTAAGTTCCCTTGCTCTATATCACCCATGTCGGTTTCCGCAATCACATTTCCAAACTCATCAGTTCTATCAGGGAGAGTGGTGACTACATATATAGTCCCCTCTTTATCTAGGTATGCTCCATTCTCAAACTTGACTACCGGGTGGGCTAATCCATGGGGTTGATCGGAGTTCTTAATCTGGACCACCGATCTCCTCAGTCCGTCTTTGTAGATGCGAGCACCTAGACGATTCGTCCTGATGTATTCCAGCTGAGTCTTGTAAGGTCCCTCTGGCTTTTCTAGATAAGCCACCCCTGAACTACCTACTGGTCTCTCCATGTGATAGGACATCTCAGAATCACTTGTTTCTGATCTGGGAAGGTATGGATAATCACTCAACTGCTGGGCCCAAGACCTGGCAGTGTGATTGACACTAGCTTCAGAAGATCTGAGGCTCTGTCTGTCTCGGCCTAAGTGTCTGCCTGATCTAAGGTTCATAAGCCTGATTTATTTATCCCCTGAGACCCAAGCACACTCTCGTTGCAGGTTGATTTTGCACCAATCACTTTGTTTTTTTTTAATTGAATATTATGTTTATGGTCTTGTCTAAAATTGCGTCGTCAGGAGTACTTAAGTGAATTTTCGCAATTGATAAGTGACCGATTCCCGTTTACCTTTTGTCCCTTAAGGTTTTCGCACTTAAGACCTATTTACTTCTTGCACTTTGTTGGTTAATACTCTTGGACTTGATTCGTGCCTAACGTTGCCCTAATTAATTACCACACCTAAGTCGTACTTAGCCTAGGCTAGGAATTGACAAAGGAGGGTGGAGAGATCTCCCAACCTCAATTAGCTGGTTGACCAGACTGCTACACAAGCCCAGGAAGCCTTCTCCCAAGCTTGGTACTCACCCTTGCTAGCTTGCTTTGGATTGCCTTGAGTGCACACAAAGTTCCTGCAAAAACTCACCAGTTAGTATAGCTTTATCACCACAAATAATTGGAAGACACACATCAATATTTTTAGTCCCCCTGGAGTAACTCACTGTACCCCCTGAATCTGAGAACAACTTAGTTCCACCTAAAGGTCAACTTAAAAATGCATGTTCTAAAACTCCGCGTATGATTCTTACAAAAACCAGTCGAGGTCCACGTAGGATTCTCAACGAGCTTTCCAACGAGACCAAAATCTCATCAATCGGAGATCGTATGGTCAAGTTATGACCATTCAGGCACTATAGGGTCAAAACAGGCTCTCAGGGTTCAGGAGATCCCTCTTTGGTTTCTTGGTCTTTTGCCCACTTCCAAGGTTCTAAGTTATACCAATATGTCTAAAATCAAGCTCAACTACCCTTTCAATCACTCAAAAATTAACTCTCAATTTTCATGCGTTAATGGCCGTGTATCGCGATAGGTCGGGTCGGGGTGTCGCGATAGCTCGGAGTGTCGCGACACCTCGGAGTGTCGCGATACCTCGGAGTGTCGCGATAGCTCGGAGTGTCGCGATACCTCGGAGTGTCGCGATAGCTCGAAGTGTCGCGATAGCTCGGAGTGTCGCGACACCTCGGAGTGTCGCGATACCTCGGAGTGTCGCGATAGCTCGGAGTGTCGCGATACCTCGGAGTGTCGCGATAGCTCGGAGTGTCGCGATACCTCGGAGTGTCGCGATAGCTCGGAGTGTCGCGATAGCTCGGAGTGTCGCGATACCTCGGAGTGTCGCGATAGCTCGGAGTGTCGCGATATCTCGGAGTGTCGCGATACCTCGGAGTGTCGCGATAGCTCGGAGTGTCGCGATAGCTCGGAGTGTCGCGATACCTCGGAGTGTCGCGATACCTCGGAGTGTCGCGATAGCTCGGAGTGTCGCGATACCTCGGAGTGTCGCGATAGGTCGAGATATGGTGAATTTTTCTGTTCTAGCTAGTGTTCCTGGGAGCTCTAAGCCTACGCAGTGTCGTGGTGCACTCAGAATCGTGAGAAGGTGAAATTTTCGGAGTGTCGCGATAGCTCGAGCTCAACGCCTCGGGGGCTGTGCAGACAATTTCTGTACCTGCTGAGCTTGCTGGAGATGGTGATGGAGCTGCCACCTGCAAGAACATGCAAAAAACACACAAATACAAGCACGCACAATCGCTCTCTCACGAACTCGCACACAACAAATGAAAGAATGATAAGGAAGAGGGAATATGTAGTGGAGAAGGAGGTGGAGATGAAGATGGAGATGGAGATGAAGATGGAGATGGAGAAAAATCAGAAATTTACCTACTACTTACCATTCCAATGCGTCCTCTCTACGTCTTACCATCACACGCTCGTCCTCAAAGCTCGATCCCCGGCAACGGCGCCAAAATTTGGTGTAGCTCAGCGATGAGTAGCACCTCCTTTAATGTCAATCCGGGGAGACATGAGGATGGTATGAAGACCACGAGCAAGTGGAAGCACAAGTGCGTGAGTGAGAAGCACACAAGCATGCACACACATACACGCACACGCGCACACACGGCAAGAACAAAGAGAGTAAGACAATGGAATCACTTCTATTGCACCAAAGTTCTCATACAAGCTCAAACTACAAGAAGCTAACCCCCAAATGAGCTCTCTAGCTCTATTTATAGTTTTTGACTAGCTTTGGCCCTGTCCAGACCTAGTGTCCGGCCTAGTTAAAAATTAGGTTCCAGGGCTTATTTGAGGGCCCAAACGAGATCTAAAAATTATGAAAATTGACAGGCAACTACTTCTAAGGCTCCCCAAGCTCGAGGACTCCTCGGCTTGTACAAAATGGAGCTACAAAAAGGTGAAATGATATTTACAAGGGTTTGTAGTGATGAGAATCACTTTAAAATGACGTGAGGGTTTTGAAAAAAATGAAGGGTTGCCTCAGTGCTAGATCTGCATGTGTGTCCGTACTTGCTTCTTCCCGTATACTGTCAACACTCTTGTTATAGCTTGGATAGGCACGTAGGTAGGGTTGGATCCATCTGTGTTGTTTACAATACCTATCACGTTGATCGGTGTCACATTCGAAGCATTCACAGGGTTCTTAGGACAATCTTTGATTATGTGCTCTTTACCACAATCGGCACAAAAGCCTTGGATGTTATAGTACTGTGATTGCCCTGATATCGGGGGATGTGGACAATCCTTTATGAAATGATCTCCTTGGCACCTAAAGCATGGTCCTCTAGGGCCCTGTGGTCTCTGTTGTCTTACTTGGGGCCGTGGATTTGGGTTTGTGTACATCACATTAGCATAGTCTGGCTCCCAACTAGGTTCCACTGGTGGACTTTCATAATGATATGTCTCCACATGTTCTGGTGACTCCGTGTAATAAGCGGGTGGACTATCTACATGCGTAGAGTCAAAACTGTTTGAGTTCGGGTCACTCTCTGTGATCAAAGGTGAAGAAGGCACTAAGGCCCTACTTAGGTTCTCTTCTGTAGCAGCGTATTTGACTGAGATGACATTTGCTGGTGGGGGTGGCTGCTGAGCTAAGACGGGTTGAGGTCTCTGTTGAGCCTGGTATGGGTAGTTCTGAGGAGGCCTATAGTAATAAGGCTCAGCATTGTATTGGCCTTGATACCTACCTGGCTGTGCGTATGCTTGCGGGTAGTTCTATCGCACGGTCTGTTTGTTGTATGGGCAGTCCTGAGCTGTATGATTCATGTATCTTCTCTCAATTGTACAGTATTAGCCACTAGGGTTGGCTTGTGGTTGTGGTGCATTGGGGCACACATTTTCCATATGATCACCACCACAGGTGTAACAACGCCTGTTTGTTAGTACCCTAGGTTTACTAGAAACTCCTAGTTTCTAGGCCACTTTTTCTACTAGGTCTTCTATCGAGTTAGACAATTTTGTGGATGCTAGAGATGAACAGTCTGAGTCCATATAGACCTTTGAGAGTTCCAACTCATCTCCTAAGTTGTCCTCAATGTATATACATATTCTTACACATTGCTCTAGCGTTCTGGGTTCTTTTAGGTACACATAGGAGCGTAGTTTAGAGCTCAATAATCCATCTAGAAACAATGACACTTGCTTGGCCTGTGAGGGTAGCTCTTGCATTGGACATCATTCAACATATTGTCTAAACCTACGTCCTGCCAATCTGACTATTTCATGGGGGATCTGTTTAAAGCTATGAATCAACGAAGACGTGTCATGTCTGATCCCACTTTTAGAGAATTCAGTGATGAATGACTCTAAAAAGTGATGGATGTCTCTAAATTGCCTTTGTTGTAATGGTTGGAACCAAGTTAAAGTAGTGTTCTTTAACGTTAGTCCAAATGCGTTATATTGCACGAACATGTCTTCGACTTGTTTTGCTCTTAGTACTTGCTTGAATTCTGCAACATGGTCATAGGGATCTCCTGTCCCACCAAAGTAATTTTTCATGGACTTTACTAATTGAGTGGGTCTCAATATTCTTGCGTGTTCATGTGGTATTGGTAGAGGAAAATCATCTCTACCACCTGGTATTCCATGATCTCTTTGTCTATCCTCTCTATTAGTGTTCGTGGTTGTTCTATCTCTCCCTATGGGATGAGTGAAGCTTACTTCGGGTCTTTCTTTATTTTTCTCTCTTTGATTTCCATGGGCTGAGGATGTTCCTGCCCCTTGTTGGCTTGTATTCATGTTCGTTCTAGATGGAGGGAATACCAATTCACCTCTCCATGTGTATGTGTTTTTAGCGTGGTCAGGCACCACAAAGACTCTTTCTGAAGCCTCATCCAGGTATACAACCTTTCCAGGTGTATCCGGGTCCTTGAACTCGTATATCGTGATGATACCTACCTCACTAAGTAGTTCTGTCTTGTATCTCCAAAAGGCTTCATCAGTTTCTTTATTTACAAAAAACTCTATGCTTCTGTTGTCCTGAGGGATCCATTCTGGGATTAGTACTCGTGTTAGTACAGATTTCCCTCTAGGTGTTCTAGGCTCTTCTAATGGTTCTTTTCCTTGAGATCTTGTTTCCGTCTCTAATTGAATTACGCCAAACTCATTAGTATTGTTTGGCTGCGTACTTAAGATGTACATTGTTCCTTCCTTGTCTATGTACGCGTCTCTCTCGAATTTCACCACTGGATGTTCCAATCCAATGGGTTGATCGGGGTTGTGCATTTGCACCACTTGCCTTCGCAAACCATCCTCATAGATGCGAGCACCTAATCGGTTGGTTCGGAGAAACTCTAGTTGCATTCTATAGGGTCCTTCTGGTTTTTCTAAATAGGCTACATTCGACCCTCCTACTGGTCTTTCTGTGCTAAATGCCATTTTTGAATCACTAGTATCTGAGCTCTCGTAGGGATAACTAGTGTTCAATTGTTGAGCCCACGATCGTGCAGTAGTTCTTACACTTGCCTCTGATGATCTAAGGCTTCGTCGGTCTGACTTACCTATATGTTTGCCCGATCTAAGGTTCATTAATTTTCTTCCTTGCACACTCAGTACACGCTCAGATCGTCAATGATTCCTTGTTATTACTTTCTTGGTTCTTTTTAAATTCCTCTACATTCTTGTCTTAATATATGCATCAGGAATTCGACTTTCTGTGGTACTTTGAGTCCTCGTTCCATCAGACTTAGGTTCTTTCCTTTAGGTTTTCGTGTCACACACCTTTACTTTAGTCTTGAACTTGATAATTTTAATTCTCTTGAACTTGAGGCGTTCTTATCGTCTTGAATCCACAACTACCGTTTAGTCTAAGCTAAGAATTGACTGAGGGGTTTGAGTAATCTTCCAACCTCGAGTCAGCTTTTCTAGTTGCTCTGATGCCCAAGAAGCCGCGCTTCCCAAGCTTTATGCCCTTCACTACCTTGCCTTGGTTTCCCTTGCTTGACCTGGAAAAATTCAATGTTAGACCAATTCACAGTTGGATGATCAAGCACTTGAGTATATACACCTTTTAAATCCCTTCCCTTTTGCCCAAATTTTCAATGCTTTCCCCCTGGCTTTCTAGTCCCAAACTAGGTCAACCTCAATGTAGCTTATCTAAAAATAGATGTATCCTTTAAGATTTGAACAGGGTTAATAGAGAAGTAAAAACCAGGACTATTTGAATGACTTCTATAGAAATTTCTAAAACTTGTTTTCAAATTCATGTATTGAACGAAAAAGTTTTTAATTCAAGCTTTTTTAACTTTAACAGTTATCTTTACTATCAGAAGTTGTACTAATGAGAACGAGCATATTTAAAATACTATTTCAAAATAATTTTAAAAACATTTTTCAAAAGAATTTGATATTGCCTTCTATGATCTATAGGTTTGGCCCATCGAGGACGATGTGCAGGTTTGGTGGGGGTGAATGTCGAAAAGTTTTCAACCTTCCCATTGACGACCAGAGAAATTAAAAAATGATTATTACTTAACTATAAACCCTCTATTACATTATTTATTAAATGTTTTTCTTAAAACTAATCTCTTGTTCAGTATTTGTAGGATCAAATGGTGAAGAAAACAAATGCTCATATTATGGTTTACCCTAAACTGCTCGTATAATGTGTGTTTAGGTCAATGAGACATTGAATTATGGGTTTAAGACCCTAGTGGTTCTCAGGGGTTTTTGATGGGTTTCATGTAGGTTTTCAAGGGTTTTTTAGTATATCTAAAGGGTTAGAATAACCAATATTGAATTAGTTTAATCTATAAATTAAATATTTATGTATTAAAAATTAAACTATGATATAATTAAATACTTTAATCATGTGTGTGCATTTAAATACTAAGGTATTAATTAATTAAAACCTTAAACTAAGCTTAAATTAAATGATTTATTTAATTAAGAAATGTAGGCTAATTAAATTAAAATGATAAATTAAATGGATAAATAACTAGTGGTATGTATGAGTGCTAGAAAGAAGAATGGTATGTGAGTAATATGTAACTAAAGTGATTTAAGGAGTGGTCTCAATAGAGGATGCACTTACTTTAAATGAATGGTATATTTGAAAATGGTAATAAGAATGGAGTAAGTGTGTTATGGAATTAAAGTCAATTTAAAGTGTGGTGAAAGTAAGGAAATTAAAGTGTGGATAGTAGATAAAGCAAAATTGAAAGAATGGTAGGCATGACTCTCTGTATATGTATTTATATGTGTGTTATGCTCTGTCATTTCCTAATGTTTTTTGCAGGCAATTTTTTTTAATTCTCTTTTTCTCTTATATCTTTAGATAGAGTTATGTTTTGAAGCTCCCTGCTTGCTTACTCTGCATTGATAGCCGTTTTTCTCGAGAGAGCTAGGTTTCGCCATACTGTCTTCACCCATCATAGCGAGGGTCAGGGCCCAGACATGGCGCTCTCAATCCTAGTATCTTCATGCGTATATTTTAGAGTCGACCAGGTAAATGCATGGTTGTGCATTGAGCCTTATTTGATCTATAAGCGTGACCCTACCTATCTGCGTTCCCACTTGAGCCGCTATGGAAAGCATAAAGTTCTTCCCTTTTTTTAGGGCATTGAAATTCATGCAGAGCACGAAGCTTGGTTTTGATGGATGGAGCTGGCAACTAACGCACATCTGTAGAATTAGAGAGTGATGGTGTCTGCAGCACGCACTACGTGCGAAGAGAGAGAGAGATTGGACTTTCTATCAATAGCTTAGGTTAGTAGATAGATTAACTACACCAGAACGCAGTATCTACCAGCCGAAGTTATTCCGCTAGAAGAAGTTTTGTATTTCCATCTACTGGTCGGGACTCATTTTGATCGAATTCTTTCCTTGACATGGTGCCTCAGGTTAGCAAAGCCAGTTGTGTTGGACATCACAATCATCATCCCTGGCAGCGCTTTTGACTACAATGAAAGAGAGAGAACGCAGAGAGAAAGAAAGATTAAAAGTAATTTCTTTTTTCCATGGCTTGGCAGACGCCAAATATGGCGACAAAAAGAGAGTGACAATGAGTTATGTTTAACTTGCTTCTTCTCTCCTTTCTCTACTGCAGGCACACAAACCCCCCAGCAGAGCATGGCTCTAGATTCAGGAATGGAGAGAATAGGGTCAAGGTGTTGCCGCTTCTTCATCATCGCTTCTCTCTGCCCCTTCAGTTTGAACTGTCGAATGTTACCTCCAGCTCTGTTAATCACCTCGAGTGCTTCAACGACATTCCAGGCTATGTGCGAGAGTCAAAATAGTGTGCAATACCTCATTAAAACATTGTGATACATCAAATGTTTTTTCGCTTCTATGGTTGTAGCCTTAGATGCTTCTAAGAAAAGCAACAAGCTCATTAATGCATGTTTAAAGTTAAACGAGGAAATGAAAGGATGGGCGTTTTGGCTCAACAGATAAAGGTGTTGATGCAATCGGTAGATTATTTTGACATTCAAGTCTTCAGGCTTCTTAGTCGGTCATGAAAACAATAGCATTGCCTGTTTTGAAGTCTGTCCTAGGTATAATGCTTTCACACAATAGGATCATCATACAGGCATAGTCTTGGACTATTATTGACACAAGAAATTTGGATAGTGTTGAACATGCTTTGTAGTAGCTTGAGTAGCTCGTCATTTGGGTCATATATAGCAAAAATTGATTTCCTCATAATATGTAAACAATTGCTCACTTGATATTACAATAACAGGGCAATCCTAGTATCGTTATGTACTGCAATACTTAAAATAATTGAGAAGAACTGAGAAGTATGCAAATAGTATGCATAAATACATATGTACATTAATATGTATGTAGATGCACGAGCTAAGGATTGTGTGCATGTCACTTAGTATTGGTACATATTAATTAGTATAATGTATTTGTATGATTATATGCAGAATGAATGAGATATTAGCATACATGTGTATGCATGAGTGCATGCGTGTGCATAAGTGTATGTATGCATGATTAATATAGAGTTAGCATGTGTACATGTGCATGTATGTTTGAGTATATGTTAAGCATATGTATGTGGATAATGCATGGACATAAAAATAAATGTGCATTAGTGTATGCATGATTAGCATGTATGAGCATGATTGATTATGTCCTTTAATTTTATGATTCTTGTAACATTACTAATATTTACTAATGTTTTTTGCAGACAAATATTGAAGTTTTAAAGAGCAGTTGAAGTGAAGAAAATCGTGAAGCGACAGATTGAAGACAAACCATCTACCTTATATTTCCCTTAGTTTTCATTTGAACTATTTGTTAGCCATATTTACAAATATCTTGTATTATAATTGAACCTTTAGCTTTAGCAAGAGCATTTGTCAAAAACCAATTTGATTAATTTATTTAATTTATTATATTTCTTTTTTAATTTTTGATGTCTTTTGAGGAGTCAAAAAGTAATGAAGTTAGAGTCACATCTGAATCAACTAGTTCTAATGAAAACATTGTAGATGAGATAATTAAAAATAGGATTACTAAGGAATCATTGATTTCTTCCTCACACAATCATTGTTTAAATACATTTTTAACTCTATTTTCCATAGTTCCACCAGAATTTCGTGATAATCCAAATATGAGCTAAGGGGTCTCCTATGAGTCTAATCACCCAAAAATTTTCCAAAAATAGCCCCAAAATTGGCCAAAAAATGAAACCCTAAAATTTGCGATGGGGGTGCACAATCCCGATGGCCCGCAACAATCACGATGGCCTGCAACAATCACGATGGTCTGGGACCGTCGCGATGGCGTGAAGGTGAACAATTGCGATGGTCTGAGGTGCACGGTCGCGATGGTCCAAATGTGAGCAATCGCGATGGTCAGGGTGAGTGAACAATCGCGATGGCTCGATCAAGCGGACAATCGCGATGGCGTCGGTCAACGGTCAACGGTCAACGTGGACAATCGCGATGGTCCAAAGTGAACCGTCACGATGGTCACAGATGCGATGGCTTGAGCTAATCGCGATGGTCAGGGCACGATGGCGTAAGCCAATCGCGATGGTCCAAATTTTGAAGTGTCGCGATGGTGTAAGGGTATCGTCGTGATGATGTGATGTGCGAACCATCGCGATGGTCTAGCTTGCCACGTGGCAGAATCGGCGCAATGGCGTGAGCCTATCGCGGTGGTGTGGGGTCAACCGTCACGATGGTCCGTGAACCGTCGCGATGGTCCAAATGAACCGTCGCGATGGCATGAGACCGTCGCGATGGTCCGGCCGAGCCGTCGCGATGGCGTGAGCCTATCGTGATGGTGTGACACAATCGCGATGGTCTGAGCCAATCGCAATGGTCCACCAAAATGAGAATTTTGCAAATGCGCCTGTGGATTTGTGTGTGCACTTGTGTCGCCTATTGTTGTAGAGCTAAGGAAAGCACAAGGCAGAGAAAAAGACGGGCCCCAAAATTTTTCCGATTTGGACAGCATATTTTTGTATCATAATCATTCTTGTAATATATTTTAAATTGTAAAGGCACTAGAGGAGTCCTCTAGATGCATCCCCACAGAAGATTAGAGATTTACCCATGTAAAATAGTAGGAAATTAGTCTTTTAGTGAATAAAGTGCCGGTCTCTTGTGTGAAAGGACCATTTTTAGGGCACAAGTATATAAGTCAAATGTGACTCTTTGTAAAGAACTTTTTGCCATTGTGAGAATAGAGAGCATAGAAATTCGAATTTGTGTCTTCTTCACTCTGTATCTTCTTCTCTGTGAGCTTGTATGCATGTGTAATGCTTGGAAAAAGTGTGAGTTAGTGTTGTCTATCCATGAGAGCGTTTGTTTGTTGTAGGTAATGTGTGTGTGAAGTGTAGGAAATGCTGAAGTGTAGGAAAGATTTCCTGCGACTCAGTATTTTGCACATAACTTGAGGTAGGAGTGTCAAAATTGCATGAAACCACTGCCATTGGATGCGTCTTCTTGAGAGCTTCGAAATGCATATGCTGTTTGCTATGTTCAAAGCTTGGAGCTAGGAGAAACGTCTAAAATACTGACGGCTGCTGCACCAAGTATCGTTTCACCATAACCGACAGTTGAAGCTTGTTTGGATAAGTATTTACCTTGATTGTACTCTTTGAGTAGTTCATTTGCATTGATCATCACATGATTGCATGTCCTCATACACTCGGCTAGGTTTGTATACTCTTTGGATTGATAATTAAAAGCGTGTATCCCCACTATATGCACTTGAGAGGGGATTGAGGTATAGTCTCTTTCTCCGCAAGTCCCTAAGTTGGTGCTTAGGTCAACACACTTTTTGGCGCCGTTGCCGGGGAGTGACGAATCAAACCGAGGCATTCGTGTGATGGTAAGTAGCTTTTTTGCATTGAAGTAAGAGGAGGAGTGGAAATTTTCTCTTCTTTGGTAAGTCATTTTCAGCCGCACTTGCTACTTCTCATTCTTGGAGTGTGTGTAGTGAGTTGTTAGTCTAGGGAAGTGAGTAGAATGAGTGGAGTAGGAGGAGCAAGGGAATAGACTAGGTAGTTAGATTAGCTTTCACTTCTTGTCTTGTTGTTTCATTTTCAGTAGATAGGAAAAGCCAAGTATAAAAGCCAAAAAATTGCTATTTGAAAATTACTTGTTTCTGAGCAAGTATCGTGGAGAGCTATCGTCAAGTATCGTGTGTCGTAGTCAGAGATCGTGGACGAAGTGCGGAGCTTTCTGAGTGTCGCAGAGCTAGTTAGGAAAGGTTGAGGGCTGAAAAAGAGTACAAGCTAAGCTCACAAATCATTCTTCCAGCTCCCTTCCAAAATTTAAACTTTTTAGGAGAAAACGATCTGCGTCAGGTATCATTTGAGATTGTCAGGGGTTTAAAAGTGTGATTTGAATGAAAACAAAGAATAAGGAGAGGGTAGAAGAACTAGTAGAATAAGTGTATTGAATCAAATCTCAGAAAATCTCTTTCAAAATTTGTCCAAGGGTCAAGTATCGTTTTGCTCCCGCAGTCGAGTATCACGATACTTCACAAGTATCATTTTGCTCCTGTGGTTGAGTATCGTGATATTTCCCTGTGATCGGTATCGTTTCCACTAGAGATCGGTATCGTTTGGCCCAGAGATCGTTTTGATCAAAGATCGCGATACTTGATAAGTATCGTGTATCGTTTGGTTCAAGCGATCGTGATACCTGACAAGTGTCGTGTATCATTTCGCGAGCGATCGTCTGCGAAAGATCGTTTTTAGAGGTATCGTTTTGTGAGAGATCGTGTATCGTTTGGCCCAAGTATCGTGTGTCGTCTTGTAGAGATCACGATACTTACCAAAGATCACGTATCGTTTGTGCTCAGGTATCGTGTATCGTTTCATACTGATCGCGATACTTGAACAAGATCGTGTATCGTTTTGGGACAAAGATCGGTATCGCCTATCTCCAAGTATCGAGTATCGTTTCAGATCAAAGATCGGGTATCGTTTTTCCTAGAGATTGTCCAGGCCAGAGATCGTGTATCGTTTGGCTCGTAGGTCGTGTATCGTTTGTATGCAGAGATCAAGTATCGTCTGTAGTCAGAGATCGTGGAAGTTGGAGGTGAGGTATCGTGACTTGAAAAGTTATTTTCAGTCAATTCTTAGCCAAATTCTTCCTAGAATTCTAACCCTGAGTGAAGAGTGCCAAAGGCTAAAGGTTAGCAAAGACTGAGCAGAGTTTAGAAGTGGATGAACCTGAGATCCGGAAGAACCCTAGGAAGCCGAAGAAGTGTAATCTCTTCTATAGGTAGTGTAGCAGAGCAAAGTAACCGTTCACATTACTCGGAGACCTCCAGTGAGTCAGAGGAAGAAATTCCCATGGCTTCAGAGGATATGCAGAACAAAGTACCCATGATTGGCATGATGTCAATCATTGAGGGAGAGTACAGGACATCTTTGGAATACGTGAACACCAACTAAAATGAGATCCCTATTTATTTGGATGGTCTAAATAGATCAGTGGCCAGGTTAAAGAAAGCTTCAGAGGCTTACATAGTGCCTAGACCAGCAGTCAAGTACGTAGGAGGATTTTACATGGACAAAAGAGATATCCAATATGTCGTCACTGAACACCCAGAAAATATAAATGAACATGGTGAAGAAAATAATGCTTCAAACTTAAATGGAGATGGGAATGAAGAGCAAGTAACTACACCTAGAGGGAGATCTACAGTTGCTAGGATATGGAGAGGAGACCTGATTCCTCAAGATGACACCTTAATGGATGTATATTTGATCAATGGGATAGAGCATCTTCTTAGAGCACATTCTTCAATTTGGGAAGCTGCTCCTAATCCAGTCACCATCTATGAGTTACAAGATCCTAATTTCTCCACCATCATCACATATCTGGATAAGAATCAGAGAAGATATTGGCTCTTAACAGAAGCGGAAAGAGCTGAGTTGAAATATCAAAACATCCCAGTGTTTCCCCCTAGGGACCAAGCCACTACTTCAAGAAATCCACTTGGAACATCCCATAATGATTCATACCAACAGTCGGGCCAAACACAACAAACTCAAATTCCAGTCAGACCACCTGTGCAGTTTGCAATGTCTGCAAATAACCCTAATTACCGACCTCAACCACCTATTGACCCAAGACATGGAATTCATGCTCCAGTCAGACCGCCGGTAGTAAGAGGACCAGGCATACCAATAGGGAGACCAATTTTCCCAGTAATGCCTAGATTACCCGAAGCAGGAAGAAGGTTAAGGCCAATCCAAGTTGCCAAATGCATGAGAAATCACTATGATGGCTCTAGTGAACCTTACAATCATATAGCGGAATTTAAACAAGTAATCAGAGCCGAACAGGTAGAAGACTTTTTGATCCAATATGAGTCCTTTGGCCTTACTTTGTCAGACACAGCGTTAGCATGGTTTCAACCATTAGACCCTAATACTTTTCAAAACATGGAGCAAGTATATCAAGAAATGATTGAGGAATTCACTAAGTCTGGAATTAAAAACAATTCTTCATCATTGATCCACAGCTTTAAGCAAACCCCTTCCGAATCAGTGAGATTAGCTTCAAGAAGATTCAAACAGTATGTGGACAGATGCCCAGTAGAAGAGAGACCTACCCAAAATAAAATGGTGTCATTGTTTTTAGAAGGTATATGTAAAGAGAGTTCAGAATTTGCAAGAATGCATGAAGGAATGTATAGATCTAGAAGACAACCTAGCAGAAGACCTGAAAATACCTCAAGGTAGCTTGAAAAGTGAAGATTCTGCTAGTAACACATCAATCCCTAAAAACAATGTAGAGGAAATAGCCGATTTGGTAGCAAAGAAGTTGAACGTTCAAGGACAGAGGAACTACCCCAATAACCCTATGAGAGTACCCATGCTCAGAAGATGTATGCAGTGCGGAGGTGATCATCCTTCTCACTTGTGTACTAGGGGAGTAGTCCCACCACCTGCTTATGCTTATAATAGACCCCCTGTCCCAGGACCTCTACAATATTGCAGCGTGGAACAAAAATATACAAATCACAATATAGAAAATTGCCCTTACAATAGGCAAGCGAGACCAGCACAGCCATACATGAGACCTTATGGATACCCTCAGAGAGATTAGGGAGGTGAAGCCTTTAGATATCCTACTTATCAGCCGCAGGCACCAGTGCCACGACCATATGCGTATCAGGGATACACCCAACCACAACCTGTACTAGGACAACAACCACCCCATCCTCAAAACGTTGTCCCAGTCAAGATTGCTCAACCTGAAGAAAACCTCGAGAGAGCCATAGTACCAGCCACACCTTTGGCTAGTAATGAACCATATGACTCATCTTACGACCATAGTCAAGGAGCATATCCCAATTATGAAAACTCAATGATGGAATATGGACAACTGTGTGAACCATATGCCTATGGCATGGAAGCACCAGATAGTTCATATGGATATGAGCAGGACTATGTGTCATTAATGTACACAGCTCCTAAAGCAACTATACCACCCCGACCCATGAACAGACCGCATGTACCCAGAGGACCATGTTACAGGTGTGGAGGTGATCACTACATCAGAGAATGCACATTGCCAAACCCACCACCACCACAACGAGTCTGGAAAGGTTACTATAGTGATTGTGGTAAGGAACACCTTTTCAGAGACTGCCCCAAGAATCCCAACAAGGTTACACCTAACATGCAAATCAATGTAATTGAAGTAATCGAATCGTCAGGGAGTGATAAAGAGTACACAGTACCATTGAAAGCAATAACAAGAGCCAAAGCCAGAGAAACCCCTAATAAAATGGAGGAGAACAACCAAAATAACAGGGAGGTGAACACACCCATCCCTCAAAGAGTTGAAGACTCAGAAGAACCGGAGAAAAGTATTGCAAGCAAAAGGTCCCAGAGATGGAAGCACCGAAGAGATAGGATAAAAGAAAAGAAGTTATTACAAAAGAAGGAAAAGGAGGAAAACGAACAAAAACCAAAAGAAGAACCGAAGAGGGAAGAAGGAAACAAAGATGAACAGTACAAAAAAGAGGAGGTAGGATCAGTGTTAGCAGACCCTATGCCTGAAGAATTAGCCATGTGGATTCAAGCATACAAGGCACGAATAAAAGCCGGACCGACCATCGAACAACATGAAAGAGAATATCCTAGAGGTGACCTAGAGAAGGAGAGGTTGGAGATCTGCAAGAAATTGATAGAAGTTGCCCAACAGACCCTAGAGAAACCTGCATCACCTTTACCCAATACCCGAATTTCTGAAAGAGAATTCCAAGAGTGCATCATCACCCATGACCACGAAAAAATTGAAGTGAGTAGAACACAGAATGATGAATGTTGTATTGAGAGAAGGGAAGGATCCATGGTTCCCGAAGTAGAAGGAGAATGGACTAAAGATCTATGGGCGCGAGTTCAAGAGGACAAATGGAAGAGAGTGGAAGGAGTAGAACCACCCTTTGAAGAACTAGAAGCAGAAAACGAAATAGAGGGTTCAATACCTTAACTAAATTCAGAAGAAATTTTTCTGATGGACGCAAGTGAACAAGGAGAGGAAGATGTAAATGAACTGCCCAATTACACAGGGGATTACGAACACAATTCAGAATTGTATCGTATTCCCTCAATGAGGAAACGAGAAACGAACCCATCAGTCCAAACATCTGAGATCATACAACGCCTTAAAGAGGTAAAAATCCCTTGTACCCTAACATTCGAAGAACTGTTGAAGGTAAAACCACATTTGAAGGAGAAATTAATCAATCAATGGGAGGTCAAGGAGGAAAAGAAAGAGATAGCAGACGAAGTCAACACGGTGAGAATTCCAGTGGATAAGGTAGGAGACTTTAGTAAGGGAGATGAAGGAAATACATGCCTTCCAATTACTTATATGGGATACACTACCAAGGCCATCTTAGATTCGGGAGCTAGTGTTGGTATTGCTACCAAAGAAATTTGGGAGAAATGGGGAAAACCAACGTTAAAACCAACACGCATGAAAATACAAATGGCAGACGGACATACAGAAAGACCCTTAGGATTGTTGGAACGGGTAGTTTTCACTACGTGTGGAGTGGAATTCGAACACACTCTAGCAATTTGTCACTTTGAAAGGCCAATCAATTATGAAATGATCCTGGGAAGGCCTTTCATGAGACAGTTAAAGGTCGTACAAGATTGGGGAAAAGATGCGGTGTATCTACAACATGAAGGAACCACCACTAGAATTAACCTACATATGTACACTTATCAAGATGTTCCACCTCTACAATGGAATCAAATTCATAAGGAGGAAGACAATCAGTCGGTTCATAGCATAGGTTCTAGTGATCAATCTTGGATGAACGAGGACACTCATCTATGGATATGCCAAGCTGCAAAGAAGGAAGAGGAGAGAAGAAAGGGATGGCAGTAAAGGCAAGGAGTAGCTAGGTATGTACAAGATCCAGCGTACATGCCTCAAGTCTTTTTAGATGAAGAGTTTCAACCTCATGGTTGGATGGAGATTTTAGCGACCCTTGATGTATGTGTGAACGAAGAAGTGATAACTATGAATGAATGCATTGACAAGGAAGGATATGACGTTAGTCTCTATGTAGTAGTCCTTCAGGAGGCTAAAGAAGGAGAAGTGATAGAGAAAGAATGGAAGGAGGACTATGAGAGCATTGAAATGGAGCCAGAACCAATGGAACCTGAGGATGAAGATCAAAAAATAATAAGCATCACAGCTAACGAAAACTATAAAGAACCTACACAGAAAGAAGAGCTGGAGTTAGATAAAGAGCCGGAGAATGAAGAAAACAGACCACAAGATCAATTTGAAGTGCCAGCTCACTTCAAGAAATATGAAGTAGAAGAGAGGAAAATTGCTATTCAAATGCCTAGAAGAGAGGCACAGCCAGGAATAGCTTATGACAATAAAGAACAAACCAAGAAGATAGTGGTAACATTGGAGGAAGGAGAAGAACGATGTACTTTCATAGGACAGGATGTCTCAATGGAGGAAGAACAAGAATTGATACGCCTCATAAGGGAATATCGGGATGTCTTTGCATGGACCTATAAGGACTTGAAAGGTGTAGATCCATCTATATGTGCGCATAGAATTCCCATGACATCCGAAGCCAAACCTTCTAAACAAAGACCATATACTTACAATGATGTGTATTCAGCCAAAATAAAGGAAGAAATAGACAAATTACTAGATGCTGGATTCATATACGAGATTGAGCACACAGAATGGGTGTCACCTTTGGTGGTAGTACCGAAAAAGAATGGAAAGTTGAGAGTGTGTATCAATCTAAAGAAAGTAAATGTTGCGACCATAAGAGATAGTTATCCATTACCAATTACGGATCATCTCTTGGAAAGAGTAGCAGGGAAGGAAGTCTATAGCTTTCTGGATGGCTTTTCAGGGTATAATTAGGTGGCCATTGCTCCTGAAGACCAACATAAAACTGCTTTCGCAACGGAATGGGGAATATACGCCTTTAGAGTCATGCCTTTTGGTCTGACTAATGCCCCAGCCACCTTCCAAAGATTGATGTGCCATGTATTCAAAGAATTCCTAAGAAAAAGTATGGAGGTCTACGTGGATGATCTTTGTACTTACTCAGCTATACGATCAGAACATATCCCAGAACTAGAGAAGATCTTTGCTAAATGTCGACAATATCGAGTATGCCTTAACCCAGAAAAATGTGTCTTCATGGTAAGACAAGGAAAAATATTAGGACATATTGTCTCTAAAAACGGAATTTCAACTTATGAAGACAAAATCATGGTAATTTTGGAATTACCAAGACCTAAGATTGCTAAAGAAGTTCAAGCATTTATGGGACATTGTGGATACTATCGAAGATTTATACATATGTATGCCATAATTGCTAGACCTCTTTATGCATTATTGACACAATTTAATTGGACCGAAGAATGTGAAAAAGCCTTCAACGAGTTAAAGAATCGGTTGAGTTCAGCACCAATCCTTCGAGTACCTAACTGGAATAAGCCGTTTCACATTCATGTGGATGCTTCCAAGTTTGCCATTGGCTGCATCTTAGCTCAACTTGCCGATACGGGAAAATTAGACCACCCTATAGCCTATGCTAGTAGACAATTAAATCAAGCAGAACGCAACTATACCACCACGACGAGAGAAGGCCTAGGGATGGTGTACGCAGTCAAAAAGTTCAGACATTACCTGTTGGCAAACAAATTCAAATTCTTCATTGATCATCAAGCCCTACTGTATCTAGTCAACAAGCCTTGTAATACAGGAAGACTAGTACGATGGTTTTTATTGCTAATGGAATTTGATTTTGAGGTAGTAGTCAAGAAAGGAAATACCCACATAAGAGCAGATCACTTATCAAGAATGACGCATGGAGAACCCGCCATAGGAGTACCAGATGATCTGCCAGATACGTACCTTTTTAACCTGGAAGTATGTCCTCAATGGGCAGAAAAATTGATCCCTATACTTACTCATGGACCTAAAGATGGGATCACGCAAAACCAAACCCAAGACCTCTGGAAGACTAAAAACCTTCATATCATTGCGGGAAGTTTGTATCACCAGGATTCAAGTGGATTATTAATGAGATGCGTGCAAGAAGAGGAACAAGAAATGTGGCTTCAAAAAGCACATGTAAACCAATGGAGAACTCATTTGAATGCAAATGGAATGTGGCAAACACTCAAGAGATTTGGCATATATTGGCCAACCATGCAAGAGACGCACATAACTATGTATCAGCATGCCAAATCTGTCAAGAACAAAATCCAGATGAGAACTCAACTCTATGCTATTCCATAGTAGCACCGGGATAGAGCATGCCTCTGGTGAAGTTCTTAAAGACTCAAGAATACCCTGAAGGAGCCACTATGGCAAGGAAACGTGCACTTGTAGAACAAAGTAAGGATTATGCCATTATAGGAAAACAAATTTTTAAACGAGGGAGAGATAACCAATTACGAGTGTGCATTCACGAAGATGAATATCTTTCTGTTTTAGAGATGGCACATACAGGAGCTACAGGAGGGCACTTCTCTGCAGATAAAACAGCAAAAATGATCCTCTTTGCTGGAATGTGGTGGCCAACTCTACATCAGGATGCTGTAACATATGTGCAACGGTGTGATACTTGCCAACGAACCAAATATCCAATTAGGAGAGATGAGATGCCACTTAAACCCATGATGAGTGCCAGAGCTTTCACCAAATGGGGAATACACTTCATAAGACCTATTAGCCCACCAGCAAAAGGATCCCATGCCGAGTATATAATTGTAGCCACAGACTATCTGACCAAATGGGTTGAAGCAAAAGCAACCAAGAAAAATGACGCAAGAACCACAGCCAAGTTTCTCTTTGAGAACATTTTCACTAGATTTGGACTACCAATAGAAATTGTGAGTGATAGAGGTACGCACTTTGTGAATGAAGTTATAGAAGCTTTATTGAATGAGTTCTTAGGAATTCATAAGAAATCAGCTCCTTATCACCCACAAGCCAATGGACAAGCCGAGAGTTCTAATAAAATCTTGTGTATAGTTCTCACCAAAATTGTTAACATTGGTAGATCAGATTGGGATAAGCAGTTACATCATGCTTTATGGGCATTTCGAGTAGCCTATAAAACCGCTATAGGCACTACTCTTTTAACTTAGTATATGGACAAAATGCTATTTTGTCAATTGATTTCTTAATTCCCACTCTAAGAGTAGCAACTACTTATGAGTGGACGGGCCATGAACTATCAACTCAATTGGATCAAATAGAAAAGCTTCACGAAACTAGGTTACAAGCAGTAGCAGGCATTTATGCTGCTAAACGACGACAGAAAGCCTACTTTGATGCGCACATTAAGGACAAAAATTTGAAGGAAGGAGATTTAGTTTTGGTATATACCTTGAAACAACATGCTAAGAAGTTGCAAAAGAGAGGATATGGCCCATTAATCATCAATCTTATATCGACAAGTGGAGCTATCAACTTAGCAACCTTGGATGGGGATATATTACCAAACTATATCAGTGGATGTAGAGTAAAAAAATATCTAGAACCATTGACCGAAGAAACAATGTCTCGATTAATCAAAGGCAAGAATAGACGCATAGAAGAGGAAAGAATACGAGAAGAAGCGAGACAGGAAGCATTGGAAAGAATAAAGAAATGGAAAGAGTGGATGAGAGAGCGAGATGAGAGATATCGATTAGGAGAAGAACTCATCCCGATGGCTAATTTTAAAGCCACCCAAAACCTAGGATCACAGAAAACCCAACCATATTTAAATCTGGGAGCAGGTAGAACGGAGTACCACTTAGTGGATGCTCTCATTGACACAGGAGCTGCTGCAAGCTGTATCAAGCTTTCTTTGACCCAGAAATTCCAGGAGGAAGTATGCCCATCAATGGCACAGTTGATAGGAACAGGAGGAACAATTAATCAATGCATAGGTGAGATCACCTTACCTCTGCATCTTGGCAACAACACCATGGAACAAAAGTTATTAGTGTGTCATGATCAGGATTTACTCGAAGAGGTAGTGTTAGGTCAAGATTGGGTTTATGAATATGAGGTGACCATTCAATTGGCTTTAGGATACATCTCAGCCAGGATAGGACATCGTGAAGTATTCAGTCTGCTCGACGAACGACCAATCAAATCTGTGAGCATAGAGCAAAAAGTTCATTCTAACGAACAAATTCATGAATGTATGTTCACTAGCACTATAGAAACACCTTCGTCAAGTACTATATGCGAGGACACATTGAATTCTGCTTGCACACAATTTTCTAGTCTAGCAAGTCATGAGAGTGTCAATCAATCTGAAACTGACCTCAGTGAAACACAATGCCTAAAAGAGACTAGTCCTCCGAGTAATTCTACATCTGTACCTATGAAAATATACCTTATTCCGTACACTCAACAAGCTTGGATAAGGAGAGATCAAGTGAAGGAATATCTTCGACGACAAAAGCACAACCGACATCAGAACAAACAATCAAATGAGAAAACAACTCAGTCGGAACAACAATGACAACAACGAAGTGCTACAATTTGGATCCCAAGGAAAGTAATAGCCGCTCAACCGGATCGATTGCAAATATGGATTCCTAAATCATGTGCCCCAAACAAGCTAAACCGAAACAAGGAACCTCAGCATAAGAAGAGCCAACAGGGTCTACACACAAAACAACCACAAAAGAATAACTACAAGAAAATAAAGGAGTCTGTAATGGCAACCCGAGCCATTCCGAGATTTACAAATCAAATAAAGCAGACATACCACAAGAGAAGAACCACATTCATCAAAAAGGTGGAGAATACACTACATCCCAACATAATGAAGCAGATTTGGTTGTCGAAAGACAAGACAGCCTGCATACATCAACCGACTCCTTCCAGATGCACACATATGGAGTTATCAATACCCAAAGTATGCATGATAAGGCCACCTTACACGGCCAAGCATTCGGCACATCCTTCTTCTATTTCAGGATAGTCAAGCACATTTTCCTCTTGGAAATAGGAGCGCACTTGTACATACATTGAGAAAATCACTCCAAAAATAACAACTGCTTCGGCTATAACCTAACCTTTTTGCTTCTTTTTCAGATGAAAATACCTAAAAATATGACAATACAGGTATTACCTTTCTCACACACATGGGAAAGGGGTGACACCATTCACTCGGAGCAATATCAAGCTTATGACAAACAAATAAAGGAGGATTTCAGATAATATATGGCCACTAATCCATGCTCTATATTGAGTGCAGATGGCATCAACTGATTCAGAAGCTACGCAACAGGAAGAGGTGCAACTTCTTCCATTGGAATCAATAACAAAAGTCAGAGGCCATTGGTTTCGCGATGACCAACCAGTGTCAGAACTCATTTTTATGGCAACTATTAAGATTATGGATAGGGATCACTACTTCCCTATTATGTCTCAAGATTTCAAGACCATAATCCAAGGTTTACCGCACATCGAAGATGTATGGACACAAGCAGGGATAGATGCATTTCTCAGAATACCTATTTATCTACCTGATTTTCAGAGATGCACTCAGGTAATGAACACACTGCAGCCTGCAGCTACAAAGATATCAGTTCCGGAAGCCCGCGTATTGGATAAAGTCGGAACTTGGAAGACAATTCAATTCACACATGAGTTGATCAACAAAGCTTTCGGATGGAACCAAGAAGGAATTACTAATGTCAAGGAGGAATCCCATGACGCCAAGAAAAGATCCTTTGTGGATATTAACCGAGTAGACATCGAAGACGCTATACGTTTGGTACACCAACATTTTTGTTTCCCAAGCATGAATAGATATACTGCTCCGCAAAAGATTGTAGTACAATTATTATCACATGCAATGAGGCAAGTAGGTAACAGAGTGAACCTAACTCCGTATATACAAGAGAGATTATTTGAAGCCCAGAAAAGATGGGGTCAGAAGAAGCTCTTGAATGGAAGTTCGGCTTTGACGTTACTTATATATGAAGCTCTTAACATGAAAAATTGCTTACGTGAGATGCCCACATCAGAAGGGTTAGCTCAATACGCAAAGTCTGCTACAGTCCCAAAGAAAAAGAAAGTAGCTATGGTTGTGGAAGAGGTAGGAACCAGCTCACAAAAACCCATGAGGGGTACGAAGCATCTACGGGAAGAGGAAACTCAAGCTACGCCTCAATCTAAGCGGACACATGTCCTTCCGACACTTACGATAGCTCAAATGCCTATTACTAGGAGAGATCTTTCCGTTGCCCTAGAAGAGACACATCAGTATATGCAAGGGCAGGTAAACTTGAATATTCAAGGTCATCATTATAGACAGGCAAGTCAAGAGAAACAACAACAGAGTACAGAGAAGATTCCTAAACAAGCTGGAAGATACAAAGAGCTGGGCATAGATGATTCTAGTTCTAATACAAAATCCAGTCCTAAAAAAGATACTCTAGATACTGATATAAGGACAGATACTCAAGAAGCAGAATGGGATGAAATTAATCAAGTGGAAGTGACGCCAGACAACCAAGAAAAGGGAAAGGGAGTGGAAAATTCTGATATACCCGAGCATGTCATTCAATTGAATGATACTACAAAGATAAGCATCAAGGAAGCTCCAACCAGTGTTACACATGTAAAACCACCTATCAAAGAGGAAAGCCAAACTCCAGTGGACATGGATTCGGAGATACTACAGAATAAAGAACAAGTTGTGATCGAGGTACCGGATGATACACCTCAAGGAAACAAAGAAAACATGGTGGCTGAGCCAAGGATCCAGCTTCAGATTAGGCAGCCCTATGACACTACATTACATGTGGCAAAGGGCAAAAGATGTCAATACCGGTGAAGAACCAAGTATACCAAAAACATGGCTAAATGTGGATGTTACTCAATTGAAGCCTGTAGTGAAACAAATGATTTAGACAGCCATGGATACACAACAGCAAATGATGGATATAGATGCGGATTATGATAAGGCTATGAGAGAGAAAAGTCAATTCCAGCTCAAGAGTGAACAATTGACATCACAGCTCATCGAGGCACAAAAGGAGATAACGGCCAAAAGCACTGAGTTGCTCGAAACCAAAACTCAATATGAATCATTAATCACTCAACATCATCAACTGCAAACACAGTTCGCAAATTTACAACGATTACATAATGCAAGCGAAGCTGACAAAGAGAGAATGAGAGCTAGAAGTACTTTGCTTGAAACACAGCTAAAACTATACATGGAAGAGAATGATACCTTGCGAAGAAGAAATAAAGAATTAATGAAATCATTATTATATGATCAACCGATCGAGCAACAGGAATCCTCAGAAACAAAAGAAAAAGAAGTAAGAGATCAGATCGCACAATATGCAGATTTGTTGAGACAAGAGCGTGCAGGGAGAGAAGAATCAGAACGGACGCACAGTCAAGAGATCAATGAATTAAAAAAGCAGTTAAATATAGCACATGGAAAACTTGCAACAAGCTACAGTGAAAACATGGAAAATGTGGCTGAAATCGGAAATGAGTTACTTGCAGCAAAAGACGCACTCAGGGCAGCCATGCAAGAAGTAAAAGAGAAAGATGAATGCATAGCAAAATTACAGAAAGCACCGATCGGGACACTAGTAGAGCCAATAAAGAAAAATCCTACTGACGAGGTAGAGGTAAGCCCTCTATCTCAACCGATCTATAATTCTCCAATACATGAGGAGATGGCGGATATACATGATGATCACCCGATGCCATACACTGCAGAAATAAGTTAGAAGGAACGGGCACTAGTGGTGTCCCGATTGACGGAGAATTTTGAAAATGAAGTCATTAAGGTAATGAAAGAGGCCAAGATCAAAGGTAAAGACCTGGACAAAATCATGAAGCCATTCAATATTCCTTACGGACTCTTGAAAGAGAAAACAAGACGATATATAAAGAAGCTTACAAAGAAGAGTCCAGATGAGCAGCTCAATTTTAAACAAGACACCTTCATATACAACCAAGAAGAGTTCGAAGCTGCACAACCGATTTGGAGAAGAAAATTTTTGGAGAAACATCCCACACTACGAGTGCACTGGCAAGCAGCACCATATGTATTACACGTAAACCCTTCATTTTGCCCTACACCACGTAGAAGGGATACCAGAGAATTTTTGGACTTGCAAAAAAGCGGTGCTATAAATAAACAATGGCTGAATTATCCTATGCTTCGGAGCCCGCCACATAATTACTTGCCAACGGAAGAGTATATGATCAAAACCATCGAATTTTGGCTACAAAATTATGCGATAGTACCTGACTTAACCATCAAAATGACCAATAAAATATTTAGCATGATACTTACAGTTCTCAAGGTCTTCAAGCATGCGGCCTACACTTTTTTGAATTTCATCGGCATTAATCAGGGCACGGAAATCCTCATTTTTTATCTATGAGTTATGCCCAGTCGACCCACAATAATGGCGTATTATTCCAGATTAATGTTCTTGCCAAGTGTATATATGCAAACTTTTGAAGAAGCTTTCTTTACCGGGTTTTTTGAGATTGATTCCGAAATCTTTTTGAAGATGTCGTCGAATTTAAATGCCAGATTAGTGGCATATGAACTTAGCTTCTTCGCAGATCACCGATAGCCACCCAATGACGGTGTGAAGGCAGAACAATGGAAACAACTAATGATACGTGAAGCCAATCTGCTAAATGATACAGAGCAAAAAGTATATAAAACATATTGTTGGCATACAAAGCAACAGAGGAGTCATGCACAATACGGCAACAAGGCCAAATCATTTTTTTCCATGAATTCTGTACAACTCAAGTGATTTTAATCACTACACAAACATTGTAAATCCCGTTTTTGGTAGAATAGACTCCATTTTGTGCAAGCCGAGGAGTCCTCGAGCTTGAGGAGTATTAGAACTAGCGACATATCAATTTTCATAATTTTTAGACCCTATTTGAGCCCTCAAATAGACTCTAGAACCTAATTTTTAACTAGGCCGGACACTAGGTCTGGACAAGACCAAAGCTAGTTAGAAAACTATAAAAAGGGCTAGAGAGCTCATTTTTGGGGGTTAGATTGTTTGTGAATTGAGCTTATGTAAGAGACTTTTTGACTAATGCAAAGAACTCCATTGTTCCTCTCCTTGTTCTTGCCTTGTGTGCGCGTGTGTGTGTATGTGTGTGCATGCTTGTGTGCTTCTCACTCACGCACTTGTGCCTTCACTTGCTCATAGTCTTCATACTAGTCCTCACGTCTCCACGGATTGACATTTATGAGGTGAATCTTCTCACGTTGGTACCCACCATTGTGCTAGAGTGACACCAAATTTGGCGCCGTTGCCGGGGAGAGAGCTTCGAGGACGAGCGTGTGATGATAAGACGTCGAGTTGAGACATTGGAGTTATAGGTAATATCCTTCTTTCTCGTAATTTTTCTTCATTTTTTCCTTACTTTTGCATCACCATCATCACCATCATCATCTCCACCATCTCCCGCCTCCATCTCCATCTCCACAAAAAATTTCAGTTTGTTGGTCATATTACACCCCCCACCTCATTTCCCTCATTTCATTGTGTGAGAGAGCGAGAGAGAGCTTGCATGCTATCTGTTTTTGGTGTGTTTTTGAGCTATTGTTGCAGGAACTTGCTGTACCATCTCCTCCAGCAGTGTGCGCAGGTACGACAGGCTCTGCACGCTTCCCGGGACGACGATCTCTGTCTGTCGCGATAGACAGAAAAAATTAAAATTTTGTGAATGCATGTTTGGCACGGTAACCTACACCATAAGGGCACTCTAAATCACTAGACGTTTCTCAAAAATTTGCATTTTTTCAGTCTATCGCGACAGACACCGTCTATCGCGACAGACACCGTTTATCGCGACAGACCGAAATCCACGATAGACACCGTCTATCGCGACAGACACCGTCTATCGCGACAGACACCGTCTATCGCGACAGACACCGTCTATCGCGACAGACACCGTCTATCGCGACAGACACCGTCTATCGCGACAGACACCGTTTATCGCGACAGACCGAAATCCACGATAGACACCGTCTATCGCGACAGACACCCGTCTATCGCGACAGACACCGTCTATCGCGACAGACACCCGTCTATCGCGACAGACACTGTCTATCGCGACAGACACCCGTCTATCGCGACAGACACCGTCTATCGCGACAGACACCGTCTATCGCGACAGACACCGTCTATCGCGACAGACACCGTTTATCGCGACAGACCGAAATCCACGATAGACACCGTCTATCGCGACAGACACCCGTCTATCGCGACAGACACCCGTCTATCGCGACAGACACTGTCTATCGCGACAGACACCCGTCTATCGCGACAGACACCCATCTATCGCGACAGACACCGTCTATCGCGACAGACACCGTCTATCGCGACAGACACCCGTCTATCGTGACAGACACTGTCTATCGCGACAGACACTGTCTATCGCGACAGACACCCGTCTATCGCGACAGACACCCATCTATCGCGACAGACACTGTCTATCGCGACAGACACCCATCTATCGCGACAGACACCCGTCTATCGCGACAGACAGACATTTTCGGCAAAAATTAAGGGGTAAATTTTTGGAAATTTAGGCTAGATTTTGGGCATATTTGCACTCTCAAATACTCCTACACTTACAAAGGCCTTAGAAAAATGCATTAAAACCCTTGAAAGGTTCTGTTGGTCTAGTTAACCCCCTAAACCCTGAACGGTCATAACTTTTTCATATGAAATCCATTTTTTGAGCTCTAGGGCTTGTCGGAAAGCTCTTGGCATATACTACACGCCCTCAACTGTTTTTTATAAGAATAACGCGTTGATTTTCAGATAGGATATTTGGAAGTTGACACACAGAGGGGTAGAAACACCAAGGGAGCTCTAGAGGAAATTTCTAGCAATACAAAAGGGGGAACAAGGGTCATTAAAAAAGTGTCTGAATTAAATTGTCTGTCAATTGAAAGGTCAATTTGGAGCTAATCTTGAGTGTGATGCAGGTTTATTGAGAAGCAATTGAGAGCGTCTAAGCAAGGGTTTTGTGCAAGCTTGAGAATCAACTTCTCGAGCACTAAAGAGCAAGGATCAGCAAGAAAGGTTGGAATACTCTCAACTCCTCTTCGTCAATTCCTAGCTTAGGCTAAGAACGATTAGAAGTAGGAATAAGTCAGGGCGACTATAGGCAACTATCAAGTCGAAGCATACCTAAACTTTCAAGTTCAAGCTAAGGGCATAATCCTTGTACTGTCGAGAATTTTAAAGGGAAAAGAACTTAACGTGGAACGATCAACTGTAAGTGCGAAACAACATTCAAATATTCCTGACGACGTGATATCAGACAAGACCTTAAACACGATAAAATAACTAAAAAGAACCAATCGACCAATCTAAAGTAACCAGCAACGAGGTGGTACTCTGGGCAAAGAACTGTGCTACTTAGATAGGCATATGAACCTTAGATCAGGACGACATCTAGTAAGGGAGAGACAAAGCCTTAGATCCTCAGAGGCTAGTGTTAACCATACTGCTAGGTCTTGGGCCCAGCAGTTGAGCCATCACTCGTACTACCCTAGCTCTGAGACCAGTGAGTCAGAGATGTCTCAAGGCATAGACAGACCTACGGAGAGTTCAGGTATGCCTTACTTGTACAGGGTAGAAGGCCCTTACAAAACACAGTTGGAATACCTTAGGACCAACCGATTAGGTGCTAGCATCTATGAGGATGGCCTAGGAAGATCCGTGGTCCAGATTAAAAACCCTGACCAATCCATAGGACTAGAGCACCCAGCTGTCAAGTTTGAAAATGGTGCATACCTGGACAAAGAAGGGACCATATACGTAGTCACCAGTCACCCAGATAGGACAGATGAATTTGGAAATGTAATCTCAGAAGCGGACTTAGGTGACTTGGAACAAGGAAATATGGGAGTAGAACCTAGAACACCCCGAGGCAAATCTGTTCTCACTAGGATTATCACACCTGAGCGGGTTCCCCAAGACAACAAGAGCATAGAGATGCTCCTCAACCGAGAAACTGACGAAGCCTTCTGGAGGTACAAATCTAATCAGTCAACTGATATAGAAACTATCATGATCTATGAGTTTAAGGATCCGGATAGCCCAGGTAGAGTGACCTACTTAGATCACACTTCGGAGAGGATCTTTGTGGTGACAGAAAATGATAGGCATGCTTACACTTGGAAGGGTGAATTCATTTTCCCCCAACCAAGATCGAATGTGTCCTACGGTCACTCTAGAGCTGGAACATCCCAAGTTCATGGAACTCAAAGAGACAGAAGTAGAGATAGACCAGAAGTAAGCTTTGCCAACCCAGTGGGCAGAGAAAGAACGAGAACGGAGACAAATAGAGTAGAACCTGAGATACTTAGAGCTCACAGGAACCAAAGAAACGTGGATGGATTCCCCCTGCCGAGACCTAGAGAGCACACAAGAACTTTGAGACCGACCCAACTAGTTAAGTCCATGAAGAATTACTTTGATGGCACAGGAGATCCCTATGATCATGTGGCGGAGTTCAAGCAAGTCTTGAGAGCGGAACAAGTGGAGGATCTATTCACGCAATACAATGCCTTCGGTCTAACCCTTAGGAACACAGCACTTACATGGTTTCAGCCATTGGATGAGCGACAATTCAGGTGTATAGACCAACTCCTAGAGGCTTTCATTGTAGAGTTCTCTAAGAGTGGCATAAGGCACAATACCTCCTCATTGATTCACAGCTTCAAACAAACTCCCCAAGAGACTGTAAGATTGGCAGGAAGAAGATTTAGACAATATCTTGAAAGGTGCCCTGTTTCGGAGCTACCCACATCTGCCAAACAAGTAGCCTTATTCCTTGATGGATTACTGAGTACAAAATTGAGATCCTATGTGTACTTGAAGGACCCTAGGACCATAGAAGAGTGTGTACGCATGTGTATTGACATTGAGGACAACCTAGGGGAGGAGTTAGAGCTTTCCAAGATATACAAAGATTCGGATAGTGCCTCTAACATCTCTTCCACGCAATCCACATCAATCGAGGAACTTGCGGAAAAAGTAGCTCAAAAATTAGGAGTCTCTAGTAAACAAATTCCAAGATTTGCCCCAGTCAAAAGATGCTATACTTGTGGGGGTGACCACATGGCGAATGTCTGTCCCGTTATGGCTCAACCCCAAGTTAATCCTAGTAGTCAGTACTGCACCATAGAACGTAGGTACACCAATCACACCGCGCAAGACTGCCCATACAATAAGCAAGCGGTTAGGCAAACCTACCCTCAGACATACCCCCAACAAGGCCGATACCAGAACCAATACCAACCACAACAGTATGCAAGGCCTCAGCCTGTGTTAGCCCAACAACCTCCAGCTCCCTCCAACGCGATCCCTGTTAAGTACGCAGCTGCAGAGGAAAACCTGAATAGAGCTATAGTCCCCGTAACACCATTGCTTTCAGAGAGTGATCCGAGTGACCATAGCTTCGATTCTACACATGTTGATAGTCCCCAGGCTTACTACATGCAGTCTCCTGAACATGGTGAGTCTTACTATAGTGAAGAGCCAAAAGAAACTAGTTGGGAATCATATTACACGAACGTCATGTATGCAAACCCCAACCCTAGACCCCAACCTAGGCAGGTAAGACCCCCATTCTCTAGAGGACCATGCTACCGATGTCAGGGTGATCATCTCATTCGTGATTGTCCCTTGCCTCCACCTACACAACCCCAGTCAGTAACGATCCAAGGTTATTGCCAAGAGTGTGGGAAGGAGCATCTCTTACGAGATTGCCCTAAAAATCCTAATAATATGCCAAAAATCACTCCTATTAACGTCATTGGGTTAGTAGTAGACTCCTCAGGGAGTGTGACTTCCACTGCACCAGTACAGGTAGTGACTAGAGCTCAGGCATTGCAGCAAAACCAAGGGGTAGGCCAGGAAAAAGGCCCAGAAGTTAGTGAAACCGAGAGCATGACAAAGAAAAGAACTAGAGCTTGGAGAGATAGTCGTGAAAGAATGAAAAGGCAATGGGCAAAGAAGATGAGTGAACTAGAGGAAAGTCTACGAGAAACCAAGGCCAAAATCATAGAGATCACATCTCAACCGCACTCTCACACATTCCCACCGCTACCATCCCCATCACCCTCCATCCTTCCACCCTCTAAGACACCCCACGTAACCCACCCACCACCCCAAACAGGATCAGTATTAGCTGATCCCACTCCTGAAGACATAGATATGATGCTTAAAGCATATCAGGCCAGAATCCAAGAAGGGCCAAATGTCATGGATCATGACAAGTGCTATCCCAGAGCTGACCTAGAGATAGAAAGAACCAAGCTTTGCGCGAAGATGGTCGCATTGGCTCAGGCTATGTTTGAGGCCAGCCGTCTTGTCAATTCCTCGGGCTCAGCCAAGACACAACTACACTTGGACGGGCTTCTAGAGAAGTTAGAGGACATAATTGCAAGATCTACCAAGGAAGAAAAAAATCAAGAAAGAGATAAAGCAAGCAAAACTATGACCCATCCCCCACCGAAAGCTTATGTGCCCAATTCCACTGAACCAGACAACTTCCCCTCCTTAGAAAGAATAGAGAGGCTAATGGCACAATCAGAAAAGGAACCTGCCCCTCAAAGAAAGGAAAGGGATAGAGAACGGATAAGCAAGCCTCTTCAGGAAGCCCACGTGCCTCCTCAAGAAGCTTATCTCCCCACCCAAAAGGCACATGAGCCTCCTTCGAAAGCTTGCGTACCTCCACAGGTCACCTACATTCCTTCTCAGGGAGCGTATGAGCCTGTTCGGAAAAGTAACAGAATAAGTAACCCTCCCCAGGACGCCGGTGCTCCAGCCATCTATGAGAACGAGGAGAGAGCCAACGATAGAATAAGCCCTCCTTCCCAAGTTGCTTATGCGCCTAATTCTACGGAGCCAGACACTTCTTCTTCTATGAATCGGTTGGCACCAGACTTCCTACGAGAGATTCAAGAAGACAAATGGGATAACGAAAGTGAAGTCGCCCCTCCCTTTGAACTTGTGGATGATGCACACGACCAATTCCCACAAGACATCCCCTCTATTTACGGGGAACATGAGAGTACTCAGTCTCACGAAAGACTGGACTTTGAGTCTAACTCCATACAAGAGCTACCCCACTTCACCGGCCCCTGGGAAGCCAAGTCTACTTGTATGAGAACCCCCACAGTCATGGTAAGAAATGAAGATTCAGTCATACCTAGGAACACAGAGGTAGTGAAGAACACTAACGTGCAGTGTAACCTCAAGTTAGAAGAGCTACTCAAGGTTAGACCTGAATTATGGAAACATGTAGCCAAACAAGTACCAGACATAGCAAAACCTCGTTCCCAGGTAGGATCCCATAGGACAGTGCCAGAAATTCCCTTGGATAAGATAGGAGATATGTGTGAAGGTGAAGAAGGGAACACCTATCTTCCCATCACCTACCAGGAGTACACCACCAAGGCAATTTTGGACTCTGGTGCAGGAGTTGCAATTGCCACCACTTCCCTATGGAAGCGTTGGGGAAAACCGGCACTCAGGCCAACGAGAATGAAATTGCAGATGGCCGATGGTCACATAGAGAGACCCCTAGGATTGCTAGAAGGAATAACTCTCACCACTTGTGGTGTCGAGTTTGAGCATACATTTGCCATATGCGACTTCAGCAAAAATCATGCCTATGAGATGATTTTGGGAAGACCATTTATGCGACAGTTGCAAGTGGTACAGGATTGGGGAACCAACTCCTTGTATTTGCAACACTTGGGTGTTACGACCAAAGTCAATCTCAAGGATTATTCTCATAGAGATGTCCCTCCTATCCAATGGAATCCCATCCATAGAGCCAAAGATGATACAGAATCGGTGCATTCCATAGGGTCTGGATCCTCGTGGATGCATGAAGACACTCACTTATGGATGTGCAAGGTAGCAGTAGAAGAAGAGAAGAGGGAGAAAGCCAGAGAGGTAGGTGCGAAAGAAACCCATAGATCAATCCACGACCCAGCCTATGCACCTGTAGTTTTTCCAGACGAAGAATTTGAACCTCACGGTTGGGCAGAAATTTTAGCAACAATGGATGTAGCCATCAATGAAGAACAATGGACACCTCACTGTGATGAGGATGGCTATGACATTTCAGTCTTCTCCATAGAGCCAATCATGGGAGAGGCAGTTCTAGAAGAATGCGAAGCTAGCTCTGATGCATTTGAGGATGCAAGTGACTCCGATCTAGAGTCAATTATTATGGACCCACCTTTTGCATCAGATGAAGAATACTTCCATGAAGTTGAATTTCAACCCCAGAGGCATGGAGAGGTTACAAATGATGTCAGATTAGCAACACATGTGACCCCGAAAGAAGAAGGAAAGAAACGAAAGAAGAGAGAAGCCTCACCAGAAGAGGAAGAATCTTTGTTTGAGGTCCCAGAAAATTTTAAGAAGTATGAGATAGATGACAGGAGAGTCATGATAAGAATGCCTAAACGAGAGGCACAATCAGGAGAGGCCTATGATAACAAAGAAACCACCAAGAAAATAGTAGTGGCCCTAGAAGAAGGAGAGGAGAGATGCACGTACATAGGCCATGACCTAACAGAGGAAGAAGAGCATACGTTGATAGCCTTGCTAAGAGAATACAGAGATGTATTCGCTTGGAGTTACAGGGATTTGAAAGGTGTTGACCCCGATATATGCTCACACACTATTCCCATGACCTCAGATGCTAAACCTTCTAAGCAAAAGCCCTATACTTATAACGATAATTATGCTGCTAAGATCAAGGAAGAGATAGATAGACTGGTCGAAGCTGGATTTATCTATGAAATTGAGCACACTGAATGGGTATCCCCCATTGTAGTGGTGCCCAAGAAGAATGGCAAACTGCGCGTGTGCATTAACTTGAAAAAGGTTAATGCAGCCACAATTCGAGATAACTATCCGCTTCCCATCACAGAACATCTCTTAGAAAGAGTGGCAGGCAAGGAAGTGTACAGCTTCCTTGATGGATTTTCGGGCTACAATCAAGTAGCCATAGCTCCAGAGGATCAGCATAAGACAGCCTTTGCCACAGAATGGGGCATTTTTGCTTTTCGAGTAATGCCATTTGGGCTTACCAATGCACCAGCTACCTTCCAGAGGCTGATGTGCCATGTGTTTAAGGAGTTCCTGAGGAAGAGTTTAGAAGTCTACGTTGATGATCTTTGTGCTCATTCCAACATTAGACACACCCATATCCCTGAACTTAGACAAATCTTTGACAAATGTAGAGAATATCAAGTTTGCCTGAACCCAGAAAAGTGCGTTTTTATGGTCAGGCAAGGCAAGATTCTAGGACACATAGTGTCAAAGAATGGCATATCTACCGATGTAGAAAAAGTGAGAGCCATAGCAGAGCTACCTAGGCCAAAGAATGTCAAGGAAGTACAAGCTTTCATGGGGCATTGTGGTTATTACCGACGATTTATACACATGTACGCTGTCATTGCAAAGCCCATGTACGGGCTTTTGACTAACTTTGAGTGGACGGATGAGTGTGAGAATTCCTTCCAGGAGCTTAAACGAAGGTTATGTTCAGCACCAATCTTGACCACACCAGATTGGAATAAGCCATTCCATGTTCACGTGGATGCATCCAATTATGCTATTGGATGTGTACTTGCACAACCTACTGGTGAAGGTAATATGGATCTTCCAATTGCCTACGCTAGTAGACAATTGAATGCAGCTGAACGAAATTATACCACTACAGAGAGAGAAGGCTTAGGCATGGTATATGCAGTCAAGAAATTTAGACACTATTTGCTTGCAAATAAGTTTAAATTTTTTACTGACCATCAGGCATTGTTGTACCTCGTAAACAAGCCATGCAATACAGGAAGATTAGTGAGATGGTTTCTCTTGCTAATGGAATATGATTTTGAGGTTGTGGTAAGAAAAGGTAGGACTCATTTAAGAGCAGATCATCTCTCTAGGCTCACATCGGGAGAAGCCCCACAACGAGTACCAGATGATCTGCCTGATGCTTACTTGTTCAATTTAGAAGTGGTGCCGCAGTGGGCTAAGCCGTTGGTACCAGTATTGACATACGGGCCTAACCATCCAGTAATAAACACACGGAATAGGGAGGTTGTAAAAGCCCAAAAGTACCACATCATGGCAGGAAGCATGTACAAGCACACAGATCAAGGGATCTTGGCTTGTTGCGTAGAAGAGGATGAGTACCCTAAATGGTTGCAATTAGCACATGTAGGTGCATTAGAGCAACACTACTCAAGGCAACGAACTTTACAGACCCTAAAGAGACTCGGAGTACATTGGCCAACTATGGAAGCTGATGTCCAAAAGTGGTGCAAGGAATGCCCAATCTGTTGCACTAAACCACCTGTGGAACATGCCACTCTCTATCACGTATCCATTGTGCCAGATTGGAGTGAACCTCTAGTATCATTCTTGAGGACAAACACATTCCCTCCAGACATGACTCTAGCTAGGAAAAGAAGCTTAGAACAAGAAGCCCAAGATTATTCACTCATTGGTGATAATCTATATAAGCGAGGTAAAGATGGTTACCTGAGGCTATGTGTCCACGAAAGTGAGTATCTTAAGATCTTAGAAACTGCTCACCAAGGTGTAGCAGGAGGACACTTTGGACCGGATCGGGTGATCAAGGCAATTCTATTTGCGGGCTTCTGGTGGCCTACCCTTCACATGGATGCACATACCTATGTGAAACGGTGTGATATCTGTCAGAGGACTCAGTATCCTATACGCAAAGATGAGATGCCACTGAAACCTATGATGGGTGGACGTGCATTCTCTAAGTGGGGAATAGACTTCGTAGGTCCTATTAATCCCCCAGCTAAAGGTTCTCATGCGGAATACATCATTGTTGCAACAGATTATCTCACCAAGTGGGTAGAGGTAAAGGCTACAACAAAGAACGACGCTCAGACAACTGCTAAATTCTTGTTTGAGAATGTGTTCACAAGATATGGGCTACCTATAGAGCTTGTAAGTGATAGAGGCACACACTTCCTGAACGAAGTGATTGAAAATCTACTCCAAGAATTCTTGGTAATACACAAGAAGTCAGCCCCCTATCACCCTCAAGCTAATGGACAAGCGGAGAGCACTAATAAGATCTTATGCAATGTACTGACGAAATTAGTGAACACTAAACGCTCTGATTGGGACAAACAGCTACACCATGCTGTTTGGGCCTACCGAGTTGCCTATAAAACGGTACTCCAAGCCACCCCCTTTCAGATGGTATTCGGCCAAAACGCTGTGCTACCCTTGGATTTCCTGATTCCTACGTTGAGAGTCGCACACGAGCACGAATGGACAGGTCATGAACTCTCCTCTAGGATCTTTGACCTTGAACGATTAGGGGAAACAAGACTGAGAGCCGCTGCAGGAATATACGCAGCCAAGAAGAGACAGAAGGCATATTTCGATGCCCATGTGAAGGATAAGGGCTTGAAAGCAGGAGATTTAGTTTTAGTCTATACACTGAAACAACACGCAAGGAAGCTAGAAAAGAGAGGCTACGGACCTATGATTATCAATAGGATCTCCACAAGTGGAGCTGTGCAATTAGCCACATTAGAAGGTGATGTTCTCCCTAACTATATTAGCGGATGCAGAGTCAAGTTGTATCAGGAACCCCTCACGGAGGAAATGCTCAGCCGACTCAACACTGCTAAGAAACGCAAAGAGGAAGAAAAGCGAGTTCGAGAAGAAGCTCAAGCAGAAGCTTTAGAACGCATCAGAAAGATGAAGTTACGAAGGCAAGGTAAAGATCAGCCTAGAACGACTGACTATGCAGATCAAGGATACCCGATGGCCATGTGTGAAGTCGCAGGAGCAAGCTCGCATAGGATAATTGATCGACGTCCTTTCATAACTCTCGATATAGGACAAGGAAAGAGTGCAAGGACCGTAAGAGCCTTGATTGACTCAGGTGCAGCCACTAGTGCTGTTAAATTGTCTTACTGTCAAGAGTTGCAGTTAACTATCAATCCTGTGGAAGCATATCTCATAGGATTGGGAGGTGTGGAAACCCCTTGCATGGGCGAGGTGGAACTTCCCCTCTACATTCATTATGAGGCAATGACAGTTAAAGCACTAGTGTGTCAAGACGAGGATCTCACTGAACCCCTTGTCTTGGGTCAAGACTGGATCTATGACCAAGCAGTCAACTTAAACCTAAGGAGTGGACTTCTTCAGGTATGGGTCAATCATAGTCGAATTACAATAGAGTTAGATAATGGAGCACTCAAAGAATTAGGAAAGGCACAGGCTCCTGGTCCCTCCAGGGGTACACATGAAGTTGACCATGCTGTTCTTGTCCAAAACTATGTGTTGCAGAGGAATGATACTCTCAGAAAAGGAGTCAGGGATGAACCGGAACTCCCTTCTTTTCCAAAGGCCAGAAGGAAGCAGCAACCAAAGGTGGATCAAAGGCAGAAGAAGCAGAGTACTACTCGTGCTGGAAATCAAAAGTACCTGCGCACCAAAATATCTCAGCAAGTAAACCAAGTATGGGTGCGGAAAGGCGAACACCCGGCTGCACTCAAGCCAACCACACGGTCAAAGCCTCTTATTAGTGACCGACAACACGTCACTAATAAGAAGTCCTTCGGAAACTCTTCTGCTAACGTGAAATCTATTTGGGTGCCCAAGAAGTCGATGAAGGCTAGCCCACAATCAAGACAAATTTGGGTGCCTAAGGCTTGCTTGAGGGCGCAAGTAGCTATGCCGAGGCCACAACCTATACAGCATAGCCCATTTATGTGTACAGCCAGTATTCACTCGTTCTCAACACTCAGGAACACACCAAGACCCAAGAGCACGCATGTAATCACTGGTAAATGGGTCCCTAAAAGGCCTCATTTTCAAACCACGACACCGAAAAAGCTCTCTAGAGTTTCTATGAAACCGAAAGCAAAACCCATCCACTGCAGTTGGCAGCTAAAGACTTGTAATAAACCCCCCGACCCCAATTTGTAAATTCAACCCCACTTACTAACTGCATTAATCTCCTAGGAATACCCAAGCATTAACTACACACACGGTCTTTGTGCACTTACTGACCACTGACTCACCATCTACCTCATGTTAATGTTGTAACGGGGACAACAACGGATTTATTCTGTCCATTACGATGTTAACACATGATTCTATATTCTCACAGAATCAGAAGGCAAGAAGAAAAATGGCAAAAGCAACAGGTTCGGGCTCACAAGTAGGGATACTCACTGCAGGAATTGATGTGGATAGTCTACCTGTGGATGTGCCACCAACGGAACGACCAGTGGAGCTGCAGCACCTTCAGCAAATCCCGGTGCCGGATCCACCCACAGGGATCACAGAAAGAGTCCATGCCAATTCTCATTGGTTCAATGGCATGCCAGGGCCATTAGGAGAGGCCAAGTATATATGGGAGTCAAAGTGCGAGTATGACAGATCATGGATTCGATTCCAATTTTTCTCCAAGGAGTTCGAGACTTTACAGAACACTGAGGATCTCCGGACCATATGGCAACGAGCAGGGCTGGCAGAATACTTTGAAGCCCCACTACCTAAACCAGATCTCCTCCGATGTTACTATTTGGTCTCCACTTTACAAGCCAATGAAGAAAAGGACAAACCCGGATCATTCGTTCTTCCCTCCTTGCTGGGCAACAACGAGTTGAAGAGATTTGAACTTACTGTGGAGTTGGTAAGCGACGCTTTGAATATGCACGGCACGCATGTACCCTCTGAAAAGGATGCTCTTGTTCCCACTAACATGAAGGATAGGAAGCTATTGAAGCTTAAAGACATGGCAGCACTCACACCAAACGTGTCCATCCCTCTCCGCATGTGCATGCAACATTTCGCCTTTCCCGGTCAAGACCGCTTCACACAACCACACAAGAAAATCTGGTTCGCTCTCTACTTAGCGGAAGCAGGTGCGTTACCCATTAAGCTACCGGTATGGATTATAGATCAATTATATGAAGCAAACAAACGATCTTCTAGGAAATTAGTGGTGAACGGATGCTGTGCAATCACACGCATTATTTACCGGTGCCTAGCATACGATGTCCCCATTGAACGTACCTTAACTTGGGCACAATTGCAAATGTTTAAAAGGCTCAAGACGTCCACACATCAATCCAAGCGCATGAGGGGTGCGATCCCTTGTGTCCAGACAAGGGAAGTTCTGACTACTCCTGAGGTATCGCCACGACGGGAGGACACTGTACCCCCCTTTACCATTAGGATACCCAGGTCGGGATCTGAAACTATGACACAAGCTACCCCATCGGCTCCTCCTGTTCCAACCGAATTCGAATTTGCAGCCACTGGCGATGCTGAAGGAATGGACCCCCAGGACTTCGAAGCATTCCTACAAAGTACACAATTCTCTGATGTGGAGTTTTATTCAGAGGCAGAGGAGCAAGGCACATCCTCACAAAGAAGAAGAAAGTCTACAGACGGTCGACATGTACATTGGAGTGATGCTCAGCAAGGTCAACAACAAGGACACCTAGAAGAAGAAGGAGCGTATGAAGAGGAGACCACTGAAGCCCCAGCCTATACAGCAGAACTCCGAAGGCTGTATCAGATTATGGAAAGAGTGCGATCGCAACAACTACTCACCGAACAGAGTAGCAGAATACTCATGACTCAGTTGTTGGAAGAAGCAGGAGTTGACTCAGAGTATAGAGAAGGTCTCTTATTGATGGCAGAAACATATGGGGTAGTAGAAGCAGTGCGCACTGCCATTCGGAGGTCTCCAGTTCAATATGATCCACGAAGGTTCCAGACACGACGACGCTCAGGTAAGAATATCCAGATCCCCGTCACAATTGCAGAAGGGCCAACTATTACATCTGAACCCACCCAGACAGCCCCCCAAGCAACCGAAACGGCTAGTCAACAGCACCCAGTCACCCATGAGGAGTCCACCGAACCACTACCACCCACACCCCCACCATCACCTCCTAGAGCAGAAACAGTGGAAACCTCCTCGGCCACTCAACCCACCGACCCAACCTTCATTTTCCGTACTCCCATCTCTAGCTCCACCCTATTCTCTACCACTGATAACCCAATCTTTGAAGCAACCCCCATCACTACACAATCCACCGAAACACTCCTAGAGCCTACCCTAGGGCAACCATCCCCCATGCCCTCAGCCATAGGTCATCCTGACCCTAGATCCACATTCATGGGTTTCCCTGCTACCACGCAACCCTTCGCGCCCTCCTCCAATTTACGACCTCAACCCCCGACCTCCATCTCTCCACTTCTACAGTCCCTCCATGACTTCCTTGCTAGAACTTTTCTATCAGGGTCTCAACCATTTCCTTCCTTTTCAGCTCCCCACCCCACTTCACATCTATTCACCACTTCCACACACACACCACCTACCATCCCAATGTATATGGCAGATCCCATACTCGCACCCACTCCTGAAGGTATGGACATTTCACCACCCACGGCACCTCCCCCCACGATTCCTCCTCCTCCCATTCCTCCTCCACCAATTTCACTCACACACACGACTTCAATAGACACATCATTCACTCTCTCCCATCCCCAATTCCCTTCCCATGCATCTCCCACTGTAAACACCACCCACTCATCTATAGGAAGTGCATTGGACACCATGCTAGCTTGTATATCAAACTTAAGGACAGATTACATTCAGCTCCAGCAACAGAATGAACGCCTGCACGAGCACTCAGAAACACTACAGCACCACCTCGCGGCACTAGAAGGGGAAAATGCTCGTCTCCTCACACAGTTCCAAACTCTCCAAGAAGCTCATGGCATATTGGAGGTACAGTTACAGAATACAGATCAGGAAGCGATACAGATGGTAGAAAGTCACCTACGGACACAGCTGGAACGCAACTCAAAACTTCAGAGAAATATGGCTCTACTCAAACGCCATCTTGCGGCCGCTCAGGAAGAGAATAGATGCCTACAAATACAAAATCAAGAGAACTTGGAGGCAGCTATTGAGAGCACACCGGGGGCACCCATCAGCCCATCCAAGTTTCAAGCAGTGACCCCCGATAATATCAAGATCATACTGGAAGACTATGCCATGCTGCTTGAAGCACATGATAAGCTATCTGAGGAAATAGGACAATTGAAGCAAAAACACCAAAAAGGAACAACAGCAGCCTCTCCAACCACCCCCTCCGCAGCTTCACTCATCACAGACACAGAGGCCATAAAAGATCTCCAGAAACAGGTCACTGAATTGCAAACACGTCTACTACAATATGAGAGACCACCTTCCCCTCCAGAGGCTCCCACGGACGAAGAAGTGGTGCAAATTCCGGTGGAACAAACGTTTGATGACGAATACGATCCACAACCATTCCCAGGTGGCCAACAAACAGAAGAAGCTCAGGACACATTCGAGGCACCACGGCCCCCATGGCTACGTCAAGTGGAGGAAATCGGGAGTTCGCACGAAGAGCGCATAGTTGTGCAAAATCAGGCCATGAGGATCATAGAGGAAACAGTGCTACAATCGGCTTACTTCAAGAACTTGTCATCAAGACGCCTGATCCTCTCATCTGAACTCCAATACAGGCCGTATTATATTATCTTGGCGGATTATAATGCAGAAATACAAAGAGTCACGGGTCAGATTCCTACTTTTGCGACTCAATTTCAACCCGAAGACCTTCCTCCAGAGGCGCAAAAAGGTAAAATTCGTCAACCCACCTGGCGGCAAAAACTTTTAGAGACATATCCAGAAATGCTACGCACATGGAACAACGCGCCTTTACACCTCCTATACAATCCATGTTACGGTCCAGTCCCACGCCGCAGGTCGTGGAAGGCATTCAATATTAAGGTACAGAACAACGCACAATGCAAGGAATGGCTGAACTATCCGTACATTGCGCCACCACAGGGACCACCGTCGGTCGCATATATGATGGGAACCATTCGCCACTGGATGCCGCGCTTGAAGCCCATGCAAGATGTAGCAGCGCAAATGATGCTTAAAATCTTAGATATGATGCAAGTAGTCCTGAAGACTTTTCGAAATGCAGCCGCACCACAGGTACGTCTTCCGGGGTTTAGCAATGGAAATTATGACTTGGTGTATGACATGAGCACCACCCCCAGTATTCGTGTGGCTTATGCCTGGCATGCACGCATCAAATACCTACCTGCCTGCTACAAACAGACCTTCGAAGAAATGTTCAGATCAGGTTTCTGGGAGTACCACTCGGAGATTTTCGCACCAAAGCCAACACATCTGCTACAACTTTTTGCTTGTGAACAAGCAATGTGCTCAGAGTACTACACCACCCCGCAACCAGACACCCCTGGAGCAATAAATTGGGATGCATTGGAAGCTGATCTAGCAAGAGGCTTAAGGATAGGAGAACATGAACTGGCAACCAATGTCATCCAATACTATATCGACCACCCGAGGGAACAAAGGTCTGTCAGGGGCGACAGACGCTAGGAAGGGGGGAGTGTTGGCATACAAAGCAACAGAGGAGTCATGCACAATACGGCAACAAGGCCAAATCATTTTTTTCCATGAATTCTGTACAACTCAAGTGATTTTAATCACTACACAAACATTGTAAATCCCGTTTTTGGTAGAATAGACTCCATTTTGTGCAAGCCGAGGAGTCCTCGAGCTTGAGGAGTATTAGAACTAGCGACATATCAATTTTCATAATTTTTAGACCCTATTTGAGCCCTCAAATAGACTCTAGAACCTAATTTTTAACTAGGCCGGACACTAGGTCTGGACAAGACCAAAGCTAGTTAGAAAACTATAAAAAGGGCTAGAGAGCTCATTTTTGGGGGTTAGATTGTTTGTGAATTGAGCTTATGTAAGAGACTTTTTGACTAATGCAAAGAACTCCATTGTTCCTCTCCTTGTTCTTGCCTTGTGTGTGCGTGTGTGTGTATGTGTGTGCATGCTTGTGTGCTTCTCACTCACGCACTTGTGCCTTCACTTGCTCATAGTCTTCATACTAGTCCTCACGTCTCCACGGATTGACATTTATGAGGTGAATCTTCTCACGTTGGTACCCACCATTGTGCTAGAGTGACACATATGCCCGTCGCTTATCAAAGCCTGTCGGGGACGACAGAGTCCAGGAGGGGGGCAGTGTTGAGGGAGAATCAAGTAAAAGGAAGAAACGAAGAAGACAACGAAAGAAGAAGCTTCACTGAAAAGAAATATCTGAAGATATATCTCTACAAGAAGCCCCGCAAGGGCGCAACACCCATCTCTGCACAGAGCCCCGCAGGGGCACACACACCAAGGAAAGGTTGTAACCCACATGGGTGCTTCAACCTCTTGATCTTTGGCAGGTCCAGATCGAAGACTGAAGCACCACATCTTCAAACCTTCCACTGGTGGCGTGCGTGGAAACCCGAATTAACACGGCAACCCAGAACTCATGAGCTTATAGGTGAATTAGACTACGAATATCAGGTAGTCATTTAAACTCCAAGGGTTGCAAGCGAGCAAAAGAGAAAGAACAAGCCAGACAAATGCAGAAGGCCCAGAGTATGGAAAACAGAAATTAAGAAGAGGCCGTCAAAACTGAACACCTGTTTTATAAACAGGTAGAACTGAGCAAGGGTTGCATGCAGACAACAAACTGAATACAAGAAGCAAAGCCGGTCAAGGGACGACAGAGACGAAGAGGGGGAGAGTGTTGCAGAGCTAAAGAAAGCACAAAGCAGAGAAAAAGACGGGCCCCAAAATTTTTCCGATTTGGACAACATATTTTTGTATCATAATCATTCTTGTAATATATTTTCCATTGTAAAGGCACTAGAGGAGTCCTCTAGATGCATCCCCACAGAAGATTAAAGATTTACCCATGTAAAATAGTAGGAAATTAGTCTTTTAGTGAATAAAGTGCCGGTCTCTTGTGTGAAAGGACCATTTTTAAGGCACAAGTATATAAGTCAAATGTGACTCTTTGTAAAGAACTTTTTGCCATTGTGAGAATAGAGAGCACAGAAATTCGAATTTGTGTCTTCTTCACTCTGTATCTTCTTCTCTGTGAGCTTGTATGCATGTGTAATGCTTGGAAAGAGTGTGAGTTAGTGTTGTCTATCCATGAGAGCGTTTGTTTGTTGTAGGTAATGTGTGTGTGAAGTGTAGTAAGTGCTGAAGTGTAGGAAAGATTTCTCGTGACTCTGTATTTTGCACATAACTTGAGGTAGGAGTGTCAGAATTGCATGAAATTACTGCCATTGGATGTGTCTTCTCGAGAGCTTCGAAATCCATATGCTATTTGCTATATTTGGAGCCCGGAGCTGGGAGAAAAGTCCAAAATACTGACGTTTACTGCACCAAGTATCGTTTCACCATAACCGACAGTTGAAGCTTGTTTGGATAAGTATTTACCTTGATTGTACTCTTTGAGTAGTTCATTTGCATTGATCATCACATGATTGCATGTCCTCATACACTCGGCTAGGTTTGTATACTCTTTGGATTGATAATTAAAAGCGTGTATCCCCACTATATGCACTTGAGAGGGGATTGAGGTATAGTCTCTTTCTCCGCAAGTCCCTAAGTTGGTGCTTAGGTCAACACACCTATCCCGTGGTGTGGTCACTTACCAAAAATTCCGCACTTGGCAGACCATCGCGATGGTCTGACACAGACGGAAATCTCTGACAGAAAGTGAAGTTTTTACCTTTTCCAAGCTTTCCTGATGCTCTGGAGCACTGTACCTGCAAGAAAACGCAAGAAAACAAAAGTACATGCAAGCACAAAAGCTCTCTCTCACTCTCTTGCATGCACAAATGACGGGAAATGAGGAGAATGGGTGGATATGGTGAATTCTTTTATTTTTTTGGAGATGAAGATGAAGATGCGGTGATGAAGATGGCGTGTGGGGGAGGTGAAAAACACTAAAAACTAAGTAAAAACAACAACGAAAACTGAAATTTTTTACTTCCAACGCCACTTCTTGCTATACTCTTACCATCACACATTCGTCCTAGACTCGATCCCCGGAAACGGCGCCAAATTTGGTGTTGCTCTAGCATAATGGTGAGAACCACGTTAAGAAGCTTCACCTCCTTAATTGTCAATCCGCGGAAGAGATAGGAGTGATATGAAGATCGTGAACGTGAGATGAAGTGAGAGTGAAGGTGAGAAGCTAGAAATGCACACCTACATACACACACACTACGAAGAGACAAGCAAGACACAATGGAAGGTGAGAAATTAACTCTATTACTCAAGAACACTCATACAAGCTCAAAGTAGCTCTAAGCTCACACTAACCAACCTCAAAAATGAGCTCTCTAGCTCTTTTTATAGTTTCTATACTAGTTTTGACCGGTTTCACATCTAGTGACTGGCATAGTTAAAAAATAGGTCCTAGATGCTATTTGGAAGGGTAAACGGTGTCTAAAAATAACAAAAATTGGTATGCGCATTCTACCTAAGCTCCTCAAGCTCGAGGACTCCTCGGCTTGCAAAAAATGGAGCTAGAAATTAAGAAAAGGGTTTTTCTATGTTACATATGTTACATTAGTGATAAAAATCACTATTGGAGGTTTTTTAGAAGTATTTTTAAAACATGATTCTTTGAAAAAAGATTCCATTGGCTCCCTGCTCTGTCGTTACATGCTTTCGCGTCTTCTACACCTCAGGCTGCTTCCAACACATCCATATTCTAGAATCCTCTTCAGATCCCTATTCGAACCGTTGGTTTTTTGTGCCCAAGAAGAGTGGAAAACTTCGGTTTATCCAAGATCTTCAGCCAGTTAATAAAGTGACCATAAGAAATGTGGGTACAGGTCCAATTGTGGATGAATTTGCGGAAGTGTTTTCAAGCAATTTGATATATTCAATGGGTGATCTCTACTCTGTGTATGATCAATTTCAATTGGCACTAGAGAGTAGAGACATTACTACTATGAAAACACCTTTGGGATTAGTTAGGATGTGTACATTACCTCAAGGTGCGACCAATTCCGTAGCACACATGATGAGTGCAATGAATTTGGTTTTGCATGATTTCATTCATCACATTAATATGCCCTTTATAGATGACATTCCCATTAAGGGTTGCTTGGAAGAAGAGAAAGATAGCACTCTGGATGAAGATGGTTGTCGTAGATTTGTAAAGGCTCATATCCTTGATTGTCAAAAGATCTTTCAGCGATTTATTCAAGTTGGCTGAACATTATCTATAGAAAAATCTACTTTTGGTGTTAATGAGGTCCTTATTGTAGTGTTGGAGTTAGACGTCTACGGAAGCACGCGAACAGCACAAGGAAGAAGAAGAAGCTTGGAGCACAACACACACGACTGAATGTATTACTAGAGAATGTACAAAGATAAGTAGCCCATTAGGGCAATAGGCATATATACAAGCCGGGGGAAAAAACCTCCTAAAGAGGGAAAAAAGTGCCTGGGCAGTCCTAGAGTGTTCACACACATCACTACCTAAATATATCAACAAATCCCCCCTGGGAGTGATGCAATGAACAAGGAGCTGGCACTCATGTATAAGGAAGTGCCAAGCTATGTGGAAATCACTCCACAAAAGGAAGTAAGCCCAAAGCTTTGCGGAAAGCTTCAAACTTCTCCCTAGGCAGAGCCTTCGTGAAAAGGTTTGCAATGTTCTCCTGCGTGGGCACATATTCCAAGCTAATCTCCCCGGTAGAGAGCCTCTCCCTGACATAGTGATAATGCACCTCAATGTGCTTAGTGCGAGCATGGAACACAGGGTTCCTCGCAACTACCAATGCGCTCTGACCATCAGTGAAGATGGTGGTGGTAGAAGACTGGCCAACACCCAAATGAGCCATAAGGCGTCTGAGCCACACACACTCAACAGTCGGTGTGAAAGTTGCCCTATACTCAGCCTCACAACTGGAAGTGGCCACAGTAGGCTGCTTCTTGCTCAACCAAGATATACATGAGCTACCAAGCATGAAGCAAAGACCACTGGTGGACACACGAGTGTCATAGCAACCAGCCCAATCTGAGTCAGAAAAAGCATGCAAATCTGGCGGTAGTGATCCCCCCTTGGGATAAAACAACCAAGTAGTTGAGCACCACTCAAGTAGCGAAAGATGCGCTTAACCGCTTTCCAATGCGTGACTCCTGGGCAATGCATAAACCTGCTCATCTGTGAGATAGCAAACTGAATATCTGGTCGAGTAATGCATAAGTAAATCAAGCATCCAACAGCTTGCTGATAGAGAACAGCATCAAAGGCATCTCCAGCATCATGAAGACTCAATCGTAAACCTGTCTCCATAGGAGTGGCAATAGGCTTACAATCTTCAAGGCCAAAATGCTGCAATAATGTGTCAATATATTCCGTTTGACACAAAGCCATTCCACCATCAATGTGCATAAATTGAATGCCCAAATAGTGGTGCAAATTCCCCAAATCAGACATCTCAAATGAGGCATGCAAATCAGCCTTAAAATTAGCAATATGTGTCTCAATAGGACCAGTGAGCAGCATGTCATCAACCTAGACAACAATGTTCAGAAGCACATCATTAGCACGTTTAACATATAAGGTGCTTTCAGTTAGACTGTTCTCAAAACCATGTGTAATCAGATAGGCATGTATCTTCTCATACCAAGCACGTGGTGCTTGCTTTAAACCATATAATGCCTTCTTTAACCTGCAAACCTGGTTTTCATGCTCTTTCTGCACAAAGCCACGGGGTTGAAAAACATACACTTCTTCATGCAAGTCACTATTCAGAAATGTTGTTTTAATGTCCAACTGATGTACAGTCCAACCATGATGGGCTGCAAGTGCACAAATGCTCCGAACAGTAGTCATATAGCATGTAGGTGCAAAGGTCTCATCAAAATCAATGCCTCTTTCCTGTGCATAACCCTTTGCAACAAGCCTAGCCTTATACCTGTCAACTATACCATCAGGTTTACGCTTTAGCTTGTATACCCACTTAGTGGCAATGGCCTTCTTGCCAGGAGGCAAGTCACATAAAGACCAAGTACCATTCTTCATTATAGCATCATATTCAGATTGCATAGAAGCCATCCGATTTTCTGAATTTTGTGCTTCATCAAAAGAAACAGGCTCATTCTCATCAGAGAGACTAGATGCAGCCATAGCATAGCAATGTGATGCAAAGGAGGCACTATGAGAGCCTGAACGAGTACGATATGACAAAGGTGCATCTAATTTGCTATCACGCAAAGTCTGCACCAGCCATTTTGGCATAGTTTTTGCCTGCTCAATATCAGCTCTCTCATCAACAAGTGCATCATGTAAATCTGCATCAGAAATGGAATGATCTACATCATCATATGAAACCTGCAAAGGCTGAAAAGTTGCCTCATTAGGACCAGCACTAGCCTGTCCACCTATAAAAAGAGGCATCAAAGTATCATACATGTCTTTGGAGCTAACAGATGTCTCCTTAGTACATGAAAGCAATGGCTGAATAGCATCTTCAACAAAGACAACATCACGGCTAACCAGAATGCATTTAGTCTGTGGATGATACAGATGATAGCCTTTACTTTCAGAATTGTACCCAACAAAAATACATTTTACTGCCTTATCACCCAATTTTCTACGATGTTGTTCAGGCACTAATGCATATGCCAAACAACTAAAAACATGCGGATGAGCAACAGATGGCTTGCGGTCATGGCAAGCCTCATATGGAGTGATAGACTGCAACGCTTTAGTTGGACACATGTTCAGTACATATGCTGCACACATGACAGCCTCAAGCCAGAAACTATGTGGTAAAGCCTGACTTTTGACCATGCACCTCACCATCTCCATGAGTGACATGTTCTTTCGTTCAGCAACTCCATTCTGTTGAGGTGTATACGGCACTGTACACTGGTGTTTTATCCCACATTCAGCCAGAAATGCATTAAAATCTGAAGACATATATCCCTCCCCTCGATCAGAACAGAGGGTGCCCATTTTACATGCTGACAGATTTTCAGCAAAAACCAAAAACTGTTTGAAGCACATGAACACTTGGCACTTTGCTTTGAGTGGATATAACCATGCATGCCTGGAAAAATCATCAATGAAAGTCACGAAGTAAAGGTAATTTCCAAAAGAGGGTGTCTGCATAGGACCATACACATCACTATGTACAAGCTGCAATTTCTGCGTAGCCCGAACTAAACCATCTTTTGGAAAGGAAGACCGCTGCATTTTCCCCAAAATACAGCCTTCACAAACATGTTTTCCAAGTGCCTCAAGTTTGGGCAAAGAGGACACCATTTCGGATTTCTACAGGCGTAACAGACTAGCAAAATTCAGATGACCAAAGCGTGCATGCCAAAGCTTTGCATCTGACATAGCCTGAGAATCATGAACTACACATGCTGAATCATTCAAAGATCTTTCATAGTCTATGAGCTTATACAGCCCACGACATAAAATGCCAGAAGCAATAATCACATCGCCATTTGAGAGATCATGGACTGTACATCTGTCATCAACAAATTTCAGATCCAAGCCAATCTTGACTAATGCAGAAACTGATAACAGGTTCTTTTTTATCCCTGGCACAAATAAAGCATCTGACAAAGTGAAAGAACTACCATCAGCAGTAGTCAGAATGATCTTACCAACTCCCATAATAGGATAAGAGGAGTTATTGGCGCATGTGACAGTATTCCCTGTAGGGGCAAGCTCGAGTGAAGAGAAGAAATTGCGCTCTGAGGTAATATGTTTGGTCGCCCCACTGTGAAAGTACCAAACATCTGAGTCTACTGCAGACATGCATTGATCATGAGAAGATGGGTCAAAACTGCAAACAGTAGTAAACGCCCATTCTTCTTCCTACACAAGATTTGTAGACTCTGTTTTTGGTTTAGAGGCCTCTGCAACAACCATTCGAGCCTCTTTCTTCTTTGCCTCTTTAGTAGCCAGTTTTGGACAGTTCTTTATAATATGATCATTTCCTTTATAGTACTTGGAGAACAATTTCTGCTTTTCTGATTTCTTCTCATCTTTATCCTGGTTCTTCGATTGTGCAGCATTTGCAGATTTCTGCTTACTAGTAGAAGAGCTCCATATTCCTTTGCCCTTCTTACTATCCAGGAAAGCTTGATCTGCAACACGCATAATGGACCTGTTTTGCCTGGACTGATCTTCCTGCAACAGAACAGAGACTAATTCCTCAAATGACAAGGCATTCGGATTGCCTTTCATCATCAACCAAAGACTAGAGTCAAAACTCTGATATGAATCAGGAAGACCATTCAGAACGGTCTGCACAAGTGAGCTATCTGGTATAACCTCATCAACAGAAATCAATTGTTCCTTCAGGTCTTTGATCTTTGTAAGAAAGTTGTCCATAGAATCACCTTCATTCATGTGCTCACTCTCCAACTGTTTTCGGAGATAAGCAACACGAGTCTCATTCCTAGCCTGCTACAAAGTGGTAAGTGTATCCCAAGCGTCCTTTGTTGTTCTGCAAGAGCGAATGTGAGGAATAATGGTACGTTTGACAGACAAAGCTATCAATGCATGTGCATGGGCATCTCTGCCATCCCAACAAATCTGCTTTGTAGTAGGTGCAACAGAAACAATAGCACGAGCAGGAATCTGTGGAATATCATCTTCGACACCATCTTCATCAGCTCCAATACCTGTATTTTCAGTACCTGCCGTTACAAGTGTAACAGGACGTCTTTCAACACCTTGCACAATGTTCCACAATCCTTTTGCGACCAGTACATGTCGCATCATATAAGCCCATAATGGGTAGTTGGTACCATCCAACTTATCCTCAACAGCCAACATACGGAATACATCACTGCTTTCAGCCATGGCCGGTGACTAAAATACCTTGATGCAAAAAATTGACTGTATCTCAAAAAGTTGAACGGAACTGCCCAGACGAGTTCTGCTAGACCTGTAGCAGACTTCGAGACGCTTAAACTGGCGAACAGAAACAGGTATATACCTTTGGCACAAAAGGACAAAATAGCCTACACAAGCGCTGTGATAGTGCATTCGGAGGCCGAAACGAGCTCAGATCGTGATTTCGGCACAACAAGGCGAAGCTGTTTTGATCTTGATGTCGCGAAGGGCTCAGTTGGGTGGATCAAGCCAACTACTTGTGTTCCAAATAGACGGTACACGCAAGGTGCTTCGGGCAACTTAAGAGGTAGAACTCATATATAGACGCTCACAGATAATTAGATGAAATCATAACTCAAATCACACATACAATTCATTAACATCATAAGAGAGATCGAAAATAAGAGAGAGGTGTGAAACTCATCATATGAGAGACAATTAATTCATAATAATGTGTCCATACAAATATAATTCACATAACGGAAATAGATACAAGTTACCAAAACATCATAAATCATGATGTCCTCCTCATGCAAGCAGAACCTCGGTACACCAGGATGTGGACCAACACTCCTCAAGAGTGTGAGAACTTCTCCTCCAACTCCTCCTCCAAGAACTTCAGATAACCTTCAGAACTCAAGCTTGAGATTCTTCAAATCATATCAGATGATGATTTAACAATGAGGCCAAGACCTCTTTTTATAGTTGTATCTTCTTCAAAAGCACTTACAAAAAATCATACGAAAAAATCTGATTTCTTTTCCCCAAATATCGATCGCTATTTCCATTGCTTTTCGGATTAAAACTTCATCGCTATTTGCTTTTGAAATAACCCGATCGCTATTTTGTATTGCTTTTAGATTGAATGATAATAGTGCTTTTACTTTTGTTTTACTTTTAGTTTCTAAAGAATGGTTTCACACTTGAAAGATTCAGGTTCACATGGAACATGGTTTTCTTATGGGTGCTAATCACATATCAAGTGATGAATCAAGTTATCTCTTGACTTGACAATTGACTTCAACAATCCTCCCTTCAATAATGGTACAATCTTCAGTAATCCGCAAATCTTCTCATGACTATTTCTAGCCAATGCTTTGGTAAAATATCTGCAACATTCTCAGTAGAAAATTATTTAGATTTGGATTAATCAAACACTGGATGTGGATACATAAAGATGTGGATACGTAAAGATGTGGATACGTAGAGATGTAAATCTCTATGACATTCGCCCCTACTAAACTTGCATATCATCCTTGATGGGCCAATCTTCAAATCTTCTTTTTGCTTCAAAATAATCTGACATTTCATAGGAACATTGAATCTTGAAATCATCTGTCAAGTGCATGGGAAGATAAAAAATGTGCCTATGCAAGGCCATATAATGTAGCCCTATCAATTGCATACTTTGGAAATGCATGGTTAAAATATGGTGCAAAAGATAAGGTAATTGGCATTTGTAGACGAAGCATGTGCTCTCACTCACATACATATTAATGTATATATACAACAATCCTTATAATCACTCAAAGTGCATGGGTAAAGCTCAAAATGTGCCTGGATGCAAGGTCATGTAGTGAGACCCTACCATGCGTACTTTAAGTGCATTGTTCCAAACTCATGGTGCAAAAGGTAGGTAAGAGGAAGTCGATGTTGAGGTTCTTCAGAATTTTTGATATTTGTTTTTTAAATTGGATTTCATCCTTTATTTAATTTGTTTACAAGTGCAAGTAGATTGTGCAGGCTAAAGAACTAAATATATGTGAATATAGATTGGTTTATGCATACTCTGAATGCAAGATAGACTCAATATGGTGCAAATAATGGAGAGTAAGAAAAGAAGACTAAAATGCATTAAAGTCAACACTCAATTCTCACTCTTCAATCAAATAATTCTCTCAAATCACTCAAACACTCTCAATAATCTCGAGCATCATTATCATCAAAGATAATTTTGAAGAAGCATGTACCTGTCTCATAAAAAACATGAAAGTTAGTATCAAAAAACATGTTTTACAATTCATCCTTACTACAATTTCACTCATCATCTCCTATCTTTGGATCTCTTCATGGTTGGTCTTCAATTATAAGCACCTTTTCATCCTCTTCAACCTGTTCTTTTCTGCAAAGATAAAGGTTTAAAAGACTTTGATGAATTTTTAATATTTTGTTCAATTTGTTTGATAGCATTTTCAATCCAATGTTTTTCCTTTTCTTTAATACTATTATCATTGTTTGTACTCTCATCAATTTCATTGATATTTTCATGTTCACTTTGAATAGATTGTTCATCGTTAATATCACGGCTCAATTGAACTTTCAAGTTCTTAACCTTTTCTTGATCAAATAATTTGTCATTTTCTAGAAACTTTGGATCACATAGTAAATAATATTTATCATCTTTCTTTTTTAATTGTATCAACTTTTCATATTCTTGTTCATCCTCTTCCAATCTTTCTTGCAAAATTTGTTCAACCTTTTGTTTATCCAACTTGATTTGTTCACTTTTCTTTTCTTCAAAACATTTAACTTGATTCTCAATTTCTATCATAGTTTCTTGTTCAGAAGACTTCTTGTCATCGTATCTCTTTGGTTTCCATTGTTTTCTAAATGATTTTGGCTTAGTTTTTGTTTGATCAAAATATTCTTTAATTCCACCTCTTCCTATGTTCAACTGCAAAGTCGAGTGATCATGGTATTTACAAAATTTCTTATCAACTTCAGTGACCAATTTAAGTCTACAAGCATTCTCATATGCATTACAATTCCAAAACATATGGCCAAATTGATCACACCAAAAGCATGTTATAGGTCTATTTAATCTTCTATATGTGGCCTTTGGGGTAGATCTTCTATGGTCATATGAATGTCTTTTATCAAAAACTTGAGTTGACAAACTTTGTACTTGATGATCATATTTACACTTACATGTGGCAATTTCTTTTACTTGATTGCTATTATTTTCTTTCAAACTTGAAATTTCACAGCTAATACTTTCTGATGTTGCAAGTTCTCTCACATGATTAAATAGATTTTCCATACTCTTTATCAAATTTGAAAGTTCATAGTGAACAGCTCTTTCTAAATTCCCAAATTCTTGATTAAATTGTGTATTTAATGATTTCATAAGTTCATTAGTTTTTCCCAATATTGAAGTCATCATTGAGATATATGAAGTTAATGGCTCGAGTTTTTCATTTATGGATGCAATTATTCGTGACTCCATATCTTTGAATTGTTCATCATATTCTGGAAACTTCTTTTCAATTAATGCTTCCACACTAGAACCTATGTCTTGTGTGGTGTGTTTTGCAACACCCTTTTTACCCATTGTTCACTAATATAATCAACGTAGAAGTAAAATATGCGTACCTCGAATTAAGCTTGATATTGTACCTCCTAATTGCCAAATGCGGTGGAACAATTTCACATCGGGTTCAAATGTCGTGAAGGGCTCAGTTGGGTGGATCAGGCCAACTGCTTCTGTTCCAAATAGATGGTACACGCAGGGTGCTTCGGGCAACTTAAGAGGTAGAACTCAAATATAGATGCTCACAGATAATTAGATGAAATCATAACTCAAATCACACATACAATTTATTAACATCATAAGAGAGATCGGAACTAAGAGAGATGTGAGGAAATTGGAGAGTCAGTTAATTCATAATAACGTCTTCATACAAATATAATGTAGATAACAGAAACAAATACAAGTTACCAAAACATCATAGATCATGATGTCCTCCTCAATCATGTGAGCAGAACCTCCACACTATGTGTGGACCAACACTCCTCAAGAGTGTGAGAACTCCTCCTCCAACTCCACCTCCAAGAGCTTCAGATAATCTTCAGTTCATGTCGAGATGATTGATAAGATGATATCGGATAATGTCCTAACAATGAACCCAAGTGCCTCTTATATAGTCTTTGTTGATCATGAAAAGCTCCTTCAAAAAGCATTATTCTTAAAGCACTTGCGATCGCTATGCGATAGTCTAAAAAGAATCTATCTCCGTCGTCTTCGTAATCCGGAAAACATCCAAAAAAAACGCCATTCGCTATTGAGTTTAATTAAAGCAAAAGCATATAAAAAGTCTTTCGCGTTTTCGCGTTGCATGCGACGGAACTCGAACCCTGGTGGGTTACATGGGAGGACGTTTGCTTATCCACGATGGCGGGCACCTTTGCTTGTACATAGAATAAAACTGAAGGCTAAACATCCTATTCTGGAAGTAAGATGGACCAATAGACATTGTTTTCTAACAATCCTCCCCTTCAATAATGGTACAATCTTCAGTAATCTACAAATCTTCTCATGACTATTTCTAGCCAATGCTTCAGTAAAATATCTGCAACATTCTCAGTAGAAAATTATTTAAATTTGGATTAATCAAACACTGGATGTGGATACGTAAAGATGTGGATACGTAGAGATGTAAATCTCTACGACATTCGCCCCTACTAAACTTGCACATCATCCTTGATGGGCCAATCTTCAAAGCTTTTTTCTGCTTCAAAATAATATGTCATTTCATAGAACATTGAATTTTGAAAACATTTATCAAGTGCATGGGAAGATAAGCATTGTGCCTATGCAAGGCCATATAATGTAGCCCTATCAATTGCATACTTTGGAAATGCATGGTCAAAATATGGTGCAAAAGATAAGGTAATTAGCATTTGTAGATGAAGCATGTGCGCTCACTTTCATACATTTCATACAGAAGTCCTTTCCATCACTCAAAGTGCATGGGTAAATAAAAAATGTGCCTATGCAAGGCCATGTAATGAGACCCTATCATGCATACTTTAGGTGCAGAAGTAAACAAACATGGTGCAAGTATCAGGGTAAAAGGCATTTGATGATGAAGCTTGTGCGCTCACTCACATACATTTCATACAGAAGTCCTTTCCATCACTCAAAGTGCATGGGTAAATAAAAAATGTGTCTATGCAAGGCCATGTAATAAGACCCTATCATGCATACTTTAGGTGTAGAAGTAAAAAAACATGGTGCAAGTATCAGGGTAAAAGGAATTTGATGATGAAGCTTGTGCGCTCACTCACATACATATCAATGTGTATATACATCAATCCTTACAATCACTCAAAGTGCATGGGTAAATAAAAAATGTGCCTATGCAAGGCCATGTAATAAGACCCTATCATGCATACTTTAGGTGCAGAAGTAAACAAACATGGTGCAAGTATCAAGGTAAAAGGCATTTGATGATGAAGCTTGTGCGCTCACTTACATACATATCAATGTGTATATACATCAATCCTTACAATCACTCAAAGTGCATAGGTAAAGCTCAAAATGTGTCTGGATGCAAGGTCATGTAATGAGACCCTACCATGCATACTTTAAGTGCATTGTTCCAAAATCATGGTGCAAAAGGTAGGTAAGAGGAAGTCGATGATGAGGTTCTTCAGAAATTTTGATAACTGTTTTTTAAATTGGATGTCATCCCTTTTTTTAATTTGTTTACAAGTGCAAATAGATTGTGCAGGCTAAAGAAATAAACATGTGTATATACATTGGTTTATGCATACTCTGAGTGCATACTAGACTCAATATGGTGCAAATAATGGAGAGTAAGAAAAGAAGACTAAAAATGCATTAAAGTCAACACTCAATTCTCACTCTTCAATCAAATAATTCTCTCAAATCACTCAAACACTCTCACTAGTCTCAAGCATCATTATTATCAAAGATAATTTTGAAGGTGTGTTCCTGTCTCATGAAAACATCAATGTTAGTATAAAAAAACAACATGTTTTTACAATTCATCCGTACTATAATTTCACTCATCATCTCCTATCTTTGGATCTCTTCATGGTTGGTCTTCAATTATAAGCACCTGTTCATCCTCTTCAACCTGTTCTTTTCTACAAAGATAAAGGCTTAGAAGACTTTGATGAATTTTTAATATTTTGTTCAATTTGTTTGATAGCATTTTCAATCCATTGTTTTTCCTTTTCTTTAATACTATTATCATTGTTTGTACTCTCATCAATTTCATTGATATTTTCATGTTCACTTTGAATAGATTGTTCATCGTTAATATCATGGATCAATTGAACTTTCAAGTTCTTAACCTTTTCTTGATCAAATAATTTGTCATTTTCTAGAAACTTTGGATCACATAGTACATAATATTTATCATCTTTCTTTTTCAATTGTATCAACTTTTCATATTCTTGTTCATCTTCCTCCAATCTTTCTTGCAAAATTTGTTCAACTTTTTGTTTATCCAACTTGATTTGTTCACTTTTCTTTTCTTCAAAACATTTAACTTGATTCTCAATTTTCATCATGGTTTCTTGTTCAGAAGATTTCTTATCATTGTATCTCTTTGGTTTCCATTGTTTTCTAAATGATTTTGGCTTAGTTTTTGTTTGATCAAAATATTCTTTAATTCCACCTCTTCCTAAGTTCAAGTGCAAAGTCGAGTGATCATGGTATTTACAAATTTTCTTATCAACTTCAGTGACCAATCTAAGTTTACAAGCATTCTCATATGCATTACAATTCCAAAACATATGGCCAAATTGATCACACCAAAAGCATCTTATAGGTTGATTTATTCTTCTATAAGTAGCTCTAGGGGTGGATCTTCTATGGTCAGATGAATGTCTTTTATCAAAAACTTGAGTAGACAAACTTTGTACTTGATGATCATATTTACACTTACATGTGGTAATTTCTTTTACTTGATTGGTTAGAATATTTTCTTTCAAACTTGAAATTTCACAGCTAATACTTTCTGATGTTGCAAGTTCTCTCACACGATTAGATAGATTTTCCATACTCTTTATCAAATTTGAAAGTTCATAGTGAACAACTCTTTCTAAATTCCCAAATTCTTGATTAAATTGTGTATTTAATGATTTCATAAGTTCATTAGTTTTTCCCAATATTGAATTCATCATTGAGATATATGAAGTTAATGGCTCGAGTTTTTCATTTATGGATGCAATTATTCGTGACTCCATATCTTTGAAGTGTTCATCATATTCTGGAGACTTCTTTTCAATTAATGCTTCCACACTAGAACCTATGTCTTGTGTGGTGTGTTTTGCAACCCCCTTTTTGTCCATTGTTCACAAATATAATCAATGTAGAAGTAAAATATGCGTACCTAGAATTGAGCTTGATATTGTACCTTCTAATTGCCAAATGCCGTGGAACAATTTCACGTCGGATTCACATGTCGCGAAGGGCTCAATTGGGTGGATCAGGCCAACTGCTTGTGTTCCAAATAGACGGTACACGCAGGGTGCTTCAGGAAACTTAAGAGGTAGAACTCAAATATAGACGCTCACAGATAATTAGATGAAATCCTAACTCAAATCGCACATACAATTCATTAACATCATAAGAGAGATCGGAAATAAGAGAGAGGTGTGAAACTCATCATATGAGAGATAATTAATTCATAATAATGTGTCCATACAAATATAATTCAGATAATGGAAATAGATACAAGTTACCAAAACATCATAAACCATGATGTCCTCCTCATGCGAGCAGAACCTCGGTACACCAGGATGTGGACCAACACTCCTCAAGAGTGTGAGAACTTCTCCTCCAACTCCTCCTCCAAGAACTTCAGATAATCTTCAGAACTCAAGCTTGAGATTCTTCAAATCATATCAGATGATGATTTAACAAAGAGGCCAAGACCTCTTTTTATAGTTGTATCTTCTTCAAAAGCACTTACGAAAAATCATACGAAAAAATCTGATTTCTTTTCCCCAAATAATGATCGCTATTTCCATTGCTTTTCGGATTAAAACTTCATCGCTATTTGCTTTTGAAATAATCCGATCGCTATTTTGTATTGCTTTTAGATTGAATGATAATAGTGCTTTTACTTTTGTTTTACTTTTAGTTTCTAAAGATAGGTTTCACACTTGAAAGATTCAAGTTCACATGGAACATGGTTTTCTTATGGGTGCTAATCACATATCAAGTGATGAATCAAGTTATCTCTTGACTTGACAATTGACTTCAACAATCCTCCCTTCAATAATGGTACAATCTTTACTAATCCGCAAATCTTCTCATGACTATTTCTAGCCAGTGCTTCCGTAAAATATCTGCAACATTCTCAGTAGAAAATTATTTAGATTTGGATTAATCAAACACTAGATGTGGATACGTAAAGATGTGGATACGTAAAGATGTGGATACGTAAAGATGTGGATACGTAGAGATGTAAATCTCTACGTCATTCGCCCCTACTAAATTTGCACATCATCCTTGATGGGCCAATCTTCAAATCAAACACTAGATGTGGATACGTAAAGATGTGGATACGTAAAGATGTGGATACGTAAAGATGTGGATACGTAGAGATGTAAATCTCTACGTCATTCGCCCCTACTAAATTTGCACATCATCCTTGATGGGCCAATCTGACATTTCATAAGAACATTGAATCTTGAAATCATCTGTCAAGTGCATGGGAAGATAAAAAATGTGCCTATGCAAGGCCATATAATGTAGCCCTATCAATTGCATACTTTGGAAATGCATGGTTAAAATATGGTGCAAAAGATAAGGTAATTGGCATTTGTAGACGAAGCATGTGCTCTCACTCACATACATATCAATGTATATATACAACAATCCTTACAATCACTCAAAGTGCATGGGTAAAGCTCAAAATGTGCCTGGATGCAAGGTCATGTAGTGAGACCCTACCATGCATACTTTAAGTGCATTGTTCCAAAATCATGGTGCAAAAGGTAGGTAAGAGAAAGTCGATCTTGAGGTTCTTCAGAATTTTTGATATCTGTTTTTTAAATTGGATGTCATCCTTTTTTTAATTTGTTTACAAGTGCAAGTAGATTGTGCAGGCTAAAGAAATAAATATATGTGAATATAGATTGGTTTATGCATACTCTGAATGCAAGATAGAATCAATATGGTGCAAATAATGGAGAGTAAGAAAAGAAGACTAAAATGCATTATAGTCAACACTCAATTCTCACTCTTCAATCAAATAATTCTCTCAAATCACTCAAACACTCTCAATAATCTCGAGCATCATTATCATCAAAGATAATTTTGAAGAAGCATGTACCTGTCTCATAAAAAACATGAAAGTTAGTATCAAAAAACATGTTTTACAATTCATCCTTACTACAATTTCACTCATCATCTCCTATCTTTGGATCTCTTCATGGTTGGTCTTCAATTATAAGCACCTGTTCATCCTCTTCAACCTGTTCTTTTCTGCAAAGATAAAGGTTTAGAAGACTTTGATGAATTTTTAATATTTTGTTCAATTTGTTTGATAGCATTTTCAATCCAATGTTTTTCATTTTCTTTAATACTATTATCATTGTTTGTACTCTCATCAATTTCATTGATATTTTCATGTTCACTTTGAATAGATTGTTCATCATTAATATCATGGCTCAATTGAACTTTCAAGTTCTTAACCTTTTGTTGATCAAATAATTTGTCATTTTCTAGAAACTTTGGATCACATAGTACATAATATTTATCACCTTTCTTTTTTAATTGTATCAACTTTTCATATTCTTGTTCATCCTCTTCCAATCTTTCTTGCAAAATTTGTTCAACCTTTTGTTTATCCAACTTGATTTGTTCACTTTTCTTTTCTTCAAAACATTTAACTTGATTCTCAATTTCTATCATAGTTTCTTGTTCAGAAGACTTCTTGTCATCGTATCTCTTTGGTTTCCATTGTTTTCTAAATGCTTTTGGCTTCGTTTTTGTTTGATCAAAATATTCTTTAATTCCACCTCTTCCTATGTTCAACTGCAAAGTCGAGTGATCATGGTATTTACAAATTTTCTTATCAACTTCAGTGACCAATTTAAGTCTACAAGCATTCTCATATGCATTACAATTCCAAAACATATGGCCAAATTGATCACACCAAAAGCATGTTATAGGTCTATTTAATCTTCTATATGTGGCCTTTGGGGTAGATCTTCTATGGTCATATGAATGTCTTTTATCAAAAACTTAAGTTGACAAACTTTGTACTTGATGATCATATTTACACTTACATGTGGCAATTTCTTTTACTTGATTGGTATTATTTTCTTTCAAACTTGAAATTTCACAGCTAATACTTTCTGATGTTGCAAGTTCTCTCACACGATTAGATAGATTTTCCATACTCTTTATCAAATTTGAAAGTTCATAGTGAACAGCTCTTTCTAAATTCCCAAATTCTTGATTAAATTGTGTATTTAATGATTTCATAAGTTCATTAGTTTTTCCCAATATTGAAGTCATCATTGAGATATATGAAGTTAATGGCTCGAGTTTTTCATTTATGGATGCAATTATTCGTGACTCCATATCTTTGAATTGTTCATCATATTCTGGAAACTTCTTTGCAATTAATGCTTCCACACTAGAACCTATGTCTTGTGTGGTGTGTTTTGCAACACCCTTTTTACCCATTGTTCACTAATATAATCAACGTAGAAGTAAAATATGCGTACCTCGAATTGAGCTTGATATTGTACCTCCTAATTGCCAAATGTCGTGGAACAATTTCACGTCGGGTTCAAATGTCATGAAGGGCTCAGTTGCGTGGATCAGGCCAACTGCTTGTGTTCCAAATAGACGGTACACACAGGGTGCTTCGGGAAACTTTGTTGGGGATGTAAGGGTCATGTTACCTTACCCCCATATTCATATATATACATCATATATAGAGCATTGCCTCAAGAGTGATCATTATGTGGGTTTCGAGGCTCCCACGCATATCCGCGCGTCGTTCCTTTCTTCTCTCTCCCTCCATTTCCTCCTTCCTCCTCTTGTTCTGCACTCCAAACCCCTTCATTGGTATCAGAGCATGTTGAAGGCTGATGTGCAAGAAGCTTCAATGGAAGCTTAAGTGAGAAGAGGTAGAAGTGCAGGTCGGCATCTTTTGACAGCTGTTCAGTATTTCAGTCATAATTCGAGCTAAAAAGCTCCGATTGACGCGTTGTAAAGTTCTGTGCGTAGTTAACACAGAGAGGTACAACTTCACAGAAGAGTGCAGAACCTGCTTCGGACTTCTGAAGTGCCGAAAATTCAAAAAACGTAGAGAATTGTAAAAAGCGAATCTACATTGAGTAGAACAGCAGGTTGGTTTTTTTGTCATAACTTGAGTTCTACAGCTTGGAATGCGATGATTCAACTTGCTGCTTGTAGCTTGGAAAGATAGCTACAACTTTGTAGAAGAACTCAGATCCAGATTCTGAGTTTTAGGTTGCCGAAATTGCAGAATACAGAGCAGTACTGTTGCAAGTGAAAGTGAAATTGATAGTAGGTTCTTGATTTGAGCATATCTTGAGCTACGCACCTCCGATTGAGGTGTTCTTTATGTCGTTACGTAGCCAAGAAGCAGATCTTCAAGTTTGCTGAAGACAAAAGTTCAGATTCAGAGGTTATCACCTCTGAAACAGCAAAACACAGAGCAGTACAGTTTTGTCCAAACAACCCTAATTGCACTTGGAGGTTGAGTTTGCTTTGGAACTTCTTCGAGAGAGAATTTTTGGTGTGCAAGCTCTTATTTTCAGAGCTTCAAGACATTGTACATGTATGATCATTGTGTTAGCTCCTCCATATGAGAGTAGAGCATGAGCTTGTTACGTGTTTGGCATGTAAGATGACATTGTGGTATACTCTTTTTTGAGAATTATGTCATCATGAGTTTGATCATGGATGTATAGTGGCATTGTGGTCTATATCTTGCTTATGCCACTTTGTTATGGATTTACTTTTTGATTGCACATACTTTTGTGAGAGTTGACATTGGATCTTAGTTTGTACTTGTATCTTTTGTTTTCTTTGCAGGTACATGATCCAGATTGGAGCCTCAGTTACACGTTTGTTTGTCACCGTTATTAGCATTTGGTCATTGATTGATATATATTTGCCAGTGTGATTCTTGGCATATGTGGATGGTGATTCCCACATGGTTATTTTGGTTCTAGAGTCCATTTTACAGAGGAGATGCTGCCGAAATTTCATCGGCTTTCATGCTAGAAAGGAGCTCTAGTTGATCTTGAAGCTTGTGCGATAGCTTTGGATCATTGTTTATCTCCATTCATTTGGACTTGGTCACAGGTTATTTGTGACAAGTTGGACCATCTTGCAGGATTTATTCTTGAGTGGGAGTTGTATTGCCATTGTATTGGCATACATTGCTATCACTTTTTGGCATATGTAGTTGCCATTATCTTTGGTTGGATCAGTGACAGGTGGTGGCAGGTTACTTATTGTTCTTTGGTTATTGGTTATCTTGTTTGATTGCTCAGTTTACAAGGGATACTCTATCGAAATTTTCCCAGGATTCTTTCATATCTACTTGGTCACTTTGGAGACTTGGTGAGCAGGCTTATGCTCATGGTTTTATATGCATGGTAGATGCATGGTTATGTGACAGGTGGTTCACATGGTTCCTTCTCCATCGAGACATTTGTGATGTGAGTTATGCATATGGATATGTAGGTGTGATCCTATTGAGGATAGAGTATTGTTTCTAATCTCTTGTTACATTGCTAGTCTTGGATTGCCAGCATGGTATCTTCTCGATTCGATGGTACTGACTTTCCGAGATGAAAAGCTCAGATGTGGCATACATTGGTTCGTGCAGGGTTACACATGTATGTGCATAGAGATGCACAGAGGCCTCGTGACATGCCCGACCACGTATGGATGGATATGGATGCATTGGCCAGCTCCACTATCCGATTACAGCTTGTGGATTCTATATATGAGTCTGTTATGTATGAGGAGACGAGTAGTGCATTATGGCAGAGACTACATGATATGTATGGGATTCCATTGACTCATGTGAGACATAGATCACATCGACGACTTCGATGTTGGCATTGTGGTCATGAGGGCCATACTCGACGACGTTGCTTCAGGCGGATGCGACGACGACGTCAAAGACATGCATGTGATGCAAGTCAGGTAGTGGTTTCAAGAGAGTCTATGACAGTTGATTATGCTAGTGATGGTGATATCACTTTCTCCTATGGTTCATCTCAGGATTCCTCTTGTTCATTGGATAGCACACATATGGCTTGGTTGCTTGATGCATTAGCCAGTTTTCATGTTACTCCACATCGTGAGTGGTTTTGTCGATTCTCAGGTGAGAGTCGTGGATGTGTGCACATGCCTGATGGTATGACATATGACATTGAGGGTGCAGGAGATATATGCCTTATGCTACCTAGTGGAGCATCACTTATACTCAGACATGTACGCTATGTGCCTTCATTCCCTATGAGCTTGATTTCAGTTAGCCAGTTACAGGAGAGCAGATATTATGCATTCCTTGGTGAGCATCATTTTCAGTTGCAGTTGGGACAGCTTATGCTTGTCAGAGGTGCTAGGATTGGGCACAGGTATCCACTACAGGTACTTCATGTGCGAGACAGTCTCGTCTCAGTGGGAGTTCAACCTTATGTGCGATGTGAGACTCGTCATGTCTCATTTTGTCTACCTACACATATGTCTATTGACATTCATGATGCACATGTATGGCAGGATTCAGATGTTCAGATGGATGCATATGTAGAGCATGATATAGATGCTTATGATGCTTATGTTGAGCATGTTTGTTTTGATCATATGGATGCTCTTGTGGAGCACACTTTGGATGATCAGTTGGATGCTTTAGAGCATGATGTGGATGCTCATGTAGAGCATTATGATGATACTCAGTTAGAGAGTGATCATCAGTTTGACCTTGGTGTTGATGTTGTGTAGTTAGCTCATGTAGAGCATGATCATACATTTTGTGTGGTAGAGCAGGATTGCTCTCATGGTACACAGTGTATGGTAGAGCATATTAGCTCTCAGGATGCACAACTAGATATATCCTTGGTTGAGAGGATTGCTGATTTAGATGCTAAGGAGTCAGCAGTTATGCAGTCATTCTTGGATTCGCTCATGCTAGATGTTGACACAGATATATCAGGACATGTTGGTCTTGATGATGGTGCTTTGGATGCCTTGGATACAGGCATGGCTGACATGCTTAGGTTAGCCAGGATAGCACATATTTCGTCAGCATTCGAGAGTCTGATGTATGAGTTGTTATGCTCGAGACCAGACATTGCAGTTGCTATTGGAGCATTTGCACTTGGAGTTGTCAGTCGTTCGATGATTGACATAGGCATAGAGCGAGTGGGAGCTTTGCAAGAACTTCATCAGTTCTTGCATCAGTCATATGCGAGCTCGACTCTTGTTGATATGAGTCTAGAGCAGTTTGAGGTGCATGGATACACCTTGTCCGAGGCAGTTGGTGTAGGCTGATCTCATATGGGTAGAGATCCTGACTCTTCCTGTACATTATTGTATAGTCCTACATCATTCTTTGTATATGTTACCACTTATGGTCACATTGACCCTTAAGTGGGAGATTGTTGGGGATATAAGGGTCATGTGACCTTACCCCCATATTCATATATATATACATCATATATAGAGCATTGCCTCAAGAGTGATCATTATGTGGGTTTCGAGGCTCCCACGCATATCCGCGCGTCGTTCCTCTCTTCTCTCTCCCTCCATTTCCTCCTTCCTCCTCTTGTTCTGCACTCCAAACCCCTTCAAACTTAAGAGGTAGAACTCAAATATAGACGCTCACAGATAATTAGATGAAATCATAACTCAAATCACACATACAATTTATTAACATCATAAGAGAGATCGGAACTAAGAGAGATGTGAGGAAATTGGAGAGTCAGTTAATTCATAATAACGTCTTCATACAAATATAATGCAGATAACGGAAAGAAATACAAGTTACCAAAACATCATAGATCATGATGTCCTCCTCAATCATGTGAGCAGAACCTCCACACTATGTGTGGACCAACACTCCTCAAGAGTGTGAGAACTCCTCCTCCAACTCCTCCAACTCCACCTCCAAGAGCTTCAGATAATCTTCAGTTCATGTCGAGATGATTGATAAAATGATATCAGATAATGTCCTAACAATGAACCCAAGTGCCTCTTATATAGTCTATGTTGATCATGAAAAGCTCCTTCAAAAAGCATTATTCTTAAAGCACTTGCCATCGCTATGCGATAGTCTAAAAAAAATCTATCTCCGTCGTCTTCGTAATCCGGAAAACATCCGAAAAAACGTCATCCGCTATTGAGTTTAATTAAAGCAAAAGCATATAAAAAGTCTTTCGCGTTTTCGCATTGCCTGCGACGGAACTCGAACCCTGGTGGGTTACATGGGAGGACGTTTGCTTATCCACGATGGCGGGCGCCTTTGCTTGTGCATACAAAAAAACTGAAGGCTAAACATCCTATTCTAGAAGTAAGATGGACCAATAGACATTGTTTTCCAGCAATCCTCCCCTTCAATAATGGTACAATCTTCAGTAATCTGCAAATCTTCTCATGACTATTTCTAGCTAATGCTTCAGTAAAATATCTTCAACATTCTCAGTAGAAAATTATTTAGATTTGGATTAATCAAACACTGGATGTGGATACGTAGAGATGTAAATCTCTACGACATCGGAAACACCCTGAGTATGCTCACCAAATTTCGTGCGAATCTGAGACTGCAAACGAAGGAGTGTCGATGGCGCCCTAGAAGAAGCGACGACCTACTCTGATAACAATTGTTGGAGTTAGACGTTTGCGGAAGCACGCGAACAACACAAGGAAGAAGGGAGAGCTTGGAGCACAACACACACGACTGAATGTAATACTAGAGAATGTACAAAGATAAGTAGCCCATTAGGGCAATAGGCGTATATACAAGCCGGGGCAAATAAAACCTCCTAAAGAGGGAAAAAAGTGCCCTGGCAGTCCTAGAGTGTTCACACACATCACTACCTAAATATATCAACATGTAGGTCATCCTTGTGGCTATTATGGACGAAAGCCATACCCTCAGAAAATTGACGCCATTAGTAAGATTTTGGAGATATGTCAAAATGTGAGTGAAGTTTGTCGATTCTTAGGAGCTTGTATCTTCTATGTTATTTGGATACCACATTTTGCTCATGTAGTTGACTATCTTTCTGATTTATTAAGGAAGAATAGAAAATTTGTATGGACAGAAAAACATACTCAAGCAATGCGTAGATTAAAGAAGTTATTGCAAGAAGCTCCAATCCTTAAGCGAGTAGATTATACGAATAATAAGCCTATTATTTTGACTGTTGACACTAGCCCTATTGGAATAGGCTGGGTTTAAGTCAGGATGATGAAGAGGATAGAAGATATGCTATTAGATTTGGAGCTAAGATTTTGCATAACACTCAAAGACATTACCCAAAAATTAAAAGAGAACTTTGGGGTTTAGTCACAGCTCTAAAGTCTGATAAAGAATATTTCATAGGAGCAAATGAGATTGTGGAAACAGATTGTTTACGGCTAATTGGAATGATCACAAACTGTTCTTCACCGGATATTGCAATGCTTCGCTGGATTTCTTATATCAAATTTATAAATCCAGTTTTAATCCATATTTTAGGCAAATCTAACTCTGATGCGGATATGCTTTCAAGAGCTAGGTACGATGAGAATGATGAAGCCAAAGTAGATACTAATACGATTAATTATGATTCCCAAGTATATGTATATGAAAAATTTAATATGGATGATTATGAAGGAGAGTGACTAGATATTGGGAGGTATCTTAGTAGTTTGCTTAGATTACCTTCATGGTCTTCAAATAGATTTAGAAATATTAGAAAAAGAGCATTTAACTTTTTCTTAAAAGATGGGTTAATTTGGAGACATGCAAGGGGGAAGATCAAAATGCCACAAAGAGTACTAGGTACTAAGAATCTTTAGATGCAAGCCATGAAGAGCATGCATGATACTTTATGGGCAGGGCATAAAGGATTTGTAGCAACTTATGAAAAAATTAGAGAGTGTTACTGGTGGCCAGGTATTTATGTTAATGTAAAGAATTATGTGGATTCTTGCGATGTATGTCAAGTTTATTCATCAGTTAAACATAGGGATCCACTGCACCCTACATATCCACCATGTATATGTTGGAGTTAGACGTCTGCGGAAGCACGCGAACAGCACAAGGAAGAAGAAGAAGCTTGGAGCACAACACACAAGACTGAATGTATTACTAGAGAATGTACAAAGATAAGTAGCCCATTAGGGCAATAGGCGTATATACAAGCCGGGGGAAAAAAACCTCCTAAAGAGGGAAAAAAGTGCCCCGGCAGTCCTAGAGTGTTCACACACATCACTACCTAAATATATCAACAAATCCCCCCTGGGAGTGATGCGGTGAACAAGGAGCTGGCACTCATGTATAAGGAAGTGCCAAGCTATGTGGAAATCACTCCACAAAAGGAAGTAAGCCCAAAGCTTTGCGGAAAGCTTCAAACTTCTCCCTAGGTAGAGCCTTCGTGAAAAGGTCTTCAATGTTCTCCTGCGTGGGCACATATGCCAAGCTGATCTCCCCAGCAGAGAACCTCTCCCTGACATAGTGATAATGCACCTCAATGTGCTTAGTGCGAGCATGGAACACAGGGTTCCTCGCAACTGCCAATGCGCTCTGACTGTCAGTGAAGATGGTGGTGGCAGAAGACTGTCCAACACCCAAATCAGCCATAAGGCGTCTGAGCCACACACACTCAACAGTCGCTGTGAAAGCTGCCCTATACTCAGCCTCACAACTGGAAGTGGCCACAGTAGGCTGCTTCTTGCTCAACCAAGATATACATGAGCTACCAAGCATGAAGCAAAAACCACTGGTGGACACACGAGTGTCATAGCAACCAGCCCAATCTGAGTCAGAAAAAGCATGCAAATCTAGCGGTAATGATCCCCCCTTGGGATAAAACAACCCAAGTAGCCGAGTACCACTCAAGTAGCGAAAGATGCGCTTAACCGCTTTCCAATGTGTGACTCCTAGGCAATGCATGAACCTGCTCATCTGTGAGACAGCAAACTGAATATCTGGCCGAGTAATGCATAAGTAAATCAAGCATCCAACAGCCTGCTGATAGAGAACAGCATCAAATGCATCTCCAGCATCATGAAGACTCAATCGTAAACCTGTCTCCATAGGAGTGGCAATAGGCTTACAGACTTCAAGGCCAAAACGCTGCAATAATGTGTCAATATATTTCGTTTGACACAAAGCCATTCCACCATCAACGTGCATAAACTGAATGCCCAAATAGTGATGCAAATGCCCCAAATCAGACATCTCAAATGAGGCATGTAAATCAGCCTTAAAATCAGCAATATGTGTCTCAATAGGACCAGTGAGGAGCATGTCATCAACATAGACAACAATGATCAGAAGCACATCATTAGCATGCTTAACATATAAGGTGCTTTCAGTTGGACTGTTCTCAAAACCATGTGCAATCAGATAGGCATGTATCTTGTCATACCAAGCACGTGGTGCTTGCTTTAGACCATATAACGCCTTCTTTAACCTGCACACTTGGTTTTCATGCCCTTTCTGCACAAAGCCACGGGGTTGAAAAACATACACTTCTTCATGCAAGTCACCATTCAGAAATGCTGTTTTAATGTCCAACTGATGTACATTCCAACCATGATGGGCTGCAAGTGCACAAATGCTCCGAACAGTAGTCATACGGCATGTAGGTGCAAAGGTCTCATCAAAATCAATGCCTCTTTCCTGCGCATAACCCTTTGCAACAAGCCTAGCCTTATACCTGTCAACTGTACCATCAGGTTTACGCTTCAGCTTGTATACCCACTTAGTGCCAATGGCCTTCTTGCCAGGAGGCAAGTCACATAAAGACCATGTACCATTCTTCATTATAGCATCATATTCAGATTGCATAGCAGCCATCCAATTTTCTGAATTTTGTGCTTGATCAAAAGAAACAGGCTCATTCTCATCATAGAGACTAGATGCATCCATAGCATAGCAATCTGATGCAAAGGAGGCACTATGAGAGCCTGAACGAGTATGATATGACAAAGGTGCATCTAATTTGCTGTCACGCAAAGTCTGCACCAGCCATTTTGGCATAGTTTTTGCCTGCTCAATATCAGCTCTCTCATCAACAAGTGCATCATGTAAATCTGCATCAGAAATGGAATGATCTGCATCATCATATGAAACCTGCAAAGGCTGAGAAGTTGCCTCATTAGGACCAGCACTAGCCTGTCCACCTGTAAAAAGAGGCATCAAAGTATCATACATGTCTTTGGAGCTAACAGATGTCTCCTTAGTACATGAAAGCAATGGCTGAATAGCATCTTCCACAAAGACAACATCACGGCTAACCAGAATGCGTTTAGTCTGTGGATGATACAGACGATAGCCTTTACTTTCAGAACTGTACCCAACAAAAATACATTTTACTGCCTTATCATCCAATTTTCTGCGATGTTGTTCAGGCACTAATGCATATGCCAAACAACCAAAAACACGCAGATGAGCAACAGATGGCTTGCGGTCATGCCAAGCCTCATATGGAGTGATAGACTGCAACGCTTTAGTGGGACACCTGTTCAGTACATATGCTGCACACATGACAGCCTCAAGCCAGAAACTATGTGGTAAAGCCTGACTTTTGACCATGCACCTCGCCATCTCCATGAGTGACATGTTCTTTCGTTCAGCAACTCCATTCTGTTGAGGTGTATACGGCACTGTACACTGGTGTTTTATCCCACGTTCAGCCAGAAATGCATTAAAATCTGAAGACATAGATTCCCCCCCTCGATCAGAGCGGAGGGTGCCCATTTTACATGCTAACAGATTTTCAGCTAAAACCAAAAACTGTTCGAAGCACATGAACACTTCGGACTTTGCTTTGAGTGGATATACCCATGCATGCCTGGAAAAATCATCAATGAAAGTCACGAAGTAAAGGTAATTTCCAAAAGAGGGTGTCTGCATAGGACCACAGACATCACTATGTACAAGCTGCAATTTCTGCGTAGCCCGAACTGAACCATCTTTTGGAAAGGAAGAACGCTGCATTTTGCCCAAAATACAGCCTTCACAAACATGTTTTCCAGGTGCCTCAAGTTTGGGCAAAGAGGACACCATTTCAGATTTTTGCAAGCGTAACAAACTAGCAAAATTCAGATGACCAAAGCATGCATGCCAAAGCTTTGCATCTGAGATAGCCTGAGAATCATGAACTGCACATGCCGAATCATTCACAGATCTTTCATAGTATATGAGCTTATACAGCCCACGACATAAAATGCCAGAAGCAATAATCACATCGCCATTTGAGAGATCATGGATTGTACACCTGTCATCAACAAATTTCACAACCAAGCCAATCTTGGCTAATGCAGAAACTGATAACAGATTCTTTTTGATCCCTGGCACAAATAACGCATCTGACAAAGTGAAAGAACTACCATCAGCAGTAGTCAGAATGATCTTACCAACTCCCATAACTGGATAAGAGGAGTTATTGGCGCATGTGACAGTATTCCCTGTAGGAGCAGGCTCAAGTGAAGAGAAGAAACTGCACTGCGAGGTAATATGTTTGGTCGCCCCACTGTCAAAGTACCAAACATCTGAGTCTACTGTAGACATGCACTGATCAGGAGAAGATGGGTCAAAACTGCAGACAGTAGTAAACGCCCATTCTTCTTCCTGCACAAGATTTGCAGACTCTGTTTTTGGTGTAGAGGCCTCTGCAACAACCATTCCAGCCTCTTTCTTCTTTGCCTCTTTAGCAGCCAGTTTTGGACAGTTCTTTATGATATGATCATTGCCTTTACAGTACTTACAAAACAATTTCTGCTTTTCTGATTTTTTCTCATCTTTGTCTTGGTTCTTTGAATGTGCAGCATTTGCAGATTTCTGCTTACTAGTAGAAGAGCTCCATTTTCCTTTGCCCTTCTGACTAGCCAGGAAAGCTTGACCTGCAACACGCATAATGGACCTGTTCTGCCTGGACTGATCTTCCTGCAATAGAACAGAGACTAATTCCTCAAATGACAAGGCATTCGGATTGCCTTTCATCATCAACCGAAGAGTAGAGGCAAAACTCTGATATGAATCAGGAAGACCATTCAGAACGGTCTGCACAAGTGAGCTATGTGGTATAACCTCATCAGCAGAAATCAATTGTTCCTTCAGGTCTTTGATCTTTGTAAGAAAACTGTCCATAGAATCACCTTCATTCATGTGCTCACTCTCCAACTGTTTTCGGAGGTAAGCAAAACGAGCCTCATTCCTAGCCTGGTACAACGTGGTAAGTGTATCCCAAGCATCCTTTGCTGTTCTGCAAAAGCGAATGTGAGGAATAATGGCACGTTTGACAGACGAAGCTATCAATGCATGTGCCTGGGCATCTCTGCCATCCCAACGAATCTGCTCTGCGGTAGGTGCAATAGAAACAGCAGCACGAACAGGAATCTGTGGAATATCATCTTCGACACCATCTTCATCAGCTCCAACACCTGTATTTGCAGTACCTGGCGTTACAGGTGTAACAGGACGTCTTTCAACACCCTGCACAATGTTCCACAATCCTTTTGCAACCAGTACATGTCGCATCATATAAGCCCATAATGGGTAGTTGGTACCATCCAACTTATCCTCAACAGCCAACATACGGAATACATCACTGCTTTCAGCCATGGCCGGTGACTAAAATACCTTGATGCAGAAAATTGACTCTATCTAAAAAAGTTGAACGGAACTACCCAAACGAGTTCTGCTAGACCTGTAGCAGACTTCGAGACGCTTAAAGTGGCGAACAAAAACTGGTATATACCTTTGGCACAAAAGGACGAAATAGCCTGCACAAGCACTACGATAGTGCGTTCGGAGGTTGAAACGAGCTCAGATCGCGATTTTGGCACCACAGAGCAAAGCCGTTTTGATCTCGAAAACACCCTGAGTATGCTCACCAAATTTCGTGCGAATTTGAGACTGCAAACGAAGGAGTGTCGACGGCGCCCTAGAAGAAGCAAGGACCTGCTCTGATACCAATTGTTGGAGTTAGACGTCTGCGGAAGCACGCGAACAGCACAAGGAAGAAGAAGAAGCTTGGAGCACAACACACAAGACTGAATGTATTACTAGAGAATGTACAAAGATAAGTAGCCCATTAGGGCAATAGGCGTATATACAAGCCGGGGGAAAAAAACCTCCTAAAGAGGGAAAAAAGTGCCCCGGCAGTCCTAGAGTGTTCACACACATCACTACCTAAATATATCAATAGTATACACTATAAGTGGGTTGTTGACTTAGTTTCCATGCCCAAAGGTATCGATAGGATGAGATACATAGTTCTTGCTCGAGAAGATCTTACTAATCATGTTGAAGGTCAAGCTCTAAGATCAAAAACCACTTTCAATATATGTAACTTTCTTCTCGAAGATGTGATTTCAAGTTTTGGGTATATTGAGAAGATAGTAGCCGATAGGGAAGAATTAGATGCGGAAGAGGCTAGAGAATTCTTTGCTAGGCATGCAATTCATTTAGCTCTTACGATTGCATATAACCCTGAAGCTAACGGAAAGATTGAAAGAGGGGATTCTCCTATCATAAAGGCGATTTCTAAAGCTTGCAAAGGAGAACTAAAGAATTGGCCGAAATTTTTGCAATTTGCTTTGTGGGCTGACAGAATGACCTTCACTAGAACGACAGGGTTTATGCCGACAGAGCTAATGTACTGCCAAAAACCAATTTTTCCAGTGCATACCCAAATCCTTACTTGGACTACACTTCCTTGGGAAGATAATCTGTCTACTGAAGACTTATTAGCTTTAAGGATTCAGCAACTAGAGCAAGGGAATGAAAGGTTAGAAGAAGCTGTAGCTAAATTGAAAGATACTCGACTTAAAAATAAAAAATATTTTGATAAATCACATAGGTTAAGGCCAAAGCCAATACAAATTAATGATTGGGTATTGATATATGATAGCACATTCGATTCACAGTATGATGCTCATAGAAAATTAAAAAAGCATTGGTTTGGATCTTATGTGGTGGTCAAAATTTATGATAATGGAACGTATGCCTTACGAGAGTTAGATGGATCTCCTCTTAAGAATTTAATTGCAGGTAAAAGAGTTAAATTATTCAAACAAAGAAATGAAGAAATTTATTACTTAATATATGATGAAGAAAATGATGCATGAATTTTTAATAAAAATAATGTTTAAATTTTCTTTTAAAATGATTTTTCTTTTATATGTGTGAAAATAAAAGTTTATTTAAGAAATCTAATTTTTCTTGTCAGTCTACATGTTGTTGATTGATAGCAGGAGTTGAAGATGCTTTTTGATCAAGTAAATTAAAGATTGTTTTATGATAAAAATGAAGAGCAGGAGATTGAAGATAGTACATGAAGCCTAAAATCCAAGCAATCGAAGCAATATTTGGATGATAGACGACAGAAATCAGGTGAAACAGTTCTGATTTATGATTTATCTCTTAATTGTTTATAAATTTTCTTGCATTCATGATTAGATTAGTACATTCTTCTGATATGTAAGAGAAACTATTAAAATTATAAAGCATAGAATTGTAAACTAAAGTAGGAATGTGTATGAGATGAAGATAGGAATTAGAGACTCTATGGTTGTTATAAGGTTAGAAGTGGGAAAACTTGACTTTTGACTCCTAGTAGAAGTAAGCTTGTTTTAAATAGGTAGGCTTTCTTAAATTCCAAACCATTTAGTTTATGAGATCCTAGTTCCCACTATTGCATTCCTCTAGATCGTCTGCTCTGAAAAGGGGTTAAGCCTTTCCCCTCTAACAAAAAAGTTGCGAAGAAAGAAAAGATGCTTAAAGCAGTACATTAATGGTTGTTGTATTATAAATAAATTAAAAAAAACAACAAAAACAAAAATCATTTGTGATCTTGAAATCACTTCTGGTTTGTATGCAGGCAATATGAGGCGGATTTATGCTATAGAGGAATTAGTTAGATGCATCTTATGACAAGTGGCTAGGAAATGAGAGATAGAATACTTATATAAAATATTTATTACTTTTGAACAGGGTTAATAGAGAAGTAAAAACCAGGACTATCTGAATGACTTCTATAGAAATTTCTAAAACTTGTTTTCAAATTCATGTATTGAACGAAAAAGTTTTTAATTCAAGCTTTTGTAACTTTAACAGTTATCTTTACTATCAGAACTTGTACTAATGAGAACGAGCATAATTTTAAAAACATTTTTCAAAAGAATTTGATATTGCCTTCTATGATCTATAGGTTTGGCCCATCGAGGACGATATGCAGGTTTGGTGGGGGTGAATGTCGGAAAGTTTTCAACCTTCCCATTGACGACCACGGAAATTAAAAAATGATTATTACTTAACTCTAAACCCTCTATTACATTATTTATTAAATGTTTTTCTTAGAACTAATCATTTGTTCAGTATTTGCAGGATCAAATGGTGAAGAAAACAAATGCTCATATTATGGTTTACCCTAAACTGCTCGTATAATGTGTGTTTAGGTCAATGAGACATTGAATTATGGGTTTAAGACCCTAGGTTTGCATTTAATTATGTGCATTTAAGTTAGGAAAATTATTTTCTGGTTAATGTTAGGGTGAAACCTAGGTTTCCAAAGGGTTCTGAGGCGTTTTTGATGGGTTTCATGTAGGTTTTCAAGGGTTTTTTAGTATATTTAAAGGGTTAGAATAACCAATATTGAATTAATTTAATCTATAAATTAAATATTTATGTATTAAAAATTAAACTATGATATAATTAAATACTTTAATCATGTGTGTGCATTTAAATACTAAGGTATTAATTAATTAAAACCTTAAACTAAGCTTAAATTAAATTATTTATTTAATTAAGAAATGTAGGGTAATTAAATTAAAATGACAAATTAAATGGATAAATAACTAGTGGTATGTATGAGTGCTAGAAAAAAGAATGGTATGTGAGTAATATGTAACTAAAGTGATTTAAGGAGTGGTCTCAATAGAGGATGCACTTAAAGTAGGCTAAAAAGAAACTTTAAATGAATGGTATATTTGAAAATGGTTAAAAGAATGGAGTAAGTGTGTTATGGAATTAAAGTCAATTTAAAGTGTGGTGAAAGTAAGGAAATTAAAGTGTGGATATTAGATAAAGCAAAATTGAAAGAATGGTAGGCATGACTCTCTGTATTTGTATTTATATGTGTGTTATGCTCTGTCATTTCCTAATGTTTTTTGCAGACAATTTTTTTTAATTCTCTTTTTCTCTTATATCTTTAGATAGAGATATGTTTTAAAGCTCCCTACTTGCTTACTCTGCATTGATAGCCGTTTTTTCCCGAGAGAGCTAGCTTTCGCCATACTGTCTTCACCCATCATAGCGAGGGTCAGGGCCCAGGCATGGCGCTCTCAATCCTAGTATCTTCATGCGTATATTTTAGAGTCGACCAGGTAAATGCATGGCTGTGCGTTGAGCCTTATTTGATCTATTAGCGTGGCCCTACCTATCTGCGTTCCCACTTGAGCCGCTATGGAAAGCATAAAGTTCTTCCCTTTTTTTAGGGCATTGAAATTCATGCAGAGCACGAAGCTTGGTTTTGATGGATGCAGCTGGTGACTGACGCACATCTTTAGAATTAGAGAGTGGTGGTGTCTGCAACACGCACTACGTGTGAAGAGAGAGCGAGAGATTGGACTTTCTATCAATAGCTTAGGTTAGTAGATAGATTAACTAGACCAGACTAAAGTATCTACTAGCCGAAGTTATTCCGCTACAAGAATATTTGTATTTCCATCTACTGGTCGGGACTCATTTTGATCTAATTCTTTCCTTGACATGGTGCCTCAAGTTAGCAAAGCCAGTTGTGTTGGACATCACAATCATCATCCCTGGCAGCGCTTTTGACTACAATGAAAGAGAGAGAACGTAGAGAGAAAGAAAGATTAAAAGTAATTTCGTTTTTCCATCGCTTGGTAGACGCCAAATACGGCGACAAAAAGAGAGTGACAATGAGTTATGTTTAACTTGCTTCTTCTCTCCTTTCTCTATTGTAGGCACACAAACCCCCCAGCAAAGCATGGCTCTAGATTCAGAAATGGAGAGAATAGGGTCAAGGTGTTGCCGCTTCTTCATCATTGCTTCTCTCTGCCCCTTCAGTCTGGACTGTTGAATGTTACCTCCAGCTCTGTTAATCACCTCGAGTGCTTCAACGACATTCCAGGCTATGTGCGAGAGACAAAATAGTGTGCAATACCTCATTAAAACATTGTGATACATCAAATGTTTTTTCGCTTCTATGGTTGTAGCCTTAGATGCTTCTAAGAAAAGTAACAAGTTCATTAATGCACGTTTAAAGTTAAACGAGGAAATGAAAGGATGGGCGTTTTGGCTCAACAGATAAAGGTGTTGAGGCAATCAGTAGATTATTTTGACATTCAAGTCTTCAGGCTTCTTAGTCGGTCATGAAAACAATAGCATTGCGTGTTTTGAAGTCTATCCTAGGTATAATGCTTTCACACAACAGGATCATCATGCAGGCATAGTTTTGGACTATTATTGACACAGGAAATTTGGACAGTGTTGAACATGCTTTGTAGTAGCTTGAGGAGCTCGTCATTTGGGTCATATATAGCAAAAATTGATTTCCTCATAATATGTAAACAATTGCTCACTTGATATTACAATAACAGGGCAATCCTAGTATCGTTATGTACTGCAATACTTAAAATAATTAAGAAGAACTGAGAAGTATGCAAATAGTATGCATAAATACATATGTGCATTAATATGTATGTAGATGCACGAGCTAAGGATTGTGTGCATGTCATTTAGTATTGGTACATATTAATTAGTATAATGTATTTGTATGATTATATGCAGAATGAATGAGATATTAGCATACATGTGTATGCATGAGTGCATGTGTGTGCATAAGTGTATGTATGCATGATTAATATAGAGTTAGCATGTGTACATGTGCATGTATGTTTGAGTATATGTTAAGCATATGTATGTGGATAATGCATGGACATAAAAATAAATGTGCAATAGTGTATGCATGATTAGCATGTATGAGCATGATTGATTATGTCCTTTAATTTTATGATTCTTGTAACATTACTAATATTTACTAATGTTTTTTGCAGACAAATATTGAAGTTTTAAAGAGCAGTTGAAGTGAAGAAAATCGTGAAGCGATAGATTGAAGACAAACCATCTACCTTATATTTCCCTTAGTTTTCATTTGAACTATTGTTAGCCATATTTACATATATCTTGTATTAGAATTGAACCTTTAGCTTTAGCAAGAGCATTTGTCAAAAACCAATTTGATTAATTTATTATATTTCTTTTTTAATTTTTGATGTCTTTTGAGGAGTCAAAAAGTAATGAAGTTAGAGTCACATCTGAATCAACTAGTTCTAATGAAAACATTGTAGATGAGATAATTAAAAATAGGATTACTAAGGAATCATTGATTTCTTCCTCACAAAATCATTGTTTAAATACATTTTTAACTCTATTTTCCATAGTTCCACCAGAATCTCCCGATAATCCAAATATGAGCTAAGGGGTCTCCTATGAGTCTAATCACTCAAAAAGTTTCCAAAAATAGCCCCAAAATTAGCCAAAAAATGAAACCCTAAAATTTGCGATGGGGGTGCACAATCGCGATGGCCTGCAACAATCGCGATGGTCTGGGACCGTCGCGACGGCGTGAAGGTGAACAATCGTGATGGTCTAAGGTGTACGATCGCGATTGTCCAAATGTGAGCAATCGCGATGGTCGGGGTGAGTGAACAATCGCGATGGCTCGATCAGGCGGACAATCGTGATGGCGTCGGTCAACCGTCAACGTGGACAATCGCGATGGTCCAAAGTGAACCGTCACGATGGTCACAGATGCGATGGCTTGAGCCAATAGCGATGGTCAGGGCACGATGGCGTGAGCCAATCGCGATGGTCCAAATTTTGAAGTGTCGCGATGGTGTAAGGGTATCGTCGTGATGGCGTGATGTGTGAACCGTCGCGATGGTCTAGCTTGCCACGTAGCAGAGTCGACGCAATGGTGTGAGCCTATCACGATGGTATGGGGTCAACCGAACAGTCACGATGGTCTGCGAACTATCGCGATGGTCCAAATGAACCGTCGCGATGGTGTGAGACCGTCGCGATGGTCCGATCGAGCCGTCCTGATGGTCCGGCCGAGCCGTAGCGATGGCATGAGCCTATCGCGATGGTGTGACACAATCACGATGGTCTGAGCCAATCGCGATGGTCCACCAAAATGAGAATTTTGCAGATGCGCCTGTGGATTCGTGTGTGCGCTTGTGTCGCCTATCCCGTGATGGTCTGACACAGACGGATATCTCTGACAGAAAGTGAAGTTTTTACCTTTTCCAAGCTTTCGTGATGCTCTAGAGCACTGTACCTGCAAGAAAACTCAAGAAAACAAAAGTACATGCAAGCACAAAAGCTCTCTCTCACTCTCTTGCATGCACAAATGACGGGAAATGAGGAGAATGGGTGGATATGGTGAATTTTCTGATTTTTTTGGAGATGAAGATGAAGATGTGGTGATGAAGATGGAGTGTGGGGGAGGTGAAAAACACTAAAAACTAAGTAAACACAACAACAAAAACTGAAATGTTTTACTTCCAACGCCACTTCTTGCTATACCCTTACCATCACACATTCGTCCTAAACTCGATCCCCGGAAACGGTGACAAATTTGGTGTTGCTCTAGCATAATGGTGAGAACCACGTTAAGAAGCTTCACCTCCTTAATTGTCAATCCGTGGAAGAGATAGGAGTGATATGAAGATCGTGAACGTGAGATGAAGTGAGAGTGATGGTGAAAAGCATAGAAATGCACACACACATACACACACTACAAAGAGACAAGCAAGACACAATGGAAGGTGAGAAAGTAACTCTATTACTCAAGAACACTCATACAAGCTCAAAGTAGCTCTAAGCTCACACTAACCAACCTCAAAAATGAGCTCTCTAGCTCTTTCTATAGTTTCTAAACTAGTTTTGACCGGTTTCACATCTAGTGACCGGCATAGTTAAAAAATAGGTCCTAGATGCTATTTGGAAGGGTAAACGGTGTCTAAAAATAACGAAAATTGGTATGCGCATTCTACCTAAGCTCCTCAAGCCGAGGACTCCTCGACTTGCACAAAATGGAGCTAGAAATTAAGAAAAGGGTTTTTCTATGTTACATATGTTACATTAGTGATAAAAATCATTGTTAGAGGTTTTTGAAAAGTATTTTTAAAACATGATTCTTTGAAAAACGATTCCACTGGCTCCCTGCTCTGTCGTTACATGCTTCCGCGTCTTCTAAGCCTCTGGCTGCTTCCAACACATGCATATTCTAGAATCCTCTACAGATCCCTATTCGAACCGTTGGTTTACTGTGCCCAAGAACAGTGGAAAACTTCGGTTTATCCAAGATCTTCAGCCAGTTAATAAATTGACCATAAGAAATGTGGGTACAAGTCCAAATGTGGATGAAGTTGCGGAAGTGTTTTCAAGCAATTCGATATATTCAATGGGTGATCTCTACTCTGTGTATGATCAATTTCAATTGGCACTAGAGAGTAGAGACATTACTACTGTGAAAACACCTTTGGGATTAGTTAGGATGTGTACATTACCTCAAGGTGTGACCAATTCCGTAGCACATATGATGAGTGCAATGAATTTGGTTTTGCATGATTTCATTCATCACATTACCATGCCCTTTATAGATGACATTCCCATTAAGGGTTGCTTGGAAGAAGAGAAAGATAGCACTCTGGATGAAGATGGTTGTCGTAGATTTGTAAAGGCTCATATCCTTGATTGTCAAAAGATCTTTCAGCAATTTATTCAAGTTGGCTTAACATTATCTATAGAAAAATCTACTTTTGGTGTTAATGAGGTCCTTATTGTAGTGTTGGAGTTAGACGTCTGCGGAAGCACGCGAACAGCACAAGGAAGAAGAAGAAGCTTGGAGCACAACACACACGACTGAATGTATTACTAGAGAATGTACAAAGATAAGTAGCCCATTAGGGCAATACGCGTATATACAAGCCGCGGGAAAAAAACCTCCTAAAGAAGGAAAAAGTGCCCGGGCGGTCCTAGAGTGTTCACACACATCACTACCTAAATATATCAACAAATCCCCCCTAGGAGTGATGTGGTGAACAAGGAGCTGGCACTCATGTATAAGGAAGTGCCAAGCTATGTGGAAATCACTCCACAAAAGGAAGTAAGCCCAAAGCTTTGCGGAAAGCTTCAAACTTCTCCCTAGGCAGAGCCTTCGTGAAAAGGTCTACAATGTTCTCCTGCGTGGGCACATATGCCAAGCAAATCTCCCCAGCAGAGAACCTCTCCCTGACATAGTGATAATGCACCTCAATGTGCTTAGTGCGAGCATGGAACACAGGGTTCCTCGCAACTGCCAATGCGCTCTAACCGTTAGTGAAGATGGTGGTGGCAGAAGACTGGCCAACACCCAAATAAGCCATAAGGCGTTTGAGCCACACACACTCGACAGTCGCTGTAAAAGATGCCCTATACTCAGCATCACAACTGGAAGTGACCACAGTAGGCTACTTCTTGCTCAACCAAGATATACATGAGCTACCAAGCATGAAGCAAAGACCACTGGTGGACACACAAGTGTCATAGCAACCAGCCCAATCTGAGTCAGAAAAAGCATGCAAATCTAGCAGTAGTGATCCCCCCTTGGGATAAAACAACCCAAGTAGCTGAGTACCACTCAAGTAGCGAAAGATGCGCTTAATCGCTTTCCAATGCGTGACTCCTGGGCAATGCATAAACTTGCTCATCTGTGAAACAGCAAACTGAATATCTGGTCGAGTAATGCATAAGTAAATCAAGCATCCAACAGCTTGCTGATAGAGAACAGCATCAAAGGCATCTCCAGCATCATGAAGGCTCAATCGTAAAGCTTCCTCCATAGGAGTGGCAATAGGCTTACAATCTTCAAGGCCAAAACGCTGCAATAATGTGTCAATATATTTCGTTTGACACAAAGCCATTCCACCATCAACGTGCATAAATTGAATGCCCAAATAGTGGTGCAAATGCCCCAAATCAGACATCTCAAATGAGGCATGCAAATCAGCCTTAAAATTAGCAATATGTGTCTCAATAAGACCAGCGAGCAGCATGTCATCAACCTAGACAACAATGATCAGAAGCACATCATTAGCACGTTTAACATATAAGGTGCTTTCAGTTGGACTGTTCTCAAAATCATGTACAATCAGATAGGCATGTATCTTCTCATACCAAGCACGTGGTGCTTGCTTTAAACCATATAATGCCTTCTTTAACCTGCAAACCTGGTTTTCATGCCCTTTCTGCACAAAGCCACGGGGCTGAAAAACATATACTTCTTCATGCAAGTCACCATTCACAAATGTTGTCTTAATGTCCAACTGATGTACATTCCAACCATGATGGGCTGCAAGTGCACAAATGCTCCGAACAGTAGTCATACGGCATGTAGGTGCAAAGGTCTCATCAAAATCAATGCCTCTTTCCTGTGCATAACCCTTTACAACAAGCCTAGCCTTATACCTGTCAACTGTACCATCAGGTTTACGCTTCAGCTTGTATACCCACTTAGTGCCAATGGCCTTCTTGCTAGGAGGCAAGTCACATAAAGACCAAGTACCATTCTTCATTATAGCATCATATTCAGATTGCATAGCAGCCATCCAATTTTCTGAATTTTGTGCTTCATCAAAAGAAAGAGGCTCATTCTCATCACAGAGACTAGATGTAGCCATAGCATAGCAATCTGATGCAAAGGAGGCACTATGAGAGCCTGAACGAGTACGATATGACAAAGGTGCATCTAATTTGCTATCACGCAAAGTCTGCACCAGCCATTTTGGCATAGTTTTTGCCTGCTCAATATCAGCTCTCTCATCAACAAGTTCATCATGTAAATCTGCATCAGAAATGGAATGATCTGCATCATCATATGAAACCTCCAAAGGCTCAGAAGTTGCCTCATTAGGACCAGCACTAACCTGTCCACCTATAAAAAGAGGCATCAAAGTATCATACATGTCTTTGGAGCTAACAGATGTCTCCTTAGTACATGAAAGCAATGGCTGAATAGCATCTTCCATAAAGACAACATCACGGCTAACCAAAATGCGTTTAGTCTGTGGATGATACAGACGATAGCCTTTACTTTCAGAACTGTACCCAACAAAAATACATTTTATTGCCTTATCATCCAATTTTCTACGATGTTGTTCAGGCACTAATGCATATGCCAAACAACCAAAAACATGCAGATGAGCAACAGATGGCTTGCGGTCATGCCAAGCCTCATATGGAGTGATAGACTGCAACGCTTTAGTTGGACACCTGTTCAGTACATATGCTGCACACATGACAGCCTCAAGTCAGAAACTATGTGGTAAAGCCTGACTTTTGACCATGCACCTCACCATCTCCATGAGTGACATGTTCTTTTGTTCAGCAACTCCATTCTGTTGAAGTGTATACGGCATTGTAAACTAGTGTTTTATCCCACGTTCAGCCAGAAATGCATTAAAATCTGAAGACATATATTCCCCCCCCCCCCGATCAGAACGGAGGGTGCCCATTTTACATGCTGACAGATTTTCAGCAAAAACTAAAAATTGTTTGAAGCACATGAACACTTCGGACTTTGCTTTGAGTGGATATACCCATGCATGCCTGGAAAAATCATTAATGAAAGTCACCAAGTAAAGGTAATTTCTAGAAGAGGGTGTCTGCATAGGACCATAGACATCACTATGTACAAGCTGCAATTTCTGCGTAGCCCGAACTAAACCATCTTTTGGAAAGAAAGAACGCTGCATTTTTCCCAAAATACAGCCTTCACAAACATGCTTTTGTTGGAGATAGACGTCTATGGAAGCACGCGAACAGCACAAGGAAGAAGAAGAACCTTGGAGCACAACACACAGGACTGAATGTATTACTAGAGAATGTACAAAGATAAGTAGCCCATTAGGGCAATAGGCGTATATACAAGCCAGGGGAAAAAAACCTCCTAAAGAGGGAAAAAAGTGCCCCAGCGGTCCTAGAGTGTTCACACACATCACTACCTAAATATATCAACAAATCCCCCCTGGGAGTGATGCGCTGAACAAGGAGTTGGCACTCATGTATAAGGAAGTGCCAAGCTATGTGGAAATCACTCCACAAAAGGAAGTAGGCCCAAAGCTTTGCGCAAAGCTTCAAACTTCTCCCTAGGCAGAGCCTTCGTGAAAAGGTATGCAATGTTCTCCTGCGTGGGCACATATGCCAAGCTGATCTCCCCAGCAGAGAACCTCTCCCTGACATAGTGATAATGCACCTCAATGTGCTTAGTGCGAGCATGGAACACAGGGTTCCTCGCAACTGCCAATGCGCTCTGACCGTCAGTGAAGATGGTGGTGGCAGAAGACTGGCCAACACCCAAATCAGCCATAAGGCGTCTGAGCCACACACACTCAACAGTCGCTGTGAAAGCTGCCCTATACTCAGCCTCACAATTGGAAGTGGCCACAGTAGGCTGCTTCTTGCTCAACCAAGATATACATGAGCTACCAAGCATGAAGCAAAAACCACTGGTGGACACACGAGTGTCATAGCAACGAGCTGAATTTGAGTCAGAAAAAGCATGCAAATTTGGCGGTAGTGATCCCCCCTTGGGATAAAACAACCCAAGTAGCCGAGTACCACTCAAGTAGCGAAAGATGCGCTTAACCGCTTTCCAATGCGTGACTCGTGGGCAATGCATAAACCTGCTCATCTGTGAGACAGCAAACTGAATATCTGGCCGAGTAATGCATAAGTAAGTCAAGCATCCAACAGCCTGCTGATAGAGAACAGCATCAAATGCATCTCCAGCATCATGAAGACTCAATCGTAAACCTGTCTCCATAGGAGTGGCAATAGGCTTACAGTCTTCAAGGCCAAAATGTTGCAATAATGTGTCAATATATTTCGTTTGACACAAAGCCATTCCACCATCAACATGCATAAACTGAATGCCCAAATAGTGATGCAAATGCCCCAAGTCAGACATCTCAAATGAGGCATGCAAATCAGCCTTAAAATCAGCAATATGTGTCTCAATAGGACCAGTGAGCAGCATGTCATCAACATATACAACAATGATCAGAAGCACATCATTAGCACGCTTAACATATAAGGTGCTTTCAGTTGGACTATTATCAAAACCATGTGCAATCAGATAGGCATGTATCTTCTCATACCAAGCACGTGGTGCTTGCTTTAAACCATATAATGCCTTCTTTAACCTGCAAACCTGGTTTTCATGCCCTTTCTGCACAAAGCCAAGGGGCTGAAAAACATATACTTCTTCATGCAAGTCACCATTTAGAAATGTTTTTTTAATGTCCAACTGATGTACATTCCAACCATGATGGGCTGCAAGTGCACAAATGCTACGAACAGTAGTCATACGGCATGTAGGTGCAAAGGTCTCATCAAAATCAATGCCTCTTTCCTGTGCATAACCCTTTGCAACAAGCCTAGCATTATACCTGTCAACTGTACCATCAGGTTTACGCTTCAGCTTGTATACCCACTTAGTGCCAATGGCCTTCTTGCCAGGAGGCAAGTCACATAAAGACCATGTACCATTCTTCATTATAGCATCATATTCAGATTGCATAGCAGCCATCCAATTTTCTGAATTTTGTGCTTCATCAAAAGAAACAAGCTCATTCTAATCACAGAGACTAGATGCAGCCATAGCATAGCAATCTGATGCAAAGGAGGCACTATGAGAGCCTGAACGAGTACGATATGACAAAGGTGCATCTAATTTGCTATCACGCAAAGTCTGCACCAACCATTTTGGCATAGTTTTTTCCTACTCAATATCAACTCTCTCATCAACAAGTGCATCATGTAAATCTGCATCAGAAATGGAATGATCTGCATCATCATATGAAACCTGCAAAGGTTGAGAAGTTGCCTCATTAGGACCAGCACTAGCCTGTCCACCTGTAAAAAGAGGCATCAAAGTATCATACATGTCTTTGGAGCTAACAGATGTCTCCTTAGTACATGAAAGCAATGGATGAATAGCATCTTCCACAATGACAACATCACGGCTAACCAGAATGCGTTTAGTCTGTGGATGATACAGACGATAGCCTTTACTTTCAAAATTGTACCCAACAAAAATACATTTTACTGCCTTATCATCCAATTTTCTGCGATGTTGTTCAGGCACTAATGCATATGCCAAACAACCAAAAACACACAAATGAGCAACAGATGGCTTGCGGTCATGCCAAGCCTCATATGGAGTGATAGACTGCAACGCTTTAGTGGGACACCTGTTCAGTACATATGCTGCACACATGACAGCCTCAAGCCAGAAACTATGTGGTAAAGCCTGACTTTTGACCATGCACCTCGCCATCTCCATGAGTGACCTGTTCTTTCGTTCAGCAACTCCATTCTGTTGAGGTGTATACGGCACTGTACACTAGTGTTTTATCCCACGTTCAGCCAGAAATGCATTAAAATCTGAAGACATATATTCCCCCCCTCGATCAGAACGGAGGGTGCCCATTTTACATGCTGACAGATTTTCAGCCAAAACCAAAAACTGTTTGAAGCACATGAACACTTCGGACTTTGCTTTGAGTGGATATACCCATGCATGCCTGGAAAAATCATCAATGAAAGTCACGAAGTAAAGGTAATTTCCAGAAGAGGGTGTCTGCATAGGACCACAGACAGTACAAGCTGCAATTTTTGCGTAGCCCGAACTGAACCATCTTTTGGAAAGGAAGAATGCTGCATTTTTGCCCAAAATACAGCCTTCAAAACATGTTTTCCAGGTGCCTCAAGATTGGGCAAAGAGGACACCATTTCGGATTTCTGCAGGCGTAACAGACTAGCAAAATTCAGATGACCAAATCGTGCATGCCAAAGCTTTGCATCTGACATAGCCTGAGAATCATGAACTGCACATGCCGAATCATTCACAGATCTTTCATAGCCTATGAGCTTATAGAGCCCACGACATAAAATGCCAGAAGCAATAATCACATCGCCATTTGAGAGATCATGGACTGTACACCTGTCATCAACGAATTTCACAACCAAGCCAATCTTGGCTAATGCAAAAACTGATAACAGGTTCTTTTTTATCCCTGGCACAAATAAAGCATCTGACAAAGTGAGAGAACTACCATCAGCAGTAGTCAGAATGATCTTACCAACTCCCATAACAGAATAAGAGGAGTTATTGGTGCATGTGACAGTATTCCCTGTAGGGGCAGGCTCGAGTGAAGAGAAGAAACTGTGCTGCGAGGTAATATCTTTGGTCGCCCCACTGTCAAAGTACAAAACATCAAAGTCTACTGCAGACATGCACTGATCATGAGAAGATGGGTCAAAACTCCAGACAGTAGTAAACACCCATTCTTCTTCCTACACAAGATTTGCAGACTCTGTTTTTGGTTTAGAGGCCTCTGCAACAACCATTCCAACCTCTTTATAATATGATCATTTCCTTTACAGTACTTGAAGAACAATTTCTGCTTTTTTGATTTCTTCTCATCCTTATCCTCGTTCTTCAATTGTGCAGCATTTGCATATTTCTGCTTACTAGTAGAAGAGCTCCATTTTCCTTTGCCCTTCTAACTAGCCAGGAAAGCTTGATCTCCAACACGCATAATGGACCTGTTCTGCCTGGACTGATCTTCGTGCAACAGAACAGAGAGTAATTCCTCAAATGACAAGGCATTCGGATTGCCTTTCATCATCAACCAAAGAGTAGAGTCAAAACTCTGATATGAATCAGGAAGACCATTCAGAACGGTCTGCACAAGTGAGCTATCTGGTATAACCTCATCAGCAAAAATCAATTGTTCCTTCATGTCTTTGATCTTTGTAAGAGAACTCTCCATAGAATTACCTTCATTCATGTGCTCACTCTCCAACTGTTTTCGGAGATAAGCAACACGAGCCTCATTCCTAGCCTGGTACAAAGTGGTAAGTGTATCCCAAGCATCCTTTGTTGTTCTGCAAGAGCGAATGTGAGGAATAATGGCACGTTTGACAGACAAAGCTATTAATGCATGTGCCTGGGCATCTCTGCAATCCCAATGAATCTGCTCTGCAGTAGGTGCAATAGAAACAACAGTAGGAACAGCAATCTACGGAATATCATCTTTGACACCATCTTCATCAGCTCCAACACCTGTATTTGCAGTACCTGTCGTTACAGGTGTAACAGGACGTCCTTCAACACCCTACACAATGTTCCACAATCCTTTTGCGACCAGTACATGTCGCATCATATGAGCCCATAATGGGTAGTTGGTACCATCCAAATTATCCTCAACAGCCAACATACGAAATACATCACTGCTTTCAGCCATGGCCAATGACTAAAATACCTTGATGCAGAAAATTGACTGTATCTCAAAAAGTTGAACGGAACTGCCTAGACGAGTTCTGCTAGACCTGTAGCAGACTTCGAGACGCTTAAACTGGCAAACAGAAACTGGTATATACCTTTGGCACAAAAGGACGAAATAGCCTACACAAGCGCTGTGATAGTGCGTTAGGAGGCCGAAACGAGCTCAGATCGTGATTTCGGCACCCAAGGCGAAGCTGTTTTGATCTCGGAAACACCCTGAGTATGCTCACCAAATTTCCTACGAATCTGAGACTGCAAACGAAGGAGTGTTGATGGCGCCCTAGAAGAAGCGACGACCTGCTCTGATACCAATTGTTGGAGTTAGACGTTTGCGGAAGCACGCAAACAGCACAAGCAAGAAGGGAGAGCTTGGAGCACAACACACATGACTGAATGTATTACTAGAGAATGTACAAAGATAAGTAGCCCATTAGGGCAATAGGCGTATATACAAGCCGGGGCAAATAAAACCTCCTAAAGAGAGAAAAAAGTGCCCCGGCGGTCCTAGAGTGTTCACACACATCACTACCTAAATATATCAACATGTAGGTCATCTTTGTGGCTATTATGGACGAAAGCCATACCCTCAGAAAATTGACGCCTTTAGTAAGATTTCGGAGATATGTCAAAATGTGAGTGAAGTTTGTCAATTCTTAGGAGCTTGTATCTTCTATGTTATATGGATACCACATTTTGCTCATGTAGTTGACTGTCTTTCTTATTTATTAAGGAAGAATAGAAAATTTGTATGGACAGAAAAACATACTCAAGCAATGCGTAGATTAAAGAAGTTATTGCAAGAAGCTCCAATCCTTAAGCGAGTAGATTATACGAATAATAAGCCTATTATTTTGACTGTTGACACTAGCCCTATTGGAATAGGCTGGGTTTAAGTCAGGATGATGAAGAGGATAGAAGATATGCTATTAGATTTGGAGCTAAGATTTTGCATAACACTCAAAGACATTACCCAAAAATTAAAAGAGAACTTTGGGGTTTAGTCACAGCTCTAAAGTCTGATAAAGAATATTTCATAGGAGCAAATGTGATTGTGGAAACAGATTGTTTACGGCTAGATGGAATGATCACAAACTGTTCTTCACCGGATATTGCAATGCTTCGCTGGATTTCTTATATCAAATTTATAAATCCAGTTTTAATCCATATTTTAGGCAAATCTAACTCTGATGCGGATATGCTTTCAAGAGCTAGGTACGATGAGAATGATGAAGCCAAAGTAGATACTAATACGATTAATTATGATTCCCAAGTATATGTATATGAAAAATTTAATATGGATGATTATGAAGGAGAGTGACTAGATATTGGGAGGTATCTTAGTAGTTTGCTTAGATTACCTTCATGGTCTTCAAATAGATTTAGAAATATTAGAAAAAGAGCATTTAACTTTTTCTTAAAAGATGGGTTAATTTGGAGACATGCAAGGGGGAAGATCAAAATGCCACAAAGAGTACTAGGTACTAAGAATCTTTAGATGCAAGCCATGAAGAGCATGCATGATACTTTATGGGCAGGGCATAAAGGATTTGTAGCAACTTATGAAAAAATTAGAGAGTGTTACTGGTGGCCAGGTATTTATGTTAATGTAAAGAATTATGTGGATTCTTGCGATGTATGTCAAGTTCATTCATCAGTTAAACATAGGGATCCATTGCACCCTACATATCCACCATGTATACACTATAAGTGGGTTGTTGACTTAGTTTCCATGCCCAAAGGTATCGATAGGATGAGATACATAGTTCTTGCTTGAGAAGATCTTACTAATCATGTTGAAGGTCAAGCTCTAAGCTCAAAAACCACTTTCAATGTATGTATATTTCTTCTTGAAGATGTGATTTCAAGGTTTGGGCATATTGAGAAGATAGTAGTCGATAGGGAAGAATTAGATGTGGAAGAGGCTAGAGAATTCTTTGCTAGGCATGGAATTCATTTAGCTCTTACGATTGCATATAACCCTGAAGCTAACGGAAAGATTGAAAGAGGGCATTCTCCTATCATAAAGGCGATTTCTAAAGCTTGCAAAGGAGAACTAAAGAATTGGCCGAAATTTTTGCAATTTGCTTTGTGGGCTGATAGAATGACCTTCACTAGAACGACAGGGTTTATGCCGACAGAGCTAATGTACTGCCAAAAACCAATTTTTCCAGTGCATACCCAAATCCTTACTTGGACTACACTTCCTTTGGAAGATAATCTGTCTACTGAAGACTTATTAGCTTTAAGGATTCAGCAACTAGAGCAAGGGAATGAAAGGTTAGAAGAATCTGTAGCTAAATTGAAAGATTCTCGACTTAAAAATAAAAAATATTTTGATAAATCACATAGGTTAAGGCCAAAGCCAATACAAATTAATGATTGGGTATTGATATATGATAGCACATTCGATTCATAGTATGATGCTCATAGAAAATTAAAAAAGCATTGGTTTCGATCTTATGTGGTGGTCAAAATTTATGATAATGGAACGTATGCCTTACGAGAGTTAGATGGATCTCCTCTTAAGAATTTAATTGCAGGTAAAAGAGTTAAATTATTCAAACAAAGAAATGAAGAAATTTATGACTTAATATATGATGAAAAAAATGATGCATGAATTTTTAATAAAAATAATGTTTAAATTTTCTTTTAAAATGATTTTTCTTTTATATTATTTAAGAAATCTAATTTTTCTTGTGAGTCTACATGTTGTTGATTGATAGTAGGAGTTGAAGATGCTTTTTGATCAAGTAAATTAAAGATTGTTTTATGATAAAAATGAAGAGCAGGAGATTGAAGATAGTACATGAAGACTAAAATCCAAGCAATCAAAGCAATATTTGGATGATAGACGATAGAAATCAGGTGAAACAGTTCTGATTTATTATTTATTTCTTAATTGTTTATAAATTTTCTTGCATTCATGATTAGATTAGTACATTCTTCTTATATGTAAGAGAAACTATTAAAATTATAAAGCATAGAATTGTAAACTGAAGTAGGAATGTGTATGAGATGAAGATAGGAATTAGAGACTCTATGGCTGTTATAAGGTTAGAAGTGGGAAAACTTGACTTTTGACTCCTAGTAGAAGAAAGCTTGTTTTAAATAGGTAGGCTTTCTTAAATTCCAAACCATTTAGTTTATGAGATCCTAGTTCCCACTATTGCATTCCTCTAGATCGTCTGCTCTGAAAAGGGGTTAAGCCTTTCCCCTCTAACAAAAAAGTTGTGAAGAAAGAAAAGATGCTTAAAGTAGTACATTAATGGTTGTTGTATTATAAATAAATTAAAAAAAAAACAAAAACAAAAATCATTTGTGATCTTGAAATCACTTCTGGTTTGTCTGCAGGCAATATGAGGCGGATTTATGCTATAGAGGAATTAGTTAGACGCATCTTATGAAAGGTGGCTAGGAAATGAGGGATAGAGTACTTATATAAAATATTTATTACTTTTGAACAGGGTTAATAGAGAAGTAAAAACCAGGACTATCTGAATGACTTCTATAGAAATTTCTAAAACTTGTTTTCAAATTCATGTATTGAATGAAAAAGCTTTTAATTCAAGCTTTTGTAACTTTAACAGTTATCTTTACTATCAGAAGTTGTACTAATGAGAACGAGCATATTTAAAATACTATTTCAAAATAATTTTAAAAACATTTTTCAAAAGAATTTGATATTGCCTTCTATGATCTATAGGTTTGGCCCATCGAGGACGATGTGCAGGTTTGGTGGAGGTGAATGTCGAAAAGTTTTCAACCTTCCCATTGACGACTAGGGAAATTAAAAAATGATTATTACTTAACTCTAAACCCTCTATTACATTATTTTTTAAATGTTTTTCTTAAAACTAATCTCTTGTTCAGTATTCGCAGGATCAAATGGTGAAGAAAACAAATGCTCATATTATGGTTTACCCTAAACTGCTTGTATAACGTGTGTTTAGGTCAATCAGACATTGAATTATGGGTTTAAGACCCTAGGTTTGCATTTAATTATGTGCATTTAATTATGTGCATTTAAGTTAGGAACATTATTTTCTGGTTAATGTTAGGGTGAAAGCTAGGTTTCCAAAGGGTTCTCAGGGGTTTTTGATGGGTTTCATGTAGGTTTTGAAGGGTTTTTTAGTATATTTAAAGGGTTAGAATAACCAATATTAAATTAAATTCAATTTATAAATTAAATATTTATGTATTAAAAATTAAACTATGATATAATTAAATACTTTAATCATGTGTGTGCATTTAAATACTAAGGTATTAATTAATTAAAACCTTAACCTAAGCTTAAATTAAATGATTTATTTAATTAAGAAATGTAGGCTAATTAAATTAAAATGATAAATTAAATGGATAAATAACTAGTGGTATGTATGAGTGCTAGAAAAAAGAATGGTATGTGAGTAATATGTAACTAAAGTGATTTAAGGAGTGGTCTCAATAGAGGATGCACTTGAAGTAGGCTAAAAAGAAACTTTAAATGAATGGTATATTTGAAAATGGTTAAAAGAATGGAGTAAGTGTGTTATGGAATTAAAGTCAATTTAAAGTGTGGTGAAAGTAAGGAAATTAAAGTGTGGATATTAGATAAAGAAAAATTGAAATAATGGTAGGCATGACTCTCTATATATGTATTTATATGTGTGTTATGCTCTGTCATTTCCTAATGTTTTTTGCAGGCAATTTTTTTTAATTCTCCTTTTCTCTTATATCTTTAGATAGAGTTATGTTTTGAAGCTCCCTGCTTGCTTACTCTGCATTGATAGCCGTTTTTTCCCGAGAGAGCTAGCTTTCGCCATACTGTCTTCACCCATCATAGCAAGGGTCAGGGCCTAGGCATGGCGCTCTCAATCCTAGTATCTTCATGCGTATATTTTAGAGTCGACCAGGTAAATGCATGGCTGTGCGTTGAGCCTTATTTGATCTATTAGTGTGGCCCTACCTATCTGCGTTCCCACTTGAGCCGCTATGGAAAGCATAAAGTTCTTCCCTCTTTTTAGGGCATTGAAATTCATGCAGAGCATGAAGCTTGGTTTTGATGGATGCAGCTGGCGACTGACGCACATCTATAGAATTAGAGAGTGGTGGTGTGTACAGCATGCACTACGTGTGAAGAGAGAGAGAGAGATTGGATTTTCTATCAATAGCTTAGGTTAGTAGATAAATTAACTAGACCAGACCGCACTATCTACCAGCCGAAGTTATTCCGCTAGAAGAAGTTTTGTATTTCCATCTATTGGTCCAGACTAATTTTGATCGAATTCTTTCCTTGACATGGTGCCTCAGGTTAGCAAAGCCAGCTGGGTTGGACATCACAATCATCATTCCTGGCAGCGCTTTTGACTACAAAATAAGAGAGAGAACGTAGAGAGAAAGAAAGATTAAAACTAATTTCTTTTTTCCATGGCTTGGCAGACGCCAAATACGGCGGCAAAAAGAGAGTGACAATGAGTTATGTTTAACTTTCTTCTTCTCTCCTTTCTCTACTGCAGGCACACAAACCCCCCAACAGAGCATGGCTCTAGATTTAGGAATGGAGAGAATAGGGTCAAGGTGTTGCCACTTCTTCATCATCGCTTCTCTCTGCCCCTTCAGTCTCGACTGTCGAATGTTACCTCCAGCTCTGTTAATCACCTCGAGTGCTTCAACGACATTCCAGGCTATGTGCGAGAGACAAAATAGTGTGCAATACATCATTTAAACATTGTGATACATCAAATGTTTTTTCGCTTCTATGGTTGTAGCCTTAAATGCTTCTAAGAAAAGCAACAAGTTCATTAATGCACCTTTAAAGTTAAACGAGGAAATGAAAGGACGAGCGTTTTGGCTCAACAGATAAAGGTGTTGAGGCAATTGGTGGATTATTTTGACATTCAAGTCTTCAAGCTTCTTAGTCGGTAATGAAAACAATAGCATTGCCTGTTTTGAAGTTTGTCCTAGGTATAATGCTTTCACACAATAGGATCATGATGCAGGCATAGTCTTGGACTATTATTGACATAGGAAATTTGGACAGTGTTGAACATGCTTTGTAGTAGCTTGAGGAGCTCGTCATTTGGGTCATATATAGCAAAAATTGATTTCCTCATAATATGTAAACAATTGCTCACTTGATATTACAATAACAAGGCAATCCTAGTATCGTTATGGACTGCAATTCTTAAAATAATTGAGAAGAACTGAGAAGTATGCAAATAGTATGCATAAATACATATGTGCATTAATATGTATGTAGATGCACGAGCTAAGGATTGTGTGCATGTCATTTAGTATTGGTACATATTAATTAGTATAATGTATTTGTATGATTATATGCAGAATGAATGAGATATTAGCATACATGTGTATGCATGAGTGCATGTGTGTGCATAAGTGTATGTATGCATGATTAATATAGAGTTAGCATGTGTACATGTGCATGTATGTTTGAGTATATGTTAAGCATATGTATGTGGATAATGCATGGACATAAAAATAAATGTGCATTAGTGTATGCATGATTAGCAATGTATGAGCATGATTGATTATGTCCTTTAATTTTATGATTCTTGTAACATTACTAATATTTACTAATGTTTTTTGCAGACAAATATTGAAGTTTTAAAGAGCAGTTGAAGTGAAGAAATCCGTGAAGCGACAGATTGAAGACAAACCATCTACCTTATATTTCCCTTAGTTTTCATTTGAACTATTTGTTAGCCATATTTACATATATCTTGTATTAGAATTGAACCTTTAGCTTTAGCAAGAGCATTTGTCAAAAACCAATTTGATTAATTTATTATATTTCTTTTTTAATTTTTGATGTCTTTTGAGGAGTCAAAAAGTAATGAAGTTAGAGTCACATCTGAATCAGCTAATTCTAATGAAAACATTGTAGATGAGATAATTAAAAATAGGATTACTAAGGAATCATTGATTTCTTCCTCACACAATCATTGTTTAAATACATTTTTAACTCTATTTTCCATAGTTCCACCAAAATTTCCCGATAATCCAAATATGAGCTAAGGGGTCTCCTATGAGTCTAATCACCCAAAAATTTTCCAAAAATAGCCCCAAAATTGGCCAAAAAATGAAACCCTAAAATTTGCGATGGGGGTGCACAATCGCGATAGCCTGCAACAATCGCGATGGTCTGGGACCGTCGCGATGGCATGAAGGTGAATAATCGCGATGGTCTGAGGTGCACGGTCGCGATGGTCCAAATGTGAGCAATCGCGATGGTCGGGGTGAGTGAACAATCGCGATGGCTCGATCAGGCGGACAATCACGATGGCATCGGTCAACGGTCAACGTGGACAATCGCGATGGTCCAAAGTGAACCGTCGCAATGGTCACAGATGTGATCAGGGCCCGATGGCGTGAGCTAATCGCGATGGTCCAAATTTTGAAGTGTCGCGATGGTGTAAGGGTATCGTCGTGATGGCGTGATGTGCGAACCATCGCGATGGTCTAGCTTGCCATCTGGCAGAGTCGACGCAATGGCGTGAGCCTATCACGATGGTGTGGGGTCAACCGAACAGTCGCGATGGTCCGCGAACCGTCGCGATCGTCCAAATGAACCGTCGCGATGGCATGAGACCGTCGCGATGGTCCGGTCGAGCCGTCGCGATGGCATGAGCCTATCGCGATGGTGTGACACAATCGCGATGGTCTGAGCCAATCGTGATGGTCCACCAAAATGAGAATTTTGCAGATGCGCCTGTGGATTTGTGTGTGCACTTGTGTCGCCTATCCCGTGGTGTGGTCGCTTACCGAAAATTCCGCACTTGGCAGACCATCGCGATGGTCTGACACAGACGGAAATCTCTGACAGAAAGTGAAGTTTTTACCTTTTCCAAGGTTTCCTGATGCTCTGGAGCATTGTACCTGCAAGAAAACTCAAGAAAACAAAAGTATATGCAAGCACAAAAGCTCTCTCTCACTCTCTTACATGCACAAATGACGGGAAATGAGGAGAATGGGTGGATATGGTGAATTTTTTGAATTTTTTGGAGATGAAGATGAAGATGTGGTGATGAAGATGGAGTGTGGGGGAGGTGAAAAACACTAAAAACTAAGTAAAAACAACAACAAAAACTGAAATTTTTTACTTCCAACGCCACTTCTTGCTATACTCTTACCATCACACATTCGTCCTAGACTCGATCCCCGGAAACGGTGCCAAATTTGGTGTTGCTCTAGCATAATGGTGAGAACCACGTTAAGAAACTTCACCTCCTTAATTGTCAATCCGCGGAAGAGATAGGAGTGATATGAAGATCGTGAACGTGAGATGAAGTGAGAGTGAAGGTGAGAAGCATAGAAATGCACACACACATACACACACACTACGAAGAGACAAGCAAGACACAATGGAAGGTGAGAAATTAACTCTATTACTCAAGAACACTCATACAAGCTCAAAGTAGCTCTAAGCTCACACTAACCAACCTCAAAAATGAGCTCTCTAGCTCTTTTTATAGTTTCTAGATTAGTTTTGACCGGTTTCACATCTAGTGACCAGCATAGTTAAAAAATAGGTCCTAGATGCTATTTGGAAGGGTAAACGGTGTCTAAAAATAACGGAAATTGGTATGTGCATTCTACCTAAGCTCCTCCAGCTCGAGGACTCCTCGGCTTGCAAAGAATGGACCTAGAAATTAAGAAAAGGGTTTCTCTATGTTACATACGTTACATTAGTGATAAAAATTACTGTTGGAGGTTTTTGAAAAGTATTTTTAAAACATGATTCTTTGAAAAAAGATTCCACTGGCTCCCTGCTCTATCGTTACATGCTTCCGTGTCTTCTATGCCTCTGGCTGCTTCCAACACATGCATATTCTAGAATCCTCTTCAGATCCCTATTCGAACCGTTGGTTTACTATGCCCAAGAAGAGTGGAAAACTTCGGTTTATCCAAGGTCTTCAGCCAGTTAATAAAGTGACCATAATAAATGTGAGTACAATTCCAATTGTGGATGAATTTGCGGAAGTGTTTTCAAGCAATTTGATATATTCAATGGGTGATCTCTACTCTGTGTATGATAAACTTCAATTGGCACTAGAGAGTAGAGACATTACTACTGTGCAAACACCTTTGGGATTAGTTAGGATGTGTACATTACCTCAAGGTGCGACCAATTCCGTAGCACACATGATGAGTGCAATGAATTCGGTCTTGCATGATTTCATTCATCACATTACTATGCCATTTATAGATGACATTCCCATTAAGGTTTGCTTGGAAGAAGAGAAAGATAGCACTCTGGATGAAGATGGTTGTCGTAGATTTGTAAAGGCTCATATCCTTGATTGTCAAAAGATCTTTCAGCAATTTGTTCAAGTTGGCTTAACATTATCTATAGAAAAATCTACTTTTGGTGTTAATGAGGTCCTTATTGTAGTGTTGGAGTTAGACGTCTGCGAAAGCACACTAACAGCACAAGGAAGAAGAAGAAGCTTGGAGCACAACACACACGACTCAATGTATTACTAGAGAATGTACAAAGATAAGTAGCCCGTTAGGGCAATAGGCGTATATACAAGTCAGGGGAAAAAAACCTCCTAAAGAGGGAAAAAAGTGCCCGGGCTGTCCTAGAGTGTTCACACACATCACTACCTAACTATATCAACAAATCCCCCCTAGGAGTGATGTGGTGAACAAGGAGCTGGCACTCATGTATAAGGAAGTGCCAAGCTATGTGGAAATCACTCCACAAAAGGAAGTAAGCCCAAAGCTTTGCGGAAAGCTTCAAACTTCTCCCTAGGCAGAGCCTTCGTAAAAAGGTCTGCAATGTTCTCCTGTGTGGGCACATATGCCAAGCTAATCTCCCCAGCAGAGAACCTCTCCCTGACATAGTGATAATGCACCTCAATGTGCTTAGTGCGAGCATGGAACACAGGGTTCCTCGCAACTGCCAATGCGCTCTGACCGTCAGTGAAGATGGTGGTGGCAGAAGACTGGCCAACACCCAAATCAGCCATAAGGCGTCTGAGCCACACACACTCAACAGTCGCTCTGAAAGCTGCCCTATACTCAGCCTCACAACTGGAAGTGGCCATAGTAAGCTGCTTCTTGCTCAACCAAGATATACATGAGCTACCAAGCATGAAGCAAAGACCACTGGTGGACACACGAGTGTCATAGCAACCAGCCCAATCTGAGTCAGAAAAAGCATGCAAACCTGGCGGTAGTGATCCCCCCTTGGGATAGAACAACCCAAGTAGCTGAGTACCACTCAAGTAGCAAAAGATGTGCTTAACTGCTTTCCAATGCGTGACTCCTGGGCAATGCATAAACCTGCTCATCTGTGAGACAGCAAGATGAATATCTGGTGGAGTAATGCATAAGTAAATCAAGCATCCAACAGCTTGCTGATAGAGAACAGCATCAAAGGCATCTCCAGCATCATGAAGACTCAATCGTAAACCTGTCTCCATTGGAGTGGCAATAGGCTTACAATCTTCAAGGCCAAAACGCTGCAATAATGTGTCAATATATTTCGTTTGACACAAAGCCATTCCACCATCAACGTGCATAAATTGAATGCCCAAATAGTGGTGCAAATGCCCCAAATCAGACATCTCAAATGAGGCATGCAAATCAGCCTTAAAATTAGCAATATGTGTCTCAATAGGACCAGTGAGCAGCATGTCATCAACCTAGACAACAATGATCAGAAGCACATCATTAGCACGTTTAACATATAAGGTGCTTTCAGTTGGACTGTTCTCAAAACCATGTGCAATCATATACGCATGTATCTTCTCATACCAAGCACGTGGTGCTTGCTTTAAACCACATAATGCCTTCTTTAACCTGCAAACCTGGTTTTCATGTCCTTTCTACACAAAGCCACGGGGCTGAAAAACATACACTTCTTCATGCAAGTCACCATTCAGAAATGTTGTTTTAATGTCCAACTGATGTACATTCCAACCATGATGGGCTGCAAGTGCACAAATGCTACGAACAGTATTCATACGGCATGTAGGTGCAAAGGTCTCATCAAAATCGATGCCTCTTTCCTGTGCATATCCCTTTGCAACAAGCCTAGCCTTATACCTGTCAACTGTACCATTAGGTTTACGCTTCAGCTTGTATACCCACTTAGTGCCAATGGCCTTCTTGCCAGGAGGCAAGTCACATAAAGACCAAGTACCATTCTTCATTATAGCATCATATTCAGATTGCATAGCAGCCATCCAATTTTCTGAATTTTGTGCTTCATCAAAAGAAACAGGCTCATTCTCATCACAGAGACTAGATGCAGCCATAGCATAGCAATCTGATGCAAAGGAAGCACTATGAGAGCCTGAACGAGTACGATATGACAAAGGTGCATCTACTTTGCTGTCACACAAAGTCTGCATCAGCCATTTTGGCATAGTTTTTGCCTGCTCAATATCAGCTCTCTCATCAACAAGTGCATCATGTAAATCTGCATCAAAAATGGAATGATCTGCATCATCATATGAAACCTGCAAAGGCTGAGAAGTTGCCTCATTAGGACCAGCACTAGCCTGTCCACCTATAAAAAGAGGCACAAAGTAAAGGTAATTTCCAAAAGAGGGTGTCTGCATAGGACCATAGACATCACTATGTACAAGTTGCAATTTCTGCGTAGCCCGAACTAAACCATCTTCTGGAAAGGACGAACGCTGCATTTTTCCCAAAATACAGCCTTCACAAACATGTTTTCCAGGTACCTCAAGTTTGGGCAAAGAGGACACCATTTCGGATTTCTGCAGGCGTAACAGACTAGCAAAATTCAGATGACCAAAGCGTGCATGCCAAAGCTTTGCATGTGACAGAGCCTGAGAATCATGAACTCTACATGCCGAATCATTCACTGAGCTTTCATAGTCTATGAGCTTATACAGCCCATGACATAAAATGCCAGAAGCAATAATCACATTGCCATTTGAGAGATCACGGACTGTACACCTGTTATCAACAAATTTCACAACCAAGCCAATCTTCGCTAATGCAGAAACTGATAACAAGTTCTTTTTTATCCCTGGCACAAATAAAGCATCTGACAAAGTGAAAGAACTACCATAAGAAGTAGTCAGAATGATCTTACCAACTCCCATAACAGGATAAGAGGAGTTATTGGCGCATGTGACAGTATTCCCTGTAGGGGCAGGCTCGAGTGAAGAGAAGAAACTGCGCTGCGAGGTAATATGTTTGGTCGCCCCACTGTCAAAGTACCAAACATTTGAGTCTATTGCAGACATGCACTGATCATGAGAAGATGGGTCAAAATTGCAGACAGTAGTAAACGCCCATTCTTCTTCCTACACAAGATTTGCAGACTCTGTTTTTGGTTTAGAGGCCTCTGCAACAACCATTCCAGCCTCTTTCTGCTTTGCCTCTTTAGTAGCCAGTTTTGGACAGTTCTTTATAATATGATTATTTTTTTTACAGTACTTGGAGAACAATTTCTGCTTTTTTGATTTCTTCTCATGTTTATCCTGGTTCTTCAATTGCGCAACATTTGCAGATTTCTGCTTACTAGTAGAAGAGCTCCATTTTCCTTTGCCCTTCTGACTAGCCAGGAAAGCTTGATATGCAACACGCATAATGGACCTGTTCTGCCTGGACTGATCTTCCTGCAACAGAACAGAGAGTAATTCCTCAAATGACAAGGCATTGGGATTGCCTTTCATCATCAACTAAAGACTAGAGGCAAAACTCTGATATGAATCAGGAAGACCATTCAGAACGGTCTGCACAAGTGAGCTATCTGGTATAACCTCATCAGCAGAAATCAATTGTTCCTTCAGGTCTTTGATCTTTGTAAGAAAACTGTCCATAGAATCACCTTCATTCATGTGCTCACTCTCCAACTGTTTTCAGAGATAAGCAACACGAGCCTCATTCCTAGCCTGGTACAAAGTGGTAAGTGTATCCCAAGCATCCTTTGTTGTTCTGCAAGAGCGAATGTGAGGAATAATGGCACGTTTGACAGACAAAGCTATCAATGCATGTGCCTGGGCATCTCTACCATCCCAACAAATCTGCTCTACACTAGGTGCAACAGAAACAACAGCACGAACAGGAATCTGTGGAATATCATCTTCGACACCATCTTCATCAGCTCCAACACCTGTATTTGCAGTACCTGTCGTTACAGGTGGAACAGGACGTCTTTCAACACCGTGCACAATGTTCCACAATCCTTTTGCGACCAGTACATATCGCATCATATAAGCCCATAATGGGTAGTTGGTACCATCCAACTTATCCTCAACAGCCAACATACAGAATACATCACTGCTTTCATCCATGGCCGGTGACTAAAATACCTTGATGCAGAAAATTGACTGTATCTCAAAACGTTGAACGGAACTGCCCAAACGAGTTCTGCTAGACCTGTAGTAGACTTCGAGATGCTTAAACTGGCGAACAGAAACTGGTATATATCTTTGGCACAAAAGGACGAAATAGCCTTCATAAGCGTTGTGATATTGCATTGGGAGGCCGAAACGAGCTCAGATCGTGATTTCGGCACCACAAGGCGAAGCTGTTTTGATCTCGGAAACACCCTGAGTATGCTTACCAAATTTCGTGCAAATCTGAGACTGCAAACGGAGGAGTGTCGATGGCGCCCTAGAAGAAGCGACGACCTGCTCTAATACCAATTGTTGGAGTTAGACGTTTGCGGAAGCACGCGAACAGCATAAGGAAGAAGGGAGAGCTTAGAGCACAACACACACGACTGAATGTATTACTAGAGAATGTACAAAGATAAGTAGCCCATTAGGGCAATAGGCGTATATACAAGCCGGGGGAAAAAAACCTCCTAAAGAGGGAAAAAAGTGCCTCGGCGGTCCTACAGTGTTCACAGACATCACTACCTAAATATATCAACATGTAGGTCATCTTTGTGGCTATTATGGACGAAAGCCATACCCTCAGAAAATTGACGCCATTAGTAAGATTTCGGAGATATATCAAAATGTGAGTGAAGTTCATCGATTCTTAGGAGCTTGTATCTTCTATGTTATTTGGATACCACATTTTGCTCATGTAGTTGACTGTCTTTCTGATTTATTAAGGAAGAAAAGAAAATTTGTATGGATAGAAAAACATACTCAAGCAATGCGTAGATTAAAGAAGTTATTGCAAGAAGCTCCAATCCTTAGGCGAGTAGATTATACGAATAATAAGCCTATTATTTTGATTGTTGACATTAGCCCTATTGGAATAGGCTGGGTCATAAGTCAGGATGATGAAGAGGATAGAAGATATGCTATTATATTTGGAGCTAAGATTTTGCATAACACTCAAAGACATTACCCAAAAATTAAAAGAGAACTTTGGGGTTTAGTCATAGCTCTAAAGTCTGATAAAGAATATTTCATAGGAGCAAATGTGATTGTGGAAACAGATTGTTTACGGCTAATTGGAATGATCACAAACTGTTCTTCACCGGATATTGCAATGGTTCACTGGATTTCTTATATCAAATTTATAAATCCAGTTTTAATCCATATTTTAGGCAAATCTAACTCTGATGCGGATATGCTTTCAAGAGCTAGGTACGATGAGAATGATGAAGCCAAAGTAGATACTAATACGATTAATTATGATTCCCAAGTATATGTATATGAAAAATTTAATATGGATGATTATGAAGGAGAGCGACTAGATATTGGGAGGTATCTTAGTACTTTTCTTAGATTACCTTCATGGTCTTCAAATAGATTTAGAAATATGAGAAAAAGAGCATTTAACTTTTTCTTAAAAGATGGGTTAATTTGGAGACATGCAAGGGGGAAGATCAAAATGCCACAAAGAGTACTAGGTACTAAGAATCTTTAGATGCAAGCCATGAAGAGCATGCATGATACTTTATGGGCAGGGCATAAAGGATTTGTAGCAACTTATGAAAAAATTAGAGTGTTATTGGTGGCCAGGTATTTATGTTAATGTAAAGAATTATGTGGATTCTTGCGATGTATGTCAAGTTTATTCATCAGTTAAACATAGGGATCCATTGCACCCTAACTATCCACCATGTATACACTATAAGTGGGTTGTTGACTTAGTTTCCATGCCCAAAGGTATCGATAGGATGAGATACATAGTTCTTGCTCGAGAAGATCTTATTAATCATGTTGAAGGTCGAGCTCTAAGATCAAAAACCACTTTCAATGTATGTAAATTTCTTCTTGAAGATGTGATTTCAAGGTTTGGGTATATTGAGAAGATAGTAGCCGATAGGGAAGAATAAGATGCGGAAGAGGCTAGAGAATTCTTTGCTAGGCATGGAATTCATTTAGCTCTTACGATTGCATATAACCCTGAAGCTAACGGAAAGATTAAAAGAGGGCATTTTCCTATCATAAAGGCGATTTCTAAAGCTTGCAAAGGAGAACTAAAGAATTGGTCAAAATTTTTGCAATTTTCATTGTGGGCTGATAGAATGACCTTCACTACAACGACAAGGTTTATGCCGACAGAGCTAATGTACTTCCAAAAACCAATTTTTCCAGTGCATACCCAAATCCTTACTTGGACTACACTTCCTTGGGAAGATAATCTGTCTACTGAAGACTTATTAGCTTTAAGGATTCAGCAACTAGAGCAAGGGAATGAAAGGTTAGAAGAAGCTGTAGCTAAATTGAAAGATTCTTGACTTAAAAATAAAAAATATTTTGATAAATCACATAGGTTAAGGCCAAAGCCAATACAAATTAATGATTGGGTATTGATATATGATAGCACATTCGATTCACAGTATGATGCTCATAGAATATTAAAAAAACAGTGGTTTGGATCTTATGTGGTGGTCAAAATTTATGATAATGGAACGTATGCCTTACGAGAGTTAGATGGATCTCCTCTTAAGAATTTAATTGTAGGTAAAAGAGTTAAATTATTCAAACAAAGAAATGAAGAAATTTATGACTTAATATATGATGAAGAAAATGATGCATGAGTTTTTAATAGAAATAATGTTTAAATTTTCTTTTAAAATGATTTTTCTTTTATATGTATGAAAATAAAATTTTATTTAAGAAATCTAATTTTTCTTGTGAGTCTACATATTCTTGATTGATAGCAGGAGTTGAAGATGCTTTTTGATCAAGTAAATTAAAGATTGTTTTATGATAAAAATGAAGAGCAGGAGATTGAAGATAGTACATGAAGCCTAAAATCCAAGCAATCGAAGCAATATTTGGGTGATAGACAATAGAAATTAGGTGAAACAGTTCTGATTTATGATTTATTTCTTAATTGTTTATAAATTTTCTTGCATTCATGATTAGATTAATACATTCTTCTTATATGTAAGAGAAACTATTAAAATTATAAAGCATAGAATTGTAAACTGAAGTAGGAATGTGTATGAGATGAAGATAGGAATTAGAGACTCTATGGCTATTATAAGGTTAGAAGTGGGAAAACTTGACTTTTGACTCCTAGTAGAAGTAAGCTTGTTTTAAATAGGTAGGCTTTCTTAAATTCCAAACCATTTAGTTTATGAGATCTTAGTTCCCACTATTGCATTCCTCTAGATCGTCTGCTGTGAAAAGGGGTTAAGCCTTTCCCCTCTAACAAGAAAGTTGCGAAGAAAGAAAAGATGCTTAAAGCAGTACATTAATGGTTGTTGTATTATAAATAAATTAAAGAAAACAACAAAAACAAAAATCATTTGTGATCTTGAAATCGCTTCTGGTTTGTATGCAGGCAATATGAGGCGGATTTATGCTATAGAGGAATTAGTTAGATGCATCTTATGACAAGTGGCTAGGAAATGAGTGATAGAATACTTATATAAAATATTTATTACTTTTGAACAGGGTTAATAGAGAAGTAAAAACCAGGACTATCTGAATGACTTCTATAGAAATTTCTAAAACTTATTTTCAAATTCATGTATTGAACAAAAAAGTTTTTAATTCAAGCTTTTGTAACTTTAACAGTTATCTTTACTATCAAAAGTTGGACTAATGAGAACGAGCATATTTAAAATACTATTTCAAAATAATTTTAAAAACATTTTTCAAAAGAATTTGATATTGCCTTCTATGATCTATAGGTTTGGCCCATCGAGGACGATGTGCAGGTTTGGTGGGGGTGAATGTCGGAAAGTTTTCAACCTTCCCATTGACGACCAGGGAAATTAAAAAATGATTATTACTTAACTTTAAACCCTCTATTACATTATTTATTAAATGTTTTTCTTAACACTAATCTCTTGTTCAGTATTTGCAGGATCAAATGGTGAAGAAAACAAATGCTCATATTATGGTTTACCCGAAACTGCTCGTATAATGTGTGTTTAGGTCAATCAGACATTGAATTATGGGTTTAAGACTCTAGGTTTGCATTTAATTATGTGCATTTAAGTTAGAAACATTATTTTCTAGTTAATGTTAGGGTGAAAGCTAGGTTTCCAAAGGGTTCTCAGGGGTTTTTGATGGGTTTCATGTAGGTTTTCAAGGGTTTTTTAGTATATTTAAAGAGTTAGAATAACCAATATTGAATTAATTTAATCTATAAATTAAATATTTATGTATTAAAAATTAAACTATGATATAATTGAATACTTTAATCATTTGTGTGCATTTAAATACTAAGGTATTAATTAATTAAAACCTTAAACTAAGCATAAATTAAATGATTTATTTAATTAAGAAATGTAGGCTAATTAAATTAAAATGATAAATTAAATGGATAAATAACTAGTGGTATGTATGAGTGCTAGAAAAAAGAATGGTATGTGAGTAATATATAACTAAAGTGATTTAAGGAGTGGTCTCAATAGAGGATGCACTTAAAGTAGGCTAAAAAGAAACTTTAAATGAATGGTATATTTGAAAACGGTTAAAAGAATGGAGTAAGTGTGTTATGGAATTAAAGTCAATTTAATGTGTGGTGAAAGTAAGGAAATTAAAGTGTGGATATTAGATAAAGCAAAATTGAAAGAATGGTAGGCATGACTCTCTGTATATGTATTTATATGTGTGTTATGCTCTGTCATTTCCTAATGTTTTTTGCAGGCAATTTTTTTTAATTCTCTATTTCTCTTATATCTTTAGATAGAGTTATGTTTTGAAGCTCCGTGCTTGCTTACTCTGCATTGATAGCCGTTTTTTCCCGAGAGAGCAAGCTTTCGCCATACTGACTTCACCCATCATAGCGACGGTCAGGGCCCAGGCATGGTGCTCTCAATCCTAGTATCTTCATGCGTATATTTTAGAGTCGACCAGGTAAATGCATGGTTGTGCGTTGATCCTTATTTGATCTATTAGCGTGGCCCTACCTATCTGCGTTCCCACTTGAGCCGCTATGGAAAGCATAAAGTTCTTCCCTTTTTTTAGGGCATTGAAATTCATGCAGAGCACGAAGCTTGGTTTTGATGGATGCAGCTGGCGACTGACGCACATCTGTAAAATTAGAGAGTGGTGGTGTCTGCAGCACGCACTACGTGCGAAGAGAGAGAGAGATTGGACTTTCTATCAATAGCTTAGGTTAGTAGATAGATTAACTAGACCAGACTGCAGTATCTACCAGCCGAAGTTATTCCGCTAGAAGAAGTTTTGTATTTCCATCTACTGGTCGGGACTCATTTTGATCGAATTCTTTCCTTGACATGGTGCCTCAGGTTAGCAAAGCCAGTTGTGTTGGACATCACAATCGTCATCCCTGGCAGCGCTTTTGACTACAATGAAAGAGAGAGAACGCAGAGAGAAAGAAAGATTAAAAGTAATTTCTTTTTAACATGGCTTGGCAGACGCCAAATACGGCGGCAAAAAGAGAGTGACAATGAGTTATGTTTAACTTGCTTCTTCTCTCCTTTCTCTACTGTAGGCACACAAACCCCCAGCAAAGCATGGCTCTAGATTCAGGAATGGAGAGAATAGGGTCAAGGTGTTGCCGCTTCTTCATCATCGCTTCTCTCTGCCCCTTCAGTCTGGATTGTCGAATGTTACCTCCAGCTCTGTTAATCACCTCGAGTGCTTCAACGACATTCCAGGCTATGTGCGAGAGACAAAATAGTGTGCAATACCTCATTAAAATATTGTGATACATCAAATGTTTTTTCGCTTCTATGGTTGTAGCCTTAGATGTTTCTAAGAAAAGCAACAAGTTCATTAATGCACGTTTAAAGTTAAACGAGGAAATGAAAGGATGGGCGTTTTGGCTCAATAGATAAAGGTGTTGAGGCAATCGGTAGATTATTTTGACATTCAAGTCTTCAGGCTTCTTAGTCGGTCATGAAAACAATAGCATTGCCTGTTTTGAAGTTTGTCCTAGGTATAATGCTTTCACACAATAGGATCATCATGAAGGCATAGTCTTGGACTATTATTGACACAGGAAATTTGGACAATGTTGAACATGCTTTGTAGTAGCTTGAGGAGCTCATCATTTGGGTCATATATAGCAAAAATTGATTTCCTCATAATATGTAAACAATTGCTCACTTGATATTTCAATAACACGGAATCCTAGTATCGTTATGGACTGCAATACTTAAAATAATTGAGAAGAACTGAGAAGTATGCAAATAGTATGCATAAATACATATGTGCATTAATATGTATGTAGATGCACGAGCTAAGGAATGTGTGCATGTCATTTAGTATTGGTACATATTAATTAGTATAATGTATTTGTATGATTATATGTAGAATGAATGAGATATTAGCATACATGTGTATGCATGAGTGCATGTGTGTGCATAAGTGTATGTATGCATAATTAATATAGAGTTAGCATGTGTACATGTGCATGTATGGTTGAGTATATGTTAAGCATATGTATGTGGATAATGCATGGACATAAAAATAAATGTGCATTAGTGTATGCATGATTAGCATGTATGAGCATGATTGATTATGTCCTTTAATTTTATGATTCTTGTAACATTACTAATATTTACTAATGTTTTTTGCAGACAAATATTGAAGTTTTAAAGAGCAGTTGAAGTGAAGAAAACTGTGAAGCGACAGATTGAAGACAAACCATCTACCTTATATTTCCTTAGTTTTCATTTGAACTATTTGTTAGCCATATTTACATATATCTTGTAGTAGAATTGAACGTTTAACTTTAGCAAGAGCATTTGTCAAAAACCAATTTGATTAATTTATTATATTTCTTTTTTAATTTTTGATGTCTTTTGAGGAGTCAAAAAGTAATGAAGTTAGAGTCACATCTGAATCAACTACTTCTAATGAAAACATTGTAGATGAGATAATTAAAAATAGGATTACTAAGGAATCATTGATTTCTTCCTCACACAATCATTGTTTAAATACATTTTTAACTCTATTTTCCATAGTTCCACCAAAATTTCCCGATAATCCAAATATGAGCTAAGGGGTCTCCTATGAGTCTAATCACCCAAAAATTTCCCAAAAATAGCCCCAAAATTGGCCAAAAAAAGAAACCCTAAAATTTGCGATGGGGGTGCACAATCACGATGGCCTGCAACAATCGCGATGGTCTGGGACCGTCGTGATGGCGTGAAGGTGAACAATTGCGATGGTCTGAGGTGCATGGTCACGATGGTCCAAATGTGAGCAATCGCGATGGTCGGGGTGAGTGAACAATCGCGATGGCTCGATCAGGCGGACAATCGCGATGGAATCGGTCAACGGTCAACGGTCAATGTGGACAATCGCGATGGTCCAAAGTGAACCGTCGCGATGGTCACAGATGCGATGGCTTGAGCCAATCGTGATGGTCAGGGCGCGATGGCGTGAGCCAATCACGATGATCCAAATTTTGAAGTGTCGCGATGGTGTAAGGGTATCGTCGTGATGGCGTGATGTGCGAACCATCGCGATGGTCTAGCTTGCCACGTGGCAGAGTCCGCGCAATGGCGTGAGCCTATCGCGATGGTGTGGGGTCAACCCAACCGTCACGATGGTCCGCGAATCGTCGCGATGGTCCAAATGAACCGTCGCGATGGCGTGAGACCGTCGCGATGGTCCGGTCGAGCCGTCGCGATGGCGTGAGCCTATCGGGATGGTGTGACACAATCGCGATGGTCTGAGCCAATCGCGATGGTCTGAGCCAATCGCGATGGTCCACCAAAATGAGAATTTTGCAGATGCACCTGTGGATTCGTGTGTGCGCTTGTGTCGCCTATCCCGTCGTGTGGTCGCTTACCAAAAATTCTGCACTTGGCAGACCATCACGATGGTCTGACACAGATGGAAATCTATGACAGAAAGTGAAGTTTTTACCTTTTCCAAGCTTTCCTGATGCTCTCGAGCACTGTACGTGCACGAAAACTCAAGAAAAGAAAAGTACATGCAAGCACAAAAGCTCTCTCTCACTCTCTTGCATGCACAAATGACGGGAAATGAGGAGAATGGGTGGATATGGTGAATTTTCTGATTTTTTTGGAGATGAAGATGAAGATGCGGTGATGAAGATGGAGTGTGGGGGAGGTGAAAAACACTAAAAACTAAGTAAAAACAACAACAAAAACTGAAATTTTTTACTTCCAACGCCACTTCTTGCTATACTCTTACCATCACACATTCGTCCTAGACTCGATCCCCAGAAAGGGCGCCAAATTTGGTGTTGCTCTAGCATAATGGTGAGAACCATGTTAAGAAGCTTCACCTCCTTAATTGTAAATCCGCGGAAGAGATAGGAGTGATATGAAGATCGTGAACGTGAGATGAAGTGAGAGTGAAGGTGAGAAGCATAGAAATGCACACACACATACACACACACTACGAAGAGACAAGCAAGACACAATGGAAGGTGAGAAATTAACTCTATTACTCAAGAACACTCATACAAGCTCAAAGTAGGTCTAAGCTCACACTAACAAACCTCAAAAATGAGCTCTCTAGCTCTTTTTATAGTTTCTAGACTAGTTTTGACCGGTTTCACATCTAGTGACCGGCATAGTTAAGAAATAGGTCCTAGATGCTATTTGGAAGGGTAAACGGTGTCTAAAAATAACGAAAATTGGTATGCGCATTCTACCTAAGCTCCTCAAGCTTGAGGACTCCTCGGCTTGTCAAAATAAAGCTAGAAATTAAGAAAAGGGTTTTTCTATGTTACATATGTTACATTAGTGATAAAAATCATTGTTGGACGTTTATGAAAAGTATTTTTAAAACATGATTCTTTGAAAAAAGATTCCACTGGCTGCCTGCTCTGTCGTTACATGCTTCCGTGTCTTCTATGCTTCTGGATGCTTCCAACACATGCATATTCTAGAATCCTCTTCAGATCCCTATTCGAACCGTTGGTTTACTATGCCGAAGAAGTGTGGAAAACTTCGGTTTATCCAAGATCTTGAGCCAGTTAATAAAGTGACCATAAGAAATGTGGGTACAGGTCCAATTGTGGATGAATTTGCGGAAGTGTTTTCAAGCAATTCGATATATTCAATGGGTGATCTCTACTCTGTGTATGATCAATTTCAATTGGCACTAGAGAGTAGAGACATTACTACTGTCAAAACACCTTTGGGATTAGTTAGGATGTGTACATTACCTCAAGGTGCGACCAATTCCGTAGCACACATGATGAGTGCAATGAATTTGGTTTTGCATGATTTCATTCATCACATTACTATGCCCTTTATAGATGACATTCCCATTAAGGGTTGCTTGGAAGAAGAGAAAGATAGCACTCTGGATGAAGATGGTTGTCGTAGATTTGTAAAGGCTCATATCCTTGATTGTCAAAAGATCTTTCAGTGATTTATTCAAGTTGTCTTAACATTATCTATAGAAAAATCTACTTTTGGTGTTAATGAGGTCCTTATTGTAGTGTTGGAGTTAGACGTCTACGGAAGCACGCGAACAGCACAAGGAAGAAGAAGAAGCTTGGAGCACAACACACACGACTGAATGTATTACTAGAGAATGTACAAAGATAAGTAGCCCATTAGGGCAATAGGCGTATATACAAGCCGGGGGAAAAAAACCTCCTAAAGAGGGAAAAAAGTGCCTGGGCGGTCCTAGATTGTTCACACACATCACTACCTAAATATATCAACAAATCCCCCCTGGGAGTGATGCGGTGAACAAGGAGCTGGCACTCATGTATAAGGAAGTACCAAGCTATGTGGAAATCACTCCACAAAAGGAAGTAAGCCCAAAGCTTTGCGGAAAGCTTCAAACTTCTCCCTAGGCAGAGCCTTCGTGAAAAGGTCTGCAATGTTCTCCTGTGTGGGCACATATGCCAAGCTAATCTCCCCAGTAGAGAACCTCTCCCTGACATAGTGATAATGCACCTCAATGTGCTTAGTGCGAGCATGGAACACAGGGTTCCTCGCAACTGCCAATGCGCTCTGACTGTCAATGAAGATGGCGGTGGCAGAAGACTGGCCAACACCCAAATCAGCCATAAGGTGTCTGAGCCACACACACTCAACAATCGCTGTGAAAGTTGCCCTATACTCAGCCTCACAACTGGAAGTGGCCACAGTAGGCTGCTTCTTGCTCAACCAAGATATACATGAGCTACCAAGCATGAAGCAAAGACCACTGGTGGACACACGAGTGTCATAGCAACCAGCCCAATCTGAGTCAGAAAAAGCATGCAAATCTGGCGGTAGTGATCCCCCCTTGGGATAAAACAACCCAAGTAGCTGAGTACCACTCAAGTAGCGAAAGATGTGCTTAACCGCTTTCCAATGCATGACTCCTGGGCAATGCATAAACCTGCTCATCTGTGAGACAGCAAACTCAATATCTGGACAGGTAATGCATAAGTAAATCAAGCATCCAACAGCTTGCTGATAGAAAACAACATCAATGCCTCTTTCCTGTGCATAACCCTTTACAACAAGCCTAGCCTTATACATGTCAACTGTACCATCAGGTTTACACTTCAACTTGTATACCCAGTTAGTGCCAATGGCCTTCTTGCCAGGAGGCAAGTCACATAAAGACCAAGTACCATTCTTCATTATAGCATCATATTCAGACTGCATAGCAGCCATCCAATTTTTTGAATTTTGTGCTTCATCAAAAGAAGGAGGCTCATTCTCATCACAGAGACTAGATGCAGCCATAGCATAGCAATCTGATGCAAAGGAGGCACTCTGAGAGCCTGAACGGGTACGATATGACAAAGGTCTCCTTAGTACATGAAAGCAATGTCTGAATAGCATCTTCCATTAAGAAAACATCACGGCTAACTAGAATGCGTTTAGTCTGTGGATGATACAGACGATAGCCTTTACTTTCAGAACTGTATCCAACAAAAATACATTTTACTGCCTTATCATCCAATTTTTTGTGATGTTGTTCAGGCACCAATGCATATGCCAAACAACCAAAAACATGCAGATCAGCAACAGATGGCTTGCGGTCATGCCAAGCCTCATATGGAGTGATAGACTGCAATGCTTTAGTTGGACACCTGTTCAGTACATATGCTACACACATGACAGCCTTAAGCCAGAAACTATGTGGTAAAGCTTGACTTTTGACCATGCACCTCACCATCTCCATGAGTGACCTGTTCTTTCGTTCAGCAACTCCATTCTGTTGAGGTGTATACAGCACTGTACACTGGTGTTTTATCCCACGTTCAGCCAAAAATGCATTAAAATCTGAAGACATATATTCCCCGCCTCGATCAGAACGGAGGGTGCCCATTTTACATGCTGATAGATTTTCAGCAAAAACCAAAAACTGTTTGAAGCACATGAACACTTCAGACTTTGCTTTGACTGGATATACCCATGCATGCCTGGAAAAATCATCAATGAAAGTCCCGAAGTAAAGGTAATTTCCAAAAGAGGGTGTCTGCATAGGACCATAGACATCACTATGTACAAGCTGCAATTTCTGCGTAGCCCAAACTAAACCATCTTTTGGAAAGGAAGAACGCTGCATTTTTCCCAAAATACAGCCTTCACAAACATGTTTTCCAGGTGCCTCAAGTTTGGGCAAAGAGGACACCATTTCGGATTTCTGCAGGCGTAACAGACTAGCAGAATTCAGATGACCAAAGCATGCATGCCAAAGCTTTGCATCTGACATAGCCTGAGAATCATGAACTGCACATGCCGAATCATTCACAGATCTTTCATAGTCTATGAGCTTATACAGCCCACGACATAAATTGCCAGAAGCAATAATCACATCGCCATTTGAGAGATCAGGGACTGTACACCTGTCATCAACAAATTTCACAACCAAGCCAATCTTGGCTAATGTAGAAACTGATAACAGGTTCTTTTTTATCCCTGGCACAAATAAAGCATCTGACAAAGTGAAAGAACTACCATCAGCAGTAGTCAGAATGATCTTACCAACTCCCATAACAGGATAAGAGGAGTTATTGGCGCATGTGACAGTATTCCCTGTAGGGGTAGGCTCGAGTGAAGAGAAGAAACTGTGCTGCGAGGTAATATGTTTGGTCGCCCCACTGTCAAAGTACCAAACATCTGAGTCTACTGCAGACATGCACTGATCATGAGAAGATGGGTCAAAACTGCAGACAGTAGTAAACACCCATTCTTCTTCCTACACAAGATTTGCAGACACTGTTTTTGGTTTAGAGGCCTCTGCAACAACCATTCCAGCCTCTTTCTTCTTTGCCTCTTTAGTAGCCAGTTTTGGACAGTTCTTTATAATATGATCATTTCCTTTACAGTACTTGGAGAACAATTTCTGCTTTTCTGATTTCTTCTCATCTTTATCCTGGTTCTTCGATTGTGCAGCATTTGCAGATTTCTGCTTACTAGTAGAAGAGCTCCATTTTCCTTTGCCCTTCTGACTAGCCAGGAAAGCTTGATCTGCAACACGCATAATGGACCTGTTCTGCCTGGACTGATCTTCCTGCAACAGAACAAAGACTAACTCCTCAGATGACAAGGCATTCGGATTGCCTTTCATCATCAACCGAAGAGTAGAGGCAAAACTCTGATATGAATCAAGAAGACCATTCAGAACGGTCTGCACAAGTGAGCTATCTGGAATAACCTCATCAGCAGAAATCAATTGTTCCTTCAGGTCTTTGATCTTTGTAAGAAAACTGTCCATAGAATCGCCTTCATTCATGTGCTCACTCTCCAACTGTTTTCAGAGATAAGCAACACGAGCCTCATTCCTAGCCTGGTACAAAGTGGTAAGTGTATCCCAAGCATCCTTTGTTGTTCTGCAAGAGCGAATGTGAGGAATAATGGCACGTTTGACAGACAAAGCTATCAATGCATGTGCCTGGGCATCTCTGCCATCCCAACGAATCTGCTCTGCAGTAGGTGCAGCAGAAACAACAACACGAACAGGAATCTGTGAAATATCAACTTCGACACCATCTTCATCAGCTCCAATACCTGTATTTGCAGTACCTGTCGTTACAGGTGTAACAGGACGTGTTTCAACACCCTGCACAATGTTCCACAATCCTTTTGTGACCAGTACATGTCGCATCATATAAGCCCATAATGGGTAGTTGGTACCATCCAACTTATCCTCAACAGCCAACATACGGAATACATCACTGCTTTCAGCCATGGCCGGTGAGTAAAATACCTTGATGCAGAAAATTGACTGTATCTCAAAAAGTTGAACGGAACTGCCCAGACGAGTTCGGTAGACTTGTAGCAGACTTCGAGACTCTTAAACTGGCGAATAGAAACTGGTATATACCTTTGGCACAATAGGACGAAATAGCCTGCACAAGCACTGCGATAGTGCATTTGGAGGCCGAAACGAGCTCAGATCGTGATTTCGGCACCACAAGGCGAAACTGTTTTGATCTCGAAAACACCTTGAGTATGCTCACCAAATTTCATGGGAATCTGAGACTGCAAACGGAGGAGTGTCGATGGCACCCTAGAAGAAGCGACGACCTGCTCTGATACCAATTGTTGGAGTTAGACGTTTACGGAAGCACACGTTTGCAGAATCACGCGAACAGCACAAGGAAGAAGGGAGAGCTTGGAGCACAACACACACGACTGAATGTATTACTACAGAATGTACAAAGATAAGTAGCCCATTAGGGCAATAGGCGTATATACAAGCCAGGGGAAAAAAACCTCCTAAAGAGGGAAAAAAGTGCCCCGGCAGTCCTACAGTGTTCACACACATCACTACCTAAATATATCAACATGTAGGTCATCTTTGTGGCTATTATGGACGAAAGCCATACCCTCAAAAAATTGACGCCATTAGTAAGATTTCGGAGATATGTCAAAATGTGAGTGAAGTTCATCGATTCTTAGGAGCTTGTATCTTCTATGTTATTTGGATACCACATTTTGCTCATGTAGCTGACTGTCTTTCTGATTTATTAAGGAAGAATAGAAAATTTGTATGGACAGAAAAACATACTCAAGCAATGCGTAGATTAAAGAAGTTATTGCAAGAAGCTCCAATCCTTAAGCGAGTAGATTATATGAATAATAAGCCTATTATTTTGACTGTTGACACTAGCCCTATTGGAATAGGCTGGGTCATAAGTCAGGATGATGAAGAGGATAGAAGATATGCTATTAGATTTGGAGCTAAGATTTTGCATAACACTCAAAGACATTACCCAAAAATTAAAAGAGAACTTGGGGTTTAGTCTCAGCTCTAAAGTGTTATAAAGAATATTTCATAGGAGCAAATGTGATTGTGGAAACAGATTGTTTACGGCTAATTGGAATGATCATAAATTGTTCTTCACCGGATATTGCAATGCTTCGCTGGATTTCTTATATCAAATTTATAAATCTAGTTTTAATCCATATTTTAGGCAAATCTAACTCTGATGCGGATATGCTTTCAAGAGCTAGGTACGATGAGAATGATGAAGCCAAAGTAGATACTAATACAATTAATTATGATTCCCAAGTATATGTATATGAAAAATTTAATATGGATGATTATGAAGGAGAGTGACTAGATATTGGGAGGTATCTTAGTACTTTGCTTAGATTACCTTCATGGTCTTCAAATAGATTTAGAAATATTAGAAAAAGATCATCTAACTTTTTCTTAAAAGATGGGTTAATTTGGAGACATGCAAGGGGGAAGATCAAAATGCCACAAAGAGTACTTAGGTACTAAGAATCTTTAGATGCAAGCCATGAAGAGCATGCATGATACTTTATGGGAAGGGCATAAAGGATTTGTAGCAACTTATGAAAAAATTAGAGAGTGTTACTGGTGGCCAGGTATTTATGTTAATGTAAAGAATTATGTGGATTCTTGCGATGTATGTCAAGTTTATTCATCAGTTAAACATAGGGATCCACTGCACCCTACATATCCACCATGTATACACTATAAGTGGGTTGTTGACTTAGTTTCCATGCCCAAAGGTATCGATAGGATGAGATACATAGTTCTTGCTCGAGAAGATCTTACTAATCATGTTGAAGGTCAAGCTATAAGATCAAAAACCACTTTCAATGTATGTAAATTTCTTCTTGAAGATGTGATTTCAAGGTTTGGGTATATTGAGAAGATAGTAGCATATAGGGAAGAATTAGATGCGGAAGAGGCTAGAGAATTCTTTGCTAGGCATGGAATTCATTTAGCTCTTACGATTGCATATAACCCTGAAGCTAACGGAGAGATTGAAAGAGAGCATTCTCCTATCATAAAGGCGATTTCTAAAGCCTGCAAAGGAGAACTAAAGAATTGGCCAAAATTTTTGCAATTTGCTTTGTGGGCTGACAGAATGACCTTCACTAGAACGACAGGGTTTATGCCGACAGAGCTAATGTACTGCCAAAAACCAATTTTTCCAATGCATACCCAAATCCTTACTTGGACTACACTTCCTTGGGAAGATAATCTGTCTACTGAAGACTTATTAGCTTTAAGGATTCAGCAACTAGAGCAAGGGAATGAAAGGTTAGAAGAAGCTATAGCTAAATTGAAAGATTCTCGACTTAAAAATAAAAAATATTTTGATAAATCACATAGGTTAAGGCCAAAGCCAATACAAATTAATGATTGGGTATTGATATATGATAGCACATTCGATTCACAGTATGATGCTCATAGAAAATTAAAAAAGCAGTGGTTTGGATCTTATGTGGTGGTCAAAATTTATGATAATGGAACGTATGCCTTACGAGAGTTAGATGGATCTCCTCTTAAGAATTTAATTGCAGGTAAAAGAGTTAAATTATTCAAACAAAGAAATGAAGAAATTTATGACTTAATATATGATGAAGAAAATGATGCATGAATTTTTAATAAAAATAATGTTTAAATTTTCTTTTTAAACTGATTTTTCTTTTATATGTATGAAAATAAAAGTTTATTTAAGAAATCTAATTTTTCTTGTGAGTCTACATGTTGTTGATTGATAGCAGGAGTTGAAGATGCTTTTTGATCAAGTAAATTAAAGATTGTTTTATGATAAAAATGAAGAGCATGAGATTGAAGATAGTACATGAAGCCTAAAATCCAAGCAATCGAAGCAATATTTGGATGATAGACAATAGAAATCAGGTGAAATAATTCTGATTTATTATTTATTTCTTAATTGTTTATAAATTTTCTTGCATTCATGATTAGATTAGTACATTCTTCTGATATGTAAGAGAAACTATTAAAATTATAAAGCATAGAATTGTAAATTGAAGTAGGAATGTGTATGAGATGAAGATAGGAATTAGAGACTCTATAGCTGTTATAAGGTTAGAAGTGGGAAAACTTGACTTTTGACTCCTAGTAGAAGTAAGCTTGTTTTAAATAGGTAGGCTTTCTTAAATTCCAAACCATTTAGTTTATGAGATCCTAGTTCCCACTATTGCATTCCTCTAGATCGTCTGCTCTGAAAAGGGGTTAAGCCTTTCCCCTCTAACAAAAAAGTTACGAAGAAAGAAAAGATGCTTAAAGCACTACATTAATGGTTGCTCGTCATTTGGATCATATATAGCAGAAATTGATTTCCTCATAATATGTAAACAATTGCTCACTTGATATTACAATAACAGGGAAATCCTAGTATCGTTACGGACTACAATTCTTAAAATAATTGAGAAGAACTGAGAAGTATGCAAATAGTATGCATAAATACATATGTGCATTAATATGTATGTAGATGCACGAGCTAAGGATTGTGTACATGTCATTTAGTATTGGTACATATTAATTAGTATAATGTATTTGTATGATTATATGCAGAATGAATGAGATATTAGCATACATGTGTATGCATGAGTGCATGTGTGTGCATAAGTGTATGTATGCATGATTAATATAGAGTTAGCATGTGTACATGTGCATGTATGTTTGAGTATATGTTAATCATATGTATGTGGATAATGCATGGACATAAAAATAAATGTGCATTAGTGTATGCATGATTAGCATGTATGAGCATGATTGATTATGTCCTTTAATTTTATGATTCTTGTAACATTACTAATATTTACTAATGTTTTTTGCAAACAAATATTGAAGTTTTAAAGAGCAGTTGAAGTGAAGAAAACCGTGAAGCGACAGATTGAAGACAAACCATCTACCTTATATTTCCCTTAGTTTTCATTTGAACTATTTGTTAGCCATATTTACATATATCTTGTATTAGAATTGAACCTTTAGCTTTAGCAAGAGCATTTGTCAAAAACCAATTTGATTAATTTATTATATTTCTTTTTTAATTTTTGATGTCTTTTGAGGAGTCAAAAAGTAATGAAGTTAGAGTCACATCTGAATCAACTAGTTCTAATGAAAACATTGTAGATGAGATAAAATCAAAAATAGGATTACTAAGGAATCATTGATTTCTTCCTCACACAATCATTGTTTAAATACATTTTTAACTCTATTTTCCAAAGTTCCACCAAAATTTCCCGATAATCCAAATATGAGCTAAGGGGTCTCCTATGAGTCTAATCACCCAAAAATTTTCAAAAAATAGCCCCAAAATTGGCCAAAAAATGAAACCCTAAAATTTGCGATGGGGGTGCACAATCGCGATGGCCTGCAACAATCCCGATGGTCTGAGACCGTCGCGATGGCATGAAGGTGAACAATCGCGATGCTCTAAGGTGCACGGTCGCGATGGTCCAAATGTGAGCAATCACGATGGTCGGGGTGAGTGAACAATCGCGATGGCTCGATCAGGCGGACAATCACGATGGCGTCGGTCAACGGTCAACGTGGACAATCGTGATGGTCCAAAGTGAACCATCGTGATGGTCACAGATGCGATGGCTTGAGCCAATTGCGATGGTCAGGGCACGATGGCGTGAGCCAATCGCGATGGTCCAAATTTTGAAGTGTCGCGATGGTGTAAGGGTATCCTCGTGATGGCGTGATGTGCGAACTGTCACGATGGTCTAGCTTATCACGTGGCAGAGTCGGCGCAATGCCGTGAGCCTATCGCGATGGTGTGGGGTCAACCGAACAGTCACAATGGTCCGCAAACCGTCGCGATGGTCCAAATGAACCGTCGCGATGGCGTGAGCCTATCGCGATGGTGTGACACAATCGCGATGGTCTGAGCCAATCGCGATGGTGCACCAAAATGAGAATTTTGCAGATGCACCTGTGGATTCGTGTGTGCGCTTGTGTCGCCTATCCCGTCGTGTGGTCGCTTACCAAAAATTCCGCACTTGGTAGACCATCGCGATGGTCTGACACAAACGGAAATCTCTCACAGAAAGTGAATTTTTTACCTTTTCCAAGCTTTCCTGATGCTCTGGAGCACTGTACCTACAAGAAAACTCAAGAAAACAAAAGTACATGCAAGCACAAAAGCTCTCTCTCACTCTCTTGCATGCACAAATGACGGGAAATGAGGAGAATGGGTGGATATGGTGAATTTTCTGATTTTTTTGGAGATTAAGATGAAGATGCGGTGATGAAGATGGAGTGTGGGGGAGGTGAAAAACACTAAAAACTAAGTAAAAACAACAACAAAAACTGAATTTTTTAATTACAACGCCACTTCTTGCTATACTCTCACCATCACGCATTCGTCCTAGACTCGATCCCCGAAAACGGCGCCAAATCTGGTGTTGCTCTAGCATAATGGTGAGAACCACGTTAAGAATCTTCACCTCCTTAATTGTCAATCCGCGGAAGAGATAGGAGTGATATGAAGATCGTGAACGTGAGATGAAGTGAGAGTGAAGGTGAGAAGCATAGAAATGCACACACACATACACACACACTACGAAGAGACAAGCAAGACACAATGGAAGGTGAGAAATCAACTCTATTACTCAACAACACTCATACAAGCTCAAAGTAGCTCTAAGCTCACACTAACCAACCTCAAACATCAGCTCTCTAGCTCTTTTTATAGTTTCTAGACTAGTTTTGACCGGATTCACATCTAGTCACCGGCATAGTTAAAAAATAGGTCCTAGATGCTATTTGGAAGGGTAAACGGTGTCTAAAAATAATGAAACTTGGTATGCGCATTCTACCTAAGCTCCTCAAGCTCGAGGACTCCTTGGCTTGTTCAAAATGGAGCTAGAAATTAAGAAAAGGGTTTTTCTATGTTACATATGTTACATTAGTGATAAAAATCACTATTGGAGGTTTTTGAAAAGTATTTTTAAAACATGATTCTTTGAAAAAAGATTCCACTGGCTCCCTGCTCTGTCGTTACATGCTTTCGCGTCTTCCATGCCTCTGGCTACTTCCAACACATGCATATTCTAGAATCCTCTTCAGATCCCTATTCAAAACGTTGGTTTACTGTGCCCAAGAAGAGTGGAAAACTTCAGTTTATCCAAGATGTTCAGCCAATTAATAAAGTGACCATAAGAAATGAAGGTACAGGTCCAATTGTGGATGAATTTGCGGAAGTGTTTTCAAGCAATTCGATATAGTCAATGGGTGATCTCTACTCTGTATGATCAATTTCAATTGGCACTAGAGAGTAGAGACATTACTACTGTGAAAACACCTTTGGGATTAGTTAGGATGTGTACATTACCTCAAGGTGCGACCAATTCCGTAGCACACATGACGAGTGCAATGAATTTGGTTTTGCATGATTGCATTCATCACATTACTATGCCCTTTATAGATGACATTCCCATTAAGGGTTGCTTGGAAGAAAAGAAAGATAGCACTCTGGATGAAGATGGTTGTCGTAGATTTGTAAAGGCTCATATCCTTGATTGTCAAAAGATCTTTCAACGATTTATTCAAGTTGGCTTAACATTATCTATAGAAAAATCTACTTTGGTGTTAATGAGGTCCTTATTGTGGTGTTGGAGTTAGACGTCTGCGGAAGCACGCGAACAGCACAAGGAAGAAGAAGAAGCTTGGAGCACAACACACACGACTGAATGTATTACTAGAGATTGTACAAAGATAAGTAGCCCATTAGGACAATAGGCGTATATACAAGCCGGGGGAAAAAACCTCCTAAAGAGGGAAAAAAGTGCCCGGGTGGTCCTAGAGTGTTCACACACATCACTACCTAAATATATCAACAAATCCCCCCTGGGAGTGATGCGGTGAACAAGGAGCTGGCACTCATGTATAAGGAAGTGCCAAGCTATTTGGAAATCACTCCACAAAAGGAAGTAAGCCCAAAGCTTTGCGGAAAGCTTCAAACTTCTCCCTAGGCAGAGCCTTCGTGAAAAGGTCTGCAATGTTCTCCTGCGTGGGCACATATGCCAAGCTAATCTCCCCTGCAGAGAACCTCTCCCTGACATCGTGATAATGCACCTCAATGTGCTTAGTGCGAGCATGGAACACAGGGTTCCTCGCAACTGCCAATGCGCTCTAACCGTCAATGAAGATGGTGGTGGCAAAAGACTGGCCAACACCCAAATCAGCCATAAGGTGTCTGAGCCACACACACTCAACAGTCGCTGTGAAAGCTGCCCTATACTCAGCCTCACAACTGGAAGTGGCCACAGTAGGCTACTTCTTGCTCAACCAAGATATACATGAGCTACCAAGCATGAAGCAAAGACCACTGGTGGACACACGAGTGTCATAGCAACCAGCCCAATCTGAGTCAGAAAAAGCATGCAAATCTGGCGGTAGTGATCCCCCCTTGGGATAAAACAACCCAAGTAGCTGAGTACCACTCAAGTTGCGAAAGATGCGCTTAACGGCTTTCCAATGCGTGACTCCTCGGCAATAAATAAACCTGCTCATCTGTGAGACAGCAAACTGAATATCTGGTCGAGTAATGCATAAGTAAATCAAGCATCCAACAGCTTGCTGATAGAGAACAGCATCAAAGGCATCTCCAGCATCATGAAGACTCAATCGTAAACCTGTCTCCATAGGAGTGGCAATAGGCTTGCAATTTTCAAGGCCAAAACGCTGCAATAATGTGTCAATATATTTCGTTTGACACAAAGCCATTCCACCATCAACGTGCATAAATTGAATGCCCAAATAGTGGTGCAAATGCCCCAAATCAGACATCTCAAATGAGGCATGCAAATCAGCCTTAAAATTAGCAATATGTGTCTCAACAGGACCAGTGAGCAGCATGTCATCAACCTAGACAACAATGATCAGAAGCACATCATTAGCACGTTTAACATATAAGGTGCTTTCAGTTGGACTGTTCTCAAAACCATGTGCAATCAGATAGGCATGTATCTTCTCATACCAAGCACGTGGTGCTTGCTTTAAACCATATAATGCCTTCTTTAACCTACAAACCTGGTTTTCATGCCCTTTCTGCACAAAGCCACGGGACTGAAAAACATACACTTCTTCATGCAAGTCACCATTCAGAAATGTTGTTTTAATGTCCAACTGATGTACATTCCAACCATGATGGGCTGCAAGTGCACAAATGCTCCGAACAGTAGTCATACGGCATGTAGGTGCAAAGGTCTCATCAAAATCGATGCCTCTTTCCTGTGCATAACCCTTTGCAACAAGCCTAGCCTTATACCTGTCAACTGTACCATCAGGTTTACGCTTCAGCTTGTATACCCACTTAGTGCCAATGGCCTTCTTGCCAGGAGGCAAGTCACATAAAGACCAAGTACCATTCTTCATTATAGCATCATATTCAGATTGCATAGCAGCCATCCAATTTTCTGAATTTTGTGCTTCATCAAAAGAAACAGGCTCATTCTCATATCAGAGACTAGATGCAGCCATAGCATAGTAATCTGATGCAAAGGAGGCACTATGAGAGCTTGAACGAGTACAATATGACCAAGGTACATCTAATTTGTTGTCACGCAAAGTCTGGACCAGCCATTTTGGCATAGTTTTTTCCTGCTCAATATCAGAGCTCTCATCAACAAGTGCATCATGTAAATCTGCATCAGAAATGGAATGATCTGCATCATCATATGAAACCTGCAAAGGCTAAGAAGTTGCCTCATTAGGACCAGCACTAGCCTATCCACCTATAAAAAGAGGCATCAAAGTATCATACATGTCTTTGGAGCTAACAGATGTCTCCTTAGTACATGAAAGCAATGGCTGAATAGCATCTTCCACAAAGACAACATCACGGCTAACCAGAATGCGTTTAGACTGTGGATGATATAGATGATAGCCTTTACTTTCAGAACTGTACCCAACAAAAATACATTTTACTGCCTTATCATCCAATTTTCTGCGATGTTGTTCAAGCACTAATGCATATGCCAAACAACTAAAAACACGCAGATGAGCAATAGATGGCTTGCGGTCATGCCAAGCCTCATATGGAGTGATAGACTGCAACGCTTTAGTTGGACACCTGTTCAGTACATATGCTGCACACATGACAGCCTCAAGCCAGAAACTATGTGGTAAAGCCTGACTTTTGACCATGCACCTCACCATCTCCATGAGTGACCTGTTCTTTCGTTCAGCAACTCCATTCTGTTGAGGTGTAGACGGCACTGTACACTGGTGTTTTATCCCACGTTCAGCCAGAAATGCATTAAAATCTGAAGACATATATTCAACCCCCTCGATCAGAACGGAGGGTGCCCATTTTACATGCTGACAGATTTTCAGCAAAAACCAAAAACTGTTTGAAGCACATGAACACTTCAGACTTTGCTTTGAGTGGATATACCCATGCATGCCTGGAAAAATCATCAATGAAAGTCACGAAGTAAAGGTAATTTTTAAAAGAGGGTGTCTGCATACGACCATAGACATCACTATGTACAAGCTGCAATTTCTGCGTAGCCCGAACTAAACCATCTTTTGGAAAGGAAGAACGCTGCATTTTTCCCAAAATACAGCCTTCACAAACATGTTTTCCAGGTGCCTCAAGTTTGGGCAAAGAGGACACCATTTCGGATTTCTGCAGGCGTAACACACTAGCAAAATTCAGATGACCAAAGCGTGCATGCCAAAGCTTTGCATCTGACATAGCCTGAGAATCATGAACTACACATGCGGAATCATTCACAGATCTTTCATAGTCTATGAGCTTATACAACCCACGACATAAAATGTCAGAAGCAATAATCACATCGCCATTTGAGAGATCATGGATTGTACACCTGTCATCAACAAATTTCTCAACCAAGCCAATCTTGGCTAATGCAGAAACTGATAACAGGTTCTTTTTTATCCTTGGCACAAATAAAGCATCTGACAAAGTGAAAGAACTACCATCAGTTGTAGTCAGAATTATCTTACCAACTCCCATAACAGGATAAGAGGAGTTATTGGCGCATGTGACAGTATTCCCTGTAGGGGCAGGCTCGAGTGAAGAGAAGAAACTGCGCTGCGAGGTAATATGTTTGGTCGCCCCACTGTCAAAGTACCAAACATCTGAGCCTACTGCAGACATGCACTGATCATGAGAAGATGGGTCAAAACTGCAGACAGTCGTCAACGCCCATTCTTCTTCCTACACAAGATTTGCAGACTCTATTTTTGGTTTAGAGGCCTCTACAACAACCATTCCAGCCTCTTTCTTCTTTGCCTCTTTAGTAGCCAGTTTTGGACAGTTCTTTATAATATGATCATTTCCTTTACAGTACTTGGAGAACAATTTCTACTTTTCTGATTTCTTCTCATCTTTATCATGGTTCTTCGATTGTGCAGCATTTGCAGATTTCTGCTTACTAGTAGAAGAGCTCCATTTTCCTTTGCCCTTGTGACTAGCCAGGAAAGCTTGATCTGCAACACGCATAATGGACTTGTTATGCCTTGACTGATCTTCCTGCAACAGAACAGATACTAATTCCTCAAGTGACAAGGCATTTGGATTGCCTTTCATCATCAACCGAAGAGTAGAGGCAAAACTCTGATATGAATCAGGAAGACCATTCAGAACGGTCTGCACAAGTGAGCTATCTGGTATAACCTCATCAGCAGAAATCAATTGTTCCTTCAGGTCTTTGATCTTTGTAAGAAAATTGTCCATAGAATCACCTTCATTCATGTGCTCACTCTCCAACTGTTTTCAGAGATAAGCAACACGAGCCTCATTCCTAGCCTGGTACAAAGTGGTAAGTGTATCCCAAGCATCCTTTGTTGTTCTGCAAGAGCGAATGTGAGGAATAATGGCACGTTTGACAGACAAAGCTATCAATGCATGTGCTTGGGCATCTCTGCCATCCCAACGAATCTACTTTGCAGTAGGTGCAACAGAAACAACAGCACGAACAGGAATCTACAGAATATAATCTTCGACACCATCTTCATCAGCTCCAACACCTGTATTTGCAGTACCTGTCGTTACAGGTGGAACAGGACGTCTTTCAACACCCTGCACAATGTTCCACAATCCTTTCGTGACCAGTACATGTCGCATCATATAAGCCCATAATGGGTAGTTGGTACCATCCAACTTATCCTCAACAGCCAACATACGGAATACATCACTGATTTCAGCCATGGCCGGTGAATAAAATACCTTGATGCAAAAAATTGATTGTACCTCAAAAAGTTGAACGGAACTACCCAGACAAGTTCTGCTAGACCTGTAGCAGACTTCGAGACGCTTAAACTGGCGAACAGAAATTGGTATATACCTTTGGCACAAAAGGACGAAGTAGCCTGCACAAGTGCTGCGATAGGGCATTCGGAGGCCGAAACGAGCTCAGATCGTGATTTCGGCACCACAAGGTGAAGCTGTTTTGATCTCGGAAACACCCTAAGTATGCTCACCAAATTTCGTGCGAATCTGAGACTGCAAATGGAGGAGTGTCGATGGCGCCCTAGAAGAAGCGACGACCTACTCTGATACCAATTGTTGGAGTTAGAGGTTTGCGGAAGCACGCGAACAGCACAAGGAAGAAGGGAGAGCTTGGAGCACAACACACACGACTGAATGTATTACTAGAGAATGTACAAAGATAAGTAGCCCATTAGGGCAATAGGCGTATATACAAGCCGGGGGAAAAAAGTGCCCCGGCGGTCCTAGGGTGTTCACACACATCACTACCTAAATATATCAACATGTAGGTCATCTTTGTGGCTATTATGGACGAAAGCCATACCCTCAAAAAATTGACGCCATTAGTGAGATTTCGGAGATATGTCAAAATATGAGTGAAGTTCGTCGATTCTTAGGAGCTTGTATCTTCTATGTTATTTGGATACCACATTTTGCTCATATAGCTGACTATCTTTCTGATTTATTAAGGAAGAAAAAAAAAATTGTATGGACAGAAAAACATACTCAAGCAATGCGTAGATTAAAGAAGTTATTGCAAGAAGCTCGAATCCTTAAGCGAGTAGATTATACAAATAATAAGCCTATTATTTTGACTGTTGACACTAGCCCTATTGGAATAGGCTGGGTCATAAGTCAGGATAATGAAGAGGATAGAAGATATGCTATTAGATTTGGAGCTAAGATTTTGCATAACACTCAAAGACATTACCCAAAAATTAAAAGAGAACTTTGGGGTTTAGTCACAGCTCTAAAGTCTGATAAAGAATATTTCATAGGAGCAAATGTGATTGTGGAAACAGATTGTTTACGGCTAATTGGAATGATCACAAACTGTTCTTCACCGGATATTGCAATGCTTCGCTGGATTTCTTATATCAAATTTATAAATCCAGTTTTAATCCATATTTTAGGCAAATCTAACTCTGATGCGGATATGCTTTCACGAGCTAGGTACGATGAGAATGATGAAGCCAAAGTAGATACTAATACGATTAATTATGATTCCCAAGTATATGTATATGAAAAATTTAATATGGATGATTATGAAGGAGAGTGACTAGATATTGGGAGGTATCTTAGTACTTTGCTTAGATTACCTTCATGGTCTTCAAATAGATTTAGAAATATTAGAAAAAGAGCATTTAACTTTTTCTTAAGAGATGGGTTAATTTGGAGACATGCAAGGGGGAAGATCAAAATGCCACAAAGAGTACTAGGTACTAAGAATCTTTAGATGCAAGCCATGAAGAGCATGCATGATACTTTATGGGCAAGCCATAAAGGATTTGTAGCAACTTATGAAAAAATTAGAGAGTGTTACTGGTGGCCAGGTATTTATGTTAATGTAAAGAATTATGTGGATTCTAGCGATGTATGTCAAGTTTATTCATCAGTTAAACATAGGGATCCACTGCACCCTACATATCCACCATGTATACACTATAAGTGGGTTGTTGACTTAGTTTCCATGCCCAAAGGTATCAATAGGATGAGATACATAGTTCTTGCTCGAGGAGATCTTACTAATCATGTTAAAGGTCAAGCTCTAAGATCAAAAACCACTTTCAATGTATGTAAAGTTCTTCTTGAAGATGTGATTTCAAGGTTTGGGTATATTGAGAAGATAGTAGCCGATAGGGAAGAATTAGATGCGGAAGAGGCTAGAGAATTCTTTGCTAGGCATGGAATTCATTTAGCTCTTACGATTGCATATAACCCTGAAGCTAACGGAAAGATTGAAAGAGGGCATTCTCCTATCATAAAGGCGATTTCTAAAGCCTGCAAAGGAGAACTAAAGAATTGGCCGAAATTGTTGCAATTTGCTTTGTGGGCAAACAGAATGACCTTCACTAGAACGATAGGGTTTATGCCGACAGAGCTAATGTACTGCCAAAAACCAATTTTTCCAGTGCATACCCAAATCCTTACTTGGACTACACTTCCTTGGGAAGATAATCTGTCTACTGAAGACTTATTAGCTTTAAGGATTCAGCAACTAGAGCAAGGGAATGAAAGGTTAGAAGAAGCTGTAGCTAAATTGAAAGATTCTCGACTTAAAAATAAAAAATATTTTGATAAATCACATAGGTTAAGGCCAAAGCCAATACAAATTAATGATTGGGTATTGATATATGATAGCACATTCGATTCACAGTATGATGCTCATAGAAAATTAAAAAAGCATTGGTTTGGATCTTATGTGGTGGTCAAAATTTATGATAATGAAACGTATGCCTTGCGAGAGTTAGATGGATCTCCTCTTAAAAATTTAATTGTAGGTAAAAGAGTTAAATTATTCAAACAAAGAAATAAAGAAATTTATAACTTAATATATGATGAAGAAATTGATGCATGAATTTTTAAAAAAAATAATGTTTAAATTTTCTTTTAAAATGATTTTTCTTTTATATGTATGAAAATAAAAGTTTATTTAAGAAATCTAATTTTTCTTGTGAGTCTACATGTTGTTGATTGATAGCAGGAGTTGAAGATGCTTTTTTATCAAGTAAATTAAAGATTGTTTTATGGTAAAAATGAAGAGCATGAGATTGAAGATAGTACATGAAGCCTAAAATCCAAGCAATCGAAGAAATATTTGGATGATAGACGATAGAAATCAGGTGAAACAGTTCTGATTTATGATTTATTTCTTAATTGTTTATAAATTTTCTTGCATTCATGATAAGATTAGTACATTCTTCTGATATGTAAGAGAAACTATTAAAATTATAAAGCATAGAATTGTAAACTGAAGTAGGAATGTGTATGAGATGAAGATAGGAATTAGAGACTCTATGGCTGTTATAAGGTTAGAAGTGGGAAAACTTGACTTTTGACTCCTAGTAGAAGTAAGCTTGTTTTAAATAGGTAGGCTTTCTTAAATTCCAAACCATTTAGTTTATGAGATCTTAGTTCCCACTATTGCATTCCTCTAGATCATCTGCTCTGAAAAGGGGTTAAGCCTTTCCCCTCTAACAAAAAAGTTACGAAGAAAGAAAAGATGCTTAAAGCAGTACATTAATGGTTGCTGTATTATAAATAAATTAAAAAAAACAACAAAAACAAAAATCATTTGTGATCTTGAAATCGCTTCTGGTTTGTATGCAGGAAATATGAGGCGGATTTATGCTATAGAGGAATTAGTTAGATGCATCTTATAACAAGTGGCTAGGAGATGAGTGATAGAATACTTATATAAAATATTTATTACTTTTGAACAGGGTTAATAGAGAAGTAAAAACCAGGACTATCTGAATGACTTCTATAGAAATTTCTAAAACTTGATTTCAAATTCATGTATTGAACAAAAAAGTTTTTAATTCAAGCTTTTGTAACTTTAACAGTTATCTTTACTATCAGAAGTTGTACTAATGAGAACGAGCATATTTAAAATACTATTTTAAAATAATTTTAAAAACATTTTTCAAAAGAATTTGATATTGCCTTCTATAATCTATAGGTTTGGCCCATCAAGGACGATGTGCAAGTTTGGTGGGGGTGAATGTCAGAAAGTTTTCAACCTTCCCATTGACGATCAGGGAAATTAAAAAATGATTATTACTTAACTATAAACCCTCTATTACATTATTTATTAAATGTTTTTCTTAAAACTAATCTCTTGTTCAGTATTTGCAGGATCAAATGGTGAAGAAAACAAATGCTCATATTATGGTTTACCCGAAACTGCTCGTATAATGTGTGTTTAGGTCAATCAGACATTGAATTATGGGTTTAAGACCCTAGGTTTGCATTTAATTATGTGCATTTAAGTTAGAAACATTATTTTCTGGTTAATGTTAGGGTGAAAGCTAGGTTTCCAAAGGGTTCTCAGGGGTTTTTGATGGGTTTCATGTAGGTTTTCAAGGGTTTTTTAGTATATTTAAAGGGTTAGAATAACCAATATTGAATTAATTTAATCTACAAATTAAATATTTATGTATTAAAAATTAAACTATGATATAATTGAATACTTTAATCATTTGTGTGCATTTAAATACTAAGGTATTAATTAATTAAAACCTAAAACTAAGCTTAAATTAAATGATTTATTTAATTAAGAAATGTAGGTTAATTAAATTAAAATGATAAATTAAATGGATAAATAACTAGTGGTATGTATGAGTGCTAGAAAAAAGAATGGTATGTGAGTAATATGTAACTAAAGTGATTTAAGGAGTGGTCTCAATAGACGATGCACTTAAAGTAAGCTAAAAAGAAACTTTAAATGAATGGTATATTTGAAAATGGTTAAAAGAATGGAGTAAGTGTGGTATGGAATTAAAGTCAATTTAAAGTGTGGTGAAAGTAAGGAAATTAAAGTGTGGATATTAGATAAAGCAAAATTGAAAGAATGGTAGGCATGACCCTCTGTATATGTATTTATATGTGTGTTATGCTCTGTCATTTTCTAATGTTTTTTGCAGGCAATTTTTTTTAATTATCTATTTCTCTTATATCTTTAGATAGAGTTATGTTTTGAAGCTCCCTGCTTGCTTACTCTGCATTGATAGCCGTTTTTTCTCCAGAGAGCTAGCTTTCGCCATACTGACTTCACCCATCATAGCGAGGGTCAGGGCCCAGGCATGGCGCTCTCAATCCTAGTATCTTCATGCATATATTTTAGAGTCGACCAGGTAAATGCATGGCTGTGCATTGAGCCTTATTTGATCTATTAGCGTGGCCCTACCTATCTGCGTTCCCACTTGAGCCGCTATGGAAAGCATAAAGTTCTTCCCTTTTTTTAGGGCATTGAAATTCATGCATAGCACGAAGCTTGGTTTTGATGGATGCAGCTGGCGACTGACGCACATCTGTAGAATTAGAGAGTGGTGGTGTCTGCAGCACGCACTACGTGCGAAGAGAGAGAGAGATTGGACTTTCTATCAATAGCTTAGGTTAGTAGATATATTAACTAGACCAGACTGCAGTATCTACCAGCCGAAGTTATTCCACTAGAAGAAGTTTTGTATTTCCATCTACTGGTTGGGACTCATTTTGATCGAATTCTTTCCTTGACATGGTGCCTCAGGTTTGCAAAGCCAGTTGTGTTGGACATCACAATCATCATCCCTGGCAGCGCTTTTGACTACAATGAAAGAGAGAGAACGCAGAGAGAAAGAAAGATTAAAAGTAATTTCTTTTTTCCATGGCTTGGTAGACGCCAAATACGACGGCAAAAAGAGAGTGACAATGAGTTATGTTTAACTTGCTTCTTCTCTCCTTTCTCTACTGCAGGCACACAAACCCCCCAGCAGAGCATGGCTCTAGATTCAGGAATGGAGATAATAGGGTCAAGGTGTTGCCGCTGTCGGAGCGAATGGTGACGACTGGCGGATCAATTCAGTCGCCTCGCTAACGGCACACGCCGGGTGTTTAGAGCAAGCTCAGGTAAATCAAACTCATGAAACTTCATCAATTACAATTAGATGATCTATCATATCATCAAGATTCTATCAATCAAATCAATAACACAAGTTTATAATATGCACATGGTTTTATGGGAAAATAACCAAGTCTTTATGCATTTCAATGTAATGGCATTCTTAAATGAAACCCTTGGTTCATGCACGTTATCACATACTCTTTTATTGTAGAACATCTTTGTTACGATCATATACCAATTGGTCAAAACATGAATATAACTTTATAGTGAATCCGGTATGTTCGATGTATAACATATTCCTTTTTTATGTACATCAAGTGGACCACGATAAAAAATTCCCACATTGATGTGCCCAAAACTTTATATAGGTTTATGCTAAAGAGTATCAAGATAAGCAAACAATATTTGCAATCAGTGCAGCTATAGGAATGGATCAATCATGCAAAAATTGCTTAGAGTTCTTCTAAATCTTCGTTCAATCTGTATTACTTTGTATTACTCTCGGGAATCAGTATCAAATCAATTCGCACAGCATATGCAACCTTTAAGCAAATTAATAATCACCAGCTATAATGGAAGTTTATTGCACAGAATAATCATAATCGCTGGTACTTTCGAATGTGTGCTAGGAGAAAGAAATCACAATTTTTGGTGTATCAAAGCACCCCGGTCGAATATCTGTCGTGATTGATAAAGCTCATAAAATATGCAGCGAAATAAACATGTATTATGCATAACGATATGAATTTTTATGCACATGTAGGCTTTGCCAACAGTCTGTGCAGATTTTTCTTTTTGTACAACTATCTGGTTTTCGCTCTAAAGGTTGTGAACCGTATTGAAAACATGAAATTCATGTATGAACAATTGCTAGAGACATGCTATAGAGCCGACCAAAATTCTTCTAATTACCTGTCATGAGCGACACTCTTCCTGATAAATGCAATCGGATGGAGTAGAGAAATCACACGTTGATGTCAAGACAAGGTCGAGTAGAGGATGGTCAATCAAATGATGAGGATACTTTGACGATTAACAAAACCTCTAGCTGTCAGTGTATGTGTTGCAGACCAGAGCTTAGTTATTTTTCAACAGTAAATGGGGAAAAGCCTGATGTGAACAAAACGATGACAAACAAGTTAACTAACGTTTATCATGTGTGTATGATAAGACACAATACAATTGTCTGATGATGAAATTGACAGCGCCGCTTGAATCTCTGCACAAACAAATTTCAATTCAAATCGGATGAATAGCCCATCAGAGAATAAGCGATAGCCCAACAAAGTAATTAGTGAAGGCCGAGAAAGGAATCAAATTGCACGCAGCTTAGAATATGGAAGGAATTTGTCAGATCTCTCCTATGCCTACTTTGCATAGCGTACGCAGAGAAAAACCATCAAACAAACTCAATAAACACCTTCACATTAAAGGGCCACTAATAACATAAATTAATCGAAGGCTTCACTCCTATATGTCACTTTATTATGCTGAAAATGCATATATACCTGTGTAATCGTACTTTTCCTCCCAATACAATACATATAACAGCCTTCTTCCCTTCTTAATTGATTGGTTTGTATCTACGCATAAATTATATTAATCGACTTGTAATCTTCTCCAAAAGATCTGCTAAATGATTACTCCTCAGAAATTTAGCCTTCAAGATTCTGAACAGTTTGCAGATCGCAACATTTCAGGCTCGCTGCAAGTCTACTACTGCTAAAGAGCTTTTAGATATGCAATAATTTGAAGACTTCATATTATAAACAATTAAGATTTAAATTTATCTTCAAATGTAATATAACGTTGGAAAGTAGAGAACTGTTATATATGCAAAAATTGAAAAAGCATTAGATAATAGATCAAACTTCGGCTTTTGACTACATGTATTGCGTATCAATTTTGATCTGACTTATTATTATCTAAGTGCAACAACTTATCTATCAGTTTGTATTCAAATCAGTATTTAAAAGGCTTCACACAAAAGTGAACAGAAATTTATACTCAAAAGATGTTCGAAATAAACAACACTTGTCAAATACGTCTCCCTAAATTATTCACTGCGTCTGTTCTTTAACAAACATTGCCTTGTAAAGGAATCATGTGAGCTATTGTTAAGCAATCAAAGTACATCGCAAAATATCTTAATAGTGTCCATTTTTTTTTTCTCAGACTTTCAGATTCGAACTGTTCATACCATTATTATACAATAATGTTATAATGGCAAAACAAACTGCTCCGCATGACGTTCTCAATGCAGAGTAAAGTATATAAACAAAATTGCAATGCATGCTATTGAAAAGCATAGAAATATTGTACGAGAATACATGCCAGAAATCCATCCACGAGTGCCATATTGATAGTAGCTATAGCTTTCTTCTCTTAGAACTTTAGACTGGCGCAGTAGAAGTTCATTGTCATCCTCCCAACGTACATGAATTTTCTTTTTCTCTTATCTTCTCTCTGTTCCTCCAGATATGTGCGCTTCCTCCTCTAATCTCATTCATCACTGTCGATGACTTTAGCTCAGAATTTGGTTCCCAGTGCATGCTGGCACCAAAATCACACATTGATTCCAGTTCATGATGACGTACATGGAGGCGTTCCTCCCCAGAGAAGAAGAGCTCGCCCCATAAAATGCATGAAATTGGCCTCTCTCCGTATTCGTTGTCGTCCCCCCATTTTTTACCTCTGCATGCGCTACTTTCGTCCTCTGTGGCCGCCATTCCTAATGCATGCGCCTCCTTTTCTCATGCATTCCTCAGTGAACAGGCAGTTTATCAAAAGTGGACGGACGACAGAGAATTGATTCGATCAATAGTGCCAAGTTGACAAAATTTGTTAGTGCATATGTACTTTCATCACATCCCACAACATCGACGAGTTCTAGAAACAATCCTCAGATAAAAGCGTGAGCGTCCATTGAATTTAATGTACAAACCCTGAATGAACTATATCACCAATTTGTTGTGTGAATAATCGTGAAATTTGGCCTCGGTCAAATATTAGTTGCCATAAGATCAAGCATCCACCAGTGAACATAAAAGTTGTGGATGTCAATCTCTAGAAAGATAAATAATACTATATCCTGAAGGTTTATATCTTCTGTCCTCCTTCTCATAGATTAGCTCCTTGTTAGATAGTAGCCAAAAGGAATAGGGAATGGAGCAGAGCATGGTTATTGGATTTCGGATCAACCTTCTATTCTCCATCCATGCCTGAAAGTATATAAACTTTTCCGTGAATGCGAGTTGTTTGTCTTGATTTGTCTTCGAAGTAAGGAGAGTATTTCTCTCCGACACCGCTTCTTCATCATCGCTTCTCTCTGTCCCTTCAGTCTGGATTGTCGAATGTTACCTCCAGCTCTGTTAATCACCTCGAGTGCTTCAACGACATTCCAGGCTATGTGCGAGAGACAAAATAGTGTGCAATACCTCATTAAAACATTGTGATACATCAAATGTTTTTTCGCTTCTATGGTTGTAGCCTTAGATGCTTCTAAGAAAAGCAACAAGTTCATTAATGCACGTTTAAAGTTAAACGAGGAAATGAAAGGATGGGCGTTTTGGCTCAATAGATAAAGGTGTTGAGGCAATCGGTAGATTATTTTGACATTCAAGTCTTCAAGCTTCTTAGTCGGTCATGAAAACAATAGCATTGCCTGTTTTGAAGTCTATCCTAGGTACAATGCTTTCACACAATAGGATCATCATGCAGGCATAGTCTTGGACTATTATTGACACAGGAAATTTGGACAGTGTTGAACATGCTTTGTAGTAGCTTGAGGAGCTCGTCATTTGGGTCATATATAGCAAAAATTGATTTCTTCATAATATGTAAACAATTGCTCACTTGATATTACAATAACAGGGCAATCCTAGTATCGTTATGGACTGCAATACTTAAAATAATTGAGAAGAACTAAGAAGTATGCAAATAGTATGCATAAATACATATGTGCATTAATATGTATGTAGATGCACGAGCTAAGGATTGTGTGCATGTCATTTAGTATTGGTACATATTAATTAGTATAATGTATTTGTATGATTATATGCAGAATGAATGAGATATTAGCACACATGTGCATGCATGAGTGCATGTGTGTGCATAAGTGTATGTATGCATGATTAATATAGAGTTAGCATGTGTACATGTGCATGTATGTTTGAGTATATGTTAAGCATATGTATGTGGATAATGCATGGACATAAAAATAAATGTGCATTAGTGTATGCATGATTAGCATGTATGAGCATGATTGATTATGTCCTTTAATTTTATGATTCTTGTAACATTACTAATATTTACTAATGTTTTTTTCAAACAAATATTGAAGTTTTAAAGAGCAGTTGAAGTGATGAAAACCATGAAGCGACAGATTGAAGACAAACCATCTACCTTATATTTCCCTTAGTTTTCATTTGAACTATTTGTTAGCCATATTTACATATATCTTGTATTAGAATTGAACCTTTAGCTTTAGCAAGAGCATTTGTCAAAAACCAATTTGATTAATTTATTATATTTCTTTTTTAATTTTTGATGTCTTTTGAGGAGTCAAAAAGTAATGAAGTTAAGAGTCACATCTGAATCAACTAGTTCTAATGAAAACATTGTAGATGAGATAATTAAAAATAGGATTACTAAAGAATCATTGATTTCTTCATCACAGAATCATTGTTTAAATACATTTTTAACTCTATTTTCCATAGTTCCACCAGAATTTCCCGATAATGCAACGGTTGAAAATTTTCCGCCAACTCTAGATAGACCAAAAAACCCTAGCTTAACTGATAATTTAGTAGAAGAAACCATTCAGGAACGCTTAACAGAAGAGTCACTAGTTTTAAAATCATATCAAGAAGCTATTGATAGATATAGAGCAGCCCAGCCCTATGGTTCTTAGAAGTTTAATGTGTTACAAATACCAACTACACATTTCGTACATTTTTCAGTAATTTAGAATTTCTTTTACCTTAGACTAAATAAAGATATACCTAAAAAACCTAAGATGTCTCAAACACCCTGCGTGTGCCAAGGGATTTAGAGGTCGACTGATCACCCGTATGTCTGCAACTTCCCGACAACGGTCTCACAACATCACGATGGTTCATTTGAGCCATCGCGACAGTCCCTGACCATAGCGACGATCCCTTTGACCCCATGCAATCGTGATTGTCTCATGCCATCGTGACGATCCTACCACGTGTCAAGCCAGACCATCGCGACGATACCAAGTACGCCATCATGATGCTTCAAAAGTTGGACCATCACGATTGGCTCAAGCCATCGTGCCCCGTGACCATCGCGATGGGCTCACGCCATCACGACGGTTGCGTTGACCGTTGATCGACGCCATCATGATTGCTCGCCGATTAGACCATCACGATTGTTCACTTTTGACCATCGCAACACTTCACTTTAGACCATCACGACACCTCGTACCATTGGACCATCGCGATTATGCCACGCCATCGCGACGGTTCAGCTGAGCCATCGCGACGGTCCCAAACCATCACGATTGTCCCAAACCATCGTGATTGTCCACCCCAAATGCAAAAATTAGGGTTTGAATTTTTGGGAAAATTTGAGGCTATTTTGAAGAAATTTTTGGGTGACTAAGCTCATAGGAGATCCCTTAGCTCATATTTGAAGAAAAACCTAATTGTCAATTTTTACCCCTCGAGGGCCTAAACGTTCATATGTTTTTCATCTAAAGTTCATTTTTTGAGCTTTATAGCTCGTTAGAAAGGTCTTTACAAGTGCTACATGACCTCAATTATTTTTTTCAAAAAGAAAACATTGTTTTTTAGATAAGATAATTTGACGTTGACCCATTGTTGGGACTAGAAAAGCCAGGGGGCATTAAAATTTGGGCAAAGGAAAAGAGAACTAAAAGTGTATATGTTAAAGTGCTTGAACATCCATATAAAAATTGGTCTAAACATTGGATTTTTACAGGTCTAGCAAGGGCAATCAAGGGCAATCAAATCAAGGCAGTGAAGAGCACAAGCCTTGGGAAGTGCGACTTCTTGGGCAACAGAGCAATCAAAGCAGCTGACTAGAGGTTGGAAGAATACTCAACCCCCTCACTCAATTATTAGCTTAGGCTAATTGTTAGCATTGTGGATTAAATTAGAACAAAGATAGGAACTCATCAAGTTCAAGAGACTTAATTTTTTAAGTCCAAAACTAAAGTAAAAGTGTGTGATACGAAAACCTAAAGGAAAGAATTTAAGTCTGATGGAACGAGAACTCAAAAGTACAACGGAAAGTCGATTCCTGACGCTTACAATAAGACAACAGAAGAATTTAAAGGAATTCAAAAAGAACCAAGCAATAAAGAACAAAGAACCATTGACGATCAGAGATTACCAGGAAGTAGATTCATGAACCTTAGATCGAGTAAGCATATAGGTAAGTCAGACTGACGAAGCCTTAGATCATCAGAAGCAAGTGTAAGAACTACTGCAGGTTCATGGGCTCAACAATTGAATAGTTATCCTTACGAGTTGAGCTCAGATCCCAGTGAATCAGAAATGGCTTTTAGCACAGAAAGACCAGAAGGAGGATTAAACATAGCATATTTGGAAAGACTTGAAGGACCCTACAGAATTTAGGTAGAATTTGTCCGAACCAACCGCTTAGGTGCTCGCATCTATGAGGATGGTTTACGAAGACAAGTGCAAATGCACAATCCGGATCAACCCATTGGACTGGAACATCCAGTGGTGAAATTTGAGAGAGATGCATACATAGAAAAAGAAGGAACAATGTACATCATAAGTACTCAGCCAAATAATACCAATGAGTTTGGTGTAATTCAGTTAGAGACGGAAGTGAGAACCCAAGAAAAAGAACTAGTAGGAGAAGAACCTAGGACACCTAGAGGGAAATCTGTACTGACAAGAGTACTAATCCCAGATTGGATCCCTCACGATAACAGAAGCATAGAGTTGTTCATGAACAAAGAAACTGATGAAGCATTTTGGAGGTACAGAATGGAACAACCTAGTGAGGTAGGCTCCATCATGGTTTACGAATTCAAAGACCCAGATACTCCTAGAAAGGTTGTATACCTAGATGATACTTCAGAACAAGTATTTGTAGTACCAGACCATGCGAGAAATACCTACACATGGAGAGGCGAGTTAGTCTTCCCTCCATCTCAAACAAATTAAACACGAGCCATCAGGGTGCTAGAACATCCTCAGCCCATGGCATTCAAAGAGAGAAGAACAAAGAGAGACCGGAAGTAAGTTTCACTCATCCTATAGGGAGACATAGACCACCATGGACACTGATAGAGTGGAAAGACAAAGAGGACCTAGAGTACCAAGTGGTAGAGATGATTTTCCTCTACCTAGACCATGCGAACACCCCAGCGTATTAAGACCCACTCAATTAGTAAAGTCAAGGAAAAACTATTTTGATGGGACAAGAGATCCCTATGATCACGTTGTGGAATTTAAGCAAGTGCTATGAGTAGAGCAAGTAGAAGACATGTTTACACAATACAATGCATTTGGACTAATGTTAAAGAACACAGCTTTAACTTGGTTCCAACCATTACAACAAAGGCAATTTAGGGATATCCATCACTTGTTAGAGTCATTCATCATGGAATTATCTAAAAGTGGAATCAGGCATGATACATCTTCGTTAATTCATAGTTTCAAACAGACCCCTCAAGAAACAATCAGATTGGCAGGACGTAGGTTTAGACAATATGTTGAGAGATGGCCAATGCAAGAGTTACCCTCACAAGCCAACCAAGTTTCATTGTTTTTTGACGGCCTCTTGAGCTCTAAACTACGCTCCTATGTATACTTGAAGGAACCCAGAACATTAGAGCAATGTGTAAGAATTTGTATAGACATTGAGGACAACCTTGGAGACGAGTTGGAAATCTCAAAGGTCTATAAGGAATCAGATTGTTCATCTCTAGCATCCTCAAAAATTTTGAGCTCGATAGAAGACCTAGCAGAAAAAGTGGCCCAAAAATCAGGAGTTTCTAGTAAACAGATGCCAAGGTTAACAACAAACAAGCATTGTTACAATTGTGGTGGTGATCATATGGCAAATGTGTGTCCCAATGCAACACAACCACAAGCAAACCCTAGTGGCTAATACTGTACAATTGAGAGATGATACACGAATCACACGGCTCAAGACTGCCCATACAACAAACAAGAAGTATGACAAAACTACCCGCAAGCATACCCACAACCAAGTAGGTATCAAGGTCAGTACAATGCTCAACCTCATTACTATAGGCCTCCTCAAAACTATCCTTATCAGGCTCAACTGAGACCTCAACCTGTTTTAGCTCAGCAGCCACCCCCACCAGCTAATGTCATCTCAGTTAAATATGCTACGGTAGAAGAGAACTTAAATAGGGCTTTAGTGCCTTGTTCACCTCTGATCATAGAAAGTGACCCTAATTCTAACAGTTTTGACTCTACTCATGTAGATAGTCCACCCACATATTATACGGAGTCACCAGAGCATGTGGAAACATATCAATACGATACTCCACCATTGGAACCCAGTTGGGAGCCCAATTACGCTAACGTGATGTATGCCAACCCTAATCCATGTTGAAGATAAATGTACAAGCTCATTTTCATATGAGCCATGCTTGGATACATTTACCAAATATAAAGATAAAGGAAAAGTAAAGGAAAAAAGGAAAAAATAATAAAAGAAAAAAATCTAGTCAAAACTTCATGATGAGTAAGAGATACAATATCTTGCCTTGTAGTTAGTAGCATGTAGTGGAGAAAGTGGTGAGTTAAGAAGAAGGCACAAACTTCTTCACATGCTCATTGGTTATAAAAGTGAAGTGGGAGCACATTCAAAACAAGGAGAGAAAGAGGCAAGAGCTCCCAGTAGTCGGATCTAGCCATTTTGTCATTTTGGTTTTCCCTTAGACTCCTTCCAGCCGCACGTCAGTTTGTACACAGCTCTGTTGCAGAGCTCATATCTCAGTGCATATGTAACCATTTTGTGCATTTAAACATTCATTGAAAAGCTTATTTTGTGTAATTTTTGCATGTCAAATACGTTTTTGAAAGCTTATCTAGTTTGGGAGATATCAGTGAAAGAGTGAAGTCCAGTTTTTCAGTATACCTATGTAGATAGGTAGTCTATTTTGGTCGGTTCAGTTTCCCAACCAAAACATATCCAAATTGCATGTTTTCTATCTTGTTGGAAAGCTCTTGGCATCTACTTTCACTTTCTCAAATATCTCATTTAGATCATTCATACTTAGTGAGATATTTCTCAGAGAGTAAAGTCTAGTTTTATAGTGTACTTATGTGTGCATGTGGTCTATCTTGATGAGTTGAGTTTCCTTATTAAAACTCATCCAAATTACTTGATTTTTAGCTTGTTGCAAAACTATTTGTGTCTACTTTTTGTGTACCAAATATATTTCTCAAAGAATATATATTCAGAGAGCTATCAGTCCGAGAGTGAAGCTCAGTTCTTCAGCATACATGTGTGGACAGCAAGCTATCTAAGGTGTAAATGTTTATCCAAGTGTTGGACATACAAGGGTTCACTACACACTTCCACTGCGCATAGGAGAACTCATTCTGCACAATTGGTATCAGAGGAAACTTGGTCTTAAAGTTTCATCAACAGAGCTGGAGGTGAAGCAAAGCAAAAGAGGAGCTACAAAACAAGAAGGAGCTTCACAAACGCAAGAGCAAAGGACTATAACTATTCGAGGTAACTCTCAAAGTCTTTGATACTCTTCAATGGCTGACTTGGGTCAACAAATAGAGAAGTTGGACAAGGATAACTATCCCGTGTGGAAGTTTAGAATGACCAACTACCTAATGGGCAAAGGCTTATGGGGTATTGTGAGCGATGATGATGCTCAACCTCAAATCAATCAAGCTATGGCCACCGAAGTCCAAAGGAGGCAAGCAAAAGAATGGGAGGAGAGGAATAGGAGAGTCATGTTCCTCATTTTGCAAGTCATTACTAATGCCATGGTAGGTCATATTCAGCATCTAGAGAAAGCTAAGGATGCTTGGGAAGCTCTTGAAAGGATGTATTCAACAAATACCAAAGCTAGGAAACTTCAACTCAAGAATGAGTTGAACACAATCAAGAAAAGTTTGAGTCAATCTATAGCTGAATATACTTTGAAGATTAAGGATCTAAGCGATGCTTTGGCTTCTATTGGCACAACGGTTGAAGATGAAGATCTTGTGTGTTATACTCTCAATGGGTTGAGAGAAGATGAAAGATGGAAGCCTTTTATAACATCCATTAACTTGAAAGATGTATATGCAGGTTTTGAACAACTAATCCCTCATCTTGTCATAGAAGAGCTTAGCTTCGGTGGTCCCAAAGGAAAGGACAGCCACAACCAATTGTTATATGCAGGTCGAGGCAAAGGAAGAAACTCAAGAGGAGGCTCAAGAGAAAAAGGAAGAGGTCACAACCACTCCAACTACAATCAAAACAATTCGGAAGACAACAAGGATGCATAAAATGCCAACACACAAGGAAGAGGTCGAGGTAGAAGTAGAGGAAGAGGCCAAAGCTCCTACAATTCTCATAATGGTATAACATGCTATCATTGTGGTAAAGTAGGACACTATGCTAGTGATTGTTGGCTGAAGAATGGAAGACCAAATGGAGGCAATCAAAGGAACCAAAGCAACTATGCAAGCACATCAAGTGAAGGAAGCAAGGACACACTACTTGCAATGAGACATGAGTATAGAAGCTCTTGTGAAGATGACAAAAAATGGTACATTGATTCAGGTTGTAGTAACCATATGTCATGCCAAGGAAGTTTGTTCACTAATCTACAGGTACCAAGTGGAAAAGGATGTGTTGAAACAGGTGATGATACTCAACACATGATTGAACACATTGGAGATATAAGGCTTCGAGATACAAGCAGAGCAAAGGTACTATCTAATGTTCTTCATGTTCCTACAATTTCAAAGAACTTGATTTCAGTAGGACAAATGGTAGAGAAGGGTTATCATGTCATATTCAATGAGAATGGGTGCTTCATAAAGAATCCAAAAGAAGGCTTCAAGGTCATTGCTCGAGGTAGAAGAGAAGGAAGGATGTTCACTTTGGATGTCCAACATCCACATGGAAAGTTCATGTACATTCAATGTGGGAACAAGAAGATTTCAGATTTGGACTTATGGCACAAAAGAATAGGACACATCAACATTCCAAAGCTGAAGGACATGAGCAAACATGAAGTGGTAAGAGGTCTTCCAAAATTTAATAGCATTGGACTACATGAGTTATGTGAAGCTTGTCAACTAGGAAAGCAAACAAGGCAGCCATTCAAGAGGAGCAATTATGTGGCTCCAAATGTCTTGGACTTGATACATACAGATGTATGGGGACCAACCCAAGAGGCATCAATGGCTGGTAATATATTTTTTGTCACCTTCATTGATGATCACTCAAGAAAGGTATGGCTGTTTTGTATGAAGCAAAAATCAGAGGTGTTTTCTATATTCAAAAGATTCAAAGTTGAAGTTGAAAAGGAAACAGGAAGGTCTATCAAAACCTTAAGGTCCGATGGTGGAGGAGAATACTTCTCCAAAGAATTTTCAGAATTTCTACAAGAGAATGGGATCAAAAGGCAATTCACTTGTAGGTATACACCACAACAAAATGGAGTAAGTGAGAGGAAAAATAGGAAAATTGCTGAAATTGCAAGATGCATGCTCAACGAGATGAAGGTACCATTGTATTATTGGGTCGAAGCTACCACAACCACCATTTACTTGATGAATAGGTGCACAACATCGGGAATACATCACTTGACTCCAAGAGAGGTATATTCCGGTAAGAAACCTGATCTTATACACCTCAAAGTTTCTGGATGTGTTTGCTTTGTTCACATTCCATAAGAAGTTAGAACAAAGATGGAACCAAGATCAAAAAAATGCATTTTCATCGGCTACTCGACGGAGCAAAAAGGATACAAGTGTTACAACCCTAGAACAAAGGAATTAAGAGTCTCGCGAGATGTGGTCTTTGATGAACTAAGACCATGGTATGAAGATAAAGGAAAAGAAAAGATTCTTGAAGAAGATTGTGATGATTATGCAAGAACAAATCAAAGAGAAGTTCAACAATCAAGCACAAAGGCTTCAGGTCCAGAGGCATCTACATCAAATGAAGAATGATCAACATGGAGGGGGAGCCATTCTTTGTCTCCAAATTCAGCTCATAGTAGAGCCAAAGATGCAAGTGCTACTCCAAACAGTGAGGTAGATGCAAGTGAAGAAGAATATGAAGAGGTAATCACTCCCATGGTAAAGCTAAATAGGTTAAAGAAGCAACTCTCTAAAGGCAATGAAAGAAGATCTTCAAGGACAAGGTATCCAACTCAAAGGTTGAGTTATGATAGTTTTATGGTGACACATTTTGCATACATGATGCAGGTTATCAAAGACAAAGAGCCTGAGACATATGAAGAAGCTTGCACACAAAAGGAATGGAAGCAAGCTATGAAAGAGGAGATCAAAGCTCTCAAAGATAATCACACATGGGAGCTAGTGCCAAAGAAAGAAGGTATGAAGATTGTTCCAAACAAATGGGTGTTTAAAGTAAAGAGGAATGTTGATGGTTCACTAGCTAGATATAAAGCTAGATTAGTTGCCAAAGGATTTAAACAAACACAAGGCATAGATCATGATGAAGTTTTCAGCCCTGTTGCAAAGATGGGAACTATCAGAACCTTAATAGCAATTGGTGCTTCAAGGAGATAGCCATTATATCAACTCAACATCAAAAATGCCTTTCTTAATGGAGAACTACAAAAAGAGGTATACATGAGTCCACCGGTTGGATTTGAAGATGAAAACCATCCAAATTTTGTTTGCAGGTTGAAGAAGGCACTTTATGGCTTGAAGCAAGCACCAAGAGCATGGAATCAGAGATTGGTAGAGTATCTAACTAAGTGTGGATACAACCCGAAGTGCAGATCCTTCATTGTACATGAAGAAGGATAAAAATAGAGAGGTATATATTTGCATATATGTCGATGACCTCATCATAACAGGAAATGATGTTACAGGGATTAAAGATATCAAAAGGAAGCTTGGTAAGGAGTTTAAAATTTCAGATCTTAGAGAGCTGAAATATTTTTTAGGAATTGAAGTTGTTTATGGAAAGAGTGGCATCTAAGTGATGCAAAGAAAGTACTTGTTGGATGTTCTTTTCAGATTTGGAATGAGTGAATGCAAACCACTCACTCAACCCATGGACACAAATACAAAGATTTGTTCAAATGATGGAGAACCATTGGAAGATGTAACAACATACAGAAGCATTGTAGGATCATTGATCTATGCAAACATTACAAGACCTGATTTGTCTTATGTTGTTGGTGTACTTTCTCAGTTTATGCAAGCCCCGACAAGTGAACACTTAAATTCAGCCAAGAGAGTATTGAGATACATAAAGCATACAATTAATCATGCTTTGTTTTACAATTTTGATGAAGAACTGCAGATCAAAGGCTTTAGCGATGCTGATTGGGCAGGTTCAAAGGAAGATAGAAGATCAACCTCAGGTTATGTGTTTCTGATAGGAAGAAAACCTATCACATGGAGCTCAAAGAAACAACCTATTGTTGCACTTTCATCCATGGAGGTGTTCATATATTTAGGTAGTGATGTGTGTGAACACTCTAGGACCACCGGGGCATTTTTTTCCCTCTTTAGGAGGTTTTTTTCCCCTGGATTGTATATATGCCTATTGCCCTAATGGGCTACTTATCTTTGTACATTCTCTAGTAATACATTCAATCTTGTGTGTTGTGCTCCAAGCTTCTTCTTCTTCCTTGTGTTGTTCGTGTGCTTCTACAGACGTCTAACTCCAACAATTGGTATCAGAGCAGATTGTCGCTTCTTCTAGGGCGCTGTCGACACTCCTCCGTTTGCAGTCTCAGATTCGCACAAAATTTGGTGAGCATATTCAGGGTGTTTTCGAGATCAAAACTGCTTCGTTTTGTGGTGCCAAAATCGCGATCTGAGCTCGTTTCGGCCTCCGAATGCACTATTGCAGTGCTTGTGCAGGCTATTTCATCCTTTTGTACCAAAGGTATATACCAATTTCTGTTCGCCAGTTTAAGCGTCTCAAAGTCTGCTACAGTTCTAGCAGAACTCCTCTGGGCAGTTCCGTTCAACATTTTGAGATACAGTCAATTTTCTACATCAAGGTATTTTAGTCACCGGCCATGGCTGAAAGTAGTGATGTATTCCGTATGTTGGTTGTTGAGGATAAGTTGGATGGTACCAACTACCCATTATGGGCTTATATGATGCGACATGTATTGGTTGCAAAAGGACTGTGGAACATTGTCCAGGGTGTTGGAAGACGTCCGGTTACACCTGCGACTACAGTTACTACAAATACAGGTGTTGGAGGTGCTAGAGCTGATGAAGATGGTGTCGAAGATGATATTGTGCAGATTCCTGTTCGTGTTGCTATTTTTGTGCACCTACTGCAGAGCATATTTATTGGGATGGCAGAGATGCCCAGGCACATGCATTGATAGCTTTGTCTGTCAAACGTGCCATTATTCCTCACATACACTCTTGCAGAACAGTTAGGAATGCTTGGGATACACTTACCACATTGTACCAAGCTAGGAATGAGGCTCGTGTTGCTTATCTCCGAAAACAGTTGGAGAGTGAGCACATGAATGAAGGTGATTCTATGGACAGTTTCCTAATGAAGATCAAAGATTTGAAGGAACAATTGATTTTTGCTGATGAGGTTATACCAAATAGCTCACTTGTGCAGACCGTTTTGAATGGTCTTCCTAACTCATATCAGAGTTTTGCTTCTAATCTTCGGTTGATTGATGAAAGGCAATCCGAATGCCTCATCATTTGAGGAGTTAGTCTCTGTTCTATTGCTAACTCATATCAGAGTTTTGCTTCTACTCATCTGTTGATTGATGAAAGGCAATCCGAATGCCTCATCATTTGAGGAGTTAGTCTCTGTTCTATTGCAGGAAGATCAGTCCAGGCAGAACAGGTCCATTATGCGAGTTGCAGATCAAGCTTTCCTGGCTAGTCAGAAGGGCAAAGGAAAATGGAGCTCTTCTACTAGTAAGCAGAAATCTGCAAATGCTGCACATTCAAAGGACCAAGACAAAGATGACAAAAAATCAGAAAAGCAGAAATTGTTTTGTAAGTACTGTAAAGGCAATGATCATATCATAAAGAACTGTCCAAAACTGGCTGCTAAAGAGGCAAAGAAGAAAGAGGCTTGAATGGTTGTTGCAGAGGCCTCTACACCAAAAACAGAGTCTGCAAATCTTGTGCAGGAAGAAGAATGGGCGTTTACTACTGTCTGCAGTTTTGACCCATCTTCTCATGATCAGTGCATGTCTGCAGTAGACTCAGATGTTTGGTACTTTGACAGTGGGGCGACCAAACATATTACCTCGCAGCGCAGTTTCTTCTCTTCACTCGAGCCTGCCCCTACAGGGAATACTGTCACATGCGCCAATAACTCCTCTTAAATGTTATGGGAGTTGGTAAGATCATTTTGACTACTGCTGATGGTAGTTCTTTCACTTTGTCAGATGCTTTATTTGTGCCAGGGATAAAAAAGAATCTGTTATCATTTTCTGCATTAGCCAAGATTGTCTTGGTTGTGAAATTCGTTGATGACAGGTGTACAGTCCATGATCTCTCAAATGGCGATGTGATTATTGCTTTTGGCATTTTATGTCGTGGGCTGTATAAGCTCATAGACTATGAAAGATCTGTGAATGATTCGGCATGTGCAGTTCATGATTCTCAGGCTATGTCAAATGCAAAGCTTTGGCATGCACGATTTGGTCATCTGAATTTTGCTAGTTTGTTATGCCTATAGAAATCTGAAATGGTGTCCTCTTTGCCCAGCCTTGAGGCACATGCAAAACATGTTTGTGAAGGCTGTATTTTGGGCAAAATGCATCGTTCTTCCTTTCCAAAAGATGGTTCAGTTCGAGCTACGCAGAAATTGCAGCTTGTACATAAAAATGTTTGTGGTCCTATGCAGACACCCTCTTTTGGAAATTACCTTTACTTTGTGACTTTCATTGATGATTTTACCAGGCATGCATGGGTATATCCACTCAAAGAAAAGTCCGAAATGTTCATGTGCTTCAAACAATTTTTGGTTTTGGCTGAAAATTTGTCAGCATGTAAAATGGTCACCCTCCGTTCAGATCGAAGGGGGGAATATATGTCTTCATATTTTAATGCATTTCTGGCTGAACATGGGATAAAACACCAGTGTACAGTGTCGTATACACCTCAACAGAATGGAGTTGCTGAACAGAAGAACAGGTTTCTAATGGAGATGGCGAGGTGTATGGTCAAGAGTCAGGCTTTACCTCATAGTTTCTGGCTTGAGGTTGTCATGTGTGCAGCATATGTACTGAACAGGTGTCCCACTAAAGCATTGCAGTCTATCACTCCATATGAGGCTTGGCATGACCGCAAGCCATCTGTTGCTCATCTATGTGTTTTTGGTTGTTTGGCATATGCATTAGTGCCTGAACAACATCGTAGAAAATTGGATGATAAGGTAGTAAAATGTATTTTTGTTGGGTACAGTTCTAAAAGTAAAGGCTATCGTCTATATCATCCACAGACTAAACGCATTCTGGTTAGCCGTGATGTTGTCTTTGTGGAAGATGCTATAAACCCATTGCTTTCATGTACTAAGGAGACATATGTTAGCTCCAAAGACATGTATGATACTTTGATGCCTCTTTTTACAGGTGGACAGTCTAGTGTTGGTCCTAATGAGGCAACTTCTGAGCCTTTGCAGGTTTCATATGATGATGTAGATCATTCCATTTCTGATGCAGATTTACATGATGCACTTGCTGATGAGAGAGCTGATATTGAGCAGGCAAAAACTATGCCAAAATGGCTGGTGCAGACTTTGCGTGACAGCAAATTAGATGCACCTTTGTCATATCGTACTCGTTCAGGCTCTCATAGTGCCTCCTTTGCATCAGATTGCTATGCTATGGCTGCATCTAGTCTCTGTGATGAGAATGAGCCTGTTTCTTTTGATGAAGCACAGAATTCAAAAAATTGGATGGCTGCTATGTAATCTGAATATGATGATATAATGAAGAATGGTACATGGTCTTTATGTGACTTGCCTCTTGGCAAGAAGGCCATTGGCACGAAGTGGGTATACAAGCTGAAGCATAAACCTGATGGTACAGTTGACAGGTATAAGGCTAGGCTTGTTGCAAAGGGTTATGCGCAGGAAAGAGGCATTGATTTTGATGAGACCTTTGCACCTACATGTTGTATGACTACTGTTCGGAGCATTTGTGCACTTGCAGCCCATCATGGTTGGAATGTACATCAGTTGGACATTAAAATAACATTTCTGAATGGTGACTTGCATGAAGAAGTGTGTGTATTTCAGCCACGTGGCTTTGTGCAAAAAGGCCATGAAAACTAGGTGTGTAGGTTAAAGAAGGTGTTATATGGTTTAAAGAAAGCACCACGTGCTTGGTATGAGAAGATACATGCCTATCTGATTGCACATGGTTTTGAGAACAGTCCAAGTGAAAGCACCTTATATGTTAAGCGTGCTAATGATGTGCTTCTGATCATTGTTGTCTATGTAGACGACATGCTGTTCACTAGTCCTATTGAGAAGCATATTTCTGATTTCAAGGCTGATTTGCATGCCTCATTTGAGATGTCTGATTTGGGGCATTTGCATCACTATTTGGGCATTCAGTTTATGCAAGTTGATGGTGGAATGGCTTTGTGTCAAACAAAATATATTGACACATTATTGCATTGTTTTGGTCTTGAAGACTGTAAGCCTATTGCCACTCCTATGGAGACAGGTCTATGATTGAGTCTTCATGATGCTGGAGATGCATTTGATGTTGTTCTCTATCAGCAGGCTGTTGGATGCTTGATTTACTTATGCATTACTCGGCCAGATATTCAGTTTGTTGTCTCATAGATGAGCAGGTTTATGCATTGCCCAGGAGTCACGCATTGGAAGGCAGTTAAGCGCATCTTTCGCTACTTGAGTGGTACTCGGCTACTTGGGTTGTTTTATCCCAAGGGGGGATCACTACTGCCAGATTTGCATGTTTTTTCTAACTCAGATTGGGCTGGTTGCTATGACACTCGTGTGTCCACCAGTGGCTTTTGCTTCATGCTTGGTAGTTCATGTATATCTTGGTTGAGCAAGAAGAAGCCTACTGTGGCCACTTCCAGTTGTGAGGCTGAGTATAGGGAAGCTTTCACAGCGACTATTGAGTGTGTCTGGCTCAGACACCTTATGGCTAATTTGGGTGTTGGCCAGTCTTCTGCCACCACCATCTTCACTGACAATCAGAACACATTGGCAGTTGCGAGGAACCCTGTGTTCCATGCTCGCACTAAGCACATTGAGGTGCATTATCACTATGTCAGGGAGAGGTTCTCTGCTGGGGAGATCAGCTTGGCATATGTGCCCACGCAGGAGAACATTGCAGACCTTTTCATGAAGGCTCTGCCTAGGGAGAAGTTTGAAGCTTTCCACAAAGCTTTGGGCTTACTTCCTTTTGTGGAGTGATTTCCACATATCTTGGCACTTCCTTATGTTGGGTGTGTGTAGAAGTGCGAGAGACACACAAGAATCACACACAAGGAGCACAAACGCAGCAAGACACACGGAGAAGACGATGGCTGGAATAGCTCTCTCTATTGATCGATAAACTAAACTGAAGTAGGAGCTGAATAATATCCCTAAGTACAAAGTACCATCACATATGAGAGTATCAAGTATGTGGTAACATGGGGAAAAAACCTCTAGCCAGCACTAGAGTAAAAAGTGTCCATGTATAGGGAAAAGGTTCACATCAAAGCTACTGGAGGAACACATAAGTGTAACAAACCCCCCTGGAGTGAATGATGTGAACACATACAGGGAGTGACAGATCAGCCCCCACAAGGTAACAAGCCTAAAGCTTTGCGAAAATCTTCAAACTTTTCCCGTGGAAGAGCTTTGGTGAATATGTATGCCACATTATCTTGTGTAGGCACATATACCAAATCATTATCTCCTGCATGAAGGCGCTCTCTCACATAGTGATAATGCACCTCAATATGTTTGGTCCGTGCATGAAACACTGGGTTTCGTGCAACAGCCAAAGCACTCTGACTATCTGTGAGAATATGCGTAACAGCATCAATCTCCATGCAAAGATCCATCAATAGGCGTCTCATCCATATACACTCCACTATCGCTGTGAAAACTGCCCTGTACTCAGCTTCACAACTCGATGTCGCCACTGTAGGTTGCTTCTTACTCAACCAGGATATGCATGAGTCTCCAAGGAAAAAGCAATTACCACTAGTGGACACGTGAGTATCATAACAACCAGCACAATCACTATCTGTAAAAGCATGCAAGCATGGCTAAACTTCTCTTCCATAAAAGAGACCTAAGCTCAAAGTGCCTCGAAGATATCTAGACACACGTTTCACCGCTTGCCAATGCTTAGTGCCAGGGCTATGCATGAATCAACTCAACTGGGAAACTGCATAATGTATATCTGGCCTTGTGTTGCATGCATATATAAGACATCCCACAGCCTACTGATAAAGAAAAGCGTCAAATGCATCACTGGAATTCTCAACTGAGAATCTAAATCCTGTCTCAACTGGTGTGGAAACTGGCTTGCAATCCTCAAAGTCAAAACTCTGAAGTAGTTTTTCAACATACTTTGCTTGATGCATAACAATTCCCCACTCAACGGATACAAACTGGATGCCAAGATAGTAGCTCAAATGACCAAGATAAGTGACATCAAAAGTATGCTGCAAATCAGCCATAAGAATGTCAAGTTTTGCATCACATGACCCAGTCAAGAGTATGTCATTGACATAAAGAACAAGCACTATAAGATCAGCCCCATTTTTGCGTACATAGAGTGTGCTTTCAATCGGACTACATGTGAAGCCAAGAGCAATCAAGTGCTTATGTATTTTGTCATACCATGCACATGGAGCTTGCTTGAGACCATACAAAGCTTTATGCAAGCGACAAACCATATGCTCTTTTCCTTTCATAGCAAATCCAGGAGGTTGCTTCACATAAACCTCTTCTTGCAAATCTCCATTCAAGAAGGTTGTTTTTATGTCCAACTGATGCACTTTCCAACCTCGATGGGCAGCCAATGCAACCACGGTACGAATGGTAGTCATGCGTGAAGTAGGTGCAAAAGTTTCCTCATAGTCAATGCCATACTATTGCGCATATCCTTTGGCAACCAATCTAGCTTTGTAGCGATCAATGCTACCATCAGATTTTCTCTTAATCTTATAAACCCACTTTGTACCAATGGCATTCTTTCCTTTTGGCAATTCACATAACTCCCAAGTACCATTCCTATGTATGGAATCCATTTCTGATTGCATAGCACTCATCCATTGTGGATCATCACATGCATCTTCAAAAGAAAGTGGCTCTTCATTACATGCTGTAGCAATAAGAGAATAATCCACAAAATTACTTGATGCATGGTGAGAGCTTGATCTTGTTCTACCAAGTAAAGGTGCACTCAATTTGTTGTCCTGCAAAGTTTGTTTCAGCCACTTTGGCATAGATTGTGCACTCTTGATAGACATGTGTTCATTATGTAATACATCTTCAATATGTACATCATGCGTGGGCTGAATTTCGTGCTCAGTTTCAGCCATATTTGGATGCCAATGTTCAGCCATATGTGGCTGAAAAATTCCAACAGTTTTGACAATTTTTGGCTGAATTTTTTTAGCCATGTTTGGCTGGAAATTCTCTGCATTTTCAGCCCTATTTGGCTGGAATTTTTCAGCCCTTTGAACCTCAATTGGCTGATCTACATGGCCATAGTCAAGCGCACCATTTTGGAACAAAGGCATGAGTGTATCGAACACATCTTGTGAGCTAACTGTTGGCAATTTTTTGCATTCAACTAGAGGGAAAACTGATTTTTCAGCAAATACCACATCTCGACTCACAATAATTGTGTTCGTCAATGGATGGTACAACCAATATCCCTTACTTTCAGCACTATAACCAACAAATATACATTTCTTTGCCTTGTCATCAAGTTTGTGACGTTGTTGTGATGGCACAAGAGCATATGCCAAACAACCAAACACATGCATATGACTAACCATAGGCTTATGACCATTCCAAGCTTCATAAGGAGTGATGACTCTCAATGCTTTTGTAGGGCAACGATTCAACACATAATTTGCACACATGACTACTTCCAACCAAAACTTATGAGGAAGATGCTTTCCTTTAACCATACATCGTGCCATTTCAAGTAGAGTTCTATTTTTACGCTCGGCAACACCATTTTGTTGAGGTGTATATGGCACCGTACATTGGTGTGAAATACCTCTTTCACAAAGAAAAGCATTAAACTCATGTGACATGTATTCACCACCGCGATCCGTGCATAGAGTCAAAAGCTTTTGTGAAGAAAAATTTTCAGCCATAGCTAAAAATGCTTTGAAGCAAGAAAATACCTCATTCTTTGCTTTCATAGGATACACCCATGTATGGCGAGTAGCATCATCAATGAAGATAGCAAAATATACATGCTTCCCAAAAGATGGAGTCTTGACGGGACCACATACATCACTATGAACAAGTTGCAATTTTCTTGTAGTGTGTGTGTGACTATCTTTTGGAAAAGAAGCACGATGCATTTTTCCAAGAATGCAACCTTCACATGCATGCTTTTCAATGGACTCAAGTGTAGGCAAGCCAATAACCATGTCCTTCTTTTGCAAGTAGAGCAAACTATTGAAGTTTAAATGACCAAAACGAGCATGCCAAAGCTCCATTTCAGCCATGGAAGAAGTATGAGCAACTAAGGCATTCGAGGCAGCCCTCTTGTATGTATCCATGCGATACAAACCATTACATGATGTACCGGACATCACGATAACATCACCATTGCTGAAATCATGAACCATACACTTATCATCAACAAAGTGTACATGCAGTCCAGCTTTGGCAATCAACGGAACTGAAATTAAGTTCTTCTTGATACCGGGCACATACAATGCATTTTTCAAGAGAATCACACCTCCATTTGCAGCCGTAAGCTCAATTTCTCCTACTCCAGTGATAGGATAAGAGGCATTGTTTGCACACACCACATGTCCTCCTTTAGGTGCATCTTTCAAAGAGGCAAAAAATCTTTTGCATGATGTTATGTGCTTTGAAGCACCACTATCAAAGAACCAATCCGAATCAGCCTCACTCACAACCATATATTTAGAATGTAAAGAAGCATCATAATGACACGTAACAACACATGCCCAAAAATCTTGAGCCATGTTAGCTTCATCATTCTTTGCATTTGCTAAATTTTCAGCAATAGACATGCCCGATTCCTTCTTCTTTTCATTGCGTTTAGCAAGCTTTCTACACTCATCAATAGTATGACCAACCTTCTGGCAATATTTGCATCTCTTCTTCTTTTGCAAATCACCATCATTAGAGGAATGAGTGGAAGAGGAAGCTTGAGGCTTTGGTTTTGATGAACCAAAAGTTGAACCATACTTGCTTTTCCCCTTTTGTGACATAGCAAGTGCTTGCGTCCCTTCAATCAAACCACTCCTATTCACTCTAGATTGCTCTTCTTGCAAAAGAAGAGACACAACCTCATCAAATGCATACATATTAGGATTTCCTTTTGCAACCAAACGAAGTGTAGTATCAAAGCTTTGAAAAGATTCCGGTAATCCTTTCAACAATGTAGAAATGAGTGATGCATCCGGAATGATCTCATCTATGTTTGCCAATTGCTCTTTCAAGTCCTTGATGCGTGTCACATACACATCCACTGACTCATTTTTAGCCATACATACATCCTCAAGTTGCTTCCTCAAGTATGCAACACGTGCTTCATTACGCACGGCATACAAAGAAGCAAGAGTGTCCCATGCATGTCATGATGTAGAACATGACCGAATGTGTGGAACTATATGACGCTTCAGTAAAAGCGCAATCAAAGCATGAGCTTGAGCATCTTTTCCATCCCATCTAAGCTGCTCCTGTGTAGGTGGAGAAGGAGAAACCACTGTACTTGAAGAAGAAGCTCCATCTGTGATAGTAGACTGCGAAGTAGAAGCACCTGTCGGTCTTCGATCTACATCTGCCACTATGTTCCAAAGTTGTTTTGCAACAAGAACATGCTTCATCATGTAAGACCACATCGGATAGTTGGTCCCATCAAGTTTATCTTCAGCTTGAAGCATGCCAAAGAAGTCAGTGCTGCCCGCCATTTCACTAAGGAACAAGAATGTGACAAAATCTTCACTTCGACGAAAACTAAAAGGAGTGCTGAAATTTCAGCTCACAAACCGTCACTCTGATGGCGATTCTGACTGCACGAATGGCTTTGAAATCGGGGTAAAACCCCAGTGCACCTGCTGGAAATGTTTTCGAGCTGCTAAAATTCACACTTTTATGCTCCGAAGTCGATTTGCACTGTTAAAGTGCGTGCACCCCGCGTCGCGAAAAACCAAAACTTGGGAAGAAGTTGAACCTGCTCTGATACCACTCTTGGGTGTGTGTAGAAGTGCGAGAGACACACAAGAAGCACACACAAGGAGCACAAATGCAGCAAGACACACAGAGAAGAAGATGGTTGGAATAGCTTTCTCTATTGATCGATAAACTGAACTGAAGTAGGAGCTGAATAATATCCCTAAGTACAAAGTACCACCACATATGAGAGTATCAAGTATGTGGTAACATGGGGAAAAAACCTCTAGCCAGCATTAGAGTAAAAAGTGCCCATGTATAGGGAAAAGGTTCACATCAAAGCTACTCGAGGAACACATAAGTGTAACACCTTATACATGAGTGCCAGCTCCTTGTTCACCGCATCACTCCCAGTGGGGATTTTTCATATATTTAGGTAATGATGTGTGTGAACACTCTAGGACCGCCGGGGCACTTTTTTTCCCTCTTTAGGAGGTTTTTTTCCCCCGGATTGTATATACGCCTATTGCTCTAATGGGCTACTTATCTTTATACATTCTTGTTAGCAGCGGACAAGGGACTGAAGGACTAACGAGGCATGGCAGTCAGAGAAGAGAGTCAGAAGGGAGAGAAGGCACAAGCAGACAAGGGAGTCAACGAAGATCTGGCAAATAGGCCAATAAATTTCTTCAGAAAGAAGTACGTATGAGCATTCACGCAGATTTAGCACTAAGGCAACCTTAATTTTTCAAAACCTCTACACCAATTAAAAGTGATTCTCATCACTAAACACCATTGTAAATACCATTTCATCTTTTTGTAGCTCCATTTTGTGCAAGCCAAGGAGTCCTTGAGCTTGAGGAGCTTTAGAAGTATCTACCTGCCAATTTTCGTATTTTTTAGATCTCGTTTGAGCCCTCAAATAAGCCCTGGAACCTAATTTTTAACTAGGCCGGACACTAGGTCTGAACAGGGCCAAAGCTAGTCACAAACTATAAAAGGAGCTAGAGAGCTCATTTTTGGGGTTAGATTGTAATTGAAACAAACTTGTAAGAGCTTTTTGAAAGTAATCTAAGAACTCCATTGATTCTCCCTCTTTGTCTTGCCGTGTGTGCGCGTGTGTGTGTATGTGTGTGCATGTTTGTGTGCTTCTCACTCACGCACTTGTGCCGCCACTTGCTCGAGGTCTTCATACCATCCTCACGTCTTCCCGGATTGACATTAAAGGAGGTGCTACTCATCACTGAGCTACACCAAATTTTGGCGCCGTTGCCGGGGATCGAGCTTTGAGGACGAGCGTCTGATGGTAAGACGTAGAGTTGACGCGTTAGAGTTGTAGGTATTTTCTTCACTTTCCTCTATTTTCTTGTTTTTTCTTCACCATCTTCATCACCATTATCATCATCACCATCTTCCACCTCCATCTCCATCATCGCGAAAATTTCTGTTTTTTGGTCATATCACCATCTCCACCTCATTTCCTTCATTCTACTTGTGAGAGAGAGCGAGAGAGCGATATTGCTTGTACTGTTTTTGCATGTTTATTGTGTTTCTTGCAGGTATCATCATCATCATCCCCTCCAGCACGCTGTGCAGGTACGAAATTCGTCGAATCTGTCTCGCGGTCACCAGCCTCTGTCGATCGCGATCGACAGAAAATTCGATCATTTGGTAAAACAAAGTTCACCACTAGCACAAGCATGATGAGCACATCCTAAAACACTAAAAACAGTAGAAAAATTCCGAGGTTTTCTGTCAATCGCGACCGACAGCCTCTGTCAATCGCGACCGACAGCCTCTGTCAATCGCGACCGACAGACCCTGTCAATCGCGATCGACAGACTTCACGATCGACAGGCTGCCACGTAGGATCCTGTCAATCGCGATTGACACCGTCAATCGCGATCGACAGCCTTCACGATCGACAGACTGAAATTCAACGATTGATTGACTTTTGCGTGTAGCCACGTGTCAATCGCGATTGATACCGTCGATTGCGATCGACAACCACGATCGACTCTGTCGATCGCGATTGATACCGTCAATCGCGATTGACACTGTCCATCGCGACTGACAGGCCCGACGGACACCTCTGTCAATCGCGATTGACAGACCTGTCGATCGCGATTGACAGGCTTTTCGGCCAAAAATTAGGGTTTGGTTTTTGTTCAAAATTGGGATAATTTTGGGGCAAAATAGTCAATCCATTAGCACTTTGGAGGTTCCTACACTTGTGATTGGGATAAAATCCTAGGATCTGTCAGCCAGATTGAATCCTGTTTTAACCCCCTAAACCCTGAACAGTCATAACTTTTTCATACGAAATCCATTTTTTGAGCTCTAGGGCTTGTTGGAAAGCTCGTGGCATATACTACACGCCCTCAACTGTTTTTTATAAAGATAATGCGTTGATTTTCAGATAGGGTGTTTTGAAGTTGACCCTACCCAGGGGGATCAAAGTCAGGGGTCTTTAGAATTGTTTTCTTAAAAAAATCACTATGCAAGTTTGTGTTTGTGCCACAGGAATGAAAATCATTGGTTCTGTCTTTGGAATTTAAATCTTAAGGCTAACTTTGGAACTCTTACAGATCTATTGAGAGCTTCGAAAGGCGTTCTAAGCAAGTGTAAGTGCAAGCTTGGGAACACACTTCCTGGGCATTCAAGGGCAACCAAGCAGGAAACAAAAGGTTGGAATATTCTCAACTCCCTCTGTCATTTCTTAGCTCAGGCTAAGTACGAATAGTGCTAGAGGTAAGTCAGGGCGACGATAGGCAGATATCAAGTTGAAGACTACCTAAAAACTCAAGTTCAAGCTAAAAACTTAATCTCTGTACTGTCGATAACATAAAGGGAAAGAACCTAACGTGGAGCGATCAATTCCAAGTACAGAAAATACTCAAGTATTCCTGACGATGCAATACCAGACAAGATCATAAACATAATAACTCACTAAAAATGAATCAAGTGACTGAGACCAATTGATTGGCAACGAGGTTGTACTCTGGAAAAAATCGAGCTACTTAGATAGGCATATGAATCTTAGATCAGGACGACATCTAGTAAGGGAGAGACAGAGCCTTAGGTCTTCAGAGGCTAGTGTCAACCAGACCGCCAGGTCGTGGGCCCAGCAGTTGAGTCACCACTCATACTACCCAAGTTCTAAGACTAGTGAATCTGAGATGTCTCAAGGTATGGAGAGACCCACAGGCAGTACAGGAATGCCATACTTGCACAGGGTAGAAGGCCCTTACAAAACACAGTTGGAATACCTTAGGACCAACCGATTAGGTGCTAGCATCTATGAGGACGGTCTAGGAAGATCCGTGGTCCAGATTAAGAATCCTGACCAATCCATTGGATTAGAGCATCCAGCTGTCAAGTTTGAAAACGGAGCATACTTGGACAAAGAAGGAACCATATACGTAGTCACCAGTCACCCAGATAGGACGAACGAATTTGGAAATGTGATCCCCAAAGCAGACTTAGGTCACCTAGAGCAAGGAAACATGAGTGCAGAACCTAGAACCCCTCGAGGCAAATCGGTTCTCACTAGGATTATCACACCAGAGTGGATTCCCCAGGATAATAAGAGCATAGAGTTGCTCCTCAATCGAGAGACTGACGAAGCCTTTTGGAGGTACAAACCTGATCGGCCAACTGATATAGGAGCAATCATGATCTATGAGTTTAAGGATCCTGATAGCCCAGGTAGAGTGACCTACTTAGATCACGCTTCGAAGAGGATCTTTGTGGTGACAGAACATGATAGGCATGCTTACACTTGGAAGGGTGAATTCGTTTTTCCCCAACCAAGATCGAATGTATCATATGCTCACCCTGGATCTGGAACATCCCAAGCTCATGAATTGCAAAGAGACAAACAGAGAGCTAGGCCAGAAGTAAGCTTTGCCACCCCCGGGGGCAGAGAAAGAACGAGAATGGAAACAAACAGAGTAGACCCTGAGATACCTAGAGCTCACAGGAATCAAAGAAATGCGGATGAGTTCCCTCTACCACGACCTAGAGAGCACACAAGGACCTTGAGGCTGAGTCAGCTAGTTAAGTCCATGAAGAACTACTTCGATGGCACGGGAGATCCATACGATCATGTGGCTGAGTTTAGGCAGGTCCTGAGAGCTGAACAAGTAGAGGATCTATTCACGCAATACAATGCCTTTGGATTGACCCTTAGGAACACTGCCCTGACATGGTTTCAGCCACTAAATGAGAGGCAGTTCAGGAGCATAGACCAACTCCTAGAGGCTTTCATTATTGAGTTCTCTAAGAGTGGCATAAGGCATAATACCTCTTCGCTGATTCACAGCTTCAAGCAAACCCCTCAAGAAACTGTGAGACTTGCAGGAAGAAGGTTTAGGCAATACTTAGAAAGATGCCCTGTTTCGGAGTTACCCACACCAGCCAAGCAAGTGGCTTTATTCTTGGATGGATTGCTAAGTACCAAATTGAGATCTTATGTGTACTTGAAGGACCCTAGAACCATAGAAGATTGTGTACGCATGTGCATTGATATTGAGGATAACCTAGGGGAGGAGTTAGAGCTTTCCAAGATATACAAAGATTCGGATAGTGCCTCTAACCTCTCTTCCACGCAATCCACATCGATCGAGGAACTTGCAGAGAAAGTCGCTCAGAAACTAGGTGTCTCTAGCAAACACATTCCAAGATTTGTCCCGGTCAAAAGATGTTATACTTGTGGGGGTGACCACATGGCTAATGTCTGTCCCGTTATGGCTCAACCCCAAGTTAATCCTAGTAGCGAGTACTGCACCATAGAACGAAGGTACACCAATCACACCGCGCAAGACTGACCATACAATAAGCAAGCGGTTAGGCAAACCTACCCTCAGACTTACCCTCAACAAGGCAGATACCAGAACCAATACCAACCACAACAGTATGCTAGGCCGCAACAAACCTATCAACCACAATACCAAGCCCAGCAAAGGCCTCAGCCTGTGTTAGCCCAACAACCTCCAGCTCCATCCAACGCGATCCCTGTAAAGTATGCAGCTGCAGAGGAAAACTTGAATAGAGCTATAGTCCCCGTAACACCGTTGCTCTCAGAGAGTGATCCGAGTGACCATAGTTTCGACTCTACACATGTTGATAGCCCCCAGGCTTACTACATGCAATCTCCCGAACATGGTGAGTCCTACTATAGTGAAGAGCCAAATGAACCTAGTTGGGAATCAGATTACACAAATGTCATGTATGCAAACCCCAACCCTAGACCTCAACCTAGGCAGGTCAGACCCCCGTTGCCTAGAGGACCATGCTACAGATGCCAGGGAGATCACCTCATTCATGATTGTCCCTTACCTCCACCTACACAATCCCAGTTAGTGATGATCCAAGGCTTTTGCCAAGAATGTGGAAAGGAGCATCTCTTACGAGATTGCCCTAAAAATCCCAATAATATGCCAAAAATCACGCCTATCAACGTTGTTGGGTTAGTAGTAGACTCCACAGGGAGCGTGACGTCCACTGCACCAGTACAGGTAGTCACTAGAGCTCAAGCATTGCAGCAAAACCAAGCTGTAGGTCAGGAAAAGAACCCAGAAGCTAGTGAAACGGAAAGCATAACAAAGAAAAGGACTAGAGCATGGAGAGATAGCCATGAAAGAATGAAAAGACAATGGGCAAAGAAAATGAGCGAATTAGAAGAAAGCATAAGAGAAACAAAAGCCAAAGTTGTGGAGCTCACCTCTCAACCAGACTCTCACAGGTCACCCCCGCCTCAATCCATACCACCTCCTCTGCCACCCTCCATACCATCTCCATCCAACCCGCCTCACCTAAACCCACCACCCCCTAGAGTAGGATCAGTCCTAGCAGATCCCACTCCCGAAGACCTTAATATGATGCTTAAAGCATATCAGGCCAGAATCCAAGAAGGGCCAACCATAACCGATCATGAAAAATGCTACCCTAGAGCCGAGCTAGAGCTTGAACGAACTAAAATTTGTGCCAAGATGGTGGAATTGGCTCAGACCATGTTTGAAGCTAGTCGCCTCTTTAACATCTCTAGCTCAGCTAAGACGCAGTTACATTTTGATGGACTGCTAGAAAGAATAGAGAGGCTAATGGCCAGGCTGAGAGCACCAATAAGATCTTGTGCAATGTACTGACGAAATTAGTGAACACTAAACGCTCTGATTGGGACAAACAGCTACACCATGCTGTTTGGGCATACCGAGTCGCCTACAAAATGGTACTCCAAGCCACCCCCTTTCAGATGGTATTTGGCCAAAACGCGGTGCTACCCTTGGACTTCTTCATACCTACATTGAAGGTAGCACAAGAGCACGAATGGACGGGTCATGAACTCTCCTCTAGACTTTTTGACCTTGAACGATTAGGAGAAACAAGACTAAGGGCGGCTGCAGGGATATATGCAGCTAAGAAACGACAGAAGGCATATTTTGATGCCCACGTTAAGGAGAAAGGTTTGAAGGCAGGTGACCTAGTACTAGTATACACCTTAAAACAACATGCGAGAAAATTAGAGAAGCGTGGGTATGGACCTATGATCATTAACAGAATCTCAACAAGTGGAGCAGTACATCTAGCCACATTAGAAGGCGATATTCTCCCAAGTTATATCAGCGGATGCAGAGTCTGTTGGAGTTGGACGTCTACGGAAGCATGCGAACAGCACAAGGAAGAAGAAGAAGCTTGGAGCACAACACACAAGACTGAATGTATTACTAGAGAATGTACAAAGATAAGTAGCCCATTAGGGCAATAGGCGTATATACAAGCCGAGGGAAAAAAACCTCCTAAAGAGGGAAAAAAGTGCCCCGGCAGTCCTAGAGTGTTCACACACATCACTACCTAAATATATCAACAAATCCCCCCTGGGAGTGATGCGGTGAACAAGGAGCTGGCACTCATGTATAAGGAAGTGCCAAGCTATGTGGAAATCACTCCACAAAAGGAAGTAAGCCCAAAGCTTTGCGGAAAGCTTCAAACTTCTCCCTAGGCAGAGCCTTCGTGAAAAGGTCTGCAATGTTCTCCTGCGTGGGCACATATGCCAAGCTGATCTCCCCAGCAGAGAACCTCTCCCTGACATAGTGATAATGCACCTCAATGTGCTTAGTGCGAGCATGGAACACAGGGTTCCTCGCAACTGCCAATGCGCTCTGACTGTCAGTGAAGATGGTGGTGGAAGAAGACTGGCCAACACCCAAATCAGCCATAAGGCGTCTGAGCCACACACACTCAACAGTCGCTGTGAAAGCTGCCCTATACTCAGCCTCACAACTGGAAGTGGCCACAGTAGGCTGCTTCTTGCTCAACCAAGATATACATGAGCTACCAAGCATGAAGCAAAAACCACTGGTGGACACACGAGTGTCATAGCAACCAGCCCAATCTGAGTCAGAAAAAGCATGCAAATCTGGCGGTAGTGATCCCCCCTTGGGATAAAACAACCCAAGTAGCCGAGTACCACTCAAGTAGCGAAAGATGCGCTTAACCGCTTTCCAATGCGTGACTCCTGGGCAATGCATAAACCTGCTCATCTGTGAGACAGCAAACTGAATATCTGGCCGAGTAATGCATAAGTAAATCAAGCATCCAACAGCCTGCTGATAGAGAACAGCATCAAATGCATCTCCAGCATCATGAAGACTCAATCGTAAACCTGTCTCCATAGGAGTGGCAATAGGCTTACAGTCTTCAAGGCCAAAACACTGCAATAATGTGTCAATATATTTTGTTTGACACAAAGCCATTCCACCATCAACGTGCATAAATTGAATGCCCAAATAGTGATGCAAATGCCCAAAATCAGACATCTCAAATGAGGCATGCAAATCAGCCTTAAAATCAGCAATATGTGTCTCAATAGGACCAGTGAGCAGCATGTCATCAACATAGACAACAATGATCAGAAGCACATCATTAGCACGTTTAACATATAAGGTGCTTTCAGTTGGACTGTTCTCAAAACCATGTGCAATCAGATAGGCATGTATCTTCTCATACCAAGCACGTGGTGCTTGCTTTAAACCATATAACGCCTTCTTTAACCTGCACACCTGGTTTTCATGCCCTTTCTGCACAAAGCCACGGGGCTGAAAAACATACACTTCTTCATGCAAGTCACCATTCAAAAATGTTGTTTTAATGTCCAACTGATGTACATTCCAACCATGATGGGCTGCAAGTGCACAAATGCTCCGAACAGTAGTCATACGGCATGTAGGTGCAAAGGTCTCATCAAAATCAATGCCTCTTTCCTGCGCATAACCCTTTGCAACAAGCCTAGCCTTATACCTGTCAACTGTACCATCAGGTTTACGCTTCAGCTTGTATACCCACTTAGTGCCAATGGCCTTCTTGCCAGGAGGCAAGTCACATAAAGACCATGTATCATTCTTCATTATAGCATCATATTCAGATTGCATAGCAGCCATCCAATTTTTTGAATTTTGTGCTTCATCAAAAGAAACAGGCTCATTCTCATCACAGAGACTAGATGCAGCCATAGCATAGCAATCTGATGCAAAGGAGGCACTATGAGAGCCTGAACGAGTACGATATGACAAAGGTGCATCTAATTTGCTGTCACGCAAAGTCTGCACCAGCCATTTTGGCATAGTTTTTGCCTGCTCAATATCAGCTCTCTCATCAACAAGTGCATCATGTAAATCTGCATCAGAAATGGAATGATCTGCATCATCATATGAAACCTGCAAAGGCTGAGAAGTTGCCTCATTAGGACCAGCACTAGCCTGTCCACCTGTAAAAAGAGGCATCAAAGTATCATACATGTCTTTGGAGCTAACAGATGTCTCCTTAGTACATGAAAGCAATGGCTGAATAGCATCTTCTACAAAGACAACATCACGGCTAACCAGAATGTGTTTAGTCTGTGGATGATACAGACGATAGCCTTTACTTTCAGAACTGTACCCAACAAAAATACATTTTACTGCCTTATCATCCAATTTTTTGCGATGTTGTTCAGGCACTAATGCATATGCCAAACAACCAAAAACACGCAGATGAGCAACAGATGGCTTGCGGTCATGCCAAGCCTCATATGGAGTGATAGACTGCAACGCTTTAGTGGGACACCTGTTCAGTACATATGCTGCACACATGACAGCCTCAAGCCAGAAACTATGTGGTAAAGCCTGACTTTTGACCATGCACCTCGCCATCTCCATGAGTGACCTGTTCTTTCGTTCAGCAACTCCATTCTGTTGAGGTGTATACGGCACTGTACACTGGTGTTTTATCCCACGTTCAGCCAGAAATGCATTAAAATCTGAAGACATATACTCCCCCCCTCGATCAGAACAGAGGGTGCCCATTTTACATGCTGACAGATTTTCAGCCAAAACCAAAAACTGTTTGAAGCACATGAACACTTCGGACTTTGCTTTGAGTGGATATACCCATGCATGCCTGGAAAAATCATCAATGAAAGTCACGAAGTAAAGGTAATTTCCAAAAGAGGGTGTCTGCATAGGACCACAGACATCACTATGTACAAGCTGCAATTTCTGCGTAGCCCGAACTGAACCATCTTTTGGAAAGGAAGAACGCTGCATTTTGCCCAAAATACAGCCTTCACAAACATGTTTTCCAGGTGCCTCAAGTTTGGGCAAAGAGGACACCATTTCAGATTTCTGCAGGCGTAACAAACTAGCAAAATTCAGATGACCAAAGCGTGCATGCCAAAGCTTTGCATCTGACATAGCCTGAGAATCATGAACTGCACATGCCGAATCATTCACAGATCTTTCATAGTCTATGATCTTATACAGCCCACGACATAAAATGCCAGAAGCAATAATCACATCGCCATTTGAGAGATCATGGACTATACACCTGTCATCAACAAATTTCACAACCAAGCCAATCTTGGCTAATGCAGAAACTGATAACAGATTCTTTTTGATCCCTGGCACAAATAAAGCATCTGACAAAGTGAAAGAACTACCATCAGCAGTAGTCAGAATGATCTTACCAACTCCCATAACAGGATAAGAGGAGTTATTGGCACATGTGACAGTATTCCCTGTAGGAGCAGGCTCAAGTGAAGAGAAGAAACTGCGCTGCGAGGTAATATGTTTGGTCGCCCCACTGTCAAAATACCAAACATCTGAGTCTACTACAGACATGCACTGATCATGAGAAGATGGGTCAAAACTGCAGACAGTGGTAAACGCCCATTCTTCTTCCTGCACAAGATTTGCAGACTCTGTTTTTGGTGTAGAGGCCTCTGCAACAACCATTCCAGCCTCTTTCTTCTTTGCCTCTTTAGCAGCCAATTTTGGACAGTTCTTTATAATATGATCATTTCCTTTACAGTACTTGCAGAACAATTTCTGCTTTTCTGATTTCTTTTCATCTTTATCCTGGTTCTTCGATTGTGCAGCATTTGCAGATTTCTGCTTACTAGTAGAAGAGCTCCATTTTCCTTTGCCCTTCTGACTAGCCAGGAAAGCTTGATCTGCAACACGCATAATGGACCTGTTCTGCCTGGACTGATCTTCCTGCAACAGAACAGAGACTAATTCCTCAAATGACAAGGCATTCAGATTGCCTTTCATCATCAACCGAAGAGTAGAGGCAAAACTCTGATATGAATCAGGAAGACCATTCAGAACGGTCTGCACAAGTGAGCTATCTGGTATAACCTCATCAGCAGAAATCAATTGTTCCTTCAGGTCTTTGATCTTTGTAAGAAAATTGTCCATAGAATCACCTTCATTCATGTGCTCACTCTCCAACTGTTTTCGGAGGTAAGCAACACGAGCCTCATTCCTAGCCTGGTACAAAGTGGTAAGTGTATCCCAAGCATCCTTTGCTGTTCTGCAAGAGCGAATGTGAGGAATAATGGCACGTTTGACAGACAAAGCTATCAATGCATGTGCCTGGGCATCTCTGCCATCCCAACGAATCTGCTCTGCAGTAGGTGCAACAGAAACAGCAGCACGAACAGGAATCTGCGGAATATCATCTTCGACACCATCTTCATCAGCTCCAACACCTGTATTTGCAGTACCTGTCGTTACAGGTGTAACAGGACGTCTTTCAACACCCTGCACAATGTTCCACAATCCTTTTGCAACCAGTACATGTCGCATCATATAAGCCCATAATGGGTAGTTGGTACCATCCAACTTATCCTCAACAGCCAACATACGGAATACATCACTGCTTTCAGCCATGGCCGGTGACTAAAATGCCTTGATGCAGAAAATTGACTGTATCTAAAAAAGTTGAACGGAACTGCCCAAACGAGTTCTGCTAGACCTGTAGCAGACTTCGAGACGCTTAAACTGGCGAACAGAAACTAGTATATACCTTTGGCACAAAAGGACGAAATAGCCTGCACAAGCGCTGCGATAGTGCGTTCGGAGGCCGAAACGAGCTCAGATCGCGATTTCGGCACGACAGAGCAAAGCAGTTTTGATCTCGGAAACACCCTGAGTATGCTCACCAAATTTCGTGCGAATCTGAGACTGCAAACGGAGGAGTGTCGACGGCGCCCTAGAAGAAGCGACGACCTGCTCTGATACCAATTGTTGGAGTTGGACGTCTGCGGAAGCACGCGAACAGCACAAGGAAGAAGAAGAAGCTTGGAGCACAACACACAAGACTGAATGTATTACTAGAGAATGTACAAAGATAAGTAGCCCATTAGGGCAATAGGCGTATATACAAGCCGAGGGAAAAAAACCTCCTAAAGAGGGAAAAAGTGCCCCGGCAGTCCTAGAGTGTTCACACACATCACTACCTAAATATATCAACAGAGTCAAGTTGTATCAGGAACCTCTCACAGAGGAAATGCTAAGTCGACTCAATACTGCTAAGAAACGCAAAGAGGAAGAAAAGCAAATTCGAGAAGAAGCTCAAGCAGAAGCCCTAGAGCGCATACGGAGGATGAAATTAAGAAGACAAGGTAGAGAACACCCTAGGCAAGATACATATGCAGATCAAGGATATGACGTGGCTATGTGTGAAGTTTCAGGTGATAGCTCACATAGGATAACTGATCGACATCCTTTCATAACCTTAGATATAGGACAAGGAAAGAGTGCAAGGACTGTAAGAGCCTTGATTGACTCAGGTGCAACCACTAGTGCTGTTAAATTGTCTTATTGTCAAGAGTTGCAATTAACTGTCAATCCTGTGGAAGCATATCTCATAGGATTGGGAGGCGTGGAAACCCCTTGCATGGGCGAGGTGGAACTTCCCCTCTATATTCATGATGAGGCAATGACAGTTAAAGTGCTAGTATGCCAAGACAAGGACCTCACGGAACCCCTTGTCCTGGGTCAAGACTGGATTTATGACCAAGCAGTCAACTTAAACCTAAGAAGTGGGCTTCTTCAGGTATGGGTCAATCATAGTCGAATTACAGTAGAGTTAGATAATGGAGCACTCAAGGAACTAGGAAAGACACAGACTCCTGGTCCCTCCAGGGGTGCACATGAAGTTGACCATGCTGTTCTTGTCCAAGGCTATGTGATGCAGAAGAATGAAGATCTCAAAAAAGGAGTCAGGACCACAGCGGAACTCCCTTCTTTTCCAAAGGCCAAAGGGAGACGACAACCAAAGGTGGATCAAAGGCATAAGAAGCAGAGTAATACCTATGTTGGAGATCAAAAGTACCGGCGCAGCAAAATGTCTCAGCAAGTGAAACAAGTGTGGGTGCGGAAAGGCGAACACCCGGCTGCACTCAAGCCAACCACACGAGCACAGCCTCTTATTAGTAACCAACAACATGACACTAATAAGAAGTCTTCCAGAAGCTCACCTGCTAACGTGAAGTCTATTTGGGTGCCCAAGAAGTCGATGAAGGCCAGCCCACAATCAAGACAAATTTGGGTGCCTAAGGCTTGTTTACGGGCTCAAATAGCTACACCAAGGCCACACCCTTTACGGAGTGATCCATTCACTCACACCGCCGACATCCACTCGTTTTCAACACTCAGGAACACACCAAGGCCCATGAGCACGAACAGAATCACTTGTAAATGGGTCCCCAAAAGACCTCATTTTCAAGCCGACTCACCAATAAAGCTCTCGAGAGTCTCTACGAAACCAAGAGCAAGACCTATCCACTGCATTTGGCAGCCTAAGACTTGTAACAAACCCCCGGACCCCATTTGTAATTCCATGACCACCTACTAACCACCTCACTATCACACTACATCATTTCACTTAGCTCTTAGGATTACAGAACTCCTAACCACACGTACACTCGCACCGAGCACTTACTAACCCATTAATCTCTCCCGACCCTCATGTTAATGTTGTAATGGGGACAACAATGATTCTCTCTTGTCCTGTACAATGTTAACACATGTTTCTATATTCTCACAGAGACAGGAAGCAAGAAGTAACATGGCAGATACGGTAGGAACTAGCTCCCAGGCAGGCACCAGCCCCCAAGTGGTGGACATTGAAAGCCTTCCGGTTGAAGAGGAATTAAAGGAACGACCAACGGCATTAAGAGCATTACATGCCATACCTATTCAGAATCCTCCACAGGTTCACACATTGCCGGTGGGCAAAACCTCACACTGGTTCAGTGACGTTGCGAGACCTCTCGGTGAAGGCACATACATGTGGGAGTCTGAAGTAGAATTCAATGGACGTTGGGCCAGATACCACTTCTTTACCAGAGAGTTTGAAAAGCTACAGAATAACGAAGGACTGAAGCCAATATGGAAGAAGGCTACGTTATATGATTATTTCAAGTTCCAACTACCAAAGCCCGATTTTCTAAGGTGCTCATACCTGATTAGCACTCTCACTCCAAGCAAAGACAAAAAAGGATACAGCTCCTTTGTACTTCCCTCACTCACAAGGGGCAATGAGCTGAAGCGTTTCCGCTTGACTATCAACTTGGTAAGAGAAGCTCTTGATATGCACGGAATGCACATTCCTACGGAAAAGGAGACTATGGTCCCCGATAATATGAAGAACAGGAATCTGACAAAACTGAAGGACATGGTGGCAATGACTCCCACGATAGCCATTCATTTACGTATGGTCATGCAACATTTCGCGTTCCCCGCACAAGACAGGTTCACAATGCCTCCCAAGAAGATCTGGTTTAGACTTTACTTAGCGGATGCCTTTGAATTGACCATCAATATGCCCCACTGGATTATCGACCAGATCCATATGGCTCATCAAAGATGGTATAAGAAGCAAAGGTCTGTACTCTACGGATGTTGTGCGCTTACCAGAATCGTATATCGATGTCTCGCCTATGATGTACCGGTGCAAAGGGCTCTCATTTGGTCCAGAGCACAGGAGTTTCAACGCAGATTATCAGCCATCGGACCTCCCTCAAAGAAGATGAGAGGCACCGTACAGATGCCTTGTGCACAACCCCGCGGTGCAACCCTAACACTAGAAGCAACTCCAAGGCTTCCTCAAAGAGTGCAACCTTTCACTATCAGGTTACCCAGGCACAGCACAGAGGGCCCTAACCTTGTGTTTCCACCAGTACCTACTGATCTGGAATTTCCTCACGGATTTACTTTGGAAGATCTAACGGATGAGGAAGTGGCTAGAATTATTGAAGCAGTTAATGTGGAAGTTGAGGCAGAACAGGGTAGTGGACAACAAACAGCTACACAACAACCCCAGACAAGTCAACCAGAAGTGGTAGAAGTGGCAGATGAAGAAGAAGGAGACAAAGAGGAGGAACAAGAAGGATTTTCAGATGAAGGGGCGCATGACTATGAGCAAGAAGTTATGCAGGAGCTAGAGGGTGCCCCAGCATATACAAAAGAGTTGAAAAAGCTCCACGATACCATCAACAGGGTCCAACAACAACATAAGTTATCCCTTGCAGCAGGAAAGGCTATCATGCACCAAATCCTTGAGGAGGAGGGAGTTGATGAACAGTATCGTGCCACACTAGACATGATCTCTGATGCCCTAGGAGTACCTGAGGCAGTGCAGACGGCCCTGGCACAATCACGCAGAATGGAAAGAAGATATGGAAGACGTCCCCCACGAGCAGGGAAACAAATGAATGTATTAGGATCCGAATCACAAGGCACCCCCACAACCACGGGCACTGCACACACCGCTCACGACACCAAGGAAGCCCATACATCAAGTGCACCTCCATCACCTCCCTTACCACCTTCGCCTCCCTCTCCACCACATTCACCTCCCATCACCAATGTAACTACCACCATTACCGCCTCCGAACCCACCGCCATGACTGAAGCTCAAACTGCCTATCAACCCACACACCCTCTCAACACCTCCCGTGTATACACCTCCACTACCACTGTAACCCTAACGGCATCTACTGACATCCCCATTCCCCCACCCACACTTTCGGGCAGTTCACATCCACAACTGCACACACCACTGTACACATTCACCACAATCACTGCACCCACAGTTCCACTATTCACAATCACTCCTACTACTGCTTCCACCACAGATTTTATGGACACATCACTTTCCACCGCACCTCTCCCTACCCCCATACCACCACAATCTCCCATTCCCCCACCACCCACTTCACCATTTTCCAGCACTGCATTCACACTTCCCTTCCCCTTTCCCTTCCCCGCTGCACATAACACCCTCCCTGCATCCATCCCCATTAATAATGTATTCAATAATATGTATCAGTGCATGTCTCAGTTACAACAACACTATCAGCACCTTGATGCTCAACATACAAGTTTATTCAGGAGACATGAGGAGTTACAAGGAAGATTCGTTGAATTAGAAAACGAAAAGCATCAACTACAACAGTAGTTTTGTGCATTACAAGAACAGCATGAGCAACTTGTGGCAAATCCACCGCAGCCAGATGCAGAAGAAAGACAACATATGGATGATTTGCTACACTCACAAATCACAGAGAACCTCAAGCTCCGCCGCAACATGGCTCTATTACGGAAGCATATGTCTGCAGCCCTAGAAGAAAATAGACGGCTTCAGACACAAAATGAAGAGAACTTGGAGTTAGCCATGGAAGGTTCCCCACAGGAAATTGACCCGGAGAGATTTAAGGCTATTCCCTCGGATAATATGTAGATCATTTTGGAAACCCATGCGGATCTCCTCGAAGCCCATGCAGCCTTAGAAAAGGAAAGAGATGAACTACGAAGGCAATTGGCAGCTCAACCAGCACCACCCAAGGAAGTCCCGACCACAGCTGACACAGCTGACGAAGTAGCAGCGCTCAAAGCACAAATTGAAGAATTGGAAAAGAAAGTGCTCATATATGAATGCCAACCCTCCCCCTTGGCAGAACCAGAACCTGAAGACCTAGTGCCAATTGAAGTAGAAGAAACTTTTGAAGATCCATACGTTCCAATGCCAGCACCTGGAGGCAAGCAGACAGTAGAGAGTATTGACACCCTGGAAATCGAGGCTCCGGAATGGATGCAGAAATTGGAAAAAGTGGCCACAACCCACGATGACAGGGTAGCAGTCCAGATAGCATCAATGTCACGCTTAGAAGAGGTGGTCATTAAATCGGACTATTTTAGGAACCTCTCTCATCACAGGTGGATCGGCACCTCTGACGACCTGAATGTTCCTTTTTGCGTCTTGATGGCGGACTATAATGCTGAAATCAAGCATCACACCTCACGGGAACCAACCTCTGCTACACAGTTCGCACCCGACGATATCCCAGATAGTGCCAAGCAGGGAAATATTCGCCAACCAACTTGGAGGATTCGGCTTCTGGAAACCTATCCGAAAATGAATCGTACCTGGAATAACATGCCACTATATATCAAGTACAATCCCTGCTACTGTCCTGTTTTCAGAAGATGGTCGTGGCCAGAATATACAAAGATGGTGCTAACAACCAAAGGCTATGAGAAGTGGCTCAACTATGTCTATTTGGCACCCCCTAAAGGCCAACCTACTGTAGGATACATGATATCGACAATTCGGCATTGGGGTGTCAGGTTCAAAAACATACCAGATGTCATGACACAGATGTGTCTTAAAATTTTTGAACTTATGATAGTCACTTTCCGGACCTTCAAGAATGTTAAGGAGCCTCATCTCTCTGCGCTCGGCTTCAATGAAGGCAATCAGGATCTGGTTTACGACATGAGCACAACGCCCTCCATTAATGTTGTCTATGCATGGCATGCCCGCATAAAGTACCTACCGGCCTGCTTCAAACAAACATTTGAAGAGATGTTTGTCACCGGGTTCTGGGAATATCACTCAGAGATCTTCATTCCCAGACCCTCACATTTATTACAATTGTTTGCAGTGGAACAAGCTCTCCACTCAGAAAAGTTACGAATGCCACATCCAGAGGTTCCCGGGCCGGTAGATTGGGATGCTCTACTCACAGACTTGGCCAAAGGCTTGAGGATTGCCGAGCATCACTTAGCGCAAGATGTTGTCGAATACTACATCCAACGACCCTCCCAACAAGGGTCTGTCAGGGACGACAGACGCGAGAGAGGGGGGGGTGTTAGCAGCGGACAAGGGACTGAAGGACTAACGAGGCATGGCAGTCAGAGAAGAGAGTCAGAAGAGAGAGAAGGCACAAGCAGACAAGGGAGTCAACGAAGATCTGGCAAATAGGCCAATAAATTTCTTCAGAAAGAAGTACGTATGAGCATTCACGCAGATTTAGCACTAAGGCAACCTTAATTTTTCAAAACCTCTACACCAATTAAAAGTGATTCTCATCACTAAACACCATTGTAAATACCATTTCATCTTTTTGTAGCTCCATTTTGTGCAAGCCAAGGAGTCCTTGAGCTTGAGGAGCTTTAGAAGTATCTACCTGCCAATTTTCGTATTTTTTAGATCTCGTTTGAGCCCTCAAATAAGCCCTGGAACCTAATTTTTAACTAGGCCGGACACTAGGTCTGAACAGGGCCAAAGCTAGTCACAAACTATAAAAGGAGCTAGAGAGCTCATTTTTGAGGTTAAATTGTAATTGAAACAAACTTGTAAGAGCTTTTTGAAAGTAATCTAAGAACTCCATTGATTCTCCCTCTTTGTCTTGCCGTGTGTGTGCGTGTGTGTGTGTATGTGTGTGCGTGTGTGTGTATGTGTGTGCATGTTTGTGTGCTTCTCACTCACGCACTTGTGCCGCCACTTGCCCGAGGTCTTCATACCATCCTCACGTCTTCCCAGATTGACATTAAAGGAGGTGCTACTCATCACTGAGCTACAATTCTCTAGTAATACATTCAGTCTTGTGTGTTGTGCTCCAAGCTTCTTCTTCTTCCTTGTGTTGTTCGCATGCTTCTGCAGACGTCTAACTCCAACAGGAGGCTGAATATAGAGGATTAGCATTTGCCACATGTGAAGCAATGTGGATTAAAAAGCTTTTGGCTGATCTTGGAGTGCAAGTTGGAACCATCCCTATATATGGTGATAACATGTCAAGTATCTACTTGGCAAGCAATCCTATGTTTCATGCAAGGAGCAAGCACATAGAGGTCCACTACCATTATGTAAGGGAGAAGGTGTTGATCAAAGATGTGGAGATAAAGTTCATTAGAACCAAAGAGCAGGTTGCAGATATTTTTACAAAGTTCTTGGATGCTTCTAAACTCAAAGGCTTCAAGGATGTGATAAATTTGCAGGACATGGATGAAGATAACTCCCAAATGAGATTGAGGGGGAGTGTTGAAGATAAATGTACAAGCTCATTTTCATATGAGCCATGCTTGGATAAATTTACCAAATATAAAGATAAAGGAAAAGTAGAGGGAAAAATGAAAAAATAATAAAAGAAAAAGTCTAGTCAAAACTTCATGATGAGTAAGAGATACAATATCTTGCCTTGTAGTTAGTAGCATGTAGTGGAGAAAGTGATGAGTTAAGAAGAAGGCACAAAATTCTTCACATGCTCATTGGTTATAAAAGTGAAGTGGGAGCACATTCAAAACAAGGAGAGAAAGAGGCAAGAGCTCCCAGTTGTTGGATCTAGCCATTTTGTCATTTTGGTTTTCCCTTAGACTCCTTTCAGCCGCACGTCAGTTTGTACACAGCTCTGTTGCGGAGCTCATATCTCAGTGCATATGTAACCATTTTGTGCGTTTAAACATTCATTGAAAAGATTATTTTGTGTACTTTTTGCATATCAAATATCTTTTTAAAACTTTATGTACTTTGGGAGATATCAATGAAAGAGTGAAGTCCAGTTTTTTAGTATACCTATGTAGATAGGTAGTCTATTTTGGTCGGTTCAGTTTCCCGACCAAAACATATCCAAATTGCATTTTTTTATCTTCTTGGAAAGACCTTGGAATCTACTTTCACTTTTTCAAATATCTCATTCAGATCATTCATATGTGGTGAGATATCTGTCAGAGAGTAAAGTCCAGTTTTATAATGTACTTATGTGTGCAGGTGGTCTATCTTGATGAGTTGAGTTTCCTGATTAAAACTCATCCAAATTACTTGATTTTTAGCTTGTTGGAAAGCTATTTGTGTCTACTTTCTGTATACCAAATATATTTCTCAAAGAATATATATTCAAAGAGCTATCAGTCCGAGAGTGAAGCTCAGTTCTTCAGCATACCTGTGTAGACAACAAGCTATCTAAGGTGTAAATGTTTGTCCAAGTGCTGGACATACAAGGGCTCGCTACACACTTCCGTTGTGCATAGGAGAACTCATTCTCCACAATCCACGGCCCCAATTGAGACAGTCAAGACCATAGGGCTATAGAGGACCATGCTTTAGGTGCCAAGGAGATCATTTCATAAAGGATTGTCCACATCCTCCGATAGCCGGACCATCACAATATTATAACATACAAGGCTTTTGTGCCAATTGTGGTAAAGAGCATGTCATCAAATATTGTCCCAAGAACCCTACGAATGCTTCAAAACACCAATCAACATGATAGGTATTGTAAACAATGCAGATGGATCCAACCCTACATACATGCCTATGTTGAAGATAAATGTACAAGCTCATTTTCATATGAGCCATGCTTGGATAAATTTACCAAATATAAAGATAAAGAAAAAGTGGAGGAAAAAAGGAAAAAATAATAAAAGAAAAAGTCTAGTCAAAATTCATGATGAGTAAGAGATACAATATCTTGCCTTGTAGTTAGTAGCATGTAGTGGAGAAAGTGGTGAGTTAAGAAGAAGGCACAAACTTCTTCACATGCTCATTGGTTATAAAAGTGAAGTGGGAGCACATTCAAAACAAGGAGAGAAAGAGGCAAGAGCTCCCAGTAGTCGGATCTAGCCATTTTGTCATTTTGGCTTTCCCTTAGACTCCTTCCAGCCGCACGTCAGTTTGTACATAGCTCTGTTGCAGAGCTCATATCTCCGTGCATATGTAACCCTTTTGTGCATTTAAGCACTCATTGGAAAGCTTATCTCGTGTACTTTCTGCATATCAAATATCTCTTTGAAAGCTTATGTAGTCTGTGAGATATCAGTGAAATAGTGAAGTCCAGTTTTTCAGTATACCTATGTAGATAGGTAGTCTATTTTGGTCGGTTAAATTTCCTGACCAAAACATATCCAAATTGCATGATTTTTGTCTTGTTGGAAAGATCTTGGCATCTACTTTCATTGTCTCAAATATCTCATTGAGATCATTTATATTCTGTGAGATATCTGTCAGATAGTAAAGTCCAGTTTTATAGTGTACTTATGTGTGCAGGTGGTCTATCTTGGTGAGTTGAGTTTCCTGATCAAAACTCATCCAAATTACTTGATTTTTAGCTTGTTGGAAAGCTACTTGTGTCTACTTTCTCTGTACTAAATATCTTTCTCAAAGGATATATATTCAGAGAGCTATCAGTCCGAGAGTGAAGCTCAGTTCTTCAGCATACCTGTGTGGACAGGTAGTTCATCTTTGACAGTTGTGTTTCCTAATCAAAACTTGTCCAAATTAAGTCATTTATAGCTTGTTAGAAAGCTCTCTTTGTCTACTTTGATTGACTAAAGTCTCAAGACCATTTGAGTTTTGTATTGAGAGCAGCAAGCTATCTAAGGTGCAGATGTTTGTCCAAGTGCTGGACATACAAGGGCTCACTACACACTTCCGTTGCGCATAGGAGAACTCATTCTCCACAGCCTATACAAGCTATAACAAGAACCCAGGCGCTCTTACAGAATCAACAGCTTAATCAGGAGGAAATAGTCAGAAGTAGTGAAGCTGGAGAGTCAAGTAATAAAAAGAAGAAATCATGGAAAGATTCTAGAGAAAGAATTAAGAGAAAATGGAGTAAAAAAATAATTGAATTGGAAGGAAGTTTGAAGGAATCTAGAGCCAAAATCCTAGAATTGACTTTGCAAGAATCAAATCAGGAGAATCTAGCTCAGAGGTCAGGATCAGTTCTAGTGGAACCCATACCAGAAAATTTAGACATGATGTTTTGTGCATATCAAGCTAGATTAAAAGAAGGAACCCAGGTAACTCAAATGAGTAAGAACTACCCTCGAGCAGACTTAGAAATTGAGAGGACTAAACTTTGCATGAAGATGGTAGAAGTAGCACAAACAATGTTTGAAGCCTCTCGATATCTTAATTGGAACAACATGCCAAAACCTAAATTACATTTCCAAGGACTAGTGGAGAGGTTAGAATACTTGGCCGATAGCAAGGAGAGAAAGAATCAGCATAGGAACCCTATTGCCTTAGAGACACAGGAAAGGAATGCACCATCCCTGTCTCAAGTACCCAATACAGAGGGTGAAGACAACTTGTCTTCCATACATAACTATTCACATGAGTTTCTGAGAGAATCCAAGAAGAGAAATGGAGAAAAGAACAAGGAACCCATCCTCCTATTCAAGAAATAGACGACTTGCAACAGCAATTTCCCCAAGACATTCCGTCTATCTATGATGATGTAGAGGAAGAGCAACTAAGTGAACACACAAGTTTCGAATCCAATTCTTTGCAAGAATTACCTCAATTCATAGAACCTTGGGAAGCCAAGTTTGTTAGCATGAGAGCACCCATGATAATAGAGAGGAATGAAGAATCAGTAATTCCTAGAAACATGAAAGTAATAAAGAACACTAAAGTACATTCTAATCTCACCCTAGAGGAGTTGTTGAAAAACCAGAGCTGTGGGAACACATAGCAAATCAATTCCCCGAGCTTACTATCGCTCCCTTACAGATAGGATCACACAAGAAAGTACTAGAGATACCCATAGAAAGAATCAGAGACGTGAGTGAAGGAGAGGAAGGTAACACTTATCTTCCAATAGCCCATCAGGGCTATACCACCAAAGCCATCTTAGATTCAAGAGCCGGAGTAGCCATTGCTACTACTGCTTTATAGAAACATTGGGGTAAGCCAGCATTAAGACATACCAGGATGAAGCTACAAATGGCTGATGGACATATAGAGAAACCATTAAGCTTACTAGAAGGCGTATCTCACACCACTTGTGGTGTATAGTTTGAGCACACTTTTTCCATTTGTGATTTTGGGAAAAATCATGCTTACAAGATGATTTTAGGATGACCATTCATGCGTCATTTGCAAATCATACAAGACTAGGGAACTAATTCTTTGTACTTGCAACATTTAGGAGTGACTACTAAAGTCAATCTTAAAGACTATTCCCATCGAGACGTACCGCCAATACAATGGAACACCATCCATAAGACACAAGAAGAAATAGATTTGGTACACTCATTGGAATCAGACCCCTCATGGTTGCACGAGGATACTCATCTATGGATGTGTAAAGCAGCAAAAAAAGAGGAAGAATGGTTAGTAGCCAAGACCTTAGGTTCAGAACAACATCCACAAACTCTTCAAGACCCAGCTTATGCACCTATAGTATTTCCAGACGAGGAATTTGAGCCTCACGGTTGGGCAAAAATTTTAGCAACAATGGATGTAGCCATCAATGAAGAACAATGGACACCCCACTGCGACGAGGATTGCTATGACATTTTAGTCTTCACAATAGATCCAATCATGTGTGATTTCCTTATTGAAGCACTGATGCATTTGAAGATGCAAGAAAATCCGATCTAGAATCAATTATTATGGATCCAACCTTTGCATCAGATGAAGAATACCTCTATGAAGTAGAAACTCACCCTCAGAGACATGGAGAGCTTACAAATGATGTGAGGTTAACCACACAAGTGATTGCCAAAAGTGAAGGTAAGAAAAGAAAGAAGAAAGAAACCATTTTAGAAGAAGAAGAGTCTTTGTTTGAGGTTCCCAAAAATTTTAAGAAGTATGAGATAGAAGATAGAAGAATCATGTTACGAATTCCTAAAAGAAAATCTGATGTTGGATAAGTATATGATAATCAAGAGAAAACCAAAAAAATCATAGTGACCATAGAAGGAGAAGAAGAAAAATGTACATACATTGGGCATGATTTGACGAATGAAGAAGAAGAAGAGCTAATTGCCCTATTATGTGAATATAGAGATGTGTTTGCTTGGAGTTACAAAGACTTGAAAGGAGTAGACCCGGATATATGCTCCCATAGAATCCCTATGATTCCAAATGAAAAACCTACGAAACAGAAACCATACATGTACAATGAGAGCTATGCTGCGAAGATTAAAGAAGAAATAGATCGTTTGATAGAAGCAGGATTCAGTTACAAAATTGAGCATACTGAGTGGGTATCCCCCATTGTGGTAGTGCCCAAGAAGAATGGAAATTTGCATGTGTGTATTAACCTTAAAAAAGGTAATGCCGCTACGATTAGAGATAGTTATCCTCTTCCTATTACCGAACATTTATTGGAAAGAGTTGTGGGCAGCAAATTTTATAGCTTTCTTGATGGTTTCTCACGCTATAATCAAGTAGCCATTGCTCTAGAAGATCAACATAAGACAGCTTTTGCTACAGAATGGGGCATATTTGCATTTTTTGTGATGCCATTTGGGCTCACAAATGCACCTGCCACTTTCCAGGGACTTTCACAAATGCACCTGCCACTTTCCAACGACTCATGTGTCACGTTTTTAAGGAATTATTATGCAATAATTCGGAATTTTATGTCGATGACGTATGTGCACATTCGAATGTGAGGCAGACTCATATCCCAGAACTAAGGCAAGTATTTGACAAATGTCGAGAATATCAGGTTTTTTTGAATCCAGAAAAGTGCATTTTTATGGTTAGACAAGGCAAAACTCTAGGACACATTGTGTCAAAGAATGGGATTTCTACGGATGAAGAAAAGATGAAAGTAATTGCCAATCTACCCAGACCAAATAACGTAAAAAAGGTACAGGCATTTATGGGTCATTGTGGATATTACAGATGATTCATACACATGTATGCAATCATAGCCAAGCCTCTGTACTCTCTTTTGAATGGACAGAAGAGTGTGAAAATTCATTCAAGGAACTTAAACAGCATTTGTGCTCAGCACCTATATTGACAACCCCAGATTGGAGTAAGCCATTCCATGTTCATGTAGATGCATCCAACTATGCCATAGGATATGTGTTAGCACAACCCACGAATGAAGGTAATATAGATCTCCCTATAGCGTACGCGAGCAGACAATTGAACGCAGCAGAAAGGAATTACAGCACTACAGAACGATAAGGATTAGGAATGATCTACGCAGTAAAGAAATTCAGGCATTATTATTTGGCAAATAAGTTCAAATTCTTCACGGATCACCAAGCATTATTGTACTTAGTCAATAAGCCATGTAACACAGGACGATTGATATGTTGGTTTCTATTGCTCATGGAGTATGATTTTGAAGTAGAAGTCAGGAAAGGAAAGACACATCTTAGAGTGGACCACCTCTCAAGATTAACCACAGGAGAAGCTCCTCAAGGAATAACGGATGAATTACCAGATGCATATTTGTTTAACCTTGAGATAGTACCAGAATGGGCTAAGCCGATATTTCCTATTCTCACATATGGACCCAAGAATCCTAAGATAAGGATCAAAGAAGGAGAAATTACCAAGTCACATAGATATCAAATAATAGTAGGAAGTATATATAAACAGGATAATCAAAAGATTCTTGCTTGTTGTATAGATGAATCAGAACATGCGAATTGGTTGCAATTAGCACATGTAGGTGCATTAAAGCAACATCATTCGAAATATCATACATTGTAGAATCTGCATAGACTAGGAGTATGTTGGCCTTCTATGGAAGCAAACGTCTACAAGTTGTGTAAAGAATGCCCTGTTTGTTGTGAAAGACCACCAGTAGAACATGCTACATTATATCATATGTCTCTCACACCAGAATGGAGTGAACCCTTAGTGACATACTTGAGGACGAACACATTCCCTCAATGAATGACCTTAGCACGACAACAAAGTCTAGAGCAGGAAGCTCAAGACTATTCACTTATTGGTGAAAACTTATACAAACGAGGATGAGATGGATAATTAAGACAATGTGTTCATGAAAGCAATTATTTGAGTGTACTAGAGACTGCACACCAAGGTGTTGCAGGAGGTCATTTTGGCCTCGATAGAATAATCAAAGCCATCCTCTTTGCAGGATTATGGTGGCCCACTCTTCACATGGATGCACATAGCTATGTTAACAGATGTGATGTGTGCCAGAGAACTCAATTTCCTACTCACAGAGATGAAATGCCATTGAAACCCATGATGGGAGGACGTGCATTTTCTAAGTGGGGTATATGTTGGAGAAACAATCACTAATTGGACATGTATTTGAAGGTCAAAGCTTTAGAAGAAAACCACATGCCTATGTGAAGGGACAAATTCACAAGTGTATTATATTTGTAAAGTTAGTTCACTTTAGTTCTAGAAGTTTTTTAAAAATCACGAGAATAAGAAAATCTATATAAGTTAGTTTGAATCAACTGACGCGAAGGGGAAGACAATGAGAAAGTGAGTTAGTACTCATTTTGTATGATTGAGTATAGTCGGGCTTCTCTGAGTGAGAAAGCACTTTTAAGATTCTGAGTTTTTCATAGCTATGATAAGAACTAGTTAAAGTTATGTGTATAAGTCTTCTTCTTTCATCTCCAGGTTTTGTCTTCTGTGAAATGTTTTCTAGAAGTTGAAGTTTTCCAAGCAAGTCGATGCTTGGCATCGAGTTTGTGTTGATAAGTCCGTGTTTTATTCTCTGAGTGTTATGTATTGATAGAACTTCTTAAATCATGAAGTTTGTGGAGCAACTTGATGCCTGGCATCGAGTTTCAGCATACAGTCGATGCCTGGCATCGACTTCCCACATAAAAGTGGTCTTGTTCATGTCTTGTGTTCATAGGCTAATTCTGGTGCTAAAAAAGTGGCTGAAAAAGCTGAAAGTCAATGCTTGGCATCAACTTTTGGTTGCAAGTCGCTGCTAAGCATCGAATTTTCATTTTTAGACACTCAGAACTACTAAAATAGGCAAAAAATCCATTTTTGGAAGTCATACAGGGTCATCTTGTGAAGCCTATATCTTGAGTTCTAGAGATCCGTTTCTTGGATATGATAGTTTGTTGGAAAGATCTACTCTTCTATTTTCATCCATCAAAAGATCTTGGGGAAATAATTTTTATACTAAGAGAAATTAGCAAAATACTGAAGGTATTTCATTTCAGTGACTTGAAAGTTCTGTAGAAGTAAAGTTCTTGATTTTGACTATCATTTCTCAAAGTTTGGAGTGGCAATGAGTTAATGGTGACCATAGAGGTGTTCTAGTGTCACATTAATTCATTTCTTGTGGTGTTTTACACATCAACAAGTGGTATCAGAGCAGAAAGGTCCTAGAGAGCAGAAGGCGACAAAGGTTGCAGCAGAAGGAAAGGAGTATGGCAGATCATATCTCCATTGACAAACTAGACAGAGATAATTACCCCGCATGGGTAATGAGAATGGAAGCCTTACTTATGAGTAAGGATCTCATGGTATATGTAATAGGTGAAGAAGAAAAGCCAGTATTTGAAGATGAAAGCCGACCAAAGAAAGAAGAACTTGATGCTTTAAAGCATTGGCAGAAGAAGGATGCAAGTGCAAAAGCTTACATCTACAATACAATCACAGATCATTTGCTACCTCACATCAGAGGATTGGAATCATGTGAAGATATATGGAATGCATTGGAGTACCACCAAAGCAAGGAAAGCAAGTCTATGGTCAGAGTTTACAACATTCAAGAAGAAGCCAAGTCAAAGTATTAGTGATTATGTCACTAAGATGAAGGATCTAGCGAATAGTCTTGGATGCATAGATGAAGATGTTGAGGATCACAGATTGATTGCTCAACTACTTGTAGGTTTGAGAGGGGATGAAAGGTGGAAACCTTTCCTCTTCCACACAACAAGGTAATATTCCTTGATCTGTATGTTTGTACATACTACCTGCCATGATATGGTACTTCTGGGCTTTTACTACCTCCCTAGCTTGAGTGTTTACTACTGGATGTTTAGGCCCATATGTCAGTACTGGCACTAAGTTCTTGGCCCACTGTGGTACAACCTCTAAATTAAACAAGTATCAGGAAAGTCATCTGATACACCTTGTGGGGCCTCTGTGGATGTGAGCCTCGACAGATGATTTGTTCTCAAGTGAGTCTTGCCCTTCCTCACCACTACCTCAAAGTCATATTCCATTAGTAAGAGGAACCATCTTACTAATCTCCCTGTATTGCATGGCTTGTTGACCAAGTAAAGTAGAGCTTGATGATTAGTAAAAAATTTAAACTTACTTGCAAACAAATAGTGTCTAAACTTTTTAACGACATATACCATGCCTAATCCTTCTCTCTTAATAGTGGTATAATTTCATTCAGCTATATTTAACTATCTACTAGCATAGGCAATTGGAAGATCCATATTACCTTCCCCCGTAGGTTGTGCAAGTACAAACCCAATAGCATAATTGGATGCATCCACATGGACATGGAAAGGCTTGTTCCAATCTGGTGTAGTCAAGATTGGCATTGAACATAATCGCTGTTTAAGTTCATTGAAATATTTCTCACATGCATTAGTCCACTCAAAATTGCTCAAAAGTCCGTACAGAGGCTTTGCAATGATGGCATACATGTGTATAAAACATTCGTAATAGCCATAATTCCCCATGAAAGCTTGCACTTCCTTGACATTCTTTGGCCTAGGTAGTACTACAATAGCTCTCACTTTCTCTTCGTCAGTGGATATGCCGTTCCTTGACACTATGTGTCCTAGAATCTTGCCTTGCCTGACCATGAAAACACACTTTTCTGGGTTCAAGTAGACTTGATATTCTCTACATTTGTCAAAGATTTGCATGAGTTCAGGTATATGTGTCTGTCTGATGTTGGAATGAGCACAGAGATCATCAACATAGACTTCCAAATTCTTCCTCAAGAACTCTTTAAACACATGGCACATTAGCCTCTAAAAAGTGGTTGGCATGTTGGTAAGACCAAATGGCATTACTCGAAAGGCAAATATGCCCCACTCTGTGGCAAAAGTTGTCTTATGCTGATCTTCTAGAGCAATGGCTACTTGATTGTAGCCGAAAAATCCATCAAGGAAGTTGTACACTTCCTTGCCTACTACCCTTTCTAATAGATGCTCAGTGATAGGAAGCGGATAGTTATCTCGAATAGTGGCTGCATTAACCTTCTTCAAGTTAATGCACACATGTAGCTTTCCATTCTTCTTGGGCACCACTACAATGGGGGATACCCACTCAATGTGCTCAATTTCATAGATAAATCCTGCTTCGACCAAGCGATCTATCTCTTCTTTGATCTTGGCAGCATAATTATCATTATATGTGTATGGATTTTGCTTAGAGGGTCTGGCATCTGAGGTCATAGGGATCGTATGTGAGCATATGTCAGGGTCTATACCTTTCTGGTCCTTGTATCTCCATGCAAACACATCTCTATATTCTCGTAGTAAGGCTATAAACTCATGCTCCTCATCTTCACTTAGGCTGTGTCCTATGTATGTGCATCGCTCTTCACCTTCCTCTATGGTCACTATGATTTTCTTTGTAGTTTCTTTGTTATCATAGGCCTCTCCTATGGTGGCTTCACGTTTAGGCATTCTTACCATGACTCTTCTATCTTCAACTTCATACTTCTTGAAATTTTTAGGAACCTCAAACAAAGATTCTTCTTCCCCTGGTGTGACTTCTCTCTTCTTCCTCTTCTTGCCCTCATTCTTAGTGGTCACCTGTGTGGTTAATCTCACCTCATTCATACTTTCTTCGTGTCTCTGAGGGTGAGTTTCTACTTCGTAAAAATATTCCTCATCTGATGCAAAAGGTGGGTCCATAATAATTGACTCTAAATCTGAATCGCTTGCATCCTCAAATGCATCAGTGCTAGGTTCACATTCTTCAATAATTGGATCACACATGATTGGCTCTATTGTGAACACTGAAATGTCATAGCCATCCTCATCACAGTGGGGTGTCCACATTTCTTCATTGATGTATACATCCATAGTTGCTAAAATTTCTGCCCAACCATGAGGTTCAAATTCTTCATTAGGAAATACTACATGTGTATAGGTTGGGTTGTGAATTGATCTATGTGTTTCCTTCGCACCTACCTCTCTTGCTTTTTCTCTCTTCTCTTCTTCTACTGCTACTTTGCACATCCATAAGTGAGTATCTTCATGCATCCATGAGGATCCTGATCCTATGGAATGCACTGATTCTATATCATCCTTAGCTCTATGGATGGGATTCCATTGAATAGAGGCCACATCCCTATGAGAGAAATCTTTTAGATTCACTTTGGTTGTGACACCCAAGTGTTGCAAATACAAAGAATTTGTCCCCCAATCCTATACTACTTGCAATTGCCTCAAGAAGGGTCTTCCCATAATCATTTCATAGGCCTGATTCTTGCTAAAGTCGCATATAGCAAAGGTATGCTCAAACTCTACACCACAAGTGGTGAGAGTTATTCCTTCTAGTAGCCCTAAGGGTCTTTCAATGTGACCATCCGGCATTTGTAACTTCATTCTCATGGGCCTGAGTGTTGGCTTGCCCCAATGCTTCCATAGGGAAGTGGTAGCAATTGCAACTCCTACACCTAAGTCCAAAATTGCCTTGGTGGTGTAACCCTGATGATTAATGAGAAGGTAAGTGTTTCCTTCTTCTCCTTCGCTCATGTCTCCTATCTTGTCCAAAGGTATTTCCGGCACTGTTCTATGAGATCCTACCTGAGAATGAGGTTTTGCTACGTTAGGTACTTGTTTGGCTACATGTTTCCATAATTCAGGTTTCACCTTGAGTAGCTCTTCTAAAGTGAGGTTGCACTGCACTTTAGTATTTTTCACTACCTTTGTGTTCCTAGGTATGATTATCATGAACATGGGTGCTCTCATGCAAGTAGACTTAGCTTCCCATGGACCTGTGAAATGGGGTAGTTCTTGTAAGGAATTAGAATCAAAATCTAATCTCTCATGAGAGTGGGCACTCTCTTGCTCTCCATAAAGGGAAGGAATTTCTTGTGGGAATTGATCGTGCTCGTCATCCACAAGTTCAATTAGAGGAGGATCTTCACTTTCTTTAGCCCATTTCTCTTCTTGAATCTTTCGTAGGAATTCTGGTGAATACTGATTCATAGAAGAAGAGGTTGAAGTATTTCGATGGCGATGCACCATAGTGCACTCTCCTTCTCCAGAGCTCCACGATGATATGCTTGGAGTAGAAAACCGAGCTCCTGAGTCCGCACACAGTACTCCGCACAGAGGTTGTAGAATACATAGAAAAACATAGTACACAGGGAGCACGAAGACAGACTTCTTAGGTCTTACAAATGTGGTCGAACTTAAAGTCTGTGACTGACCAGGCCACTATATGCTTTATTAAAGAACATATACAAAGAAGTCTCCAGTGGCCATTTGGCCTTTCACATGGACACTAACGGTAACAATCTCCCACTAAAGGCCAATATGGCTAGAGTAACTATGGGAGAAAAATAAAGAATGATAAAGAATACCTGAGTGTAAGTATACAAACTATACCTCCCACTTGATGGGCATGTTACATAGTATACAAGTGACTACGTAAGATCAAGAATCAAGTAACCCCCATCAAGTGACAACAGTGTCGAAAGCTATCATGTGGTAGAGCTTTAGTCAAAGCATCTACAACATTATCTCGAGTGTGAACCTTCTCAAGAATAATGCTCTTAGTGGCCAAGCAATCTCTAATGAAGTGATACCTCACCTCAATGTGCTTGGCCTTTGCATGATAGACCGGATTCTTAGGCAAAGCAATGGCACTCTGACTATCACTGAGCAAGTGAGGTACACGCTGAGGTAAACCCATATCACAAGCAAGAAGAGAAATCCACAATGCTTCCCTACATGCCTCACTTGCTGCAACATACTCAGCTTCTGTGGTGGAAACAATTGTACATTCTTGAAGACGAGATCTCCAAGAGATAGCACCTCCAGCAAAATGAAAAATGTACCCTGATGTAGACTTATGATTGTCTACACAACCAGCATAGTCAGAATCTGTGTAACCAATAATGGATGCTTTCCCTCTACCTAAGCATAGACACTTGTCCTTAGTGCCACTCAGATATCTCAAAATCATTTTGACTGCTTCCCAATGTTTCTTGCTAGGATTAGACATATATCTGCTCACAACTCCCACTGCAAATGCAATGTCTTGTCTCGTAGCTACCATAGCATACATGAGACTACCAACAGCAGACTGATAGGGAATTTTGGTCATGAATTCCTTTACCTCATTTTATTTGGGGTAGTCATCCTTGCTCAATTTCACATATGTGGGTAAAGGTGTACTCAATGCCTTTCCACCCTGCATATTGAATCGGTGTACTTTGGATATGTACTCACTTTGAGACAAGTATATGCATCTTTTTCTCCTATCACGACTAATGCGCATGCCAAGAATATGTTTGGCATTCCCCAAATCCTTCATATCAAATGTCTGACTCAACTTCTTTTTGAGAATTGACAAATCATAAGAGGACTTCCCAGCAATCAACATATCATCGATGTAAAGTATCAAGCATATCAAGCTTCGATCAGAACATCTCTTTGTGTAGAGACAATGATCTTCATTGCTCCGAGAATAGCCTTGGGACTTCATAAAAGCATAAAACTTTTGATACCATTGTCTAGGAGACTGTTTAAGTCCATACAAGCTCTTCTTGAGCTTACAAACTAGACTTTCCTTGCCAGGAACTACATAACCCTCTGTTTGTTCAATATAGATCTCAGATGTAATATCTCCATGCAAGAAAACTGTTTTCACATCCATTTGGACTAGCTCTAAGTCCTCCATTGCAACAAATCCAAGCAACATGCACAAAGTATTCATCTTGACCACTGGAGAGAAGATTTCCTCAAAATCAACACCATGTTGTTGCTTAAAACCCTTTGCAACAAGTCGTGCTTTATATTTTGGAGAAGCACTATCTCATGTGAATTTCAGCTTATATACCCATTTACATGGTAAAGCTTTCCTTCCCTTTGGCAAAGGTACTAAGTCCCAAGTATCATTCTTGTGAATAGAATCCAACTCACTCTTCATGGCACACTCCCACTTGACACGATCCTCTGTCTGTAGAGCCTCTTTGTAGCAAGAAGGATCACCGGCATCTGTTAGCATAAAAAAATCTAAACCTGGAATATATCTATCAGGTGGATATGAGACACGTGCAGAACATCTCAATGGTTGCTGAACAGGAACATGTGCAGACTGATCTGAATGGACATTCTCTTGAACATCCCTATGTGCAACATTTTTATGCATGCTAACTGGAGGATTACTATCCTCAAACACCACTCTTCTCACTTCAACCTCCTTAATGGGTTGTTTATGCATCTTAGACTCATTAAAAATGACATCACTACTTCGGATCATTGACCGTGTTTCAGGATCCCATAAGCGATATCCAAGTTGTCCTTCTCGACCATATCCAAGAAAAATGCATTTCCTTGACTTATGGTCCAACTTTTGTCTAAGATTCTTGGGTATATGAACATATGCTTCACACCCAAAAACTCAAAGATGATCATAAGATGGTGGTTTCCCTGTCCATAACTCTTGTGCCACTTTCAAACCTTTGGCAGTACTAGGTGAAAGGTTAATCACATGAACTGCAGTCAATACTGCTTCTACCCAAAAACCTTGTGAGAGGTTTGCATGATGCAACATAGAGACTACTCTATCTTGAATAGTTCTATTCATCCTCTCAGCTACACCATTCTATACTGGAGTATAAGGAGCTGTAAACTCTCTACGAATCCCTCTAGACTGACAGAAAAGGTTGAATTCATGTGAGGTATACTCACCCCCATTATCTGAACGTAAAGCCTTAAGCTTAGTTCCTTTTTCAGTCTCAACTAAAGCAAGCCATTTTTTGAAAGTAGGGAATACATCATCCTTTGATTTGATAGGATATACCCAGACTTTTCTACTAGCATCATCTATGAAAATGACAAAGTAAAGAGAACCACCTAAGGACCTAGTGGGCATAGGACCACACACATCTGTATGAACGAGATCTAAAGGCTGAATTGAAAAGTCAATGTGCATTCTATGCACATTTTTGGTTTGCTTCCCATATTGAAAATGCTCACAAAATGAAAAATTAGAGAAAGATAACACAGGTAAGTAGCCAGAACGAGAAAGATTTTCCATTCCACTACGAGATATATGGCCCAAACAACCATGCCAAATACAAGCCATAGGCTGTTCAGTAACAGCTAACAAGTGTTATTTCTGTTATACAAATAAAGGATAAAGTGAGTCAACTTTTCTTCCTTTTGCAATAACCATATTGCCCTTTAATATACAAAAGGACTGAGCATAGAAGACCATCTTGTAACCAAGGTCATCAAGTTGACCAACTGACATCAAACTGCATGATAACTGAGGTACATGGTGTACATTATGCATAGTAAATTTTGAACCATCAATGAATTGCACAACCACATCTCCAATCCCCACAACATCACACTGGTAAGAGTCACCAAGTCTCACGGTACAAAGAGACTTTGCTGCATAATTAGAGAACCATTCTCTATGTGGTGTCACATGGAAAGAAGCACTAGAATCTAGCATCCAGGTGTGGGAAAGAGAATCAGCCATAAGTGCCTCAGATGGCACAGTACTATCAAGTGTCAACACATCAGCATCATCAGAAATAGCATTAATTTCTTCAATCTTCACAGTCAAAGAAGATGGTGCAGGTAACTATTTAACATGCCCATCAACATTCTGTCCTTTAACTCTAGCATTCTTTAATGCATAACTGTCTTTCTCCATGTGTCCTTTCTTATGACAATAATGGCATTCGATATCCCTCTTCCTTGATTTACTTCTACTCTTATTCCGTTGACCATTATTTTCCTTGTTCTTGCTCCTACCACGTTGTTGATTCTTTACTTGGTAAGAATCACGAACATTATATGCATCTCCACTCTGAGTTCCAACCATAGATTTTCTACGAATCTCCTCACTCAAGAGTGCTCCACATATTTCATCATAGACGAGTTTACCACCAGGTGCATTGTTGCTAATAGCTGTGCAAAACGTATCCCATGATGATGATAGGGTGCATACTAGCAATACTGCTTTCATTTCATTATCCATATCCATTTTCTGAGCCTGTAACTGGGAGAATATAGCATCAAACTCATTTAGATGAGCAGCAACACTATCTATGTCCTTCATACGAAGGTCCTATAATTTTCTCATCAGATACACTTTATTTGATGCCGTCTCTTTTTCATATGTATTGCATAACTTCTTCCAAAGCTCCTTTGCACTTTCAATCTAATATTGTAAAGTAAACATTATCTGCCAGGTGTAAGCAAATGGTAGACCTGGCCATTTCATCTAACTCATCCCAATCATCTTCATCCATGTCAGCAGGCTTCTTTGAAATCCCATTTACTGGCTTCCATTGCCTCCTTTGAATCAACACATCTTTAATCTGATTCTTCCATAGAGCAAAGTTTGTGCCATCAAATTTTCGGATCTCAAAATGGTCTTTGCCCTATAAATTATAGCTCCTCCTCGGAACACTAACACTAGACCCTGATCCATCGGATGTGCCTGAGACCTCTGATGCCATGATCGTAGAGAACTGAATAGAATGATAATGGAGCTAGAAGCGTCCAAACACCAACAAATAAGTGTATCAAGGAGTAGATCGACCACTGTATAGTTGACTAAACCAAAAATCTAGAAAAATTTTGCCAGAGTATCCTCTGCAAAATTAGCATATGACCAATGTCAAAGTATCATAAAACTGCAAGTGCTGACATGTCTACCTGCATAGTGAATCATTGAATCCACTACATATAATCAGTTACCCAATAGAAGCCAACTAGGCTTATCGAGCACCTATGAACAACTATCATACATCTCCTATGGCGAGGCTGGGTAAGTCTTCCACCTGCATCACCGAAGAGACCTCGACATCTAGGTGTCTCCCAGTTAAGAAAACCTCACCACAACCCTCTTTATCAAATGTAAAAAGGCTTTATGCAAAGAACGTAACCGCTATATCAATGACCACATGGATGTACATAAGCGGTATCCACAGAAGCGTACATGGTGTGTATGTGCTCAATATATGTAGTAAAATGACACTAAAAGGTTGAATACATAGCCCAAAAACTATCTAATAACACCTACAAGTGTCTATCAACTCTGATGTTTTAGGCTTTAAAAACCTGCATAAATTTGCAGCGACTGCTCCCACCAAAACTGAAAACCCCTCGAGAAACCTGTAGTTTTATGAGTGTGGCTAAAAATACAGCCCCAAAGGTTGATATTTATTGTATGAGAAGTACAAGGAACACTCTTCTTGATGTTATTGGACCTGTGTGAAGAGAACTATGTGCGAAAGTACTCTGAAATGGCTCCAAAAACACCCCAAAATTGCTTCAGAAATAGGCTTTGAAAGCAAAAATGAAGCTTTGAGGGACCAAAACTTGTTCAAGGTAATGTCAACCTTAGTCTTTCCCCTTCTTCAAACACCACAAGATTGTAGCTTAGTGGCAAGAGATTGCCACGGTTAAGCGAGCTCTGGGGGGGACAATACTAGGATGGGTGACCTCCCGGGAAGTACCGGGAACTTCTATATTCCTTGATTGTTGAGGTCCTCCCTCGCGTGCAGAAAATGGCGCCAACGGTGACTCGGATGACAAGGTATGCCAAGGTCTATGCCTTGGTCGCTGCCTTAGTCGTAAGCCTTGGAGAAACCCTTGGGGGGGTTCGCTTCGTTTGCACAAAAGGAACAAAGCTTCTGCCTCGAACTACTTTGATACCAGTAAAGTATTTCGATGGCGATGCACCACAGTGTGCTCCTTCTCAAGAGATCCACGACTATATGCTTGGAGTAGAAAACTGAGCTCCTGAGGCCGCACACAGTACTCCGCACAGAGGCTGTAGAATATGCAGAAAAACACAGTACACAGGGAGCACGAAGACAGACTTCTTAGGTCTTACAAATGCAGTCGAACTTACAGTCTGTGACTGACTAGGCTACTATATGTTTTATTAAAGAACATATACAAAGAAGTGTCTAGTGGCCATTTGGCTTTTCACATGGACACTAACGGTAACAGAGGTGTCTAGTTCAGTGGAGTTAGGCACATAAGCTTCCTGGGGAGGAATGCTTATTCTATCACTTGCACTCTCCTTAGATTGGGAGGTGACTCGTTTTCCAGACTTTGCAATTAACCTCTCCAATCTGCCTAATAGACCATCAAAATGCAATGGTGTCCTAGTGGAGCTAGAGCAATTGAAAAGGCAATTGGATTCAAACATGGCTTGAGCCAATTGCACCATCTTGGCGCAAAGTTTTGTTCGTTTGAGCTGCTCTAGGGTAACACTTTTCATGATCTGTTACATTTGGCCCTTCCTGGATTCTGGCCTGATATGCCCTAAGCATCATGTCTATGTCCTCAGGAGTGGGATCTGCTAAGACTGATCCTACTCGGGGTGGAGGGTGGGTTATGTGTGGTGGATTCGAAGGTTGGGGAATGCAAGGTGATGGGGACGGTAGTGGAGGTGATGTGTGAGAGTGCATTTGAGATGTGATTTCAATTATCTTGGCTTTTGTTTCTCTTAGGCTTTCCTCAAGTTCACTCATCTTCTTTGCCCATTGCCTTTTCATGCGTCCATGACTTTCTCTCAAAGCTCTTGTCCTCTTCTTATTCTAACTCTCAGTCTCACTAATCTCCACATTGTTTTCTTGGTCTATGTCATGGTTTTGTCTAAGTGCCTGAGCTCTCGTGATGACTTGCATTGGGGCTGTGGAAGTCATCACACTTCCCGTGGGGTCTACCACTAACCCAATAACATTGATAGGAGCAATTTTTGGCATGTTGGTGGGGTTCTTGGGACACTCTCATAACAAATGCTCCTTTCAACAATTTGAGCAAAAGCCTTGAATTGTCAAAGATTGGGTTTGTGTAGGTGCCGGTAGAGGGCAATCACTAATGAGGTGATCTCCCTGATATCTGTAGCATGGCCCTCTAGGAAATGGAGGACTTATCTACCTAGGCTAAGGTCTAGAGTTTGGGCTTGCATACATGATATTCTCATATTATGGCTCCCAACTAGATTCACTCGATATACTATGACTCATTATGCTTGGGAGAGTGCATGTAGTAAGCCTGTGGGCTATCAATATGGGTAGAGTCAAAACTATGATCACTTGGATCACTTTCTGAAAAAAATGGTGTCACTATCACTAAAGCTCTATTTGGATTTTCTTCTGCAGGTGCATACTTTACTTGAATCACATTGACTGGAGGAGGGGGTTGCTGCGTTAGGATTGGTTGTGGTCTTTGTTGCCCTTGATAGGGTGGTTAATAGGGTTGCTAGGGCCTACCATACTGTTGTTATGAGTATTGTTCTAATATTTTCCTTGTTGTGGGTAAGTCTGAGGATAATTTTGTCTAATAGCTTGTTTGTTATATAGGCAGTCTTGTGCACTGTGATTAGTGTATCTCCTTTCTATGGTGCAATATTGGATGTTAGGATTAACTTGGGGTTGAGCCATGATAGGGCACACACTAACCATATGGTCTCCTCCACAGGTGTAGCATCATTTCCCTGGGGCAAATCTAGGAATCTGCTTGCTAGAGATGCCTAATTTATGAGCTACATTTTCTGCTAGATCCTCAATTGATGTGGATTGTGAGGAAGTGAGGCTAGTAGAACTATCCAAATCTTTATAGATATTTGAGAGCTCTAATTCCTCCCCTAAATTATCCTCAATGTCTATGCACATGCGTACACATTCTTCTATGGATCTAGGGTCCTTCAAGTACACATATGATCTCAGTTTGGTGCTTAACAATCCATCTAGAAATAAGGCCACTTCTTTCGCTGGAGTGGGTAACTCTGGAACAAGGCATCTCTCTAGGTATTACCTAAACCTTCTTCCTGCGAGCCTCACTGTCTTTTGAGGTGTTTGCTTGAAGCTGTATATCAAGGAAGATGTGTTATGCCTAATGCCACTTTTGGAAAACTCAGTGATGAATGCTTCAAGAAGTTGTTCTATATTTCTATATTGATCTTGGTGAAGTGGTTGAAACCAAGTCAATGCAGTGTTCTTGAGAGTGAGGCCAAAAGAATTCTATTGAGTGAACAAGTCTTCCACTTGTTCTGCTCTCAAAACTTGCCTAAACTCTGCTACATGGTCATATGGGTCTCTTGTGCCATCGAAGCAATTCTTCATGGACTTAACCAATTGTGTGGGCCTTAAGGTTCTAGTGTGTTCTCTAGGCCTTGGTTGAGGGAATTCGTCTGTATTTCTTGGATTCCGTGGGTCCCTATTTCTCTCCCTGTCCATCCTATCAATTTCAATCCTCGTTCTTTCTCTTCCCAATGGGTTAGCAAAGCTCACCTTGAGTCTGTCTCTACTCCTTTCTCTTTCAGTCCCATGAGCCTGAGATGTTCCAGCTCCTTGATGACCATAAGACATAGTGGATCGAGGTTGGGGAAAAACAAATTCCCCCTTTCAAGTGTATGCGTGTTTTCCATGCTCTAAGACCACAAAGATCCTCTCAAAAGCATCATCTAGGTAGGTCACTTTGACTGGGCTACCAAGATCTTTGAATTCATAGATGGTAAGTGCTCCCACTTCGTTAGGCTTCTCAGGCTTATACCTCCAAAAATCATCATCCGTTGTGGGAGCAAGTTAAGACGGCTGGTGGATCAAGACAACCGTCTCGCTAACAACGCACGCGGGGTGCTTAGAGCAACTCAAATACTATGGAGTGAAAACTCAAAAAAATAAATGTAGAGAATTTAATTAGAAAAATCTAAATTGTGAGGACATCACTTTCAGAGAAAGGGAGAGAGAGAGAGAGAGAGAGAGAGTTGAGTGTTACTTAGTGATCAAGAAAATGATGAGGTAATTTGCATACTTTTGACTTGTATTTTTCATGTTCAAGATGTCATGGAATGAACACAATAACAGGTTTGTTGTTTTGAACAAAATACTCTAGCATAGATTTCTATGAACGCTTATATTGGTTGTATTCTATTACCTACTTTTTTAAATTGACATCGATATGTATAGTAAATGCTTAACAGAATAAAGTATAACTTGCAAAATCAAATCAGGAAGCATACAATAAACGATGCCTGTATGAATAAAATATGACTAGAATTTGAGTCAATCTTAAAAATCAAAACCTTCTGGTTAAGTTGCGAAACTGAAATTTATTAAAACTTATCTGTTCACTTTCGTTATTGATAATTTCCCTCTTTTATTAAAACTTATATGTTCACTTCCGTTATTGACAATTTCCCTCTTCAACACTCATGAACGCACACTTCATGTAACTGTCCCTTCTTTCTAAGTCCCTCCTTTCTACGTACACCTCTTACTGATTAGCTACATTCATCGAGTTCAACGTTCAGTTCAGACTCTCTTCATTAATCTACTAATCGCGAGCTATTTTTTTAATATCCAGTCTCGATGAAAACATTTAATTCTGCTTTCATCCTTGTCTATCATCTTACATCAATGGTGAAAGTGCTCATATGCACAAGTTGTGCGTTACTTAGATATAATAGCCAGAAACATCCTCAGCTCTTTAGCAAATCCATGACCTCTTTAGAGTCAAAATCTCGAAAAAGAAACACAGTCAGATTAGCGTTCTCAGAGATAGTACTCCTCAGAGCATCGGCGCAATTAGAAGTTTGTCAGAGATGATCACGAGGTAATCTAAACAGTCCTTTTCATCATGCGCATAGGAGTAGAAAACCTCTCAGATAATAGTTCCTCTATCATGTTTATTAGATCATGCAACGACTTCTCTCTCCGTCACATGAGGTTGATCTAATGTTGTCAGATGAACCATCGAACACTAGAAACGATGTCAGATCAATCAAAATATTGTTTTCAAAGCATTGTTAGATGATCAGAACATTAATATTGTTTAAAATATTGTCGTAATTACAACAATACGTCAGAACATCTAGTGTCAAAACTTTGTCTAAATTGAAGACGAAACAACGATGAGTTTCATCAGCATAGGAGTGTTAAGACCCAATCAGATATACTTATTCTAATCAATACCATTTTAGTGCAAAAAGTTAGCATGTCAAGAGTTTTCTCACAAGATACTTAGAACTTGTGCACCTTAGCTTTTCCCTTGTAACGATCGTGCATTCCAGCTACCCAACCTCACAATTCATATCTTCTCCACCAGATGGCTGCTTCTGCCATTTTCAGATCATAGATGTTGATGTAAATCAGGGGTTGATCACAGAACATAGCACATCGTTGGAGTTGGCCATTAGAATAGATAGCGCCAAAGCTAGATCATCGGCACCAGAACACAAATTGAAGTGCAATTTTAGAAAGCTTCAGTACATCAAGGTTGATGTCATTGGATATGGCATTTTGTCAAATAGAAGCCCAAACCCATCAAGAATTATCGATCTTTAGCAACAAAATTCTCCCGAACATCATTTGGATGTAGGATATAGATGCATTATCATGGTCATCATCAGCTGCAGCAGTTCTGCATCAGATAAATGTCTACCAGCTTTAACGTCAATAATTCTTTATTAGAACACATTAACACAAAGCTCAGAGCGCTCAGATTGTCCTCCTTCCAGATTAGATGTGTGCGCCACCTCCTCCCTCTTGTCTGTCGGACATGTCTTCATGCAATTGGCCTTTGTCCGTCTTTCCTTGAGTTTACCAAAAACCCCCATTTCCTCCTTCTTATCGCGACAGGTAGCACAGTAAATATCCTCCAGATGAGGGCATCCTCCTCCTTTTTCCGATGACTTCAAATCCTTCTCTTTGTCAGCAGCTCTCTCCTCCAACACATACGATCTTCAATCTCCTACTCTTCTGACAATGCTTCTCTCTCCGAATAGAAAGCTATCTCTAAGATCTCTCACCTTCTGCCCCTCGAGTCTTTTTCATGCAAAACTCTAGTCCGGAAGGAACTGTTCTGATCTACCACTTCTCTCATGAACTGCAATTTGTCTTCCTCTACCTCTCATATACTTATTCCGGACAAGCAATTCGAGGGTGATGAATACCCTATACAATCTAAACAATTAAATAACTGATAACCCAAATTAGCTCCGATGGAAAAAGCATAGAATAATTAAACACTACCGTTTACTTATTTGACATAAAACTCATGGTATACAATCTGTACAAAATCAGAGACAATGTGCCTTCTCAAACAATACATCAAACACCAACACTGTAGAGTCTCTCCCCTAATAAACGTGCAACCATTTGCACGAAAGAGTAAGCTAGTAGCAGCACAATGACTTTATATATGACCGTGAGCTGTTCTCACTTTACATATGAACCACTTTATTCATACTTTTCATTTGCACCATCAAAATTCCACTTCCGATCCTGTGCCATGTCTTCAATAATTCTATTCATTAGTTTGATAATTCATATGTCAAAATAAAGGATTGAGATATCCAGCTAGGGAGAGAGAATCTCTCCGACACCATCTCTCGATTCACGAGCAAATCTATGCTCCTATTGTCCTGGGGAACCCACTCTGGAGTGATTATTCTTGTGAGAATTGACTTGCTCGAGGGGTTTTTGGCTCCTTTCCTAAGTTCCCTTGCTCTATGTCACCTCTTTTGACCTCTAGGATTATGTTGCCAAGTTCATCTGTTCTTTCTGGTTGACTAGTGACCACATACATTGTTCCTTCTTTATCAATGTAGGAACCATTTTCGAGCTTGACTATAGGGTGTTCTAGTCCCATGGGCTGATCTAGGTTTTTAATTTGGACAACAGGTCTTCTCAGACCATCCTCATAGATACGAGCACCTAAGCGGTTGGTCTAGATATATTCCAGTTGAGTCTTGTAGGGACCTTTTGGTTTTTCTAGGTATGCCACTCCTGTGCTACCTACGGGTCTCTCCATGCTATAAGACATCTCTGAGTCACTGGTCTCTGAGTCTAGAGCATAGAGCTAATCACTCAACTAATAGGCCCAAGATCTGGCTATATGGTTGACACTAGCCTCAGATGATCTAATACTTTGACGGTCTCTCCCTAGGTGTCTTCTCGATCTAAAGTTCATATGCCCTTCCAATTAACCCAATGATCCTTGTACAACCACGTTGTTGATTCTTTAATACCAATAACTTGTTCCTTTTGAGTTCCTTTGTCTGTGTTTTCTTGTCTTTAATTAAGCATCATCAAGAGCACTTAAGTGTGTCGTACTTGATGTTCTCCGTCCACTTAATTTAAGTTCTTTTCCCTTAAGTTTTCCTTTGACTGCAATTTAACCTATTCTTGGACTTGAGAACTTAGAGGCTCTTAGAACTTGAGTATTACTATCGTACCCCTAGTCAATCAAGACAACTACTCGCACTTAGTCTAAGCTAAGAATGGACTGAGGGGGTTGAGAGATATTCCAACCTCAAGTTGTTTCTCCTTGCTACACTTGTCTGTCCAGGAAGCGCGTTCCCAAGCCTGCACACAATGGCACTTGCTTTGCTTTCCCCAAAAGCTCTCAATGATCCTATAAAAATTCCAAGTTTAGCTCAAGTTTTTACCTTCAATTGACATACAAGTTATTTTAGATGCTTCTAATGACCCTTTTTTTCCCCCTTTTGTATTGCCAAAAAATATTCTCTAGAGCTCAAAAAACGGATTTCATATGAAAAAGTTATGAAAGTTCAAGGTTTAGGGGGTTAAAACAGACAATCAAGACCTTTCACGAGTTTAATGCATTTTTCTAGGGCCTTTGTAATGGTATGGGTGATTGAATATGCAAATATGCCCAAATTTTAGCCCAAATTTTCAAAAAAAATACCTCTCTATTTTTTGCCGAAAATGCCTATCTATCATGATAGACAGTGTCTGTCGTGATAGACGCTGACTGTCGACTATCGTGGATTTATCTGTCATGATAGATGGGTGTCTGTCATGATAGACGAGGTCTATCGTCTGTCGTGGGGTCCTGTCTGTCGTGATAGATGGGTGTCCGTCGCGATAGACTGAGTCTATTGTCTGTCGTGGATCTGTCTGTCACGATAGATGAGGTCTATCGTCTGTCGCGATAGACGAGGTCTATCGTCTGTCGTGGTTTTGGTATGTCGCGATAGATGGTGTCTGTCATGATAGACACTATTTATCGCGGAGCTCTGTCTGTCGCGATAGACGGGTGTCTGTCGCGATAGACGGTCTCTGTCGTGGGGTGTAGTCTATCGTGATAGACAGTGTCTGTCATGATAGATTGAAAAAACACAAATTTTTTTGAAACTTCTAGTGATTTGGAGTGTTCTAATGGTGTAGGTTATCGTGCCAAGCATGCATTAAAAAAATACTAAGTGTTTCTCTCAGTCGCGATAGACAGAGGTCATCATCTCGGGACCTGTGCAAAGTTCTGTCGTACCTATGCAAGCTGCTGGAGATGGTGGTATAACTAGATCCTGCAGCAAAAGCTCAAAAAACACACAAAATTAGATAGCATGCAAGCTCTCTCTCGCTCTCTCTCACAAATGAAATGAGGGAAATGAGGTGGGGAGGGGAATATGACCAAAAAACTAAAATTTTTGTGAAGATGGAGATGGAGGTGGGAGATGATGATGGTGATGATGGTGATGCAAAAAGAAGGAAAAATGAAGGAAAATAAGGAAAAGAAAGGATATTACCTATGACTCCAATATCTCAACTATACGTCTTACCATCACACGCTCGTCCTCGAAGCTCTCTCCCCGGTAGCGATGCCAAATTTGGTGTCACTCTGGCACAATGGCAAGTACCAACATGAGGAGATCCACCTCATAATTGTCAATCCGGGGAGATGTGAGGACTAGTATGAAGAATATGAGCAAGTGAAGGCACAAGTGGATGAGTGAGAAGCACACAAACATGCACACGCATACACACACGTGCACACAAGGCAAGAACAAAGAGAGGAACAATGGAGTTCTTTGCATTAGTAAAAAAGTCTCTTACATAAGCTCAAATCACTAACAATATAAACTCAAAAATGAGCTCTCTAGCTCTTTTTATAGTTTTTTAAATAGCTTTGGCCTTGTCTAGACCTAGTGTTCGGCTTAGTTAAAATTAGTTTCTAGAGCCTATTTGAGGGCTCAAACAGAGTCTAAAAATTATGAAAATTGGTATGTAGCTAATTCCTCAAGCTTGAGAACTCCTTGGCTTGAACAAAATGGAGTCTAGTCTACCAAAAATGAGATTTACAATCTGTGTGTAGTGATGAAAATCACTTGAGTTGGAAATAGTTTATTAAAAAAAATGATTGGGCCTTGTTGCCATATTGTGCATGACTACTCCTTTGTGCCTGTATGCTTTCCTTATGCTTTGTATGACAACACTGTTACATATTTGCATAAAGCCTTTGACATTGATAAAGAGGTTCGTGGTGAGGTTTTCTTAACTAGGAGACACCCAGATGTTGGGGTTTCTTCAATGATCCAAGTGGATGACTTACTCAACATCATCGTATTTGATGTATGATAGTTGTTCATTGGTGTTTGGTAAGCCTAGTTGGCTTCTTTTGGGTAAGTGGTTATATGTAATGGAGTTAGTGATTCTTCATGCGGGTTCACATGTCAGTACTTGCAATTTAGTGAGTTTTTTTTACATTGGTCATGTTACCGTTAGTGTCCATGTGAAAGGCCAAATGGCCATCGGACACTTCTTTGTATATGTTCTTTAATAAAACATATAGTGGCCTGGTCAGTCACGGACTGTAAGTTCGACCACATTTATAAGACCTAAGAAGTATGTCTTCGTGCTCCTTGTGTACTGTGTTTTCTGCGTATTCTACAGCCTCTGTGCGGAGTACTGTGTGCGGCATCAGGAGCTCTGTTTTCAACTTCGAGCATATCGTCGTGGAGCTCTTGAGAACGAGAGTGCAGCACAGTGCATCGCCATCGAAACACTTCACTGGTATCAGAGCAGTTCGAGGCAAAAAGCATTGTTCCTTTTGTGCGAGCGAAGCGACCCCCCCCCAAGGCTTTCGACCAAGGCGGCGACCAAGGCATAGACCTTGGCATACCTTGTCATCTGAGTCACCGAAGTCACCGTTGGCGCCGTTGGCTGCGCGCGAGGGAGGACCTCAAAGATCAAGGAATATAGAGGTTCCCGGTACTTCCCGGGAGGTCACCCATCCCAGTACTGTTCCCCCCAGAGCTCGCTTAACTGTGGCAATCTCTTGCCACTAAGCTACACTCTTGTGGTGTTTGAAGAAGGGGAAAGACTAAGGTTGACATTACCTTGAACAAGTTTTGGTCCCTCAAAGCTTCATTTTTGCTTTTAAAGCCTATTTCTGAAGCAATTTTGGGGTGTTTTTGGAACCATTTCGGAGTACTTTCGCACGTAGTTCTCTTCACACAGGTCCAAGAACATCAAGAAGAGTGTTCCTTGTACTTCTCAGACAATAAATATCAACCTTTGGGGCTGTATTTTCAGCCACACTCGTAAAACTACAGGTTTCTTGAGTGGTTTTCAGTTTTGGTGGGAGCAGTTGCTTCAAATTTATGCAGGTTTTTAAACCCTAAAACATCAGAGTTGACAGACACTTGCAGGTGTTATTGGCTAGTTTTTGGGCTGTGTATTCAGCCTTTTAGTGTCATTTTACTGCATATATTGAGCACATACACACCATGTACGCTTCTGTGGATACCGCTTATGTACGTCCATGTGGGCATTGATATAGCGGTTATGTTCTTTGCATAAAGCCTTTTACGTTTGATAAAGAGGGTCGTGGTGAGGTTTTTCTTAACTAGGAGACACCCAGATGTCGGGGTCTCTTCGGTGATGCAGGTGGAAGACTTACCCAGCCTCGCCATAGGAGATGTATGATAGTTGTTCATAGGTGCTCGACAAGCCTAGTTGACTTCTATTCGGTAACTGATTATATGCAGTGGAGTCAGTGATTCACTATGCAGGTAGACATGTCAGTACTTGCAGTTTTATGATACTTTGACACTGGTCATATACTAATTTTGCAGAGGATACTCTGGCAAAATTTTTCCAGATTTCTGGTTTAGTCAATTATATAGTGGTCAATTTACTCCTTGATACACTTATATGTTGGTGTTTGGACTCTTCTAGCTCCATTATCATTCTATTCAGTTCTCTACGATCATGGCATCAGAGGTCTCAGGCACATTCGGTGGATCAGGGTCTAGTGCTAGCGTTCCGAGGAGGAGCAATAACTTGCAGGGCAAAGACCATTTTGAGATCCGAAAATTTGATGGCACAAACTTTGCTCTATGGAAGAATCAGATTAAAGATGTGCTGATTCAAAGAAGGCAATGGAAGCCAGTAAATGGGATTTCAAAGAAGTCTGCTGACATGGATGAAGATGATTGGGATGAGTTAGATGAAATGGCCAGGTCTACCATTCGCTTGCACCTGGCAGATAATGTTTACTTTACAGTATTAGATTGTGAAAGTGCAGAGGAGCTTTGGAAGAAGTTATGCAATACATATGAAAAAGAGACGGCATCAAATAAAGTATATCTGATGAGAAAATTATACGACCTTCGTATGAAGGACACAGATAGTGTTGCTGCTCATCTAAATGAGTTTGATGCCATATTCTCCCAGTTACAGGCTCAGAAAATGGATATGGACAATGAAATGAAAGCAGTATTGCTGTTATGCACCCTGTCATCATCATGGGATACATTTTGCACAGCTATTAGCAATAGTGCACCAGGTGGTAAACTCGTCTATGATGACATATGTGGAGCACTCTTGAGTGACGAGATTCATAGAAAATCTATGGTTGGCACTCAGAGTGGAGATGCATATAATGTTCGTGATTCTTACCAAGGAAAGAATCAACAACGTGGCAGGAGCAAGAACAAGGAAAAGAATGGTCAACGGAATAAGAGCAGAAGTAAATCAAGAAAGAGGGATATTGAATGCCATTATTGTCATAAGAAAGGACACATGAAGAAAGACTGTTATGCATTAAAGAATGCTAAAGGTAAAGGACAGAATGTTGATGGGCATGTTAAACAGTTACCTACACCATCTACTTCGACTGTGAAGATTGAAGAAATTAATGCTATTTCTGATGATGCTGATGTGTTGACACTTGATAGTACTGTGCCATCTGAGGCACTTATGGTTGATTCTCTTTCCCACACCTGGCTGCTAGATTCTGGTGCTTCTTTCCATGTGACACCACATAGAGAATGGTTCTCTAATTATGCAGCAAATTCTCTTGGTACCGTGAGACTTGGTGACTCTTACCAGTGTGATGTTGTGGGGATTGGAGATGTAGTTGTGCAGTTCATTGACGGTTCAAAATTTACTATGCATAATGTACGTCATGTACCTCAGTTATCACGCAGTTTGATGTCAGTTGGTCAACTTGATGACCTTGGTTACAAGGTGGTCTTCTATGCTCAGTCCTTTCGTATATCAAAGGGCAATATGGTTATTGCAAAAGGAAGGAAAGTTGGCTCACTTTACCCTTTATTTGTATCACAGAAAGAACACTTGTTAGCTGTTACTGAACAGCCTATGGCTTGTATTTTGCATGGTCGTTTGGGCCATATATCTCGTAGTGGAATGGAAAATCTTTCTCATTCTGGCTACTTACCTGTGTTATCTTTCTCTGATTTTTCATTTTGTGAGCATTGTCAATATGGAAAGCAAACCAGAAATGTGCATAAAATGCACATTGACTCTTCAATTCAGCCTTTAGATCTTGTTCATACAGATGTGTGTGGTCCTATGCCCACTAGGTCCTTAGGTGGTTCTCTTTACTTTGTCACTTTCATAGATGATGCTACTAGAAAAGTCTAGGTATATCCTATCAGATCGAAGGATGATGTATTCCCTACTTTTAGAAAATGGCTTGCTTCAGTTGAGACTGAAAAAGGAACTAAGCTTAAGGCTTTACGTTCAGATAATGGGGGTGAGTATACCTCACATGAATTCAGCCTTTTCTGTCAGTGTAGAGGGATTCGTAGAGAGTTTACAGCTCCTTATACCCCAGTACAGAATGGTGTAGCTGAGAGGATGAATAGAACTATTCAAGATAGAGTAGTCTCTATGTTGCATCATGCAAACCTCTCACAAGGTTTTTGGGCAGAAGTAGTATTGACTGCAGTTCATGTGATTAACCTTTCACCTAGTACTACCAAAGGTCTGAAAGTGGCACAAGAGTTATGGACAGGGAAACCACCATATTACGATCATCTTCGAGTTTTTGGGTGTGAAGCATATGTTCATATACCCAAGAATCTTAGATAGAAGTTGGACCATAAGTCAAAGAAATGCATTTTTCTTGGATATGGTCAAGAAGGACAATTTGGATATCGCTTATGGGATCCTGAAACACGGTCAGTGATCAGAAGTAGTGATGTCATTTTTAATGAGTCTAAGATGCATAAACAGCCCATTAAGGAGGTTGAAGTGAGAAGAGTGGTGTTTGAGGATACTAGTCCTCCGGTTAGCATGCATAAAAATGCTGCACATAGGGATGTTCAAGAGAATGTCCATTCAGATCAGTCTGCACATGTTCCTGTTCAGCAACCATTGAGACGTTCTGCACGTGTCTCATATCCACCTGATAGATATGTTCCAGGTTTAGATTTTGTTATGCTAACAGATGCCGGTGAGCCCTCTTGCCATAAAGAGACTATGCAGACAGAGGATCATGTCAAGTGGGAGCGTGCCATGAAGAGTGAGTTAGATTCTATTCACAAGAATGGTACTTGGGACTTAGTACCTTTGCCAAAGGGCAGGAAAGCTTTACCATGTAAATGGGTATATAAGCTGAAATTCACATCAGATAGTGCTTCTCCAAAATATAAAGCACGACTTGTTGCAAAGGGTTTTAAGCAACAACATGGTGTTGATTTTGAGGAAATCTTCTCTCCAGTGGTCAAGATGACTACTTTGCGCATGTTGCTTGGATTCGTTGCAATGGAGGACTTAGAGCTAGTCCAAATGGATGTGAAAACAGCTTTCTTGCATGGAGATCTTAAAGATGAGATCTATATGGAACAACCAGAGGGTTATGTAGTTCCTGGCAAGGAAAGTCTAGTTTGTAAGCTCAAGAAGAGCTTGTATGGACTTAAACAGTCTCCTAGACAATGGTACCAAAAGTTTGATGCTTTTATGAAGTCCCAAGGCTATTCTCGGAGCAATGAGGATCATTGTCTCTACACAAAGAGATGTTCTGATGGGAGCTTGATATGCTTGATACTTTATGTCGATGATATGTTGATTGCTGGGAAGTCCTCTTATGATTTGTCAATTCTCAAAAAGAAGTTGAGTCAGACATTTGATATGAAGGACTTGGGGGATGCCAAACATATTCTTGGCATGCGCATTACTCGTGATAGGAGTAAAAGATGCATATACTTGTCTCAAAGTGAGTACATATCCAAAGTACTTCACCGATTCAATATGCAGGGTGGAAAGGCATTGAGTAAACCTTTACCCACATATGTGAAATTGAGCAAGGATGACTGCCCCAAATCAGATGAGGAAAAGGAATTCATGACCAAAGTTCCCTATCAGTCTGCTGTTGGTAGTCTCATGTATGCTATGGTAGCTACGAGACCAGACATTGCATTCGCAGTGGGAGTTGTGAGCAGATATATGTCTAATCCTGGCAAGAAACATTGGGAAGCGGTCAAAATGATTTTGAGATATCTGAGTGGCACTAAGGAAAAGTGTCTATGCTTAGGTAGAGGGAAAGCATCCATTATTGGTTACACAGATTCTGACTATGCTGGTTGTGTAGACAATCGTAAGTCTACATGAGGGTACATTTTTCACTTTGCTGGAGGTGCTATCTCTTGGAGATCTCGTCTTCAAGAATGTACAGCTGTTTCCACCACAGAAGCAGAGTATGTTGCAGCAAGTGAGGCGTGTAAGGAAGCATTGTGGCTTTCTCGTCTTGCTTGTGATATGGGTTTGCCTCAGCATTTACCTCACTTGCTCAGTGATAGTCAGAGTGCCATTGCTTTGGCTAAGAATCCGGTCTATCATGCAAAGACCAAGCATATTGAGGTGAGGTATCACTTCATTAGAGATTGCTTAGCCATTGAGAGCATTATTCTTGAGAAGGTTCACACTCGAGATAATGCTATAGATGCTTTGACCAAAGCTCTACCACAGGATAGCTTTCGACACTGTTGTCACTTGATGGGGGTTACTTGATTCTTGATCTTACGCAGTCACTTGTATACTGTGTAACATGCCCATCAGGTGGGAGGTATAGTTTGTATACTTACACTCAGGTATTCTTTATCATTCTTTCTTTTTTCTCCCATAGTTACTCTTGCCATATTGGCCTTTAGTGGGAGATTGTTACCGTTAGTGTCCATGTGAAAGGCCAAATGGCCATCGGACACTTCTTTGTATATGTTCTTTAATAAAACATATAGTGGCCTGGTCAGTCACGGATTGTAAGTTCGACCACATTTATAAGACCTAAGAAGTCTGTCTTCATGCTCCTTGTGTACTGTGTTTTCTGCGTATTCTACAGCCTTTGTGCGGAGTACTGTGTGCGGCATCAGGAGCTCTGTTTTCAACTTCGAGCATATCGTCGTGGAGCTCTCGAGAAGGAGAGTGCAGCACGGTGCATCGCCATCGAAATACTTCAGGTCAATGCTCATTTTACATAGGAGCCTTTGGAAATTTTTTTCCAAATTTCAATTTTTTGAACTATGCAGTCCTTGACACACCTATTCATGTGAGCACATATCATTTTGGTTGTTCATTGCTATTCATTAATCCATTTTTTTGGGGAGACTCTGTTGAATTTTTTCCAAAATTTGACACTCGGTCATCCTTTTTTGAGCCGTAGTGGTGTTTGGACTATTCTAGCTCCATTATCATTCTAGTCAATTCTCTATCATCATGGCATTAGATATCTCACGCACATCTAGTGGATCAGGGTCTAGTGCCAGAGTTCCTTGGAGAAGCTACAACTTTGTAGGGCAAGGACCATTTTGAGATTTGAAAATTTGATGGCACAAACTTTGCTCTATGGAAGAATCACATCAAAGATGTGGTGCTCCAGAGGAGGCAATGGAAGCTAGTAAATGAAATCTCAAAGAAGCCTACTAACATGAATGAAGATGATTGGGATGAGTTGGATGAAATGGCTAGTTCTAGCATTCAATTGCACCTGGCAGATAATGCTTACTTTACAGTATTGGACTGTGAAAGTGCAGAGGATCTTTGGAAGTTGTGCAACACATATGAAAAAGAAACGGCATCAAATATACTGTATTTGATAAGAAAGCTATATAACCTTCACATGAAGGAGACTTGTGCCTGTACGCTTTTCTTATGACTTGTATGCCAACACTGTTACATATTTTCATAAAGCCTTTGACATTGATAAAGAGGGTCGTGGTGAGGTTTTCTTAACTAGGAGACACCCAGATGTTGGGGTTTCTTCAATGATCGAAGTGGATGACTTACTCAACCTCGTCGTATTTGATGTATGATAGTTGTTCATAGGTGTTTGGTAAGCCTAGTTGGCTTCTTTTGGGTAAGTGGTTATATGTAATGGAGTCAGTGATTCTTCATGCAGGTTCACATGTCAGTACTTGCAATTTAGTGAGTTTTTTTGACATTGGTCAATGCTCATTTTACATAGGAGACTTTGGAAATTTTTTTCCAAATTTCAATTTTTTGAACTATGCAGTCCTTGACACACCTATTCATGTGAGCACATATCATTTTGGTTGTTCATTGCTATTCATTAATCCATTTTCTGGGGGAGACTCTGTTGAATTTTTTCCAAAATTTGACACTCGGTCATCCTTTTTTGAGTCGTAGTGGTGTTTGGACTATTCTAGCTCCATTATCATTCTAGTCAATTCTCTATTATCATGGCATTAGATATCTCACGCACATCTAGTGGATCACGGTCTAGTGCCAGAGTTCCTACGAGAAGCTACAACTTTGTAGGGCAAGGACCATTTTGAGATTCCAAAATTTGATGGCACAAAATTTTCTCTATGGAAGAGTTAGATTAAAGATGTGGTGCTCGAGAGGAGGCAATGGAAGCTAGTAAATGAAATCTCAAAGAAGCCTACTAACATGAATGAAGATGATTGGGATGAGTTGGATGCAATGGCTAGTTCTAGCATTCAATTGCACTTGGCAGATAATGCTTACTTTACAGTATTGGACTGTGAAAGTGCAGAGGATCTTTGGAAGAAGTTGTGCAACACATATGAAAAACAAACGGCATCAAATATACTGTATTTGATAAGAAAGCTATATGACCTTCACATGAAGGAGACTTGTGCATGTATGCTTTTCTTATGACTTGTATGCCAACATTGTTACATATTTTCATAAAGCCTTTGACATTGATAAAGAGGGTCGTGGTGAGGTTTTCTTAACTAGGAGACACCCAGATGTTGGGGTTTCTTCAATGATCGAAGTGGATGACTTACTCAACCTCGTCGTATTTGATGTATGATAGTTGTTCATAGGTGTTTGGTAAGCCTAGTTGGCTTCTTTTGGGTAAGTGGTTATATGTAACGGAGTTAGTGATTCTTCATGCAGGTTCATATGTCAGTACTTGCAATTTAGTGAGTTTTTTTTACATTGGTCAATGCTCATTTTACATAGGAGACTTTGGAAATTTTTTGAACTATGCAGTCCTTGACACACCTATTCATGTGAGCACATATCATTTTGGTTGTTCATTGCTATTCATTAATCCATTTTTTTGGGGAGAATTTGTTGAATTTTTTCCAAAATTTGACACTCGGTCATCCTTTTTTGAGCCGTAGTGGTGTTTGGACTATTCTAGCTCCATTATCATTCTAGTAAATTCTCTATCATCATGGCATTAGATATCTCATGCACATCTAGTGGATCAGGGTCTAGTGCCAGAGTTCATAGGATAAGCTACAATTTTGTAGGGCAAGGACCATTTTGAGAATCGAAAATTTGATGGCACAAACTTTGCTCTATGGAAAAATCACATTAAAGATGTGGTGCTCCAGAGGAGGCAATGGAAGCTAGTAAATGAAATCTCAAAGAAGCCTACTAACATGAATGAAGATGATTGGGATGAGTTGGATGAAATGGCTAGTTCTAGCATTCAATTGCACTTGGCAGATAATGCTTACTTTACAGTATTGGACTGTGAAAGTGCAGAGGATCTTTGGAAGAAGTTGTGCAACACATATGAAAAAGAAACGGCATCAAATATATTGTATTTGATAAGAAAGCTATATGACCTTCACATGAAGGAGACTTGTGCCTGTATGATTTTCTTATGACTTGTATGCCAACACTGTTACATATTTTCATAAAGCCTTTGACATTGATAAAGAGGGTCGTGGTGAGGTTTTCTTAACTAGGAGACACCCAGATGTTGGGGTTTCTTCAATGATCCAAGTCGATGACTTACTCAACCTCGTCGTATTTGATGTATGATAGTTGTTCATAGGTGTTTGGTAAGCCTAGTTGGCTTCTTTTGGGTAAGTGGTTAAATGTAATGGAGTCAGTGATTCTTCATGCAGGTTCACATGTCAGTACTTGCAATTTAGTGAGTTTTTTTGACATTGGTCAATGCTCATTTTACATAGGAGACTTTGGATTTTTTTTTCCAAATTTCAATTTTTTGAACTATGCAGTCCTTGACACACCTATTCATGTGAGCACATATCATTTTGGTTGTTCATTGCTATTCATTAATCCATTTTTTGGGGGAGACTCTGTTGAATTTTTTCCAAAATTTGACACTCGGTCATCCTTTTTTGAGCCGTAGTGGTGTTTGGACTATTCTAGCTCCATTATCATTCTAGTCAATTCTCTACCATCATGGCATTAGATATCTCATGCACATCTAGTGGATCAAGGTCTAGTGCCAGAGTTCCTAGGAGAAGCTACAACTTTGTAGGGCAAGGACCATTTTGAGATTCAAAAATTTGATGGCACAAACTTTGCTCTATGGAAGAGTTAGATTAAAGATGTGGTGCTCGAGAGGAGGCAATGGAAGCTAGTAAATGAAATCTCAAAGAAGCATACTAACATGAATGAAGATGATTGGGATGACTTGGATGAAATGGCTAATTCTAGCCTTCAATTCCACCTGGCAGATAATGCTTACTTTACAGTATTGGACTGTGAAAGTGCAACGGATCTTTGGAAGAAGTTGTGCAACACATATGAAAAAGAAACGGCATCAAATATATTGTATTTGATAAGAAAGCTATATGACCTTCACATGAAGGAGACATATAGTGTTGCTTCTAATCTAAATGATTTTGATGCCATATTCTCTTTGTTATACGCTCAGAAAATGGAGATGGATAATGAAATGAAAGCAGTCTTGTTGCTATGCACCTTGCCATCATCATGGGATATGTTCTACACAACTATAAGCAATAGTGCACCTAGTGATAAATTGGGTTATGATTAAATATGTGGAGCATTCTTGACTTAGGAGATTCATAGGAAATCTATGATTGGCACTCAGAGTGGAGATGCATATAATGTTTGTGACTGCTCCTTTGTGCCTGTATGCTTTCCTTATGACTTGTATGCCAACACTGTTACATATTTGCATAAATCCTTTGACATTGATAAAGAGGGTCGTGGTGAGGTTTTCTTTAACTAAGGAGACACCCAGATGTTGGGTTTTCTTCAATGATCCAAGTGGGCGACTTACTCAACCTCGTCCTATTTGATGTATGATAGTTGTTCATAGGTGTTTGGTAAGCCTAGTTGGCTTCTTTTGGGTAAGTGGTTATATGTAATGGAGTCAGTGATTCTTCATGTAGGTTCACATGTCAGTACTTGCAATTTAGTGAGTTTTTTTTTACATTGGTCAATGCTCATTTTACATAGGAGACTTTGGAAAAAATTTTCCAAATTTCAATTTTTTGAACTATGCAATCCTTGACACACCTATTCATGTGAGCACATATCATTTTGGTTGTTCATTGTTATTCATTAATCCATTTTTTTGGGGAGACTTTGATTGAATTTTTTCCAAAATTTGACACTCGGTCATCCTTTTTTGAGCCGTAGTGGTGTTTGGACTATTCTAGCTCCATTATCATTCTAGTCAATTCTCTATCATCATGGCATTAGATATCTCATGCACATCTAGTGGATCAGGGTCTAGTGCCAGAGTTCCTAGGAGAAGCTACAACTTTGTAGGGCAAGGACCATTTTGAGATTCGAAAATTTGATGGCACAAACTTTGCTCTATGGAAGAATCACATTAAAGATGTGGTGCTCCAGAGGAGGCAATGGAAGCTAGTAAATGAAATCTCAAAGAAGCCTACCAACATGAATGAAGATGATTGGGATGAGTTGGATGAAATGGCTAGTTCTAGCATTCAATTGCACCTGGCAGATAATGCTTACTTTATAGTATTGGACTATGAAAGTGCAAAGGATCTTTGGAAGAAGTTGTGCAACTTATATGAAAAAGAAACGGCATCAAATAAACTGTATTTGATAAGAAAGCTATATGACCTTCACATGAAGGAGACATATAGTGTTGCTTCTGATCTAATTGATTTTGATGCCATATTCTCTTTGTTATACGCTTAGAAAATGGAGATGGATAATGAAATGTAAGCAGTCTTGTTGCTATGCACCTTGCCATCATCATGGGATATGTTCTACACAACTATTAGCAATAGTGCACCTAGTGGTAAATTGGGTTATGATTAAATATGTGGAGCATTCTTGACTGAGGAGATTCATAGGAAATCTATGGTTGGCACTTAGAGTGGAGATGCATATAATGTTCCTGATTCTTACAAAGGAAAGAATCAGCAATGTGGCAGGAGCAAGAACAAGGAAAAGAATGGTCAATGGAATAAGAGTATAAGTAACTCAAGGAAGATGGATTTCAAACACCATTCTTGCCATAAGAAAGGACACTTGAAGAAAGACTACTATGCATTAAAGAATGATAAAGGTAAAGGACAGAATGTTGATAGGCATGTTAAACAACTACTTGCACCATCTACTTCAATTGTGAAGATTGAAGAAATCAATGCTATTTTTGATGATGCTGATGTGTTGACACTTGATAGTAATGTGCCTACTGAGGCTCTTATGGTTGATTCTCTTTTCCACATGTGGCTACTAGATTTTGGTGTTTCTTTCCATTTAGCACCACATAGAGAATGGTTATCTACTTATGCAGCAAAGTTTATTGGTATTGTGAGACTTGATGACTCTTACGAGTGTGATGTTGTGAGGATTTGAGATGTGGTTACTATACGCATAGTGTATGCCATGTACCTTGATTATCATGTAGTTTGATGTCAATTGGTCAACTTGATGACCTTGGTTACAAGGTGGTTTCCTATGTTTAGTCCTAGCATGACTCGTTGCAAAGGGTTTTAAGCAACAACACGATGTTGATTTCGAGGAAATCTTCTCTCCAATGGTCAAGATGATCACCTTGCGAATGTTGCTTGGATTAGTTGCAATGGACTTAGAGCTAGTCCCAATGGATGCCAAAACTGCTTTCTTGCATGGAGAACTTATAGACGAGATCTATATGGAGTAACCAAAGGGTTATGTAGTTCTTGGCAAAGAAAGTTTAGTTTGTAAGCTGAAGAAGAGCTTATATGGACTTAAACGGTCCCCTAGAAAATGGTACCAAAAGTTTGATGCTATTATGAAGTCTGAATGTTATTCTTGAAGCAATGAGGATAATTGTCTCTACATAAAAAGATGCTCTGATGGCAACTTGATATGCTTGATACTTTATGTCGATGATATGTTGATTGTTGGGAAGTCCTCTTATAACTTGTCAATTCTCAAAAAGAAGTCAAGTCATACATTTAATATGAAGGAGGGGGATGCCAAACATATTCTTGGCATCACATCACTCGTGATAGGAGTAAAAGATGCACATACTTGTCTCAAAGTGAGTACATATCCAAAGTACTTCACATGTTCAATATGCAGGGTGGAAAGGCATTAAGTACATCTTTACCCACATATGTGAAATTGAGCAAGGATGATTGCCCCAAATTAGATGAGGAAAAGGATTTCATGACCAAATTCCTTATGAATCTTTTATTGGTAGTCTCATGTATGATATGGTAATGCCGAGACCAGACATTGTATTTGCAATGGGAGTTTGTGAGCAAATATATGTCTAATCTTGACAAGAAGCATTGGAAAGTGGTCAAGATGATTTTGAGAAATCTGAGTGGTACGAAGGACAAGTTTCTATGCTTGGGTAGAGGGAAATCATCCATTATTGGTTACACAAGTTTCAATTATGCTAGTTGTGTAGATAATCAAAAGTCTACATCATTTTTTTTTTTTTGCTAGAGGTGCTATCTCTTGGAGATCTTGTCTTCAAGAATGTACTGATGTTTCCACCACAAAAGAAGAGTATGTTGCAACAAGTGAGGTATGTAAGGAAGCATTGTGGACTTCTCATCTTTCTTGTGATATGGGTCTACCTCTACTTGTACCTCGTTTGCTCAGTGATAGTCAAAGTGCCATTGCTTTGGATAAGAATCCATTCTATCATGCAAAGACCAAGCACATTGACGTGAGGTATCACTTCATTAGAGATTGCTTAGCCATTGAGCCCATTATTCTTGAGAAGGTTCATACTCGAGATAATGTTGTAGATGATTTGACTAAAGCTCTACCACATGATAGCTTTCGAGAATGTTGTCACTTGATAGGCGTTACTTGATTCATGATCTTACACAGTTACTTGTATACTGTGTAACATGCCCATCAAGTGGCAAGTATAGTTTGTATACTTACACTCGGGTATTCTTTATCATTCTTTATTTTTCTCCCATAGTCACTTTGGCCATATTGGCCTTTAGTGGGAGATTGTTAATGTTAGTATCCATGTTAAAGGCCGAATGGCCACCGGACACTCTTGTATATGTTCTTTAATAAAACATATAGTGTGCTGGTCGGCCACAAATTGTAAGTTTGAATACATTTGGAAAACCTAAGAAATCTATGGTCTTGCCTCCTTGTGCATTGTTTCTTCTGCATATTTTGTATCCTCTATGTAGAGTACGTTGTATGGCATCTGGAGTTTGGTTTTCTACTCAGAGGGTATCATTGTGGAGCTCTCAAGAAGGAGAACCCATTGTTGTGCATCACCATTGAAATACTTCAGTCATTGGTTTCTATTCCTTTCTCAGTGGATTTAATGAATACAACCAAGTTTAGATGGTCATGTCTAATATCCCACATATGTCATTTAATACAATTGGGGAATCTTTTCCTACCTAGTTATGTGTTTTGGACTTCAAAATGCCCCTAGCACTTTCCAATGATGTATGCACTATATTTTTTCACTATTCCTAAACAATTTTGAGTTGGTCTTCTTGGAGGATTTCTCTATGTCCAATAAGACATTTGTATTTCATATAAACACTTATAAATATGTTTTATTAAGTGCAAAGAATTCTATTTTGTGTCTCGACCCTAGAGAGTTAGTATTTGGTGTGAAGTGCAAAAAGTTACTAGGTCATATTATTTCAAAGGAAGGAATCAAAGTCGATCCGAATAAAGTGACATCAAAGGAAGTTTTACTATATTTTAGGCTAGATTCAATGGCATGCTTGACACCTATTCTAGTGCACAAACAAAAGTGATTAGCTTTTCAATGAATTATTTTTTTTCTAATTAAGGCCTAACTTCTACAAGCTCTGAAATGGGCCCATTCATCTCATGTGTTTGTTGATGCTTCATATGTGCCAATTGGTAGCATGTTAATGCAAAAAGAGCACACTTGGTACTGATTAGTGTATTAGGTTAATAGATGGTTGACCATTGCAAAAAAGAATAATTCAATCACAAAAAGATGGTGCTTAGGGATTATATGTTTGATCAAGAAATCTTGTCATTGCCTATTGGGGTGCAAATTTACTTCTTATATGGATCATTCATCACTATTATATCTAGTAAAGAAGTAGATTTTTGTCATAGACTTGGACAAGGGGTCTTGTTATTACAAGAATTTGAGTGTCATGTCATTCATGGAACATGTACTTTGCATGCAGTGTCATACTTTTTATCTCACCTCCCTGATGAAATTGATGTCCTATTTTTGGAAACTAAGCTATTTCATATCGCCAAAGATACAAAACCAAATCTAGGACAATCCACATGGTATGATGAAATGGTTTCCTTTTTAGCAACATGTGTCCCACCAATCTCATTTACGGTCTATAGTTCAATAGAAGCTTGCCCTATGGAGCAAGTGATGTACTGTAATTCTAGATCAATTGCACTATAAAGATCTTACTAGAGTTTGGTTGTGTTGTGTTTCTCCACATGAAGTTTTTGGGGTGATTTCAAAAGTAGATGGGCATAGTGATGTGGTATCAAAAACAAATAAAATTATAGAAAATGGGCTATGGTGATCGACTTTATAGAGGGATGTTCATGATTTGATCAGAAAATGTGATCATTATTGGCGTATAGGCAAAGCTCGCAATATCCAACAATTCCCTTTGCTACCAATTTTATTTGTAGAACCATTCCAAAAGCAAGATCTAGATTTATTGGTCATATTTGCCCTCCACTTGAATGTTATGGACAAACTTTTATTCCAAGTTTTTATTAATTCTACAACAAGATGGGTGAAAACATGGCCACTCACACATGCTAGAACAAGGAGGATAGTCATGGTCCTCTTGAACGGATTTCTTTTGTGCTATGGACTTCCCCTAGAGCTGATATCTTATCATGGTACTCATTTTCTAAATCAATTACTTAATAATATAATAAATCATTATCAAATTTAGCATAAGCTTAGTTCTTTTTATTATTCTTGCACAAATGGGCAAACTATTATTGATTTGCCTCAAAAGATGTTACTTGAATATCTATTGAGATGGGAACAATATCTTTTTATTGTTCTATAGACGTAATACACAACCCAATAGGGTTTAGTCCGTGTTATTGTTCTTTATGGAGTTTGTTGTTCCCAATTTGAGAGTAGGAGTACACAATAAACTCTTACTAGAGGATTCTTTGGAGTATTGAATGGACAAACTAGAGCGATTGGAGGAGGATTGATACTAGAGCTTTATATGAATTCACAAAGTCTAACACTGATAGCACAAATGCACAACTATAATTTGAAGACCTCAATGCTTTGGACTCGGGATATGATTCTCTTGTTCAATTCAAAGATGAAGCATAGAAGGCTGGTAAGTTTAAGTTATGGTAGATTGGCCATTCCAAAAGCTGGCCCAACAAATTTTAGACTTGAAATGCTAAATGAAAAAGTTCAATGACCACAGGCCATGGGTCCAAGCTCCATCTATACGGGAGGTAGGCATGTGGTGTAGCCCAAGCGTGAGCATCACCTCCTTTACTTGTCAATCCACAGAGACATGAAGAGGATATGAAGATCGTGAGCAATTATGGCAAGCAAATGTGAGTGGCAAGCACATACATGCACACAAGGCAAAATAACAAAGATAGGAACAATGGAAGCTTTGATTCTTAATAAATTGATTACATTCTTCAAGAAGTTCTCTCTCTAACTTGCTAATCTAAAAAATAATATCCCAAAAATTTCTAGCTCTTTTTATAGCTTTTTGACTAGTTTTAGCTCTGTCCAAACTTAGTGTCCAACCTAGTTCAAAACGAGGTTCCAGGGCTTATTTGAAAGCTCAAACGGAGTCTAGAAATTATGAAAATTGGTACGTGGATACTCATAATACTCCTCAAGCTTGAGGACTCTTTGACATGAACAAAATGGAGTTGTAAAAATGTGAAATGTTATTTACAATGGTTTTTAGTGATCAGAATCATTGTTTTTATAAGCGTTTCTTCTAAAAAATTGACATGCTTCTTGTTCTTGTGTGTCCACTTCTTTGACGTTGTTCTTGTGCCTCGTTCCTAACCTTGAGTGCCAATAGCATGTCCACACTAAAAAAATAAAAGTCATAGAAAGAGAAAGCAATCGGATTTATTTGAAAATCTTGCACTAAAGAAAAAAGCAAAAGAAAGATTCTTTTGCGTGTGAATTCAAAAAGTAGAAGTGGATAATGGTTCTCGATTAAACAGCAATGCTCATGATGTAGTTCACAATTTGAAGCAATCAACAAAGGATACCTTGTAGTTCATGACACACAAACTCCATAGGAGCTGCTAATTTTGGCATATGCGAAAAAGGGCAAAGTTATTTAAACCAAAGTTAAACGATGTCATCGATTTATTTGAGTGATCACACATAGAGAGCATAGTGCACTTGTGCTTGTTGTGGCGTTCTTGTTCTTGTTGCTTACTTACATCATAGATGACAACTAGTTAAATGCCCAACTACATCAAAGCATCGGACCTACACTTGTCACAAAAAACATATTGAGTGGCTTGCAATGAATTATTGTTATTCTATGCTATAATGGATTGTAAGACCATTCCCCCTCAACCTATGATAGTCCATTTCCTGGAACAAATGAAAGAGAAGCTAGTTTAGGAGGGGGAAACATACCACTATTCTAACTTTGCATCAACTCGAATCAAAGAACCATCATTTATGTTGATCCCAGAGATCATCAATCAACACTTTTGACTCAATAGCAATGGAGTTACAACACCTACAAAGATTGTATAATTGCTTGTGATGGATGCAATCACCAAGCCTTGCTTAGGGGAAATCAAATTCACCCAATTGCCGCTATCATCACCCCTATGAATGGGACTTTGATTTTCGACAAGCATGTTGAATCTATAGACCAAATCATATGGTATTTCTCAATTATCACTCTCTATTACATAAATCATTTGAAGCTAGCAACAATATCAATTGAGTTGAGATAATGTAAAGAAAAAGAAGAAAGTGAACGAAGAGACTATTCCAGAAGACTAAGCATCAATAGACCCTCGACATGAAGCACCCTCTGCTATTTTGAGTTGGACCACTTTCTGCTAAGAGAAACACAATTGAAGTCTTTGGAGCCACTTTCCTTATTGGAGTATTGAAATAACCCAAGTTCCCAATCAATCTAGACACTTATGGAGAAGACGAAGAATGCAAAACAGGACGCAGGGAGGAAATAGTGAATGACACATTTAGGAAGGCACGATAATAATGTTTAAGGGTGGAAAAGGAAGCCAAGAAAAGGGTTGAAAAGGAAAGACGCCAGGGTGCCAAAGCAGTGGCCAGAGAATAAATGGGACAAAAGCAAAAAGAAAATGAAGAAGCAGGACAAAAAGAGAACATGAAGAATCACGGGGTAAAGTTTCTTTCCCCATTTGTAATGCCCGATTCAGGATTCATGGAGAGGGGAAGATTGTAGAATCTAGTTGCCATATGTCCATTATACTCAAAGTATATATCCTTGGTTCATAAAAGACTTCAAACCAATGGTAGCTTACCTAGGAGATGCATCTTGGTTCCTTGACCCATGCTCAATTCATTAAAAGAAGTGCAAAAACAAGAGTTAGACAAATGGAGATAAACAATTGAGTCTTGTAGAAGTAGAGCACAATTCTGAAAAGTAAAAATCAAGAGCTAGAAGATAGTGGCTAGAAGAGTATACATGTCTATAGAGGAAGTAAAAGCTATGGAAAGGTCAATCAGTACCTTGCATGAAGATATGGAGAAGTCATAATTGTTACCGTTAGTGTCCATGTGAAAGGCCAAATGGCCACCGGACACTTCTTTGTATATGTTCTTTAATAAAACATATAGTGGCCTGGTCAGTCACAGACTGTAAGTTCGATCGCATTTGTAAGACCTAAGAAATCTATCTTCATGCTCCCTGTGTATTGTGTTTTTCTGCGTATTCTACAGCCTCCGTGCGGAGTACTGCGTGCGGCGTAAGGACCTCGGTTTTCTACTCCGAGGAGATCGTCGTAGAGCTCTCAAGAAGGAGAGTACAGTGCAGTGCATCGCCATCAAAATACTTCACTGGCATCAGAGCAGTTCGAGGCAAAAAGCTTTGTTCTGTTTGTGCGATCGAAGCGAGAACCCCCCCCAGGCTTTCGACTAAAGCGGCAACCAAGGCATACCTTGTCATCCGAGTCACCGAAGTCACCGTTGGCTGCGCGCGAGGGAGGACCTCAACGATCAAGGAATATAGAGGTTCTCGGTACTTCCCGGGAGGTCACCCATCCCAGTATTGTTCCCCCAAGAGCTCGCTTAACCATGGCAATCTCTTGCCACTAAGCTACACTCTTGTGGTGTTTGAAGAAAGGGAAAGACTAAGGTTGACATTACCTTGAACAAGTTTTGGTCCCTCAAAGCTTCATTTTTGCTTTTAAAGCCTATTTCTGAAGCAATTTTGGGGTGTTTTTGGAGCCATTTCGGAGTACTTTCGCACGTAGTTCTCTTCACACAGGTCCAAGAACATCAAGAAGAGTGTTCCTTGTACTTCTCAGACAATAAATATCAACCTTTGGGGCTGTATTTTCAGCCACACTTGTAAAACTACAGGTTTCTCGAGGGGTTTTCAGTTTTGGTGGGAGCAGTCGCTGCAAATTTATGCAGGTTTTAAAAGCCTAAAACATCAGAGTTGACAGACACTTGCAGGTGTTATTGGCTAGTTTTTGGGCTGTGTATTCAGCCTTTTAGTGTCATTTTACTGCATATATTGAGCACATACACACCATGTACGCTTCTGTGGATACCGCTTATGTACGTCCATGTGGGCATTGATATAGCGGTTACGTTCTTTGCATAAAGCCTTTTACGTTTGATAAAGAGGGTCGTGGTGAGGTTTTCTTAACTGGGAGACACCCAGATGTCGGGGTCTCTTTGGTGATGCAGGTGGAAGACTTACCCAGCCTCGCCATAGGAGATGTATGATAGTTGTTCATAGGTGCTTGATAAGCCTAGTTGGCTTCTATTGGGTAACTGATTATATGCAGTGGAGTCAGTGATTCACTATGCAGGTAGACATGTCAGTACTTGCAGTTTTATGATACTTTGACACTAGTCATATACTAATTTTGCAGAGGATACTCTGGCAAAATTTTTCCATATTTTTGGTTTAGTCAACTATATAGTGGTCGATTTACTCCTTGATACACTTATTTGTTGGCGTTTGGACTCTTCTAGCTCCATTATCATTCTATTCAGTTCTCTACGATCATGGCATCAGAGGTCTCAGGCACATCCGGTGGATCAGGGTCTAGTGCTAGCGTTCCAAGGAGGAGCTATAACTTGCAGGGCAAAGACCATTTTGAGATCCGAAAATTTGATGGCACAAACTTTGCTCTAAGGAAGAATCAGATTAAAGATGTGCTGATTCAAAGAAGGCAATGGAAGCCAGTAAATGGGATTTCAAAGAAGCCTGCTGACATGGATGAAGATGATTGGGATGAGTTAGATGAAATGGCCAGGTCTACCATTCGCTTGCACCTTGCAGATAATGTTTACTTTACAGTATTAGACTGTGAAAGTGCAGAGGAGCTTTGGAAGAAGTTATGCAATACATATGAAAAAGAGACGGCATCAAATAAAGTATATCTGATGAGAAAATTATACGACCTTCGTATGAAGGACACAGATAGTGTTGCTGCTCATCTAAATGAGTTTGATGCCATATTCTCCCAGTTACAGGCTCAGAAAATGGATATGGACAATGAAATGAAAGCAGTATTGTTGTTATGCACCCTGCCATCATCATGGGGATACATTTTGCACAGCTATTAGCAATAGTGCACCAGGTGTTAAACTCATCTATGATGACATATGTGGAGCACTCTTGAGTGAGGAGATTCGTAGAAAATCTATGGTTGGCACTCAGAGTGGAGATGCATATAATGTTCGTGATTCTTACCAAGGAAAGAATCAACAACGTGGCAGGAGCAAGAACAAGGAAAAGAATGGTCAACGGAATAAGAGCAGAAGTAAATCAAGGAAGAGGGATATTGAATGCCATTATTGTCATAAGAAAGGACACATGAAGAAAGACTGTTATGCATTAAAGAATGCTAAAGGTAAAGGACAGAATGTTCATGGGCATGTTAAACAGTTACCTGCACCATCTACTTCGACTGTGAAGATTGATGAAATTAATGCTATTTCTAATGATGCTGATGTGTTGACACTTGATAGTACTGTGCCATCTGAGGCACTTATGGCTGATTCTCTTTCCCACACATGGCTGCTAGATTCTGGTGCTTCTTTCCATGTGACACCACATAGAGAATGGTTCTCTAATTATGCAGCAAAGTCTCTTGGTACCGTGAGACTTGGTGACTCTTACCAATGTGATGTTGTGGGGATTGGAGATGTGCTTGTGTAGTTCATTGACGGTTCAAAATTTACTATGCATAATGTACGTCATGTACCTCAGTTATCACGCAGTTTGATGTCAGTTGGTCAACTTGATGACCTTGGTTACAAGGTGGTCTTCTATGCTCAGTCCTTTCGTATATCAAAGGGCAATATGGTTATTGCAAAAGGAAGGAAAGTTGGCTCACTTTACCCTTTATTTGTATCACAGAAAGAACACTTGTTAGTTGTTACTGAACAGCCTATGGCTTGTATTTGGCATGGTCGTTTGGGCCATATATCTCATAGTGGAATGGAAAATCTTTCTCATTCTGGCTACTTACCTGTGTTATCTTTCTCTGATTTTTCATTTTGTGAGCATTGTCAATATGGAAAGCAAACCAGAAATGTGCATAAAACGCTCATTGACTCTTCAATTAAGCCTTTAGATCTTGTTCATATAGATGTGTGTCGTCCTATGCCCACTAGGTCCTTAGGTGGTTCTCTTTACTTTGTCACTTTCATAGATGATGCTACTAGAAAAGTTTGGGTATATCCTATCAAATCGAAGGATGATGTATTCCCTACTTTCAGAAAATGGCTTGCTTCAGTTGAGACTGAAAAAGGAACTAAGCTTAAGGCTTTACGTTCAGATAATGGGGGTGAGTATACCTCACATGAATTCAGCCTTTTTTGTCAGTGTAGAGGGATTCATAGATAGTTTACAGCTCGTTATACCCCAGTACAGAATGGTGTAGCTGAGAGGTTGAATAGAACTATTCAAGATAGAGTAGTCTCTATGTTGCATCATGCAAACCTCTCACAAGGTTTTTGGGCAGAAGTAGTATTGACAGCAGTTCATGTGATTAACCTTTCACCTAGTACTGTCAAAGGTCTGAAAGTGGCACAAGAGTTATGGACAGGGAAACCACCATATTACGATCATCTTCGAGTTTTTGGGTGTGAAGCATATGTTCATATACCCAAGAGTCCTAGACAGAAGTTGGACCATAAGTCAAAGAAATGCATTTTTCTTGGATATGGTCGAGAAGGACAATTTGGATATCGCTTATGGGATCCTGAAACACGGTCAGTGATCAGAAGTAGTGATGTCATTTTTAATGAGTCTAAGATGCATAAACAACTGAAAGTCCTCTGGTTAGCATGCATAAAAATGCTGCACATAGGGATGTTCAAGAGAATGTCCATTCAGATCAGTCTGCACATGTTCCTGTTCAGCAACCATTGAGACGTTTTGCACGTGTCTCATATCCACCTGATAGATATGTTCCAGGTTTAGATTTTGTTATGCTAACAGATGTCGGTGAGCCCAAGAGGCTATGCAGACAGAGGATCATGTCAAGTGGGAGCGTGCCATGAAGAGTGAGTTGGATTCTATTCACAAGAATGGTACTTGGGACTTAGTACCTTTGCCAAAGGGCAGGAAAGCTTTACCATGTAAATGGGTATATAAGCTGAAATTCACATCAGATAGTGCTTCTCCAAAATATAAAGCATGACTTGTTGCAAAGGGTTTTAAGCAACAACATGGTGTTGATTTTGAGGAAATCTTCTCTCCAGTGGTCAAGATGACTACTTTGCGCATGTTGCTTGGATTTGTTGCAATGGAGGACTTAGAGCTAGTCCAAATGGATGTGAAAACAGCTTTCTTTCATGGAGATCTTACAGATGAGATCTATATGGAACAACCAGAGGGTTATGTAGTTCCTAGCAAGGAAAGTCTAGTTTGTAAGCTCAAGAAGAGCTTGTATGGACTTAAACAGTCTCCTAGACAATGGTACCAAAAGTTTGATGCTTTTATAAAGTCCCAAGGCTATTCTCGGAGTAATGAGGATCATTGTCTCTACACAAAGAGATGTTCTGATGGCAGCTTGATATGCTTGATACTTTACGTCGATGATATGTTGATTGCTAGGAAGTCCTCTTATGATTTGTCAATTCTCAAAAAGAAGTTGAGTCAGACATTTGATATGAAGGATTTGGGGGATGCCAAACATATTCTTGGCATGCACATTACTCGTGATAGGAGTAAAAGATGCATATACTTGTCTCAACGTGAGTACATATCCAAAGTACTTCATCGATTCAATATGCAGGGTGGAAAGGCATTGAGTACACCTTTACCCACATATGTGAAATTGAGCAAGGATGACTGCCCCAAATCAAATGAGGAAAAGGAATTCATGACCAAAATTCCCTATCAGTCTGCTGTTGGTAGTCTCATGTATGCTATGGTAGCTACGAGACCAGACATTGCATTTGCAATGGGAGTTGTGAGTAGATATATGTCTAATCTTGGCAAGAAACATTGGGAAGCGGTCAAAATGATTTTGAGATATCTGAGTGGCACTAAGGACAAGTGTCTATGCTTAGGTAGAGGGAAAGCATCCATTATTGGTTACACAGATTCTGACTATGCTGGTTGTGTAGACAATCGTAAGTCTACATCAGGGTACATTTTTCATTTTGCTGGAGGTGCTATCTCTTGGAGATCTCGTCTTCAAGAATGTACAACTGTTTCCACCACAGAAGCAAAGTATGTTGCAGCAAGTGAGGCATGTAAGGAAGCATTGTGGCTTTCTCGTCTTGCTTGTGATATGGGTTTGCCTCAGCATTTACCTCACTTGCTCAGTGATAGTCAGAGTGCCATTGCTTTGGCTAAGAATCCGATCTATCATGCAAAGACCAAGCACATTGAGGTGAGGTATCACTTCATTAGAGATTGCTTAGCCACTGAGAGCATTATTCTTGAGAAGGTTCACACTTGAGATAATGTTGCAGATGCTTTGACTAAAGCTCTACCACAGGATAGCTTTCGACACTGTTGTCACTTGATGGGGGTTACTTGATTCTTGATCTTACGAAGTCACTTGTATACTGTGTAACATGCCCATCAGGTGGGAGGTATAGTCTGTATACTTACACTCAGGTATTCTTTATCATTCTTTCTTTTTTCTCCCATAGTTACTCTGGCCATATTGGCCTTTAGTGGGAGATTGTTACCGTTAGTGTCCATGTGAAAGGCCAAATGGCCACCGGACACTTCTTTGTATATGTTCTTTAATAAAACATATAGTGGCCTGGTCAGTCACAGACTGTAAGTTCGACCGCATTTGTAAGACCTAAGAAATCTGTCTTCGTGCTCCCTGTGTAGTGTGTTTTTCTGCGTATTCTACAGCCTCCATGCGGAGTACTGCGTGCGGCGTAAGGAGCTCGGTTTTCTACTCCGAGGAGATCGTCGTGGAGCTCTCAAGAAGGAGAGTACAGTGCAGTGCATCGCCATCGAAATACTTCAATAATATGATTGTAATATCCTCCAAAGTCAACAAGAGTAAGCCACAAAACAAAAGGATCAAGGTTTGGAGAGGAATGAAATATTATGGAAGAATGCAAACATCTTACAAACAGAAAATAATTTGTTATCAGATCAAGAAATATCATTGACATAGAATTTGCAAACAATGATTGCTAAGATGAATAGTATACAAGTTTTGGAGACTCAATCGAAGGATTCCAAGTATTTTTGTTATAGCAGTTGTTAAAGATTTAGATTGGCATTCATGGATGAAGTTCTCTCCACATTTAGAATTGTGGAGAGTGAGTACACTTCTCATGAATTCAATAACTTTTGTCATTCTAGAGGAATACAAGAGAGATTAAAACTTCTTATACCCCATTACATAATGGAATATTAGAAAGGATGAATAGTAGTATTCAATGTTGAGTGGTTTTTATGTTACATCATGCAAACCTCAATCAAGATGGAGTCCTAGCTATTGTTCATGTGGTAAATTTATCACTTGGTACTACGAAAAATTCAAAATTGCCACAATAACTATGGTTTGGAAAGCTAGAAAACTATGATCACCTTCCAATGTTTTGGTGTGAAGCACACGTTGATGTTCCAAAGTATCTCAAATAGAGATTGAACTATAAATCTAGAAAATGAATTTTTCTAGGATATGGAAGAGATAGTAAATTTGGATGTTGCTAATGGAACCATGAAACACTCTCAACAATCAAAATTAATGCTAATTTTTAATGAGTTTACGATGCGTAAACATCCCATAACGAGGTTTAAATGAGAGCTAGAGTATTCAAAGATAACAATCCTCTTGGTAGTATGCAAAAGAACTAGACACATAAGGTTGTTCATTTAATAACACCATACTATTGCTCTTGATCAACAATCGTTGAGATGATCATCATGTGTCTCACATCCACTTCATAGATTTATTCCATGTTTTGAATTTTCTATTCTAATAAGCGTAGATGAACCTTCTTGTTATAAAGGAGCTATGGGAGTTGAATAGTTTTGTTAAAGGCCTTGAGTAATTTTCACCATGCCCATGGATTTATAAAGTGGCATCATTAAATATTACTTCTTAAAACAACAAAAAGGAGTTGTTTTTGAGAAAGATTGCATCTAGTAGTCAAAATGACTACCTTACACATGTTGTTTGATTTAGTTGCAGAAGAGGACTTAAAAATGGTCCAAATCAGTGATAATTATGCCTCCTATAGATGAAATCTATATGGAACAACCAAAGGATTATGTAGTTCTTGGCAAGAAGAGTCCAATATGTAAGCCCAAGAAGAAGTTGTATGGACTAAAACAATCACTTAGACAATGTTATCAAAAGTTTGATGCACTCATGAAGTCCTACAACTATCTCCAAATAACAGGAATCATTATCTCTACTCTAAGATATGTTTAGATCGAAATTTGGTATGATTGATACTTTATATTAATGATATGCTAATTGTTAGAAAGTCCTTACAAGACTTATCACGCTTGAAGAAAAAAATGAGTCACACTCTTGATATGAAACATTTCGGGGATTCCAAACATATTATTGGTATGAGTATTATTTTTTATAGGAGTAAAATCCAAAGTACTCCGTAGGTTTAGTATGCATGGTGGAAAGATATTGATACACCATTCCCTATGTATATGAACTTGAGCATGTGAACTTGAGCACTTCTGATTATCCAAATGATGAGGACAAGGATTTCATGACAAAATTATGTGATCAATCTATTGTTGATAGTCTCATGTATGCTATGGAAGCTACTAGACTAGACATTGTATTTATAGTGTGAGTAGTGGACAAATATATTTCTATTCCTAGCAAGAATCATTGGTAAGTAATGAAAAGGATATTGAGATATCTAAGAAGAGGCACTAAGAATATGTTTCTGTGCTTAGGTAGAGATGATGCATCCATTGTTGGATACACATATTTTGACTATGCTAATTGTGTAGACAATAGAAAGTATATTTCAAGGTGCCATTTTCACTTCAATGGTGGTGTTGTTTTTAGAGGTTCATCTTTAAGAATATAGAACTATTTCCACTATAGAAGTGGACTTTTTTGTTTTTCCAGTGAAACATGTAAGAAGGCATTACACCTTTCTAGATTGGCATTGACATGGACACACCTCATGATGTACCTTGTTTTCCTAGTGAAAATCAAAGTGCTATTGCATTGGCTAAGAGTCTATTTTATTGATGAATAAGACCAAGCACATTGAGGTGTGGTATTACTTTATTTATGATTGATTAGCCATCGAGCACATTTTACTTGAGAAGATTCACACTTAAGAAAATGCTAATGATTTGAAATAGGCTTTACTATAGGATAACTTTAAAAATTATTGTCACATAATGGGGATCACTTGACTCTTGTTTCTTGCATAGCCTCTGGTACACCATGTAACATCAAGTAAGAGTTATACCATCACTTAAGAGATATAGGTCATATAATCATGCTTAAATATTTTTTATCATTTTTTGCTAACCATATATGAGCTCTCTGCATGTATAGGCACAAGGGAGTTAAGGAGTTCACTTATAAGGGAGTTAAGGAGTTCACTTATAGGAGTTAAGGAGCTCCCCTTTGATCTCTTTCTTAGAAGAAGACGAAGAAGACAACATGATGATCCTGAATCCCCACAAGAGCAAGATTTTCCGAAGTAAGAACTTGAAAATTATATTAGAAAAAGAATATGGTAGAAAAATGTGGTAGAAAAAGATTTTCCGAAGTAAGAACTTGAAAAATATGAAGATTCACACATTGGTGTACCTCCATTTTCATCCTTGATATCACTTTTAATCAAATTATTTTAACATTGTTATTTTAAAACAAGAGCTTGATCTTCTTGTTTCTCTCATCGATGTTTGAATGATTGAAATTAAACAGAGAAGTGAATGGGTCTAGCATATCTCACAAGGCAAAGGCATACAACCTCTCAAATAATTTTTTTGAATGACCTCTTTTCTCTCTTGAGTTTGAACCTTCAACATACTCAACTTGTGTACAAGTAAATGGGTGTAGTACTTCTTTTCTCTCTTGAGGAGTTTGGACTTACAAAATACTCTCCATGTTTATAGGTAAATGGTGTAGTACTTATAAGAACCCTCACATATTTGAAAAATTAAAGGCATATAACCCTCACAGGGAGCCCCACGAGTTTCATAATTATGGTAGACATAGCTCATCAAATTTATCATACATGTGCCTTAAATGCTCGATCCAATGACTCAGAAAGAGTGATCGAATTGTCCCAGGTTGCTTGTTCAGGTGGTTGGGCCTCTCACCTCTTGAGGTGAGGGCGAGGGTTCAACCCCCACCGACATCATGTAAGGGACATGTTTAACTTGGAAAGCTGTATCTTGTGGTTGATGTGCCACCGTTTGTCTTGCCGCGCAATAATTGTGACCGCAATTTAACCAGCTATGTAAACCTCTATTCTTGTGGGATAAGGGGAGTCCCATGGGTACTATGCCCTTCCTTGTATAGTTGCAATTTCAAAGTTAAAGCCTGGAGGAGTAAGCCTCGACCGAAGCTCCATTTCATATATAAAAAAAAGAGTGATTGAATTAGCCAATAAAAACATGCACATACCCTCTCTTAAAAAACATAAAAAAAAAAGTGTCCACGTCCCGTAGGGTAATTGGTTGAGCTTTGGCCTCTTGAGGCGGAGGTTCAGGGTTCAAGTCCCGAGCTGGACATGTTATGGCTTAGGCCAGTTAAACCAGTTATAAACTTTGTTTCCTTCAGTTGTAACCAAGTCTCCTTGTCTAACCCCTGCTTTGTGGGATACGAGCAGTCCTGTGGGTACTATGCCCATTCACTTGTACAGTTGCAATTTCAAAATTAAAGTCCGGGGAGTAAGCTTCGGCTGAACCTCCATAAAAAAAAAAAAAACATAAAAAAACCGAAAAACAACGTGAAACTACAATCATACAAAAACAACTCAAAAAGAAAAGTAGTAACTAAATTTTCATTGTATTCAAAGAGTATGCATAAGTATTTTTTATTTATTTATTTATTTTTTTTAAAGTTATGCTTGGAAAATTTATGCTTGAAAAACTGAAATAAACAACTGACCCAACTCACCCTTATCTCCCAGTTTTTAGAGATTATAATTTAGGCCCCGCTCCTAACTTGAATACAAAAGTCAACGTGGCCATTGCAGACCCCGCCAGTCACTCGCTGCTGCTTGATAGACACGTCGAGAGATTCAAGTTGTGATGTTCCTGCTATTCAATCCTCGCTGCTTGGTAGACGCGTCAAGACATTCAAATCTTGTGAAGGTCCTGCCATTCACATTTTACTGCTTGACAGACGCATCGAGTGATCGAAATCTTGTGAAGGTCTGTGTCAAGATGGGATTCTCTGACGACAAACATTCGGGTACAAGTACGGAAGGTCCGATTGTTTATCCCACTGTTGAGAGGGAAGATCAGCATGCACGTGATGCAGAAAGGTTTGGCACATTCACCATGGGAACTCCATCCAAGCCTGAGGATCATCCTCACAATAAGCAGGCTGCAACATGGGAATCGCCTCCTCCTCATATCCCAAGCGACGAAGATTACGAAAGTGATCATGGTCCGCAGTCTGGATCCGGTTCAGCAGGCCATGGTGATCCTCCTGCTGTTGGAACTGTAAACCCTTACATCAACACTTCCCCAGCACCATCTTACACAGGAAAAAGTAATTCTCCCTCTTAAGTCATGGACTACATTAAATTCAGAAGATACTTCGTTCTTAGCTCGACAGCGGAAGTAGGTTTTAATCATGAACAATACTAAAAGGCTTAAATCTGTGATAACATGGGTGCTACAAGGTTAAGCGTTCAAGTCACCATCTACTCCTCTCAGTAATTCAGGCCGACAAGTTTTTTGCAAGAAAGAATGTTATAATGTTTACGATTCATAATTTATTCAATTTCAGTTTCTTTTGGACTTTATTTATTTTCAATTTATTTACCAGATAAGGTACCTCTATTGCAAGTAGCCCGAGAAGGGTTTTATCTTTTCTTTAATGTAGAACGGTTATTCAGGCAAAGGATGGGAGCCAGAGGCTGCATAACAGATTACAGATGTCGCACAACACTATATGGAGTTATATCTTCAGCTGAATTTGTATGCCGATCAGTTAATCGGGTCATTCTAACTAAGAGGCATATAAATGTAGAACGTTGGGAAGACAGATATACCAAAGAAAGGCATAGCGAAAGAAAAAATCTTAAAAAGCAAGGAGAGAAATGAAATGATGAAATGAGACTGTATCAATGTCTGTTAGGGGCCATTTTGACCCATGAGATAGAACATGCAATCGTAAGGTGTAGAACTCATTCTGTCACCAGGGAAGGAGACAAAAGGCAACTATAGAATATACGTCGTGATCAGGATAAATGTAAACAATGGGAGGATGGAGAGAGTGAAACTATATGCTATAGGGATATGCTCATGGTATTTGCATGGGGAATTCTAGCTCCATCCTGTGCAGAATATGTAATAAGGGATATCTGTGGTGGCTCTCAGGGTATCTTGTAGCTCGATCTTCCTCATCTCAGACTCATGACATCTGATATATCTGAAGACCGGCTGATGTGGTTGTCTACATGATCTCTATTCCTCTACTTCAGCAAATCTGAGTCCTAATTTTCTTAGCTTGATTGATTGTCGTGTTACTTTGATTGTGGAAGAAATGTTTGATGATCAGCTGGTGTCATCTGTCACTTGGTGGGTACCCCATAGGCTGATGTCCCTATGTATCTGAATCTTGAGCAGATGTCTGCCAGGTTTCCTATAGCTAGATGTGCTAACTGTGTAGGAAAGTGATTGGCATTTACTTTATGTCTTTTGAATATCTGAATACGCAGCTCGTTGACTTTGTAAGAGGTCTTTATTTAGAAAGGCTCTTGAGTCTTTATTTAAGTAAGCATCTACTGCAAGGCATTGATGACGTGAGTAGGGATTTCATAGCTATTTGTCCAAGCTATGCATGATAAGGTTTAATTTTGAGACTTCTTATTTTGGACAGACATAGAAGTTGAAGATGTACTTTTTGTTTTGTGTTTGAATTTTGTTTAAAATTTGCACACACACACATATATATATATATGTATGTATGTATATATATATATATATATATATATATATATATATATATATATATATATATATATATATATATATATATATATATATATATATACATATATATATGTGTGTGTGTGTAATTTTTTATCATATATTTTTATTTTTTAAAATTTAAATATTGTTTATTATCTTTTATTTTGGTTTATTTTGTATCGGTTTTCTTACTTGTTTGTATTTTTCATGACATATATTGATCTTATTTTCTACGTAGTCTCTTGCTTTTGTTGTTGTTTTTTTTATGTGTTTGTGTTTGTATTCTCTATCTTGCGTTTGTAAGGTTGTAGAACTCTGAACTTATGAAGGTGTATATCTGAATACGCACGACAGCAGCAAATGAAATGTTCTTCACTCAATCTTTGTGAAGCGTAGTCGGTAAAGTCTCTGCTTGTTAGTACTCCCCTCTTCCTTACCTTTCTCAATCTCATGTGGATGTGGAGAGTCTAAGCTGGCTCATGGAAACTCCGAATGCATGTGGTAGAATTATATTAAGGTAAATATGTCTTTTGATGAGTATCATCTCTGATACCTTCAAAAAATCCTCTCAGTAATACCACATTTTCGGTGGGAGAGGCTCATGAGGGCTAAACTATGGTGGTCTTATCACTATGTCCCTCTCACCGTGAGAGAGTGGACAAGAGAATTGCATTTCTAGATGGCAACATGTTTGTTCCCATGGGTTTCACACCCTCATGTTTGTCAATGATCGCTTGACTTTCTCTATAGAAGGCTCTACGACCATTTCTCCGAGCTTGAAAAACTCATGACATGCATTATTTTCAATGCTCAATCTTGTAGAAGGTTCTATTTTCTGAGCTTGGAGAACTCGTGACATGCATGATATTCTATGCTCAATCTCCACATGTTAGGTCCTTGTCTATGTAATTGAATTATCGTAAAGACACTTGAGAATGACCTTCTTTGTGAAGAAGATTGATCATTTTACTTGAATCCAAATCTTTGGATTGCATAATTAATGATTTTCTTGGAGGGATCTCTACCTTCAAGCTTTGGGAATGGGAAGAAGTGTCATGGACACAAAGGAAACCATCTTGAACCTTAGATTTCATGTGACCTTCTATATCTCATGAGGTTCAGAATTTGGAGAAATTAATGCTACCATCGCGTCCGGAATGTGCAAAACCCTAAGATCGGCATCTATTTGCTTGATTCCGACACTCGGTGGTTTTGTTTTGAGTTGATGACATCATTGTTTACTTGGCGATCAAGACTCCTTGAGCTCCCAAGACTGGCATTGGAATGACTAAGGATGTATGTGGCTAAGCCCTCCTTATATAGGTGTTCAAGGGCGGATACGAATTTGATGATGTTAAAAATCTGAAACAAGACTACTGGATGTCACGAAATCACATGGAGTTTGAGGTTCAAGATGATTTCCTTTGTGTCCATGTCATCTAATGTAAGGGGAGCACTAGATTGTGCCCTTTGACTAGACAAGACAAGATTTCGGAATAATACTTTCGATTACAAGATCATCATGCAGGAAACAATACAAGAATATGAAATTGATACAAGAAGTCCCACAACTTGGGACTCTTAGGTATGTATAATTGGACTACACAAGATACAAGAGATCCCACAATCCGAAATCGTAGGTATGAAATAATATATCTGGGTTAAAAGAACTCCCTTGAGGGAGATGGACTAGGTACAAGAAAGAATTGGACGGGATCTAGTACTACAAGATTACAAGAGGACAAGACGGGTTGTCCATAATACTAGACTAAACAGGACTAGATCAAGGAACAAGACTAGAACTCGAACTTGAAATTGGAAAGTACTTACTTGGAGATTGCGACTCCTTGAGCTCCGAAGCTTGGCATTGGCAAGATTGAGGATATATGTGGCCAAGGCCTCCTTATATAGGTGTTCAAGGGCGGTGTTCAAGGGTGGACACTTACGAGATCAGAACTCTCAAATTTTATAAAGCAATGTATCCACATTTCTGATGACTTGCATCATTTCTGTTGGCTTCATATATACTACTTGGTAGTATATGTTCAGAGCAAGACTTATGATTTATATTGCATTCTCTCTTGATTTCATATGTTTTATATTGCCAAGGAACTTGACGTTACCTTTCTACAAATAAACATCACAATTAGTTTATCATTTACTGGAGATTGAGACAATCTTAAGATGGTCAGAAACTTTTATGATACTGTTTGGTAGGGTTCACTTTTGGTTAGTTTCATCATTTCCTGCAAGCAAATATCGTTAGTTGGATTGAACATGATCTTTCTGAATACAGATCATAAATTCTCCTATCATCGTATTTTGTTTTGCCCGATCAAATTTTGTCCTTGTTCACTTCCATGTACATTTCTAGTTTCTCCCTATAAATGTGCATGGAGGGTTTATTGCATTATGTTTTTTTTTGGTATATAAATAGTCCTTCATTTCTGGTGCTTTCGTATGAATTCAACATCATTTCTGAAATGTAACACACCTAAATGATTATCATAGTTCAGCATATCAAAATCTAAATGTCTATATTTAAATTTTACATCCATGTACACATATTTATACCAACTAATCTGTATGAAGTTATTATGTGTGGTAAACTATTCCTCAATTTCGGGTAACCTCTGTGATCTTGAAGTTCTTTGTATTTATTTTATTTAAGAAAAGAATCAGGGGTCTGTCAGTGCTGATGGAACTTCATGTTTTTTGGTTTACTCACTGTCAGTGTGATATGACTGTCTCCAGGTCCTATGAATATCATACAGGATTATCTGAATAAATGGAGGCCAAAATTTGAAGAAGCTGCAAAGAAAGCAGAGGAAACTGCTGGGAACATGTGGCAGCACTGTAATTTTGCATCTTAATTCCTGTTCATCTTTCTTGCCTGTCCACTTGGTCCTTCCTTCTGCCCCATAAAAGGGACTTTCAACCCTTCTTTCCCTCCTCTCCACATTTACAGATGCATGCACGCGTTTGCACGCATGCATGTGCGCATGCACACACACACACACACACACACACACACACACACACACGAGAGTGCACTATTGCACACATGGGTGCACTCATGCGCACACACATATGCAGCTTTTTTTTTCTTAGTATATCTTTCTATTTGATTTGTGTACAAGTTTTCAATTAAAGAGTAAACCTCACTTTTCAGTGAAGACTGGTGAAAACATGGCGGACACAGCTTGGGGAAGGTTGAATCAAGGCAGAAAATTGATCACAGAGGGGAGTTTTGATAAGATTTTCAGACAGACCTTTGACACTACATCAGATGAGCAGCTGCGGAAGACATATGCATGCTATTTATCCACATCGTCTGGCCCAGTTGCTGGTACATTATATATTTCTACAAGAAAGATTGCTTTCTGTAGTGATCGACCTTTGTCTTACAAACCCACTCCTGAACAAACAGATTGGAGTTACTATAAGGTATGTGACTAGGCATCTGAAATCTTTTATGCTGGGACATGGCAATAAGTGTCAGTTGCACCTTTTTTAAATTTGATAAATATGAATCATAACTGGATCTTCATATCGTATGTGAACTTTACTCATAAGTGGACCTTAGTATGTATGCAAGTGGGATGTCCCTGTGCACATTAATATGATTGGCATGAGTAATGTTAGTAGGGGTTTCAGGTTTTGGGAACTGTAGGAGATAAATTCAAATTTTTAATTTGTGCATATTTAGGACATTCGAATTGTATCATTGTATATATGTACATATAAATTGTGCTTTGGGACAATTTTAAATTAGGTAAAAAATAGGTGAAAAATAAGCGTTCAGGAATAGGAAGGCTAATCCCACGTTTAGAGTCTACTTTCTAAGAGCTTTTCAACCACAACAAATCCCAATTTACCCATTAAAACCTTAACCCTAGTTTGTAGGACAAGAAGTCAACAGTTCAAAGGTCAACAAGTCTAATCAAGTAAGAAATTAGACTAACATCTACATATCATTAATCTAGTCCATTGTTGGGGTAAAGGCCCTAAATGACCCCTCATAGTTGTACACTTGTGTATAGGCCTTTAAAAGGCTGATTATAGTCATTATAAGTCATTTTTATTCTTTTGGCCAAGTTGAGTGTGAACTTGGTCAGGTCCTATAAATAATAACCTAAACTAAAGTTAGGGTTCACTTCTCTTTTGGAGAACCCACCAAAACAGCTGCCCCTCTCTTCTTTTGATCTCTCTCTCTCTCTCTCTCTCACCTGCGTGTGCTACTGGACACTCACCTTCCTTGCTGCTCAGTCAAGAGGTGCTCCATTTGAGCTTTTCCATCTGCTGAATACTCTCTTTTGCTCCAACAACTGGTATCAGAGCTCTGTTGAGGCATTAGAGCAGCTGCGTTTCAATTTTCAGCAGGGTTTTCTTCAGATTTTGCAAGATCTTCGCGTTTCATCGCGAAGAAGGTGCCCAAAACAGTGACATCAGCATTTCTGGAGTGTTCTACTTCAGTTTTTGCAGGTTTTTCTGAGTTTTGTCGCGAAGAAAAGGGTTAAAAGTGCAGCACCACATCTTTGGAGAAGCATAAAGTTCTTTTCACGTGATATTCTTCGATTTCATCGCGAAAAAACGGTTCCTCTTTGTCTTATTGCTCAAAACAGGCTATTTCCAGGTGTTTTACAGGTGTACACAAGTGTTCCACAGTCCAAAACAGCAATATATAGGTTTAACATTTCATGTATTGAAGTGTGGCATGAGAAATTTGCTTATGTACAGCAAATTGTGGGATTTTCTCTGAGTTTTTCAAAATTTTGAAGAGGAAATTTGGGGCTTTTGCTCCCTTTTGCTCCTAAAGGCTTCCTTATAGCTTTACGTATACACTTTGAGGTAAAGAAAAGTCAAATTTGCTGACTTGAAGCGTAAATTGACTTGCTGGAATTTTCTGCAGGTAATTTCAGAAAATTACAGATTTTAATCTTGTGGTCCAACTAGTGTGTTTTTGCTCTATTTTGCTCCCACAACAGTTTGAAGCCATTGTGCATCATTTTTAGAAGTGATACTCTGATTTGGTGCATTTTTGCCCAAATTTCAGCATATTAACTTCTTCATCGTGCAATCATGGCGTCATCTTTCTCAGATGTGAAGAATCTATTTGAGATTCGACGTTTTGAGGGAACAGGTTTCGATTTGTGGAAGGAGAGAATGCAAGGTATTCTCTTCTTGAAGGATTGTGATAGGGCATTGGAAGAAGAAAAACCAGAAGACATGTCCCAGGAAGCTTGGATGATCTTGAACAAGAAAGCTGTGACGTATATCAAGATGGTCGTCTCTGATGAGATCTTGGTAGATTTCAAAGGGCTGACCTCTGCTTCAGAAATATGGGCAAAGTTGAAAGCAACTTATGATAATACTACGCCTGTGAACCAAGTGCATTTGATGTGGAAGCTTGTTGGTATGCAACTTGATGAGTCCAAGAGTGCAGCTGAACACTTATCCCTCTTTACAGGTACTTTGTCACAATTGCAGGACTCAGGTATGGCTGCTTTTGATGACAAACTTAAAGCCATCTTCTTGCTTATGACACTTTCTAACTCTTGAGAGACACTCGTAGTCTCATTGTCCAATAACTCCAACCTGATCTTTGATGGTGTTAAGTATTCTATACTTAATGAGGAGATCAGGAGAAAAGCAGGTGGTGAAGGTGGAAGCTCAGCTAACATGGTTAGAGGCAGGACAGATAAGAGGAGTAATAATGCACAAAGGAACAAGAGTAAGAGCAGGGAAAGAGGTAATGGCAGCAAAGGTAAAAGCAATGATGTGACTTGCTATCAGTGTGGAAGGAAAGGCCACAAGAAACCTGATTGCCGCTATTACAAGGCACAACTTGAAAGAAATAGGAATGCTGGAGATAAAAAGAAGGGCAAGAAAGAAGACAAGACTGATGCAAAGGACAACTAAAAGGACAAAGAGAAGACCAATGTGGCCTCTAATGTAGTCATAGAGGAGTTGTCACATGTTGAGGATATTTTGTGCACTACTCTATCAGTTGATGATACTTATGCATATGATTTCTCTCTGAATGTTCATACACAAGACATGTCGATCACCAAAAGTGAGCTTATCGATGCTTTGCTGATTGTTAATGATGCATTGGCCCAGACATGGATAGTTGACTCTGGTGCTTCTTTTCATGTGACTCCTATCAAGGAGTGCTTTTCTATTTTTATTGTAGGCAGCCATGGCCATGTATACCTTGGAAACAATAATGCTTGTTCCATTGAGGGTATTGACACAATGCATTTCTCTACAATTGGCACTAATGAGCTGGTTTTGCATGATGTGCGTTATGTACCAGGTATCAAGAAAAGCTTACTCTCTGTGGGTCAAATGGATATGCATGGTTATAGCATTCTCTTTGAGAGAGGATCATGGAAAATGACAAAGGGATCAAGGCTGATTGTGAAAGGCATAAAAAAGGGAACTCTCTATTGCTTGCATGGGAAAGTCTTATGAGGCAAGTTCATTGCTTTGGCTGAAGTTCACTCCCATATGGAGTTGTGGCATAAGAGACTTGGCCATATGGGCCAAAAGGGTCTCACTAGGCTTTGTAACTTAAAGAAGCGTGATGCTAAAGGCACAAAGCTTGATTTTTGTAATGAATGTCAATATGGAAAGCAAGTGAAATGTTCCTTTTATTCTGGTGTGTCTCGTGAGTCTTGTGTACTTGATCTTGTTCATTCTGATGTATGTAGCATGCCCATAGTTGTTTCTTGACGCGTCAGTTACCTTTGGCTGACGTCAAGAAAAAGGTTACTGACTCTCGCGTTACTGACGGGTAGCTGACTTGACTTTTGCAGGATTTTTTTTTTTGGCTCAATTTTAGTCCATTGAACATTCCAAACGATTACAGTAAACATTTCTAGTCTTTATTGCTGCATGCAATTCTCTGGTGATTAACTCTATGCTCCACAGTCTACAAAATTTGTGCTTCCCTGCTGTGGGCTTGTAGGCTGTAGCTGTAGCCTGCTACCTGAGCATGCCACCTTCTTCTGGAAGTTCAACAAAGGCCTGTTTCAAGAGCCCTACAGAGTCCAGACTGAATTAATAGTCATGAGTGATACCTCCTGGCTGTGCCTCCTTTTGGCTGTGTCCTAATGCACAAGTCCCATGTGCCAATGCACCTATGCTGTGTGTGTTGTGCACATCTGTAGACTCATATCCATTACGTAACCATGGCATATGCATAACCTTGTAGATTATAGCATAACTATTAACATGAACCATAGGCATCTTTAGTGGAACCATATTCTTGAACGTCACTGTGGCATAACAGTAAGGTATCCAAATCATAATTGTGGCATTGAATCTTAAAAATCTTCTGAGACAAAATCAGAGCTATAGCCTGTGTTCAGCAACATGACATATCACAATTAAATGAATGTCTTCATAATGCTTTGGAACATTGCTATCCTAATGATTAATGAAATTGGGATAACTGCTATCAGATTCAGGTAAGGTTAAATTAAACACCTTCAGCATTATAAAAAGGAATTTTGATGTGCTTGAGGCTGAAGTCTATTGACTATGTATACAGTATATATACATTATGCATATATGCCCCCAACATTATTATAAAACTACATACATGATGACAATATCTGATGCAACACACATTTACATTTCCCAATCGGATATGCATACATAGGTGATGTAGATGTATGATGCACAATTCATGTCACTGATGCATTGCAAGAGGAGCATTATGGTGAGATAATTGTTTCATCATGCCACACTTTTTTGGAAAGTCATGAGGATATTATTGAGGAGGATAAGGAGGCAGCTTGTGCTGCTGATTATGATGATGGTGATGTACTACATGAGGATATATGACATTCTCTTATTTTATCATGATTTTTGATACATCCATGTGACCATTTCCGTGTATGATGTGCCGCATACAAGAGTCTTTATTGTCTATAGACCACGGTCTATCATCTACGATTGGCTACTTAAGTTTTGTCTTTATTTTGCTATAGTCATCATCTTTAGTATTGACCCCTCACCTTTTTGGTGAATTGGAATTTGGTAATGTGTATAGACTGATGTACTATGGTCACACCCTTAATGTATCATTGTCATTCGTGAATAGTGATTAATATGATGATTTTTCATTGATTCAATTATGAATCTAATGGTATTTTGCCATAATAACTCCAAAGAGTACTTTTTTCATTTACTTCTTTGCAAAAATTTTGGGCGGCGTCAGCTAACGGCAGAAACGTTTTACCTTACCCGTCAGACGTCGGCTAAACGTCAGAAGTCAGAAGTCAGAAACCCGTCAGAAACAACTATGAGCATGCCCACCAAATCTATGGGGATGCTTTTTGTATTTCATTTCTTTTGTTGATGATTTTTCTAGAAAAATTTGGGTTCAATTCCTTAAATCTAAGGATGAAGCATTTGTTGCGTTTAAGCGCTTTCATGCATTTGTGACCACCCAGACATGTAGAAAGCTAAAATGCTTGCGTACGGACAATGGTAGTGAGTATACAAGTGCTGAATTTCAGAAATTTTGTGAAAATTTGGGCATTAAGAGGGAGCTTACTGTCCCATACAGCCCCTCTTCTAATGGTGTGGCTGAACGCTATAATAGGACACTTTGTGAGAGGGTGAGATGCATGCTGTCCACATCTAATCTCCCTCATGGATTTTGGGGAGAGGCACTCAAAACTGAAGTACATATTTGCAATAGATCCCCTCACATGTCTTTGAAAGGTGACATCCCTGAAGAGGTTTGGTTTGGCAAACCTGCTTCATATGATCACTTACGTGTCTTTGGCTGCGAGGCTTTTGTGCACATAAGGCCGGAGCTGAGAAACAAACTTGATGCTAAGTCCATAAAAGGTCTCTTCATGGGATATGGTGAAGAAGGTGAAATGGGCTACATAATTTGGATACCTAAGCTCAAGAAAGTTGTACAGAGCTGGGATGTTGTTTTTAACGAGGCAAGGTTGCTTCAAAATAATTGTGCCTCAAAGGATGACCATAAAAGGGTCAGATTTCAGCATGACCAGCCACCTTAGGCCTGATTTTGATCCTCGGGATGCACCACAAAGGACTGAAAATATTGATGATCTAGTGGTTTTTGAGCCAGATGATGCTGGACAGCAAAATGACGCTCCTGATGGGCATATGAAGCCACCTATTCATGCTGAAAACAGGGCTGGAAATGATGTGCAGCAGCCCATTAACAATGGACATGTTGATATACCTCCTGATGTAGATCCATTGTCGGTTAATGTGGATCATTGGGTAATAAGATCTACACGTGCTAGGAGGCCAATGAACAGATATGATCCCTCTATACATTACATTATGTTATCAGATGAGAGGGAGCCTCTCACTTATAAAGAGGCAAAGCTATGTGAGCACAAGAAGAAGTGGGAGTTAGCCATGCAGAAAGAAATAAAGGCCTTGCATGCAAATGATACTTGGGATCTTGTTGAGTTGCCCAAAGGTAGGAAAGTCATTCCTAACAAGTGGGTATACAAAATCAAAACTGTTGATGACAAACCCAAGTATAAGGAAAGGTTGGTTGCTAAGGGATATGCCCAAAAGGAGGGCATTGATTTCCAAGAGGTGTTCTCTCCAGTAGTTAAAATGACCACTCTACGTGTGCTAGTTGCTATTACAACTGCTTTGGATTTGGAGCTATTCCAAATGGATGTTAAAACAGCCTTTTTGCATGGTGACTTAGATGAAGAGCTGTACATGAAACAACCAGAAGGATATGCCATTCCTGGAAAAGAGCATCTGGTATGCAAGCTGAAAAGAAGCTTATATGGGCTGAAACAAGCCCCTAGGCAATGGTATAAGAAGTTTGATGCATTTATGCTCAAACATGGGTTCAAAAGAAGCCATGCAGATCACTGTTTTTACACTAAAAAGGATGAAGATGGCAGCCCAATCATTCTTGTGCTGTATGTAGATGATATGCTGCTGGCTGAGAAGAAAAAGGGCACACTAAATGCTCTTAAACAGCAGCTGAACTCTGAGTTTTCAATGAAAGACCTTGGGGAGGCTGAGCATATTCTTGGTATGCGAATAAAAAGGGATAGGCAGCAGCATACTTTGCATTTATCCCAAGAAAAGTACATTGATAAAGTACTGGACAGATTTAATGTGGCTGATTCTAAGCCTCTTGGAGTGCCATTGCAGCCACATGTTAAGCTTTCCAAAGATGACTGACCCAAGGATGATGATGCAGCCAACTATGTTGGGGATAAAGGCTCCAAGGACTCTCCTTTTGTATATTTTGACCCTTCCATGTGAAAGCTCTCTTCGAGAGCTTTCCAGATATATTTTTGTTGTATTTTTTGGACCTCAAATTGGGGAGTTATAGGCATTTACATTATTTTTATGACTTTTGGTCATTGGCCATGTGTGAACATGCCCAAATGACCTAAAAGTCACTTATCAATAAGACTTGGTCCCAAATCTCTCATAACTTGATTGGGACTTCTTCAACTTCAGCTTCTCTATCTTCTTCTCCAAATTTCTGCGCAGGTTTCTCTCTCTACTTTCTTTCTCCTCACGAAGCAGCCCACTCCTTTGGTGTTTGGAGCAACCGAGCACACCACGATGTAGCTCTCCGCGGCCTCTTTCAAACTACATGAAGAGTGTTCCATATGCATCAGCCTGGGTTCACTTATGTATGCTATGGTTGCCACTCGGCTAGACATTGCTCATGCAGTGGGAGTTGTTAGCAGGTTTATGGCTAATCTTGGCAAAGCTCATTGGGAGGCAGTCAAATCTATCTTGAGGTACTTGAAAGGGACCAAGAATAAATGTATTTGCTATGGCAAAGATCCATTGGAGCTGAAAGGCTTTTGTGCCTCTGACATGGCTTGTGATGTGGATACTCGTAAATCCAAAAGTGGATATATATTTACTCTTGCGGGAAGTGCTATTCCATGGTGTTCTCGGTTGCAAAAGATTGTTGCTCTGTCAACTACGGAGGCTGAATATATTTCAGCCACTGAGGCTTCCAAGGAAGCCATTTGGCTGGCACGTTTATGCTCTGAGTTTGGTTTGCCCAGCAAGGCACCTATGCTTGGATGTGACAGCCAAAGTGCTATATGTTTAGCAAAGAATGCCATGTTCCATGCACGTACAAAGCACATTGATGTGTGGTATCACTTCATTCGAGAAGTGCTTGAGGATGGCCTTATCACATTGGTTAAGGTCCATACGTCACAGAATCTTGCAGATGTTCTTACTAAGTGCTTGTCCAAAGCACAACATCAGCTATGTATACAAATGGTGGGAGTCACATAGCTTAAAGGCGTCATTTATGCCTTTAAGTGGGAGGTTGTTGGGGTAAAGGCCGTAAATGACCCCTCATAGTTGTACACTTGTGTACACTGTATAGGCCTTTAAAAGGCTGATTATAGTCATTATAAGTCATTTTTATTCTTTTGGCCAAGTTTAGTGTGAACTTGGCCAGGTCCTATAAATAATAACCTAAACTAAAGTTAGGGTTCACTTCTCTTTTGGAGAACCCACCAAAACAGCTGCGCCTCTCTTCTTTCGATCTCTCTCTCTCTCTCTCTCTCTCTCTCTCTCTTACCTGCGTGTGCTACTGGACACTCACCTGCCTTGCAGCTCAGTCAAGAGGTGGATGGAGGTAGAACTTTTCGTTCGCCTAATCTTGAAGTATATCTATGCCTATGTTTGGAAGTGGATGTGGAGGTTCTACACTTTGTTTGGCTTCAGTCTCTTCAGCCATACTTACCTACCTCACATCTTGGCTCTCATAGCGGTAGTGTATGAGTAGTGATTTTTCTTGTACTTTATATTTCCCTTATCTTGCAACTCTTATAGTAGTTGGAGTCATTACAATTTTTGACCTATATCTTGTGTGTTTGCTCTCTTGTTTATGTTTGTAGTCGTTCTTTATCTCATCTTCGTTGATAATTTGGTATCAGAGGTCGTCTCAAAGTAAAAGAGCAAGATGACAAGAACTATTTTGAAGAGCCATGCGTAAGTGCTTCAGTAGTACTTTTGCTGCATGTCATGTTATAGCTAAGAATAGCTGTCTAGCAACAGCTCTATGTGATCTCTTTGTCAAGCTCTTTGTTAAGCCCTTGCTTTCTATCCAACTTACATCTAACTGCTCAATGTGCCAAACAACCTTAAGGTACAAACATTGTTTCATGCAGCTGTAACCTGCACGTATAATTGTATATTCTGTGCAATACAGCTGGTACAGTTAGTTGTTTAGATCGATACACACATAAAGCTTCTGAAGCTAAGTTTGTATTTGACTCCATACTTTCTCTTTCTATCTCCTATTATATTAATTGGTGTATTTTTTGTCAATCAATCATAGTCAAACTATGGTCAACTCACAGGTGCTCAACTTTTGGTCAAAAGAAGGTATTTTAGACTAAAAAGAAAAGAATTATTTTGTGGAATTATTTGGTTCAAAGTTCAACTTCAGAAATAGGAATTTAATATTCCTTGACCCACTCTCTTTGCCTCTCCATCTAGTGTATTTCTATTTGCAATGCTCAATGGCACATCAACTTATTAAGTGCAAGATTGATCTTGTTTATCTACATCTTGTCATCAAGATCTTGTCTAGTTGTACTTGTCATGTAGTTGTGCATCTAGATCTTTTCATGAAGTACATCTAATTCTTGTTATCTTCTTAATTTCTCATGCTTGCATTAATGCAAGATTTATGCTCCTTGTGCTCAATTATGGTTCTTTGTTCAAGTACTTGGTGTATTTCAACTCTGACGGGGTTTATTGTAAAAGGGGTTTATTGTAAAAGCGCTTTATGCTGCTAAACTTCAGCTTGATTTGCGAGTTTATCTTTGTAATTTATTTTCATGGAAGACCAAAGAATATCCTAGATGTCTTATCTAGTGATGATAAACTTGAAAAAAGCTTTAATTATCTGTAATGGAGTTTCATGGTTAAAAATCTCTTGATAGCAAAAGATTTGTGGGATTATGTGACATGTGACTTACTTTGTCTTTAAGGACCTAGATCTAGACTTGCAAGGAAAATAAAAAGAGGTACAACATTTGATTAAGTTTGTACTTCCACTTCTAGATCATAAGCCTCACTTAAACAAGCTCAAGTTTTTCGTGGTCAAGCTTCTCAAAATCAACGTAAATGGAATTCGAGAGATGTCCAAGCATTGGCTCCTATTACTCTTTTTATAAAGAGGTTTGTAATTCAACATATATATCATTGTACCATATCTAAAGAAACTTAGGATAAACTTAAGGATCTCTTCTACTCTAGAGGATCTCTTCTACTCACTTAATGCCACTAGGAAACAATATTTCAAGTGAATTGCATAATCTTAGAATGGAAGAAGATAGTTTCATGCAAGAACACCTAACTAGGATAGAAGACCTCATTGGTCCCTTGGTAAACATTGATGTTTTCATTGATAATGAGGAACTTGTGGCCATAACTCTGAATTGTTTGTTTAGATCATATATGCCTTACTCTTAATTTTTTTCTATTACTAAAACAATGGTTACTTTCTAGAAAGTTGCAAAAACTTTTATTACAAGAAGAACAATTGAAGATCAATTCGTTAGGTTAAAAAAATGGACTTTGCATGGGTCTTTTAGATTAAGGAGTGATTACTGATCGACCAATAAGAAGATGATGGTAACCGCATTCTATACCTTATAACATATTGAGCTAAAGATAAAAGGGAGGACATGTTTCTCCTTAGTTAATACTTTGCCTCTAGAGAGAGAATGGAATCTTGTAACAAGCTTGAGCCCAAAAATTAAAAAAATAAAAAAAGTTTTAAAACTCATAATAAAACCATTGAATGGCCATCTGTCACTTTTTAAAGTGCCCCTTTTGACCCAAAATAAAAAAAATGCATGCATGGCTTGAGTTGAAAAAGATAAGTTTTCTTTAAAAAAAGCATTTTTCCTCTTAAACTTGACATTTTTATACTCAAGTCCTAAAATGTAATCTCTCTTCACTAGTTTATCTCTCTATCACATCATTGAAGCTCTTATTTCTAATCCCAAGCTTTGTGCATCTTCCGCGACAAAATACTATCGTAGTTTTTCTCTCTCTACCAAACTTGTGAAGCTCTTGTGTGCATCCCTAGTTCTATACATCTTTCTCAAAAAAATTAACTATAGCTTCAAGAGCTTCAACTTCAGTGGATATATCTAAATCTTTTAAGTGGTCAAAAGATAAAGTTCTCGTGTTAGGATGCCACAATATCATAGCTTGAAAAAGACATTGGCTACCATATGAGTTCTGCAAAGGTGCATAGGTGTACATGCAACCCTCTAGTGTTTGCTCTCATCATCTTAGAGGTCATGGAAACTTGAATCTTTTTCTTGAAGAGAAAAGATTTAAGAATCACAAAGATAGTAGGATGGTTTCCATTGTACACCGTGTTTTTTCAATTGTGAGTCTCTCTCATAGTTTATGTGGTTCATGGTGTCGAACCTTTCTTTGATATATCCAAATCATGATTGCATGAAACATTTCCATGTAAGAAACTTCAAATTGACAGAAGCGAAAAGAAACAAAAATGTTTCAGTGTAGGGAATCCTTGGGGTAGGCTCAATAATTTGAACAAAAAATACATCATAAAGGAGTCATAGAAAATAATTATCAAAGAGTATCTTAATAGAATGAATTAGTAAGAGAGTATCCATCTAGGCTATACCATCTAGAATAGCTAGTCAAATTGTCGATTGACTTTTTTGCCTTCTAATACTAAAAGAATGACTCCATGTGGGAATTCCTTAAAAGATCCCATAGTCTCTACTACTAAAAGTATATAAACTTTCCTATACCATGGTATACATGAGATTTGTCCTTATCTCCATGAGATAAATCCTATCTATCTTCCTTTTACAACTTGATCATAATGAAAATAAACATCATCTAAAAAGTGGATCAATAAATAATCCCATTCCAAGCATAAATTTCATGTGAAATAAGAACCCAAAGAATATAGAAATCCTATATTCTATGCCCGCATGATAAGCACTCAAGCATGATTAATCATACAAGATGGGAATATTAAACCTTTTAAATACGTGGTGAATGCTTTTATATGATACAAGAATAGGATCGTCAAGCACATGCACGTGAATCACTAAACATGCATGCTTCAAACATGTGCTTAACCAAAAGAGAAATAAAGAAATAATGTTTCAAGATGCTTCCCTATTTCAATTTAGTCTCAAACTTCTTGAAGCTCTTGAACATCGACCATGACTTGTGGCTTGCATCCTCCCTAGGTGCAAATCCATGCCACATGCAACATTTGACAACCTCATATAGCGACACATGGTGTTTTTTGCTCCAAACAGATGCTTGACGGAAGATTGAAAAATGTTGAAGCCTTTGGTCCCTCTATAGAGAAGCAATCTCCATGACCTAAAACCTGCACCAGACCTAAAACCTGCACCAGGACTCTAGTTAAAAGTGCTAGCACGTTCTGCTGAGATTGTGCACGAACTGCGTCACCAAGTGGAACATAGGGAGCGTGTTTAATATTATGCAACCATGGATGATTGAGTACTTGTTGAGCTATAAGCCTCCGTCTTGGATCAGGCTGAAGCATTTACCGCACAAGTGCTTTGGCTTTCTACGAAACTCTTGGCCAAGGATTACTTATGGAAATCAATGATACCATGGAGAATAGCATGGGAAACACCTTGCTAGGTCTTTGCCCAAAATGGGGGCACTCCGCAGAGTAGTAGGTATAAAATGACACTGCTCTCCAAACATCTATCTCTAGCCCATAATTTCTCTTTAGGACTTCTAGAGCCATGTAATAGGGACTACCAACAATTTCTGAAAATTTCTCTCCAGGTTTGAAAAACACTGAAAGGCCAAAATCAATGGCATTAAGAGGAGAATTTTCTTTCTTATTGGCAAAAAGGAAGTTTTCTAGCTTTAGATCCCTATGAATGACCCCACTCTTATGGCAAGCTTGAACAACTTCAACAATAGTTCGTGTGACATTTGCAGTTGCTCGTTCATAATAATGCCCTCACAAAGTTCCATTACCAGATGAACAATGTTGTGATCTTCATATACAGATTTTAGACCTTTGATGCTTGGATGTGGAGGCAAATGGTGCATTATAATCATGGTTCACCTCCCTCTGGACATCTTTAATGCCAACAACAATTTTCAATTTCAGTTTGGAAATGGATTTGCAAGCAAAGTCTTCTTGAGATTGTCTATCTTTACATAGATAGATGATACATAATTCTCCACGACCAAGCTCCTTCCCTAGGATGTACTTCTCTCTTATATCATTGTCCTTAACAGAAACTCCACCGAGAAGGTTCTTCAAGACATTGATTTTAGGAGCTCTAATAGATGGGTGCACATCTGGTGCGTAAGGATTTTGTACACTTGGGGAGAAGGTGCCACAATAGTGTCCAATGAGGTCTAACATGTACCCAAGCTGTGAAGCCCCGGACGGGGAATGTAAATGAATGCTCCTAGGTCATGCGGGATGGAGCAAAAGGGCATCGATGCATGGTCGTGTGTGCTGACAAATATGCGGCTTAGACTTCAAGAGTTTGATAAGGCCACCTTTTCGCATCATTACCATAGCATAAGCTCCTTTGAAATGTCACGCTGCTGAAAAAGACCAAAATTCAGGTTATATCGGATGACGATCATCCGCTTCTAAGAGATCCCCGATTTTGGTAGAGTTCGAGTTGGAAGTTTCTCTGCATGTAAACTTTCTTGTTCTTGTGAATAGATGCACACCGAGAGAGAGAGAGAGAGAGAGAGAGAGAGAGAGAGAGAGAGAGAGAGAGAGAGAGAGAGAGAGAGAGAGAGAGAGAGAGAGAGAGAGAGAGAGAGAGAGAGAGAGAGAGAGAGAGAGAGAGAGAGAGAGAGAGAGAGAGAGAGAGAGAGAGAGAGAGAGAGAGAGAGAGAGAGAGAGAGAGAGAGAGAGGGAGGGAGGGAGGGAGGGAGGGAGGGAGGGGGAGGGAGGGAGGGAGGGAGGAGGGGAGGGAGGAGGGGAGGGAGGAGGGGAGGGGGGGAGGGAGGGAGGAGGGGAGGGAGGGGGGGGAGAAGGGGGGGAGAAGGGGAGGGAGGGGGGGGAGGGGAGGGAGGGGGGGGGGGAAGGGGAGGGAGGGGGGGGAGGGAGGGGGGGGGAGGGAGGGGGAGGGAGGGGGGGGAGGAGGGGAGGGAGGTGGGGGAGAAGGGGAGGGAGGGGGGGGAGGGAGGGGAGGGAGGGGGGGGGGAGGGGAGGGAGGGGGGGAAGGAGGGGGGGAGGGAGAATAGGGAAACACTGTTTCCAGCTTTAGAATTAAGGTTTCTTGCAACAGTGAACCAAATATGTTTTTTATAAAAGTTCAATAGTTTTATTCCTTTCAACTTTGGATGGAAGAGTATCCACTCCATAGTCGCATAGATACTTTCCAGACACTACATGTAGAGGTTGGGGTACTAGTCTTTCCCACAATTACCTCTTTCTTAACGTTTTCATGAAATAATTTCCTGTTATAGACATAAATATGATTTTCCTCTATAGAGTGTGGTTTTGGAAGCTTGGAGATGATTAAGGTAGATTCGGTTCTTAGTTCAACAGATCCCAAAAGCTTAGGAATACTGTATTATTCTTTGGTTATATATTTTGACTCGACATCTCAAGAGAAGATTATTCTTTCAACATATTTTGGAACATCTACCTATTGTTCTCTTTCATAGAAGGTTGGAAAACTTTTCAACAACTTTCTACACATCATTCCTACTTTAAAACGCCATACGATTAAAATTTAGGGAGGGAATTCAAATTATATAGTTTGTCAATATATAGCACATTCAAAATGTATCGTTGTATATATGGATATACACAATTTTAGATTAGTTAAAAAATAGGTAAAAAATGAACCGTTAGAAATCAGAAAACTAATCTCATACTGCGAATATACTATGAGAGCTTTCTGACCATAACATATATGCCATGAATGAAGCGTTATTCACCCACTAAAACACTTAGTCTAATTTGCAGGACAAAACGTCAACAGTAATTGAAAGGTCAACTTTAATAAAGTCAAAGATTAAGTCATCTGCAGCCTGCTACATGTCATTAATTTAGTTCATGTGCCTATTTTTCCCATGTCACCAATTTGCCGTGTCAATATATTTGACTACATCATCACTTGCGAAAAAGATAAAAGCTGGCATCATAATTTTTAACAAAACTCAAGTTTTCTTTTTAGAGTGTTTTCGGATATCCTCAAAACCTATATAAAGACTTGGTGGGTAGTCATTTAATCATCAGGCTAGAAAGCTTTCTTGCTTGCTCTTTTAGAGAGAGTAACCTTGGGAGAATTCTCTCACACAAGGAGGTATAGCTTTGCCGTCAGCTAATCTTGAAGTATACCTGCACCTATGTTTGGAAGTGGCTGATGGAGGTTCTACACTGGGTTCAGCTTCAGCCTCTTCAGCCATATCTAACCTACCTCACATCTTGGCTCTTAGAGTGGTAGTATATGCGTTTTCTTGTATTTTGGAATATTTCTCTTATCTCGTAACTCTTACAGTAATTGAGTCAGTAATTCTTGACATATATCTTGTGTGTTTGCTCTCTTGTCTGTGTAATTGTTCTTTGTTTTCATCTATGCTGGCATCATGCTCTTGTAATGGCATTCTTTCTCACATGCTCTTTCATAGCTATTATCAATCCTGTTTGAAAAGACACTAATCTCTTTCCTTGAGTTCTTCCTGCTGATTAGGATTTGCAAGCAGTATTTTCGTTTATACTGTTCTACATTAAAATAATAAGGGATGGAAATTTTTTAAGCTTTCCTCAAAAGTTGAGAGAGTGACTTAATGTCTTTTCAGGTGATGGTGGATCTCAAGAGGTTTCAATCTGTTAAGGAGGCATCAAATTCTGAGAATGACTCAGAAAAATATATTCAAATACTTACGATTGATGGATATGAATTTTGGTTTATGGGGTTTGTAAACTATGATAAAGCTATTAGAAACTTACAGGCAGCTCAGGCAGAGTGCAGCTGAACCAAATTATATTTAGCTTTGTCCATGGTATATAGCTGTAAATTTAGGCATCTAAAATCTCTGAGGATTTAATAACCTTTTATTCTGCTCGTATTGTATATGGTTGTTTGTTTTCCTGTCTCTACCTCAATTCTCCTGCACTGAAAATCAAATAAACATTTGAGAGTTTTCATTGGACTTGCAATGAAAATCCTAATTTTACAACAATTCTTATTTTGTGTGTGCGCATGTGTATGCATATGTGCATCTGTAGAATCCTAAATGAATGCATCTGACACTGTTTTAGGGCGTGATGTCCATAGGATCTCCTTCTTGGTTCAGAAAATAAAGTGAAGAAGCTTGCTCATAAAGGTCTTGGACGCATATTTTTCTTGCATTTGTAAGTAGAGCTTGAATTCTTGTCTAAATCATGGCTTGAAACTGTCATGTTTACTCCCATCTAAGGACTGCGCATCTGAGGACCACTGTATGCAGACTTTGAAGGTAATATTCTGGTGGAAGGTCAATCCAGCTTAAACCAAATTATGTAATCTTTGATTAAGAAGCATCTTGTGTTTGCTGGTGATTTTAATTGCGGTGAAAGTGCACTTATGAGCAGAGTGTGATATCTGATAATAGGCGTGCCTTTTTGTACTGGCAGACTATCTCGGTACGTATCACTTCTTCCAAAATTGCAATGAAGGTTTTTAGTATAAGACAATGTTTTCTGGAGGCACCATTCTATCTCCTATCTTTAGGATATTCAGTCTTGTATGCAGCTGAAACATGTACAGAATTGCCATGTGCACCGGAAGTAAATGAATGCTGCTACCACATTGGATGGCTCAGAAAATATCCTTAGTATGCACTTAACAGTTCAATTGTGAAGTTACATTGTTCTTCATGAATGGTATCACAGCTTTTCCATTAGCTATTTGACTACCATTGCCCAACCTTGCAGTATGATAATGGTATCACATTTGCTCCAAAAATAAAGTGGTAGAATTATGATGATTTTCAATGAAACCGGCTATAGGTGTGGCTGATATGATTCGAAAATCAACATTTTGCTAGAAAAGAATGATCTTCATGGTACTAATAAAGACTGGAACAGAGTTTGGATGGGAGAGAACCTTGCCCACGACCTTGAAGCTACTGAGCTATCAAGTTCACCTGTAGACACACAGGTGCAATGCAGCAGAGAACTCTCATAGGCCACTTAGAGTCTGATTATGAGACTTTGCATCAATAATGTAAACTTATCAAACTTTCTGTTAAGCTGTAAACCAAAATAAACAGCTTGCAAAATATAGAGGACCGATTCCGATGAGATAGGCTACAATGGTTTCAATTTGTTTGTGTGCTGAAAGATCTATGCCAACTCTAAACTTGAAGAATGGCAATCTAGGGGTATGCTCAACCAGGGGATCACTTGGAGTTGAAACACCGTTTAAACTTAGTGCGATACAAGAACTTGTGTGCATCACTTTTCACAAGTTGGATGCATTTTTTTTTTTGGAAATAAAATAGTGTTCCACAATTTAGGTATAGATTGACCAATCAAATTCCATCCAAAAGTAATCACAACAGTTGATTTAAGTGAGTGATTTGGAGAGAGTTTGAGTGCTAAAACTTGCACCTTCAACTTGGCATCTCATTTCTCTTTGCCCATCATTCAAATTGGTCTTAGTTTTTCAAGGTTAGAGCTTTTCATTCCTCTTGAAGATATATGTGCAAGCTTATTTTCACATAAGCTAATTTTAACAAAGGCAAAGGTTATGGACGAAGAAATCTAGTCAAAAGATGATGAATAAAAGATACAATATTTGCTTTGTAGTGAGTGGCATATAGTGGACACTCACAAATGAAGGTGGTGAGTAAAGAAGAAGGTGCAAACTTCTTCACGTGTTCATTGAGAGAGAGAGAGAGAGAGAGAGAGAGAGAGAGAGAGAGAGAGAGAGAGAGGAAACAAAGGTTGCACTCCGATAGGGTGGAGTTGTGTTTAGAAGTCATTTTGTCTTCTCGTAGACTATTTTCATCCGCACATCACTTCGTACACTTCATATTGTGAGCTTCGTATCTCAGTGTACATGTAATCATTTCTTGCGTTTAAACACGTTCGAAAGTTTACTTTGCTTTCTTTTTCTATCTCAAATATCTCCTTCAAAGGTTTCATATTCTATGAGTTATCAATCTGAGAGTGGAGTCCAGTTTTTCAGCATACTTATGTGGATAGGTAGTTTATTTTTGCCAATTGAATTTCTTAACCAAAACTGATCTAGATTAAGTGATTCATAGCTTGTTGGAAAGCTCTCTTTGTTTAGTTTTAGTGCTTAAAACCACATATCCATTTGAGTTTGGAGTCGAGAGCAGCAAGTAGTCCAAGGTGTAGGCGTTTGTTGAAGTGCTGAACCTACAAGGCTTTACCACGTGCTTCTTGCTATGCATAGGAGAAACGGTACGCTACGATCCCAACACTCCCCCTCAAGCCGTGCTTGTTTGAACTTGCGAAGCTTGTTGCAATCTAAAGCTTTTGTAAATATATCATCTAGCTAGTCTTTGGTACTCACATTTTATACTTGCACAACTTTGGACAAGACTTTTTCCCTTGTAGAATGATAATGAATCTCAATGTGTTTATTGCTTGGATGGAACATTGGATTGGATGCAAGTAAAACACTTGTATTGCCACACTTGATGAGAGTTTTTTCACTTGCACATCTAGGTCTTCAAACTCATTTATCTACACAACTTCACATATACCTTGAGCTAGTACTTTCTATTCAACCTCATTTGAAGACAAATCAACTTTAGATGATTTCTTCGATTGCCTTCACCCACATAATTTCACGTATACCTTCGGATAGTGCTTTGTATTCAACCTCAATTGAAGATAAATAGTGGTTTATTTCTCTTATTGCAAAAAGATCAATCTTTTTCTTATCATCATTGCATATCCACTTGTGGTTCTCTTGTTTGCTTTTGAGCAAGCTTAATATGATTTGTATCACACCTTCAAAAGAATGGAAAATTTTGCATTTACAGTATGCTTCAAATACCTTAGCACGCTTGTAGCAATAAGATATGGAATCTTGGGAGTGTTCATGAATTGAAATAACATAGCATATGTTTGGTCTTATGGTTGTTGCATGTAGAAGAGAGCCAACAATTGGTCTAGACAATAGTACCCATTCTTCACTTTATCTCCTTGCATTGAGTTAAGCTTCAAATACCTCCATTGGATCGCCCAATGGCTTGCAATTGGTTATACTAGACTTGTATAACACATTTTAAACATATTTCCTTTGAAGCAAATATATGCCTTTTGGCTTGTACACCACCTTCATGCCCACGGAATACTTCAAATCTCAAGTTTGATAGCTTGGACTTTGCTCTTAATAGCTTCTTCATGTGCTTGAACTCCTCTTGATTATTTTCTTTATAAAATTGAGGGCATCTATATAGGCACAAATGTATATAACTATGTTGTTAATTTTCTCATGTACAAAGATGGAATATGCTTAGCTTTACATGTTTTACACTTGGTTAAGTATTCAACCAGAGCACAAATGTATATAACTACATTACTATTTTTCGCATGTACAAAGATGGGATATACTTAGCTTTGCAAGTTTTACACTTGGTTAAGTATTCAGCCAGTGCACAAATGTATATAACTACATTACTATTTTTGTCATGTACAAAGATGGGATATGCTTAGCTTTGCAGGTTTTACACTTGGTTAAGTATTCAGCCAGTGCACAATTATATATAAATACATTACTAATTTTCTCATGTACAAAGATGGGATATGTTTAGCTTTGCATGTTTCACACTTGGTTAAGTATTCAACCAACCTTTGTTTCCAAGCCTTAGGGGTTTTTTTGAGGTCATACAAAGCCTATCTTAACTTGTCTACATGCTTTGGGTACTTGGTATCTTCAAATCTCTATGGTTGGTCCATACATATAACTTCCAAGATTTCCATGTAGAAAGATACTTTTAATATCTAATTGGTATATAATTTTGTCTGTTACAAATGTCAATGGTAAGTAAAACCCTTTTTGTGGGCATCTTACCTATTGGATTAAAGGTTTCTTCTAGTCGATATCATAATACACAAAATCATTACAAATTACAACTAATCTTTGATTATCCATGATGATTACATATGAATTTCTCTTGATCTTATACACACACATGTGCCCAATTGATTTCATCTCCTCTCTCTTTGACATAAGTGAACGTGTTCTGTTGTCTTCAAGTGCCCCAACTCCATCCTCCATAACTTCTCTCCATTATTGAAACTTGTTTGCATACACTAGGTGTTCTTTCTTTATACCATTATTCATAGAAGCATAGTGTTTAATCATAAAATAACTATATGTCCATAGAGTATGTTGTACTTTTCGATTTCCTTTCTTCACCTTTAGGGCAAATGAACCTCTTATTTTGTAACCTCCTTGCCACTTCATTTGAGTTCTTTCTTTTATCTTCAATTTGCTCTTCATTCCAGTGTGCCTTAACTTGATTATCCTATTCTATCTCATGGACATTTTCTTGGGTTTATACACACAATCATTTGTTTCACTTGATGCATTACTTTGTTGATATATTTAGGTAGTGATGTGTGAACACACTAGGATTGCCGGGGTACTTTTTTCCCTCTTTGAGGTTTTTTCCCCTCCGCTTGTATATATGCCTATAACCCTAACGGATCACTTATTTTTGTACATTTTCTTGGTAATACATTCAGTATTGTGTGTTGTAATCCAAGCTTCTTCTTCTTCCTTGTGCTATTTTCATGCTCATATAGACCTGAAACTCCAATAATTGGTATCAGAGCGGGTCACCTCTTCATCTAGGGTGTCGTCAATATCCCTCCAGTCATGGTCTTAGAATCGCACGAAAATTGGTGAGCATAATGAGATGATTAGGAGTTTAAAATTGCTTCGCTCAGTGTGTCAAAATCGTGATCTGAGCTCGTTTTGGCCTCCGAACTCACTATCGTAGTGCTTGTGCAAGAAATTTTGTCTTTTTGTACCAAAGATGTATACATGTTTCAGTTCACTAGTATAAGCATCTTGAAATCTGCTACAAGTTTAGTAGAACTAATCCTAATGGAATAGTTGACAGGTATTAGGCTAGGCTTGTTGCAAAGGGTTATGCTGAAGAGAGAGGCATTCATTTTGATGAGACTTTTGCTCATACATGCCAAATGACTACTGTTTCTAGCATCTCTGCACTTGCAGCTCATCATGGTTGGAACGTACATCAGTTGGACATTAAAACTACATTTCTGAATGGTGATTTGCATGAAGAAGTGTATGTTTTTCAACCCTGTGGTTTTGTGAAGAAAGGGCATGAAAACAAATTGTGTAGGTTAAAAAAGGCATTATATGGTTTAAAGCTAGTACCACGTGCTTCGTATGAAAAGATACATGCATACTTGATTTCACATGGTTTTGAGAACAATCCAATTGAGAGCACTTTATATGTTACACGTGAAAATGACGTTCTCATCGTTGTTGTCTATGTTGATGACATGCTGCTCACTGGTCCTCATGAGAAGCATATTGTTGATTTTAAGGCTGATTTGCATGCCTCATTTGAGATATCAGATTTGAGGCATTTTCATCACTATTTGGGCATTCAGTTTATGCAAGTTTATTGTGGAATAGCTTTGTGTCAAACAAAATATATTGACACATTATTCCAAGGCTTTGGCCTTGAAGAATGCAAACCTATTGCCACTCCTTTGGAGATAGGTTTATAGTTGATTCTTTATGATGTTAGAGATGCATTTGATATTGTTCTCTATCAGTAGGGTGTTAGGTGCTTGATTTGCTTATGCATTACTTGACCATATATTCAGTTTTTTGTCTCATAGATGAGCAGGTTTATGCATTTCCCAGGTGTCAAGCATCGGCAAGCGGTTAAGCGCATCTTTTGCTACTTGACTGGTACCCGACTACTTGGATTGTTTTATCCCAAGGGGGGATCACTATGTCAAATTTACATCCTTTTTGACTCTGATTGGGCTAGTTGCTATGACACTCGTGTCTCCACTAGTGGTTTTTGCTTCATGCTTGGTATCTCATGCATATCTTGGCTAAGCAAGAATCACCCTACTATGGCCACTTCTAGTTGTGAGGTTGAGTATAGGGTAGCTTATGGCTGATTTGGGTGTTGTTCAATCTTTTGCTACCACCATCTTCACTGATAGTCAGAAGACATTGGAAGTTGTGAGTGTTCCATGCTCACATTAAGCACATTGAGGTGCACTATCATTATGTTAGGGAGAGATTCTACACTGGAGATATCATTTTGGCATATTTGCCTACATAGGAGAACATTGCATACCTTTTCACAAACTCTCTCTAGGGAGAAGTTTGAAGCTTTCCGCAAAGCTTTGGGCTTACTTCCTTTTGTGGATTGATTCCACATAGCTTCACACTTCCTTATACATGAGTGCCAGCTCCTTGTTAACCTCATCACTTCCAAGGGGGATTTGTTGACATATTTAGGTGGTGATGTGTGTGAACACACTAGGACCACCAAGACACTTTTTTCCCTCTTTAGGAGGTTTTTCCCTCGGCTTGTGTATATGCCTATAAACCTAACGGGTCACTTATCTTTGTAAATTCTCTTGGTAATACATTCAGTGTGGTGTGTTGTGCTTGAAGCTTCTTCTTCTTCCTTGTGTTGTTTGCATGCTTCCACAGACCTCAAACTCCAATAGACTTCTCCTAAGATCTCAAAGAAATTCACACTTGGAGAAGAATGAGCAAGAAGAGGCTTATAAGAGAGTGCGGCTTCACTTTTATGGGCTGTTCTTAAAAAGTGGCTTTTTTTGCACTCTTATGTCAAAATAGGCCTAGACACATTTGACTTTTGAATTGAGTGCAAAAAACCCTACAAAATTCAAAGGAATTGGGAATCACTCCACAATTTTGAAGACTCTTTGGCTTGCACCAAAGTAGAGGATTTTGCAAAATGTGGTTTATGAAGATAAATCTAGAAGGTGTTTTTTTATGTGTAAATGGCCAAATTGATGAATGACTTAATGAAATTTTGTAGCTACTATTGGTTCTTGCATAAATTGAGCTTATCTACCATACTTTTGTGCTTTGATTCGACACAACCTTGACAATATTTTCTCTTGTTTAGCCATCAAAACACTCTTGTGAGTCTCTATCTCCAACAATCTCCCTCCCCCCTCCCCCCCTTCTAGAATCTATCGTACTTGACAGATGATTGGTGTGAAAATTGGTCTTGGGGAAGCATGGGCCTAAAGCATGTTGGTTTGTGGAGTTCATGCGGAACAAGATTTGTAGACGTTGCAAGTGATATTTATTTCTCTTGTTTTCATAGTAGTAGGGCATACTACTTAGTGTATTGCATGTTCAAAATAAAAGAAAAGATGCTTGTGCATGGCCTTGTACTATGGACCTATACATGCCGACTCTGGAAAATGCAAAGAAAAAGAAATGTTATCAGAGCATCCTAATCTAAGGATTGGAAGAATTTCATGGAGAATGCACTGGTTGAATGTGACTTGATAAGGGTGGTTCAGATATTAATGTTTTAGAGCTTTGATTTAGAGGCCACAGTGGCTATATCTTGGGAGCCTTTGTCATGTAGCTTGGAACAATTGTCAAGTATAGCACCATAGGTGTACTCTTGATCTTCTCTAAGGACTATGTCAATGTTGTTATGATATGAAAAGTGGACAACATAAATGTCTAGCATTAAGAGATTTGACCGCCTTGTAAAGTGTGTGTTGTGTTGCTTAACAATCACTTGAAACAACATATTCGTAGCAAAAAATAAAGTATACAAGTGATGTGGCCTCATTTGTAAGATGTCACTCACATGCATGGAGTATCTCAACCATGCTCGATGCAAGGCCATGATTGGATGCATAATCTAAGTGCAAACGGTATGAAGATGTGTGCAAGAGAAGGTTGTGAAGTTAGCACATGGTTCATGCATGGGGAGGCTTGTCTTGGTTTACAAATTCTTCTCTAGATATTGTAGAAAACCACATTCCAATGCAAAGTTTGGAGTGTTAGGTATTATTGATAGAAACATTGGAGATGCAACCCAACCCATATCTACCAAGTTGTCATGGATGACTTAGTGCATGGTTTCTCAATGGGTTGTTTGACCTTATATTGCTACTTGAGCTCCTAGTTTAGTGTAGAAGCCACCATCCTTGGTTGTGATCTTAATGTTGGCATTGCCTTGGAAGCCTTTGGCCAAGGGGATCAAGCTTTATAATGTTTATAATCTCAAACTTTGGAATTTGGAGTTGCTTGATTGATTGAGGAGCATTGTGATTCTTGGCAATAATTGTGGCAACTTATGTTGTTTGTTTTGGCATGATTTGTTTGGACCATCAGATGTATTTAGAGCCTTATGAAGAGTGTTTTTGGACTTGGAGACCCAAAGTAATGTGGGTTGCCTCGGCTTCTCTGAATGTGGTCTTTGTGCTTTTCTTCGTGCTTCTTGTGCTTGTGGCTCGGACTGTTGTGACCATTAGGGATTTCTTTGTGGAGCCTACCTTGTACTTGAGGGATGAAGAGTGTTATTGATGTGGATGGGGGATTGACTTGGGCTTTCTCTTGTGATGTTGAGCCTGCTTTTTCTTTAGTTGATGTTGCTTGTGGTAGGGTCTTCTAGAAGATGAGGCCACTTGCTTTGCCTATGGTACTAGAGCTTTGGGGAAACATATTGATTCTAGATTTTTCTGATGATTAAGTGTTCCTTTTGGGACCCAAATTTGTGTGGTGTGATGAGCCTTGTGCCTTTTTTGAGTCTAGTTCCATTGATTGGGCTTGGTTTTATAAGTTCCCCCTCCTTGACTTGAAGTTGTCTTCTTCTTAATGTGACCACTCAAGTGACTTAAGGATGATGAATTTTTGGAATTATATAGTGAATGGTAGCGAAGTAATACAAATTTACATTGGTCTCAAGTTCTTCCATATCACAACACAAGTCTTTGCCACTTGACTAACCGATATAAATACAATTGAATAAGTAAATATCCCAAGTAGCACTTCCTATGGAGGGTTCCATGTCTGGCTCTTGTAGAGGTGGCATGCTTGGAAGAGATTCAAGGAATGGATGAGGAGGGATCTCAAGTGAATGCATAGCTGATGTAATATCTACTTCTTCCTCATGGTTCAATGGGACAATATCTTCCATGGTGTCATGATGGCAAGAGATGCTACATTGAGTAGGTCCCACAAAATATTTTAGATTTTGGGCCAAGTCATCCTCCAACTTAAGGTCAAGCATGAATGCTTGATCCTCAAAGTCAAAGAATTTCATTTTAAATAATTGAAGAGGAATGACTTTAGCCCATAGATCAAGATCAAACACTGTGCCATCTTCTAAGTGCTCATCAGGTAACTCTATTGTGCAATATAGCTTGCCGGTCCTAGTCTAAGATTACATCTTACTATATATATTAATCATCACATACTAGGAATTTTAGTGGCATAATTATATTATCAATGCAAAGGGGGATTTCCATTTCACCTAAGTGTTGTATTTCCTACCCTGCCATTAATGTATGCCTTAAACTAGTTGCACAGTCATAGAAAAGCCTTATATCACATATAAAGCACAACACTCGTGGCCTCATATGTACCAATGAGATCTCTATATAGTATTATTGTGGCACGCCCCACTCCAAGGTGAATGTGTGGCCTTTGATCACTGATCTCATTGGGAAAATCCCTTTTGAATCGTGATATCTTTTTTTTTCTCATTTTTCTTCATGGAATTCTAAGGCATTTTAAAGCATATTCCATTAGGCCTTTGGATTTATTTTTCTCCTTTTTGATGGCTCACTTACTTGTTCCTCCCCACGTTCACTTGTACTTGAAAGGTAGCCTCATTTCTTTGCTTGGTCACATATGTCTCATTATCTTCTAATGATTCTTCCTTGGAGCTCCAAGATGGTTCATCTTTGGAAGTTTTTGAGCCATCATCATCTATCTAGTTCTTGGGAGGTATAAGCTCAATAATTTCCTTTGAGGAGTGTGCATTTCTATGGATTTGCATTGAGACCTTGTTGGTTTAGTAGGGGTTTCTTTCAAGAACTAGGTCATGATGTATAATGTTGATCATGAATAAGTTCATGTCATACCCATCCCCATCAATGAAATCGACCACACATCCAAAGTGACTAATATTTGAGCCCATGAATATGGCTCAATTTTTTCATCCTTGAATATCTTTTACAATAGGTCAGATATTGTGCACATATTCTTGTCGATGATAAAATTTTTGTTATTTTGCATATGAGCACCTTCTTTTCCAACTTCTTGACATAGCTAAAGATGTGCATCCCCAAATTTGATCACTTGAGTTTACACTATGTATGGAAGTTGGAATCATCCTCATCATCAACTTGGGTAAGGATGAGATTCCATTTGTAAGGAGAAATGACTTTGTAGGAAAAGTCATAGAGATTGACTTTTGTAGTCACTCTTTGTGTTCTAAGTATAGAGGATTTCTACCCTAATATTGTACTTTACTTAGTTGTGTTAGAAATGGATGTCTTAAGAGCATTTCATAATTATAAGCTATATCAAACTAGTAGATTGTGAGCATATGCTCAAATTTGACACCACAAGTGCTGAGAAGAATGGCCTTAGAAGGCCAATTAGTCTTAGCATGTCTTCATCTACCAACTTTAGTTTCACACTAGATGGTTGTAGAGCCAATTTACTCCTTTTCTCCCACATGTTAGTGGTTGCCATTGCTACATCTTCTCCCAAATCTATGATAGACTTCCTGTTCATTCTATTTTATTTGGTGGGGAGAATCATATTATCCTCATTCCCTTAGCTGAATTTCCCCACTTTATCCACATGAGCTGAGATTATGTTGGAAGCAACATCATCTTAAAAGTGTTTTTTCTATAATGGTCATGTGGGTACTTTTTAGTTTCATGCTTTTTTTTTGGAAGGTTCTTTTGTGTACTTTGTGTATGTAGCACTTTTGTTTTATGGCACTCAGACATTTCTTCCCATTGACCTAAATATCTAGGTAGGGAACCTAAACTTGGTACAATGTCTGTCTTGTTACCGAGCTTATAGATGCATATGAGAGAATTGCATCTTTCGCTAGAGGAGGGTTTTGCAAAAGAAGTTTTGGGATACATATTTGTTGACCATCTAGTTTATTCCATTTCTTTGCTTGAATTGCTTCCCAAAATTTCCATGGTCTCTAGCTTAGGTTTGGAATCGCTTATCAAATATCATGTGCAAGTCATGGGATTCCAAGGGCACTTTGTGATGTGCAAGCCTTATGGGATCAATAACTTGAGGTGGCATTTCTTGAAGCTTGTCTTGCTTGACCAACTTGTCTCCTAAATTTTTGTTTACAAAGCATGGAAAAGGGATGATATGAAGATCCTTGTCCATCATCTTTTAAGCTTCTTCGATAATTTGTTTGTTGATCTTTGGCAATTCTTTATTTATTTTGGCCTAGGGTAACATCGTTCATGGTTTTCTAAGATAGGAACTTCTTGAATATGCTTGTGATATGCTTATAGTATTATCTTGAAATTAAGATCCAATATGAACTGTCCTCTAGAGTTGGCTATACTCCTCTCTTGCACTAAATTAACTTCTTCATTTTATTCCTTTGCAACCCTAATGTCTTCTTAGGTTTGTTTTACATGATTCAAATCTATGGCATGTCATTATCACTATTGCCTTTTTCAGGTTCTCTAGGATCTATGGAAGTTTGAGTTGCCATTGTTTTGTGCCTATGAAGATCTTGGCAATCCTAAAATAAGTCTCTATCCCCACTAGTATCTTGTTCAAATGTAAAGAGTCTACCTGAATTTTCCTCCTTTGGAATTCTCTTGAATCCTTGTTGAGGGTCTTCCAAAAATGCTCCAATCCAATCTGGACAAGCCTTCAAGGTATATGCACATGTGGAAGAAACAACTAGATTACGGGCTTTCTCTTTTTGAGGAATTGGGATCCAAGGGGAGGTGCTCTTGAAGAGATATGATGTGATGGATATGAGAGCATGCTCTGAGAAACACTTGGTTGATTAAAATGATGTATTTTGATGGAAAATTTTCTTCCACTCATAAAAAGCATGGACCCTTGAATGTGGGACCGCTTGAGGTTCAGTAATGATAGGAGTATGACACATGGATCGTTTTCCAAGTAGAGGGTGTTGCCCCACATGATTTGTGTGCATCCTCATGTTGCACTAAATATTGGATGGATTCTTGGCATTTATTTAAAGATAGGGTTTCTTGGCCAAGGATGTTTTCATCTGATGCATGTAGCATGGATGAGGCATGGTATAGCTCTAAGAGGGAAGTTGGTTTTAACTAATTTTTCTCTATGTTTAAGCATGTGTGCACCTTCCACATCTTATTTCTAGCAAATAATAAAATTGACAAACTTGAAAAACAAATTTAGAGCTTGTATTTATGTAATATTTCACCCCTCAAGCTCTAAATCCAAAGCTTTGAATCCAACTGGAGCTTTGATTTGCTTGAACTTTTGAGCATCCACTGCTTTTGTGAGAATGTTTGCCAATTGGTCTTTAGTTCAAACATGGTGAATTTCAATATCTTCATTCACCATCTTCTCTCGGGCATGATGGTAGTGTACTTCGATAGTTTGGTTCTTGCACTGTACATTGGATTAGATGCTAGTTGTAACGAGGTTACATTATCTCCAAAGACTAATGGATGTGATGTAGATAGCTTCATATTTTCATAAAGCTTCAAACACCACAATCTCACATGCCTCATTTGTAAGACTCCTATATTCAACTTCTGTGCTTGAAAGTGCTACCATAGGTTGTTTTTTAAAGCTCCATGAAACCAAATTATTACCTAGAAATATCAAATATCCTCCGAACATCCTTATTTTCATCCCAATTTGCATCATTGAATGCTTTCAAGTCCATAACTTCATGATATTTATAACATAAACCTTCATTTAATGTACCCTTCAAATATCTCAAGATCCTTTTAGCTTCTTGCATATGTACATCTGTGGGTTTGTTCATAAAATGAGATGACATAATTGTTGATATATTTAGGTAGTGATGTGTGTGAACACTCTAGGACCGCTGGGGTACTTTTTTCCCTCTTTAGGAGGTTTTTTCCCCCGGCTTGTATATACGCCTATTGCCCTAATGGGCTACTTATCTTTGTACATTCTCTGGTAATACATTCAGTATTGTGTGATTGTGCTCCAAGCTTCTTCTTCTTCCTTGTGCTGTTCATGTGCTTTCACAGACATCTATCTCCAACAATTGGTATCAGAGCAGGTTGTCGCTTCACCTAGGGCACCGTCGACACTCCTCCATTTGCAGTCTCAGAATCACACATATTTTGGTGAGCATACTCAACGTGTTTTTCGAGATCAAAACAGCTTTGTTTTGTGGTGCCAAAATCGCGATCTGAGCTCGTTTTGGCCTCCAAACGCACTATCGTAGTGCTTGTGCAGGCTATTTCATCTTTTTGGGCCAGTATATACTAGTTTCTGTTCACCAGTATAAGCGTCTCGAAGTCTGCTACAACTCTAGCAGAATTTGTATAGACAGTTCCATTCAACTTTTTGAGATATAGTCAATTTTCTGCATCAAGGTATTTTAGTCACCGACCATGGCTAAAAGCATTGATGTATTCCGTATGTTGGCTATTGAGGATAAGTTGGATGGTACCAACTACCCATTATGGGCTTATATGGTGCGACATGTGTTGGTTGCAAAAGGATTGTGGAACATTGTGCAGGGTGTTGAAAGACGTCCTGTTACACCTCTGACTACAGGTACTGCAAATACAGGTGCTGAAGCTGATGAAGATGGTGTCGAAGATGATATTCTGTAGATTCTTGTTTGTGATATTGTTTCTGCTACACCTAGTGCAGAGCAGATTCGCTGAGATGGCAGAGATGCCCAGGCACATGCATTGATAGCTTTGTCTGTCAAACGTGCCATTATTCCTCACATTCGCTCTTGCAGAACAGCTAAGGATGTTTGAGATACACTGACCACATTGTACCAAGCTAGGAATGAGGCTCGTGTTGCTTACCTCCAAAAACAGTTGGAGAGTGAGCACATGAATGAAGGTGATTCTATGGAAAATTTCCTAACAAAGATCAAAGACGAAGGAATAGTTGATTTTTGCTAATGAGGTTATACCAGATAGCTCACTTGTGCAGACCGTTCTGAATGGTCTTCCCGATTCATATCAGAGTTTTGCTTCTACTCTTCGGTTGATGATGAAAGGCAATCCAAATGCCTTGTCATTTGAGGAGTTAGTCTCTGTTCTGTTGCAGGAAGATCAGTCCATGCAGAACAGGTCCATTATGCGTGTTGCAGATCAAGCTTTCCTAGCTAGTCAGAAGGGCAAAGGAAAATGGAGCTCGTCTACTAATAAGCAGAAACATGCAAATGCTGCACATTCAAAGAACCAAGACAAAGATGAGAAAAAAATCAGAAAAGAAGAAAATGTTTTCTAAGTACTGTAAAGGGAATGATCACATCATAAAGAACTATCCAAAACTGGCTACAAAAGAGGCAAAGAAGAAAGAGGCTGGCATGGTTGTTGTAGAAGCCTCTACACCAAAAATGGAGTCTGCTAATCTTGTGCAGGAAGAAGAATGGGCGTTTATTGCTGTTTGCAGTTTTGACCCATCTTCTCATGATCAGTGCATGTCTGTAGTAGACTCAGATGTTTGGTATTTTGACAGTGGGGCAACCAAACATATTACCTCGCAGCATAGTTTCTTCTCTTCACTCGAGCCTGCCCCTACAGGGAATACTGTTACATGCGCCAACAACTCCTCTTATCCTATTATGGGAGTTGGTAAGATCATTTTGACTACAGTTGATGGTAGTTCTTTCACTTTGTAAAATGCTTTATCTGTGCCAAGGATAAAAAAGAACCTGCTATCAATTTCTCCATTAGCCAAGATTGGCTTGGTTGTGAAATTTGTTGATGACAGGTGTACAGTTCATGATCTGTCAAATGGCGATGTGATTATTGCTTCTGGCATTTTATGTCGTGGGCTGTATAAGCTCATAGACTATGAAAGATCAGTAAATGATTTGGCATGTGCAGTAAATGATTCTCAGGCTATGTCAGATGCAAAGCTTTGGCATGCACGCTTTGGTCATCTGAATTTTGCTAGTTTGCTACACCTGCAGAAATCTGAAATGGTGTCCTCCTTGCCCAAACTTGAGGCACCTGGAAAACATGTTTGTGAAAGCTGTATTTTGGGCAAAATGTAGCGTTCGTCCTTTCCAAAAGATGGTTCAGTTCGGGCTACTCAGAGATTGTAGCTTGTACATAGTGATGTCTTTGGTCCTATGTAGACACCTTCTTTTGGGAATTATCTTTACTTCGTGAATTTCATCAATGATTTTTCCAGGCATGCATGGGTATATCCATTGAAGGAAAAGTCGGAAGTGTTCATGTGCTTCAAACAATTTTTGGTTTTGGCTGAAAATCTGTCAACATGTAAAATGGGCACCCTCCGTTTTGATCGAGGGGGGGAATATATGTCTTCAGATTTTAATGCATTTCTGGCTGAACGTGGGATAAAACACCAGTGTACAGTGCCGTATACACCTCAATAGAATGGAGTTGCTGAACAAAAGAACATGTCACTCATGGAGATGGCGATGTGTATGGTCAAGAGTAAGGCTTTACCACATAGTTTCTGGCTTGAGGTTATCATGTGTGCAACATATGTACTTAACAGGTGTCCCACTAAAACGCTGCAGTCTATCACTCCATATGAGGCTTGGCATGATCGCAAGCCATGTGTTTCTCATCTACGTGTTTTTGGTTGTTTGGCATATGCATTAGTGCCTGAACAACATCGCAAAAAATTGGATGATAAAGCAGTAAAATGTATTTTTGTTGGGTACAGTTCTGAAAGTAAACGCTATCGTCTATATCATCCACAGACTAAACACATTCTGGTTAGCTGTGATGTTGTTTTTGTGGAAGATGCTATTCAACCATTGCTTTCATGTACTAAGGAGACATTTGTTAGCTCTAAAGACATGTATGATACTTTGATGCCTCTTTTTACAGGTGGACAGTCTAGTGCTTGTCCTAATGAGGCAACTTCTCAGCCTTTGCAAGTTTCATGTGATGATGCAGATAAGTCCATTTCTGATGCAGATCTACATGATGCACTAGTTGATGAGAGAGCTGATATTGAGCAGGCAAAAACTATGCCAAAATGGCTGGTGCAGAATTTGCGTGACAACAAATTCGATGCACCTCTATCATATTGTACTCGTTCAGGCTCTCATAGTGCCTCTTTTGCATCAGATTGCTATGCTATGGCTGAATCTAGTCTCTATGATGAGAATGAGCCTGTTTCTTTTGATGAAGCACAAAATTCAGAAAATTGGATGGCTGCTATGCAATTTGAATATGATGCAATAATGAAGAATGGTACTTGGTGTTTATGTGACTTGCCTCTTGGCAAGAAGGCCATTGGCACCAAGTGGGCATATAAGTTGAAGCGTAAACCTGATGGTACAGTTGACAGGTATAAGGCTAGGCTTGTTGCAAAGGGTTATGCGTAGGAAAGAGGCATTGATTTTGATGAGACCTTTTCACCTACATGCCGTATGACTACTGTTTTGAGCATTTGTGCACTTGCAACCCATCATGGTTGGAATGTACATCAGTTGGACATTAAAACAACATTTTTGAATGGTGACTTGCATGAAGAAGTGTATGTTTTTCAGCCCCGTGGCTTTGTGCAGAAAGGACATGAAAACTAGGTGTGCAGGTTAAAGAAGGCATTATATGGTTTAAAGCAAGCACCATGTGCTTGGTATGAGAAGATACATGCCTATCTGATTGCACATGGTTTTGAGAACAGTCGAACTAAAAGCACCCTATATGTTAAGCATGCTAATGATGTACTTCTGATCATTGTTGTCTATGTTGACGACATGCTGCTCACTGGTCCTATTGAGAAGCATATTGCTGATTTTAAGGCTGATTTGCATGCCTCATTTGAGGTGTCTGATTTGGGGCATTTGCATCACTATTTTGGCAACAGTTTATGCAAGTTGATGGTGGAATGGCTTTGTGTCAAACAAAATATATTGACACATTATTGCAGCATTTTGGCCTTGAAGACTGTAAGTTTATTGCCACTCCTATGGAGATAGGTTTACAATTGAGTCATCATGATGTTGGAGATGCATTTGATGTTGTTCTCTATCAGCAAGCTGTTGGATGCTTGATTTACTTATCCATTACTCGACCAGATATTCAGTTTGCTGTCTCACAGATGAGCAGATTTATGCATTGCCCAAGAGTCAAGCACTGGTAGGCGGTTAAGCGCATCTTTCGCTACTTGAGTGGTACTCGGCTACTTGGGTTGTTTTATCCCAAGGGGGGATCACTACCGCCAGATTTGCATGCTTTTTCTGACTCTGATTGGGCTGGTTGCTATGACACTCGTGTGTCCACTAGTGGCTTTTGCTTCATGCTTGGTAGCTCATGTATATCTTGGTTGAGCAAGAAGCATCCTACTGTGGCCACTTCGAGTTGTGAGGCTGAGTATAGGGCAGCTTTCACAACTACTGTTGAGTGTGTGTGGCTCAGATGCCTTATGAATGATTTGGGTGTTGGTCAGTCTCCCACCATCTTCACTAACAGTCAGAGCGCATTGGCAGTTGCGAGGAACCATGTGTTCCATGCTCGCACTAAGCACATTGAGGTGCATTATCACTATGTGAGGGAGAGGTTCTCTGCTGGGGAGATCAACTTGGCATATGTGCCCACGCAAGAGAACATTGCAGACCTTTTCATGAAGGCTTTGCGTAGGGAGAAGTTCGAAGCTTTTCGCAAAGCTTTGGGCTTACTTCCTTTTGTGGAGTGACTTCCACATAGCTTGGCACTTCCTTCTACATGAGTGCCAACTACTTGTTCACCGCATCACTCCCAGGGGGGATTTGTTGATATATTTAGGTAGTGATGTGTGTGAACACTCTAGGACCATCGGGGCACTTTTTTCCCTCTTTAGGAGGTTGTTTTCCCCCGGCTTGTTTATACGCCTATTGCCCTAATGGGCTACTTATCTTTGTACATTCTCTGGTAATACATTCAATATTGTGTGTTTGTGCTCCAAGTTTCTTCTTCTTCCTTGTGCTGTTCGTGTGCTTCCGCATACATCTATCTCCAACAATACTTACACTAAATGTAATGTCCAGCCTTGTTAAAGTTGAATATAAAAGAGAACCAATCAAAAACCTATAGATAAGTGGATCTTCTAAAGATTCACCATTTTCAACACTATACTTCATATTGGATTCCATCAGATTACTGATACTCTTGCAATGCTCCATGCCATATTTCTTTAAACAAGCTGAAATATACTTCCTTTGTAGATGGTATATGACATCTTCTTTCTTCATAACTTTGATTCCAAGTATGTAGGTCAATTCTCCTAGATATGAAATTTTAAATTAAGATCCAAGTTTTGTTTTGATCTTGGTGATTTTATCTTCATCATTTCCTACTATTATCAAATCATCCACATAAATTGAGACATAAACAATTGATGAGCCTTTAAGTTTAACATACAAAGAAGAATTTGCATTCAAACACCCGTATCCGTGTTTCTTAACTAACTTTAGCGATCTAAAATTCCACGTGACTTGTTGGAAATGTATTCATAATGAATACAACAACAAAAACTAAATCTCCCCAACAGTGTAGTGATGAAGACATCTCATTTAACATGCATCTAGCTATCTCTACAATCTATCTATTTTTTCTCTCATCCACCCGTTTTGTTGGGGTGTGTGTCTACAAGTATATTTTCTCTTGATGCCATCAACTTTACATTGTCTTCATTTTAAGCTTCTTCTATGACTTTGTGGGACTCAAGCCAATACTTAGGCTTGTGATAGACTTGCTCCAACATTGACAATCATCTCATAAAGGGTATCTCCATCCCTAATGCTTCTTCCCAGTTGTGCTTGCAGTTGTTTGTTGATGATAGTAACCTCGTTGTGAATGTTGGTATTCATTCTCTAAATGCTTTCTTGAATTGCCTTAACCTTTTCTGTCTAGCCAGTGGCTCTCAGGTTAATCATGCCAAAACTAGTTTCTAAGCTTCAAACCACCAAGTGCGTGATTGTATCACCAAGATGGGCTGCAATGTTATTAAAAACGGGGAAATTCTTAGACTGCTAGGAATACCCATGGGGTTCAATGTGATTTTCGCTCAAAAATGGGATTGGGTTTGTGATAAATTCAAAAAAAGCATTCTCTTGTGGTATGATGTGAACAATTCCCTTCCTCACAGAACTTTCATCTTAAACACCTACCTTCTTCCCAAGTTGGTCTATTTTTTGTCCTGGTGGTCTCCGTCCAAAAAAACACTTGAATAGGTTATCCCCTTGGCGAAAAGGTTTCTTTGGGGTGGTACTACCAGACACAAAAAATTGGTTAAGATTTCTTGGGACACTTGTTGTCTACCAAAATCTCAAGGGGGTCTCGGTATCATATGCCCCAAAAAAATGGCTATTAATATGTCGGCTAAGTGGATAATGAGAAGTATTGGCAACTCTGAAAGGGCTGCTTTGCTTCACATGACTACTAACATATTTTGTCTCACTGATTAGAGGACCTGGGTGAACATTAATCTTTGGGACATCATCTCTTCCCCCATCTCCATCACTCCTGGTTTGTAGTTTTTGGAAAGCTTGGTTCAAGGCTAAAGGCAGCTTCTCCCCCTCTATCAAGTTAACTAATAATGCTAGCTTTGTGTTGCAAGAACCACCCTGGTTTGGTTGGGCTACTTAGAGGCACAATCGCAATCTGTCCATTAGAGAACATAAATGCCACAGAGTTGGGTTTAAATCTTGGTAGGACTTCATGGATAGGGAGGAAAGTTTATCTGATCTTCACATCCTTCAAATTAATTTTTCCCCTTATGCAAACAGGTGTTGCTGCATCAGAAAGGAATGCTTGATACCATACTAAGGACCTCTTGTAGAAGTAGAATTGACTTGCAAAGGCTGGCTACCACTATGTACGAAAAGTTCAAAGGAATTAGAGGATCTATGCATCAAATCCTCCACAAGCTCAATACTGGATGGAAGTTGAACTAGAATTCTCATCAATGGACTTACAGATTTAAAGCTCTATGCGCCCTACGTGATAGCAACAAGCACTCATTTCCCCAATGGATGATTGTTCACAATGGGTTGTGGGTGGGCAACAGAGTTAGGAAGTTTATTACTAATGGAGGACTTTGTTCTTTCTGTGGAACAGTGGAGAATGTTTCCCACTTATTCTATGAATGTGCTAATGCAAAAAGGCTCTGGTACCCAGTGGAGAAGTATTTGCAGAGCAAAGATTGTCCCAAGCTTAGTAGAGAGGATGTGATGGTGGGTTGTTGCAGAAATTTGGATCTTCTTTTATGGAACTCTTGGCATGGTCATATTCTCTAGTCTATCTAGCTTAGTAGAAACATCTCCCTTCCTATCATTCTTAGGAAATCAATTGAAAGATGTATCCAAGATATTTCTTACCCTGAAATCCCTTTCTTAGATCTATGCAGGGATTTGGCTAATTGTAACTATAACATATGGAGAGCTCTCCTCTCTAAGTATTACTCCCAGCAGAGATTTATGATGCTACCTTGTGCATGGTTGTAACTGTCTTCCATTAATTTAAACTTCTTGTTTTATAAAAAAAAAACATTGTACCATTGTCAAAACTTTATTTTTTCCAAAGGGTACTTACCCCTACATTTCTAAGACCCTTGCATACTCTCATTATGGGATTAATTTTCTATGGTTCAACACTCACATTTCCCCTCTTTGGCATAACATTTGACACCCTTTGGCACTAAGTGCCCACTGTTGTACTATCAAACATATCAAGAGAAGAATTGTTGTCTGTGTGCATACTTGTGGATTGGAGGCTAATCAAAGCCCATCCACAAGCTCTATCCAAGTCTCTAAGCCTACTCTAAGGCTCAACTTGTGTGCAAGGGGCTAATCTAAGCCCTCTGCTATCGCATCAACTCATCTTCCTGTTTTTGCAAGAGTTGGGCTAATCTCAGGCCCCCTCTCCCCTCCAAGGATTTCCAGTGTGGTGCCAAGCTTTTTCAACTTCTTTTGTGATATTTTCAAGCACTATCTTAACACACGTGTCTTTGAAAGTATTTCTCAACACTAGACACTGACTCTTGCAAATGCACAAACTCACTACAAGTTCAAGTTTACTCAAACTTTGTAATGTCAAAGAGTGAAGCTAGCACATCATCTATGGCCGATTTTTTACCTTCCTTCACACCCATATTCATGCCCAAGGATGAAAGATTAAATGGGCAAAACTAAAATCTTTGGAAGGATGTAATAAGAGCATATCTATACACCAATCTCCTTCATGATATAGTAGACGGGTCTGAACCAAAACCCAATAAGGCTAGCAACCTAGAATCTTGGCATATTTGGAGTATTAAGGATAAAAGGGCATTAGGCCAACTTCTACTTGCCTGTGATGAACTGATCAAAGGGCACATCGCATCATGTAAAAAATCCAAGGAAGCCTGGGATACTTTAGCGACCTTATACAAAGATAAAACACCCTCAAAGATCTATGCTTTAGAAACAAAATTCCATAACCTCATCATTCAGCCGCAAGATACAATCACAAAATTCATAGCTCAATTTGAAGACTACCAACGAAAGTTAGTACTCTATGGTCGACAGATTTCCAGTAAGGATATGGCCATCAGGCTACTTAACAAACTACCTAGGTCATATGAAACCTTTGTAACGACCTTGTACAATCGAGGGCAAGCACTCATTTGGGAAGAAGTTAGGAGATTGTTGCTTCTTAATGACTCTCGGCAAGAGACCCAAGCTACCCAAGAAACAACCATGAAGTCTAAAGCCACCTTTCACAAACATAAAGGGCAAAAAGGCGATCAAGAATCAAAGGAGAAAAGCAAGAAGAAGTTATTGCATAAGTGGAATTGAATTGCAAAGCAAGTGCAAAGGAAACAATTGCCCCTTTGCCTAAAGAAGCATCCACTTCTGCAAATAAACCCTTAGCACTAGTCCATGCCGACATTTGTGGACCTATGCAAACACCTTCTCTAAGTGGGTCAATCTACTTCTTCCTGATTATAGATGACTTCACTAGATACACATGGGTTTATTCACTCAAGCATATAGAGGATGCTATTTCCAAGTTTAAGGAGTGGACACAAACCATTCAAGAAGACTATCCAATTTTTGAAGATCGTCCGATCTGATGGAGATAGTAGCTTTGTCAATCGCAACTTCTCCAAGTAGTTGAAGCAACATGGAATCAAGTATCAAACAACACACAATACTCAAATGAGGTATTGCCCTACAGAAGAGTTGAAGTGTGATCAAGATGACCAAGGTTATGCTTAGTCAAAAGTAGCTTCCACTAAAATTTTGGGGTGAAGCAATACATACATCAGTACACATTCAAAACTGAGGTTTCTTAGATGTCTTGAAGAACCAAACACCATTTGAAGCTTACTTTAAGAAGAAGTGAAGTGTGAGTTATTTCCACGTCTTTTTGAAGTGATGCCTATGTCCAAGCCCATGATGATGATTGGCCTAAGCAATACATTCTCATCGGGTATAGTGAGTGACAAAAGGCATACAAACTCTACAACCCAAAGAGTCACTAAGTTATAGTAACCAAAGACTGCACCTTTGATGAATACTCTAAGTATTCATCCCTTTTGGATCCTCCCATTTCCGCTTAAGAGGGGGATCATTCCAGTTTTGAACAGTCACACTATGTGGAGCATGCTCTCTTTGTACATGACTTTCCCGATCATGGTATAGTTTTGGAGCATGAGGAATCAGAGATATCATCTCAGCTTATAGCTCAGATGGCTACACCTCATATCGTACCATCAAAGACTTATATTTCCCCTAGCTTCAGTTGGGCATTATTCAAGGATCAGTGACTCGTCATTTTCTATTCCTATCTTTGAGAGTCCACTTACCTCGTCTACAACAACATTCTGAGCATGACCTTTTCCATTCATGGAGTCCAACATCTTTTCACTTACCACAAGATACTCCTGCATCTACTTGGATCACTCAGTTGGATCCTATTCTGAGCCAACTTCTCGGTTCAGAGGGGCTTCCATCATTCTATCGACACACATCAGGACTTTGTACAATCCATGGAGGATTACAGTATATTGGTGTACTACCATGTGACTATGATTTTATGCTTCATGCTTTATATTTCATTCTTGCACGACCTACTTCTTGGTGATACACATCTCGTGGTGGATATTGTCAAAGCTTTGGAGGTTCCTATGTACCACATGGAGTCATTCTACCTATCCTGCATGGAGGTGATCTCATCCAATGAGATCTTATTCTACTCCTGTACCTCGTTGGTGGCATATCTCTGGAGCATCCGCTTGATCCATTTGGTGGACATATTATGGAGTATCTGGTGATCCCGCATGGTCGATACCACTTGGAGGCTATGGATTCCCAGATGATGACATCCTATTTGGTGCTCATGTTGCTTCTCATACATTCTTGGTGGACCTTTCTCTCATACCCTAACAACCTCCATACACTACAAAATGGAGCTGCACAGAGGGTGTTGAGAATATGAGAGTGCATCTCCCATTTGTACCTTGGAGTCACTCTATTTCCATTTCATTTCCATTACATTTTCCATTTGATATTATATCCTTTGTATTTGGGTACCTTACCATTTGCTTCTACCACTTGTATTCATTCTCCTTTCAAGGGAATTATCCCACATGAGATGTACTTTGGAGATCCCATCCCAAATCTATATAAGGAGGACCTCTCCCCCATTTGAATTTGGTTAGAAGCTTGAGGAGCCTACTCCATGTTCTTGGAAAGCTCATTTCTAATCCACATGAGTTTACCCATTTCATGGTCTACTCATTTTGAGTCTCACACACTCTTTGTTTTGTGAGTACACTCTTCTTTTCATTTTTCTTCCACACGTGTACTCTCTACATGAGGTAGTAGTGGCAAGAGAGGAGGTGTCTATCTAGAGAGGTTGGGTGGTATAGAGATCTAAATGGTGGAACTTGCAAGTGTTTGCTGAACTTGACGTGGATCATAAGGGTTGGGCGGGGGATCTCTTAAGAAAAAATTGTAAGGCATCTACCATGCTAACAACCTCCATCAATAAGTGCATTATTTTGATGAAAACTTCATCAAAACTGTTGCCAATAAGCTTTTGTTGTACTAATGCATTACTCCTCTATGCATTGAGCTGGTTACATGCTTGAACTTGTTCCATGCATGAATACATTCTCTATAGAGCTTATGCATATGCTCGATAATCTAGTTCTTCTTCCTCTTCTTCCTCATCTTCTTGTTGCTCTTCTTCTCATTGTTGTTCCTCTTCTCTATTTGCTTGTGATATTGAATAACCTGGTCTTTCATACTCTTGAGAGAAAAACTGGGTACTTGAAAATTCAAATTCAGGAAGTGGACTATGCATTTCAAGATCAAAGGAGGGGCCAACATCATGTGTGGCCATATCACTAGTAGCGAACACATTCTACCTTCATGGGTATTTCCTGAGACCATTCTAGTTTTGTTAGGATTTCTTAAGTGGTGGTTTTCTAGTAGTGTTGGTTATCAATCGGCAACCTGTCATGAGAGACAAATGCTAAATGAGGGAATGATCAATTTTTTTTCTTATGATGTTGTGTGAATTTGTCTTGGATAGAGAATAATAAATGCTATTTAGATGGTTGGAAGACTGCTTCCTAGTCTACCATGCATTCATCGCATATCTCCTTCAGCTGGTTTATCTTCCCTTGTAGGGCATCTATGTTGATTGTAGTTTTGCCATTGAATATCCTTGCGAGCCAAACCCCTTAATCACTTTTGAGCTTTGGATCTCAACCTCTACTCTCTTACTACAAATGTGCATGTGTAGATTGCAGGTCCACCACCTATTGTGTAAGCACATTCAATTTATTACATTGCAAGGTTATAGTATGCTTGAGCTCAATCTAGGCTTCTTCAACCACTATGTGTTTCTTTGTCATCCCCGAGACTTTCTATGCTCACATTTGTTTTTCTTTGAGTAGGGGCTCAAGGTGCACTTGTATTCTTAAGATAGTAGGTCCACTCTGTATTCCCAACTTTTAAATTATATAATTTCTTCTCCACATCAAGGAGTTGATGATGTTTCTCAACATACGTCTAACTCCACTCTACATTTTCTTCTTTCATTTGATTGTGCTTGGTCTAGAGAGTCTTTATAGGTTCCCATGCCTATTTTGCTTTGTTGTTCTTCTTTTGTAGAGCCTCTTTTTGGATGTAGTTCATCCAACATAGTGTGTAACTTGCTCCATTTTTTTCAATGGTTTGCATCTTTCTAGAAGTAATAGTGATCACCCAAGCTACATCTATTGCATGAATAGAGGATGGGATGTAGTACTTCATCAGCCATGAGTAGACTAGGTTACTTGGTGTGATCCAAGGAAACCCCACCTTTGCTTTACCTCAGATATGGCTTGAGTCAAGGTATTTATTGTTAAACTCCAAGAATACATAGTCTATCTTTGGTTTTGGTTCCTTCTTGATATGCTTTGGTTCTAATCCTATGCCCAATTTTGGAGTGCACCCAAAACCTCTTCCTCCATGTGGGAGACTTTTGAAGTGATGCTTCTACTACTCATGTTGTTGTTATCACTACTACTTCTATTGGTTTGTATGTTGGGTCTTCTCCTCTCTGGATTTTTATTTTCTTTTTCCTCTTCTATGACCTTCTTCTTTCTCCTCTTTTCCTTTGCTCTCTTCTTCTTCTATTCCTCTGCTTCTTTTTTTCTTGGATATGATTTCTTAACTTCTTGTCATTGGCATCGGCTCCTCTTCCTAGTAATGCAACTCCTTAAGAAACTATCGATCAAATTCCCATGGTGTCAAACTTTCTCTACATCTTGCAAGATGCACCTAGAAAAAAAAGAGTCTAACCATGTGAAAGAAACTCATAGAATTATCTCAAACAATCCTAGAAGAAGGTATCATACTGAGGGATCAAACACACAAAGTTATTGTTCACATTTGTGATGGATTAGAGCTACCATCACCTTAGGTAGAAGCTAGCAAAGAGACTGCACTACTCTCAACCAGTGATAACAAAGAAACCCATAAATATGTTCCCATAGAATACCTATGGCACTAGATGCTAAATTTTCCAAAAAAAGACCATACATGTATACCATTGTATATTTGACTAAAGTCAAAGAGAAAACTAATAAAATCCCTAAAATTTGAATTTACTTATGAGATTGAGCACATTGAATAGGTTTCCCTTATTGTTGTTAGAATAGGAAACTAAGAGCTTGCATCAACATGAAAAAAGACAATGCTAAAAACATAAGGGACAATTATCTACTACCCATCAATGATTAGATCTTGGAAAGAATACCTAAAAAAGATGTTTATCACTTCTGAGATGGTTTCCCAGGGTACAATCAAGTAGTAATTATTATTGAAGATCAACATAAAACTAGCTTTGCAACAAACTAGGTGATCTATGCATTTAAAGTGATACCTTTTGGCTTAACTAATGCCTTTGCAACTTTCCAAATGTTCATGTGTCATGTTTTCAAATAATTTCTTAAGAACTATGAGGTATATGTGGATCAATTAATATGTGCATAATCCACACAATGACTCAAACACATCCCTATGTTGGAGAAGTTAATTGCAAAATGCAGGCAATATGGACCCTCATTGGATCCTAAAAAATGTGTCTTCATGGTAACACAAGGAAAGATTTTGGGACATAGTGTCTAAAAATAATGGAACATCAAATGACAAAGACAAGATCAAAGCAATAATAAATTTGGAAAAGCCTAGAAATATGAAATAAGTTTAGGCTTTCATGGGTCACTGTGGATATTATCATAAATCTATCCATGTGTACAAAATCATTGCAAGACCTTTGATTACCAAATTTGAATGGACAAAAGAGTGTGAAAAAGTGTTCGAAGAGCTTAAACATAAGCTTATCATAACTCTAACCTTGAAATTTCCAAAAAAAATTCTTCCATGTGCATGCTGAGGCCTCAAATGATATCATATGACTAATCCTTGCACAATGTATTGATGAAGTCCTGCTTGAATTTCCAATTCCTGATGCAAGTAGATAACTCAATAGTGCAAAGAAAAAACATACGAAAATTAAAAGAGAAGGACTGGGAATGATACATGCAATGAAGAAATTTAGATATTATCTAGTCATAAATAAGAGTTTTTTTTTTATCATCAAGCCCTTCTCTACCTTGTGAATAAGCCTTGCAACAATGGAAGATTAGTTCGTTGGTTTCTCTTGCTTATGGAATTTTATTTCAAAGTGGTAGTAAAATACTCACATGCATGTGGACCACCTATCTAGATTAACAAAAGGAGAACCACTCAATGGAGTTTCTAATGAGTTTCTATATGTCTATATATTTACTATAGAAATGCTCCCAAATAGATTATGTGCAGCTAACTGAAATCCAAGTTGGCCTAAAAAATCATTGTCAAGAAAAAGATTAAATCGACCAAAACCTTCTAGAATTTAAAACCTATGAGCTAGGAGCCTCTCATGTATCTCTTCCAAGTTCCCTTATATCTCCCTATGAATGCATGGATTTAACACAAGATCATATGAGCATCTGACAAAAATGAATGTAAGATTGTTTCTACTATTGATGTATAGAAATATTATAATTGCACATGCAAAAATGTTAAGCAGCACAACTATAATCCATGTTACAACTCCAACAGAAATCCAAACAAGAAGTATCCAAAAGACTAAAAGAATCAATGGAACGATCCCTCCATAGACCACCAAAATTGGCTAGGCTTTTCCCAATAAGATGCATACCTCTGTACTGATAAGGTACTTATAGGCATAGATTGTATGGAGAAATTTATCATTCAAATCTTGCAACATGAGAATCATCACTCTCTTTCAATACAACTGAAGGTGTAGTGATAGTCTTATATACAACTTGGATGAGGAGATCCCCTTGGTTCACATGTACTCCACCAAGATTTTTCCAATTTGGCAATGCCACTATTGATGAGGAGATTGAGAGCTAGCAACTCCAAAATACTATATCAAAAGAGAAAAACGATCACCCACTTTATGAGAAGAATCTTGGCCAACATGAAGGTAAAAAATGAATTTAGATTGCACCTAGAATTTTAACTTTCAAAAAGTACTAGATAACATGATCCTTGCAAGGATAATGATGTGTTTTGTTGACTTGTTGATAAAATATTGAAATATCTTGTATTTTAAGGTTGATAGGACCTTTTGGGCAGTCACAAACCCATGTCAATGAATTATTTGAAGGCGTTGGAAAATCCTTCATACATATACTTCTAGCATTAACAAGGTTGATAGGACCTCCAATTAAAGCATTATCATAAACCTAATTAGGATTTTGCCAGTATCTCATATCAAAATCAGTCAAGGCTCGGTCACCCTTCTTGTCACCACACACATTGCCCTTGTAATCCAAACCATAAAAAAGCCTCTAGGATAGCTTTTTAAGCATCAATTTTCCTTTCTTCATTACTCTAATAAACACTTTTTGTAAAAATGTTGATAACATTTCAATTTTCTACATCAGAGGTAGTGGAATTTCTAAAGTGTAGTGTGTTTAAAATAGATTGAGATATAAAAAATGGTTGAAACATTTAGAGGGGAAAATGAAAATCAAGGTCCATGATGTTACTCATTTTAGAGTGAGAAATAAAAGTTATGCCATTATTGTTGGAGTTAGACGTCTGCGGAAGCATCGAACAACACAAGGAAGAAGAAGAAGAAGCTTGGAGCACAACACACAATACTGAATGTATTACTAGAGAATGTACAAAGATAAGTAGCCCATTAGGGTAATAGGTGTATATACAAGTTGGGGGAAAAAAACCTCCTAAAGAGGGAAAAAAGTGCCCCGACGGTCCTAGTGTGTTCACACACATCATTACCTAAATATATCAACAAATCCCCCTTGGGAGTCATGCAATGAACAAGGAGCTGGCACTCATGTATAAGGAAGTGCCAAGCTATGTGGAAATAACTCCACAAAAGGAAGTAAGCCCAAAGCTTTGCGTAAAGCTTCAAACTTCTCCCTAGGCAGAGGCTTTGTGAAAAGGTCTGCAATTTTCTCTTGCGTGGGCACATATGCCAAGCTGATCTCCCTAGCAGAGAACCTCTCCCTGACATAGTGATAATGCACCTCAATGTGCTTAGTGCGAGCATGGAACACAGGGTTCCTCGCAACTGCCAATGCGCTCTGACTGTCAGTGAAGATGGTGGTGGTAGAAGTCTGGCCAACACCCAAATCAACCATAAGGGGTTTGAGCCACTGTTAGCAGCAGACAAGGGAGTCAACGACGATCTGGCAAGTAGGCCAATAATTTTCTTCATGAAGAAGCAAGTACGAGCATTCACGCAAATCTAGCACTAAGGCAACCCCTTAATTTTTCAAAATCCTTACACAAATTAAAAGTGATTTTCATCACTAACAACCCCTGTAAATACCATGTTCACCTTTTTGTAGCTCCATTTTGTGCAAGCCGAGGAGTCCTCGAGCTTGAGGAGCCTTAGAAGTAGTTGCTTACTAATTTTCGTATTTTTTAGATCTCGTTTGAGCCCTCAAATAAGCCCTGGAACCTAATTTTTAACTAGGCCGGACACTAGGTCTGGACAGGGCCAAAGCTAGTGAAAAACTATAAAAGGAGCTAGAGAGCTCATTTTTGGGGTTAGATTGTAATTGAAACAAACTTGTAAGAGCTTTTTGAAAGTAATCTAAGAACTCCATTGCTTCTCACTCTTTGTCTTACCGTGTGTGCGTGTGTGTGTGTATGTGTGTGCATGTTTGCGAGCTTCTCACTCACGCACTTGTGCCGCCACTTGCTCGAGGTCTTCATACCATCCTCACGTCTTCCCGGATTGACATTAAAGGAGGTGCTACTCATCACTGAGCTACACCAAATTTTGGCGCCGTTGCCGGGGATCGAGCTTTGAGGACGAGCGTGTGATGGTAAGACGTAGAGTTGACGCGTTGGAGTTGTAGGTATTTTCTTCACTTTCATCTATTTTCTTGTTTTTTCTTCACCACCTTCATCACCATCATCATCATCACCATCTCCCACCTCCATCTCCATCATCGCAAAAATTTCTGTTTTTTGATCATATCACCATCTGCACCTCATTTCCCTCATTTCACTTGTGAGAGAGAGCGAGAGAGCGAAATTGTGTGTGCTGTTTTTGCATGTTTTTGAGCTGTATTGCAGGTACAGGCCGCATCATCGTCCCCAGCACTCTGCGTAGGTACGGAATTCACCATAACTGTCTGTGTGTCGCCGACCTCTGTCAATCGCGACTGACAGAAAAAATGCTCAAATTGCCAAACAAAGTGCAAAACCATGATCTACAGGCCTAGAGCTTCCCAAAAATGTGTTTAGTTTTTTGAAATTCCTCAGATTTCTGTCAATCGCGATCGTTCTGTCAATCGCGATCGACAAACCACGACGGACAGACCTGTCAATCGCGATCGACACGTCAATCGCGATCGAGAGCCCACGACGGCTCTGTCAATTGCGATCGACAGAGTCAACGACCGATTGACCACGACCAACAGAGCCTACGCGTGACACGTGTCAATCGTGATCGAGTCATCAATCGCGATCGACCCATCAATCGCGATTGACATAGTCAACGATTGTTTGACCACGACGGACAGACCCTCGCGATCGACCTGTCAATCACGATCGACACATCAATCGCGATCGATAGAGTCAACGATTGTTTGACCACAACGGACAAACCTTGCGACCGACCTGTCAATCGCGATCGACTCATCAATCGCGATCGACTCATCAATCGCGACTGACAGAGTCAACGACCCTTTGACCACGACTGATTGACTTTTCGGGACACCTGTCAATCACGATCGACACATCAATCGCGACTGACAGCCACGATGGACCTGTCAATCGCGATCGACACATCAATCGCGATTGACAACCACGACGGACCTGTCAATCGCGATCGACACGTCAATCGCGATTGACCTGTCAATCGCGACCGACAAACTTTGCGAACACGTTAGAAGGGCAAATTAGGTCAAATTTTTTGGGAAAAAATAGTGGTCTCAATTTTGGCTAAGTGTGGGGAAAACACTAGGGTATAGTATTGCATCACGAGGCCGTGCCACAAGCAACTTGAGAATTCGTGTTAGCCTGTTTTGAATCCTGTTTTAACCCCCTAAACCCTGAACAGTCATAACTTTTTCATACGAAACCCATTTTTTGAGCTCTAGAGCTTGTTGGAAAGCTCGTGGCATATACTACACGCCCTCAACTGTTTTTTATAAAGATAATGCATTGATTCTCAGATAGGGTATGTTGAAGTTGACCATACCCAGGGGGATCAAAGTCAAGGATCTTTAGAATTGTTTTCCTAAAAATCACTATGCAAGTTAGTGTTTGTGCTACAGGAATGAAAACCATGGGTTCTGTCTTTAGAATTTAATCTTAAAGCTAGCTTTGGAACTCTTACAGATCTATTGAGAGCATCGAAAGGCGTTCTAAGCAAGTGTAAGTGCAAGCTTGGGAACACACTTCCTGGGCATTCAAGGGCAACCAAGCAGGAAACAAAAGGTTGGAAATTCTCTACTCCCTGTGTCAATTCCTAGCTTAGGCTAAGAACGACTAGTGAGAGGAGTAAGCCAGGGCGGCGATAGGCATCTATCAAGTTGAAGGTGACCTAAATACTCAAAGTTCAAGATGACTACATAATCTTTGTACGATTGAGAATCCTAAAGGAAAAGAGTTTAACGTGGAACGATCAACCTAAAAGTGTGAAATTAAACTCAAGTATTCCTAACGACGTGGTATCAGACAAGAGTATAAAACACGATAATCTAATAAAAAAGGGAATTAAGTAATTGATACAAAGGACTCAGAAACGTGGTTGTACCTAGGACAAATTGGGTTAATCAGTTAGGCATATGAACCTTAGATCAGGGCGACATCTAGTGAGGGAGAGACAAAGCCTTAGGTCTTCAAAGGCTAGTGTTAATCACACTGCTAGGTCTTGGGCCCAGCAGTTGAGCCACCACTCATACTACCCTAGCTCTGAGACGAGTGAATCAGAGATGTCTCAAGGTATGGAGAGACCTATAGGCAGTTCAGGAGTGCCATACTTGCACAGGGTAGAAGGCCCTTACAAAACACAGTTGGAATACCTTAGGACCAACCGAGTAGGTGCTAGCATCTATGAGGATGGCCTAGGAAGAGTGGTGGTCTAGATTAAAAACCCTGACCAATCCATTGGACTAGAGCGCCCAGCTGTCAAGTTTGAAAATGGAGCATACTTGGACAAAGAAGGGACAATATATGTAGTCACCAGTCACCGAGATAGGACTGATGAATTTGGGAACGTAGTCCCAGAATCAGACTTAGATGACCTAGAGCAAGGAAACATGGGAGTAGAACCGAGGACCCCTCGAGGGAAATCTGTTCTTACGAGGATTATCACACCAGAGTGGATTCCCCAAGATAATAAGAGCATAGATCTTCTTCTGAATCGAGAGACCGATGAAGCCTTTTGGAGGTACAAACCTGACCGGCCAATTGGTATAGGAACAATCATGATCTATGAGTTTAAGGATCCTGATAGCCCAGGCAGAGTGACCTACTTAGATCACGCTTCGGAGAGGATCTTTGTGGTGACAGAAAATGATAGGCATGCTTACACTTGGAAGGGTGAATTCGCTTTCCCCCAACCAAGATCGAATGTATCCTATGGTCACCCTGGAGCTGGAACATCCCAAGCTCATGGAATGCAAAGAGACAGAAGTAGAGATAGACCAGAAGTAAGCTTTGCCAACCCACTGGGCAGAGAAAGAACGAGAATGGAAACAAATAGAGTAGAGCCTGAGATACTTAGAGCTCACAGAAATCAAAGAAATGTGGATGAGTTCCCTCTACCACGACCTAGAGAGCACACAAGGACTTTGAGACCGACTCAGCTAGTTAAGTCCATGAAGAACTACTTCGATGGCACTAGAGATCCATACGACCATGTGGCTGAGTTTAGGCAAGTCCTGAGAGCTGAACAAGTGGAGGATCTATTCACGCAGTACAATGCCTTTGGTCTGACCCTTAGAAACACTGCCCTGACATGGTTTCATCCACTAAATGAGAGGCAGTTCAGGAGCATAGATCAACTCCTAGAGGCTTTCATTATTGAATTCTCTAAGAGTGGCATAAGGCATAATACCTCCTCGCTGATTCACAACTTCAAGCAAATCCCTCAAGAAACCGTGAGGCTGGCAGGAAGAAGATTTAGGCAATACTTAGAAAGATGCCCTGTTTCGGAGCTACCCACACCAGCTAAGCAAGTGGCTTTATTCTTGGATGGATTGCTAAGTACCAAATTGAGATCTTATGTGTACTTGAAGGACCCTAGGACCATTGAAGATTGTGTACGCATGTGCATTGACATCGAGGATAACCTAGGGGAGGAGTTAGAGCTTTCCAAGATATACAAAGATTCGGATAGTGCCTCTAACCTCTCTTCCACGCAATCCACATCAATCGAGGAACTTGCAGAGAACGTTGTTGGGTTAGTAGTAGACTCCATAGGGAGCGTGACATCCACTGCACTAGTACAGGTAGTCACTAGAGCTCAAGCATTGCAGCAAAACCAAGCTGTAGGTCAGGAAAAGAGCCCAGAAGCTAGTGAAACGGAGAGCATAACCAAGAAGAGGACTAGAGCCTGGAGAGATAGCCGTGAAAGAATGAAAAGACAATGGGCAAAGAAAATGAACGAATTAGAAGAAAGCATAAGAGAAGCAAAAGCCAGAGTTGTGGAGCTCACCTCTCAACCGGACTCTCACAGATCACCCCCGCCTCAATCCATATCACCTCCTCCGCCACCCTCCATACCATCTCCATCCAACCCGCCTCATCTAAACCCACCACCCTCAAGAGTAGGATCAGTCCTAGCTGATCCCACTCCCGAGGACCTTAATATGATGCTTAAAGCCTATCAGGCTAGAATCCAAGAAGGGCCAAACGTAACTGATCATGAAAAGTGTTACCCTACAGCAAAACTAGAGTTAGAACGAACCAAAATTTGTGCTAAAATGGTGGAATTGGCTCAGACCATGTTTGAAGCCAGTCGCCTCTTTAACATCTCTAGTTCAACGAAGACACAGTTGCACTTTGATGGACTATTAGAGAGAATAGAGAAGCTGATTGCACAATCAGAAAAGAAACCCACCCCTCAACACCATGACAAGGCCAGTGAAAGAGCAGGTCTTCCTGTCCAGAAAGCCTATGTGCCTAAAGCCTATGTGCCTGAAGCCTACGTGCCTAACTCTACGGAGCCAGACACATCTTCTTCTATGAATCGATTCACTCTGGAATTCCTACGCGAGATTCAAGAAGATAAATGGGCTAAAGAAAGTGAAGTCCCTCCTCCCATTGAACTTGTGGATGATGCACATGACCAATTCCCACAAGATATTCCATCCATTTATGGGGAGCAGGAGAGTACCCAATCTCAGGAAAGATTAGACTTCGAGTCTAATTCTTTACAAGAACTACCCCATTTCATAGGCCCATGGGAAGCAAGGTCCACCTGTATGAGAGCACCTACAGTCATGGTAAGAAACGAGGACTCAGTCTTACCTAGGAACACAGAAGTAGTGAAAAACACTAAAGTGCAGTGCAATCTCAAGTTAGAAGAGCTACTCAAGGTTAAACCTGAATTATGGAAACATGTAGCCAAAGAAGTACCAGAAATAGCCAAACCTCGTTCCCAGGTAGGATCCCAGAGAACAGTGCCAGAGATACCCTTAGATAAGATAGGAGATATGTGTGAAGGTGAAGAAGGGAACACCTATCTTCCCATTACCTACCAGGAGTACACCACCAAGGCAATTTTGGACTCAGGTGCAGGAGTTGCAATTGCCACCACTTCCCTATGGAAGCATTGGGGCAAGCCAGCACTCAGGCCAACGAGAATGAAATTGCAGATGGCCGATGGTCATATTGAGAGACCCTTAGGATTGCTAGAAGGAATAACTCTCACCACCTGTGGTGTCGAGTTTGAGCACACATTTGCCATATGTGAGTTCAGCAAAAATCATGCCTATGAGATGATCTTGGGACGACCTTTTATGCGACAGTTGCAAGTGGTACAGGATTGGGGAACCAATTCCTTGTACCTGCAACACTTGGGTGTTACGACCAAAGTGAATCTCAAAGATTACTCTCATAGAGATGTTCCCCCTATCCAATGGAATCCCATCCATAGAGCCAAAGATGATACGGAATCTGTGCATTCCATAGGATCAGGATCCTCATGGATGCATGAAGACACCCACTTATGGATGTGCAAGGTAGCAGTAGAAGAAGAGAAGAGAGAAAACGCCAGGGAGATAGGTGCAAAAGAAACCCATAGATCAATCCAAGACCCAACCTATGCACCTGTAGTTTTTCCAGACGAAGAATTCGAACCCCACGGCTGGGCAGAAATCCTAGCAACAATGGATGTAGCCATCAATGAGGAACAATGGACACCTCACTGTGATGAGGATGGCTATGACATTTCAGTCTTCTCCATAGAGCCAATCATGGGAGAGGCAGTTCTAGAAGAATGCGAACCTAGCCCTGATGCATTTGAGGATGCAAGTGACTCCGATCTAGAGTCAATCATTATGGACCCACCATTTGCATCAGATGAAGAATACTTCCATGAAGTAGAATTTCAACCCTAGAGACATGGAGAGCTTACAAATGATGTAAGATTAGCAACACATGTGACCCCGAAGGAAGAAGGGAAGAAACGAAAGAAGAGAGAAGTCTCACTAGAAGAGGAAGAATCTTTGTTTGAGGTCCCAGAAAATTTTAAGAAGTATGAGATAGATGACAGGAGAGTCATGATAAGAATGCCTAAACGAGAGGCACAATCAGGAGAGGCCTATGATAACAAAGAAACCACCAAGAAAATAGTAGTGGCCCTAGAAGAAGGAGAGGAGAGATGCACGTACATAGGCCATGACCTAACAGAGGAAGAAGAGCATGCGTTAATAGCCTTGCTAAGAGAATACAGAGATGTATTCGCTTGGCGTTACAAGGATTTGAAAGGTGTTGACCCTGACATATGCTCACACACCATCCCCATGACTTCAGATGCTAAACCTTCTAAGCAAAAGCCCTACACATATAATGATAATTATGCTGCCAAGATTAAAGAGGAGATAGATAAAGTGGTTGAAGCTGGATTTATCTATGAAATTGAGCACACTGAGTGGGTATCTCCCATCGTAGTGGTGCCCAAGAAGAATGGCAAACTGCGTGTATGCATTAACTTGAAGAAGGTTAATGCAGCCACAATTCGGGATAACTATCCGCTTCCCATCACAGAACATCTCTTAGAAAGAGTAGCAGGCAAGGAAGTGTACAACTTCCTCGATGGATTTTCGGGCTACAATCAAGTAGCCATAGCTCCAGAAGATCAGCATAAGACAGCTTTTGCCACAGAGTGGGGTATATTTGCCTTTCGTGTAATGCCATTTGGGCTTACCAATGCACCAGCTCCCTTCCAGAGACTAATGTGCCATGTATTTAAGGAGTTCCTGAGGAAAAACTTAGAAGTCTATGTTGATGATCTTTGTGCTCATTCCAACATTAGACAAACCCATATTCCTGAACTCAGACAAATCTTTAACAAATGTAGAGAATATCAAGTGTGCCTAAACCCAGAAAAGTGTGTTTTCATGGTCAGGCAAGGCAAGATTCTAGGACACATAGTGTCAAAAAATGGCATATCCACTGATGAAGAGAAAGTGAGAGCCATAGAAGAGCTACCTAGGCCAAAGAATGTCAAGGAAGTACAAGCTTTCATGGGACATTGTGGTTACTACCGCCGGTTCATTCACATGTATGATGTCATTGCAAAGCCCATGTACGGACTTCTGACTAACTTTGAGTGGACGGATGAATGTGAGAATTCCTTCCAAGAGCTTAAACGAAGATTATGTTCAGCACCAATCCTGACCACACTAGATTGGAATAAGCCATTCCATGTCCATGTGGATGCATCCAATTATGCTATTGGGTGTGTACTCGTGCAACCTACTGGTGAAGGTAATATGGATCTTCCAATTGCCTATGCCAGTAGACAATTGAATGCAGCTGAACAAAATTACACCACTACTGAGAGAGAAGGCTTAGGCATGGTATATGCAGTCAAGAAATTAAGACACTATTTGCTTGCAAATAAGTTTAAATTTTTTACTGATCACCAAGCATTGCTATACCTTGTAAACAAGCCATGCAATACAGGAAGATTAGTGAGATGGTTTCTCTTGCTAATGGAATATGATTTCGAGGTTGTGGTAAGGAAAGGGAATACTCATTTGAGGGCGGATCATCTCTCTAGGCTCACCTCTAGAGAAGCCTGTTGCTCTAGCACAATGGTGAGAACCACGTTAAGAAGCTCCACCTCCTTAATGTCAATCCGTGGGAGAGGTAGGAGTGATATGAAGATCGTGAACGTGAGATGATGTGAGAGTGAAGGTGAGAAGCACAAAGATGCACACACACATACTCACACACAATGAAGAGACAAGCACGACACAATGGAAGGTAGGAACTTAGCTCTATTACTCAAGAACACTCTTACAAGCTCAAAATAACTCTAATCTCAAACAAGCTAACCCTCAAAAATGAGCTCTCTAGCTCTTTTTATAGTTTCTAGACTAGTTTTGACCGGTTTCACATCTAGTGACCGGCGTAGTTAAAAAATAGGTCCTAGAGGCTATTTGGAAGGGTAAACGATGTCTAAAAATAACGAAAATTGGTACGAGCATTCTACCTAAGCTCCTCAAGCTCGAGGACTCCTCGGCTTGCACAAAATGGAGCTATGGATTACAAAATGGGGTTTTCTATGATACATATGTTACAATTAGTGATAATAATCACTGTTGAGTGTTTGAAGAATTAATAAGAAACATATTTGTTTGGAAAATTGATCCGACTGGCTCCCTGCTCCGTCTTTACATGCTTCCGCGTCGTCTGTGCCTCTGGCTGCTTCCAACACCCCCCTCCCTCTCGCTTCTGTCGTCCCTGACAGAACCTTGTTGTGAGGTCTGCCGGATGTAGTTCTGTAGGAGGTCTTGAGCGAGGGTGTGCTCTGATATACGAATGCCTCGGGCTAGATCAGCCTCGAGTTTCTCCCAGTCGATAGGTTGCGGCTCGTCTGGTGGTGGGAGCTGATAATGTGTGGAGTACACCATTCGTTCACAGGCGAATAATTGCAATAAGTGTGTGGGCCTGCTTATAAATACCTCTGAATGGTACTCCCAAAAGCCGGTGGTGAACATTTCTTCGAATGTCTGTTTGTAGCATGCCGGTAGGTATTTGATCCTGCAGTGCCAGGCATAACACACCCGTAGCGATGGCGTTGTGCTCATATCATAGACTAAATCAAAGTTGCCATGCTCGAAGCCCGGGGTGTTTACATGGGGAGCCTTGATGTGTCGGAAGACTTTAAAGATCATCTGCATCATGTCAAAGATTTTGACAGTCATGTGCGCGGCAATATCATCCATATGCTTTAACCTAGGGAGCCAGTGGCGGATCGTCGCCAGCATGTAGCCTACTGTGGGTAACTCGATTGGTGGCTTAAAGTAGGGATAGTTCAACCAGTCTTGGCACTGCTTATTGTTTTGTACCTTAATAGCGAATGCAGTCCAAGAGCGGCGTCGTGGTACTGGTCCCCAGCACGGGTTAAATTTTAAGTGCAGCGGCGCTTTCACCCACGTGCTCATCATCTCTGGATAGTTTTGCAATAGATCTTTGCGCCAGTTTGGTTGAAGGATTTCACCTCTCTGCGCCCTTGGTGGCAAGTCTTCCGGTTCAAATTGAGTGGCATGTGTTGGTTTCATACCTGTTTCTTTCTCTATGGCTGACTGATATTCGGCCATTAACATGAAGTACGGTTTATATTGAAGCTCATGCCCAGATATGTATCGTCGCGGGGCCAATTGAGCAAAGAATGGTGACTGTAAAATCCTCTCTTCAATCATGGCCATGGCATGTAGTTGTGCCTCTACTCTGGCCGAGTGTGTCGTTCCGAGTTCTTCAATTGTCTTCATCCACGCGGGAGTAGGTAATTCATAGGTCATCTGGCCTTCGGCCGTGACACGTCCGCCTGGGATGGGTATCGGTTCGTATGCCTCTTCAAATGTTTCCTCCACCGGGATAGTGACGGTTTCTTCCTCAGCTGGTAGCTCAGGTGGGGAGTCTGGCCTAGGTGGTGCTTCATAGGCTGCGATTCTAGATTCAAGATTTGTTACCTGGGCCCGGAGTGCGTTGAGTTCCTCTAAAATTTCAGGGGCAGGGTCCACAGGTGCTGGTAATTCTGCTGCTACTTGTACTTGTTGTGTTGCCGGTTCTCTGAGCTGTAGCAGCTTGTGATCTTCCTTTAACTTTTGGTGCTCTTCGTTCATACGATCATAGTCCTCGAGCAATCGCACATGATCATCTAGCAACATCCGCATCGATTCAGATGGGATTGCTTTGAATTTGCTAGGACTTAAGGGTTGGTCTGGGTGGTCCAAAGCCGCTTCCAAATTCTCTCTATTCTGCTCTTGGAGTCTCTGGTTCTCCTCTTTTGCTGCGGTTAAGTGTCTTCTTAGTAAGCCCATATTTCTAGTGAGCGTTGCATTGCGGACAGTTTGGGCTCGAAGGAGGTTGTCCAAATCCGCAGTGGCCTCTTTTGTTTTCTCCTCACTTTCTAGTTCTAATTTGTGATAGGCCTCTCGTAAATCTTGGTATCGGTTGTTCAGTGAGGCATTCTCACTTGATAACGAATTAAGCTGCGTTTGTAGTTCATTCGTCGTTCTCTGCAGCTGTTGATAGTTGGTGCCGAGTGATGCAAACTCATCGCGGACCTGTGTCATGCATGTGAACATGTGTTGAAATGCGGTGTCTATGGCGGGTGATAATAGTAATGGAGTGCTAATTGAAGATGCAGTGGAATTAGATGCAGCGGGGATGGGGAATGGGGTTGGGAAGGTGGATGCAGTGGTGATTGTGGAAAATTGTGACGTGCCTAAATATGAGGGTGCTGTGAGTGGAGTGGGTGGTGGTGAGGTGGATGGTGATATGTCCATGCCATTGGACGTGTCAAGTGCGGTGACTGTGAAAAGCGTTGTGTAAGTGGGTGGTTGTGCAGGTGTGAAAACGGGATTTACAAATGTAGAGTAAGTTACAGGGGGGATAGCTGGAGCAGCTTGGTGAAACCGGGAAATAGGGGTTATGGTAGGTTGGGGAGGTGAGACTGGTGAGAAGGTTAGTGGGGTTAGAAAGGGGAATGGGGTTCTTAGAGGTGGGGGAAACGCTAGGAAGGATGAAGGGGTGAAGGGGTTAACATATGGATGCGGGGGGTAGGGTGTGGGCATGGAAGTATGAATTGGCAGGTCAAAGGGTGCGGTTGTGTTGCCTTGAACTGGTGTGGATGGGGGGGAAGTGGGTGGGTGTGCGGGGGACACAGGATGGGTTGGTGAAAGATGAGGTGAGAGAGGAGTAGAGGGCGTGGATGTTATTTCGAAGATAGTAGTGGTATGTACAACAGTGGTACGTGGTTGGGAATCTACAAGGATGGGTTCTGCGGTCAATGAACTTTCGGGGACGAGGCGTGCCTCCCTGACTTGTGCTGAAGACTGAGCTCCTGTTGGTACGCGAATATACTCTCCGGGTTTTGAAAGTAGTCGCACTCGGCGGGGATCAAACTGTGGTAGTTGCTTTCTTTGTAAAAACCTGAGGGCTTCATGGGAGCCTACTGATTTGACTAACTCCCTGAACCCTCTGATGTATGCGTCTTCGAATCCTTCGGAGATGAGTTCCTGTTCAATTAATGCCTGGCTCTCCTCTTCAGTTAACTTCTTCCGGGCCGAGACTTTCTCCATGGTACGATATAATTTCTTTATGGCCAGCGTGTACGCTGCAGCTTCGAAAGTCTCTTCTTCATATGTGCTAGTGTCGCCGTGTGCGTCAGTCTGTTGGCCTTGACCATCTGTCTGTCCGTCATGTGAACCCTGGCTGGCTTCATCGTCGCCTTCCTCGTCGTCTGTTTCAGTTCTTTCTTCTTCAGAGCTCGACACAGCTTGTCCCTGTGGCAGATCTCGCGGTGTGGTAGGGTAGCTGGGTCTTTCATATTCTTGAGAAAAGAACTGTCCTTCTGAAAACTGGAACTCATTTGAGAATGCATCAGGCATCTCAAAATTGAATGTTGTGTTTATTGGTTCTGCCTCCATGTGTGGTATCGGGAAAGAAAAGGCTTCCGCACCAATAGTTGTGGGAGCTTCTGCTGTCGTTGTGGTGGCTTCTGTGGTGGCAGCTGCCTGAGGTGCAGCGGTACTAGTGGTGGCCTCTGTAACCACTGGTCTGGACAACCTTATGCGAATAGGTTGTACTGTGGGAGCCGCTTCTGTCTGTGGTCGCTCTGGAGAGGGTTGTGGTGATGGCGACTCTGGCACTTGAAGGCAAGGGATGGTGCCTCTCATGCGCTTACCTGCCCTTGTTCGACTGGGCTTCCTGGCTTTCTTCGTTGTGCCTTTGAATGCTTTCAGTTCTTCTCCTGTTAATGCACGCTCGATGGGCAAGTCATATGCTAAGCACATATACACAATTCTAGTGAGTGCACAACATCCATTAAGTACTTTCTTGCGCTCCCATCTGTGCTGTGCCAGATACATTTGATCTATGATCCAGCTTGCCAGATCAACAGTTTGAGGTCCCATGCATGCCAAATACAATCCGAACCAGATTCGTTTATGGGGCATGGTAAATCTGTCCTGAGCGGGAAATGCAAAATGTTGCATGCATATCCTTAGTGGCTTCGACAGCTCAGGTGTAATTGCCGAAATCTCCTCCCACTTCGTGACATCCCCACGTTTCATCGGTTCTGGAATTAATCTCTCTCGATCTGTGGGTGTGTGGGTGCCATGAATTTTGATGGCCGCTCTGATTAAATCCTTAGATAGGTAAAACCTTTTGTAAGGTGGATCATCCACTAGAGTAGGCAATATGAAGGTCCCTGGGATGTCCTTATTCTCTGAGGCCAGTAGGGTAGTGATTAAGTAATAGCACCTATAAAAATCCGGTTTGGGCAGAGGATCACTGAAATACTCTGTGAAGCCTGCTCTGGCCCAAACATGAGTTAAATCATGGGTGCTCTGTAGGGCTTCGAACTCTCTGGAGAAAAACTGGTATTTTCCCCACGTGCGGTCATCAAATGTCAAAGAGGATTCAAATATAAAGTCCGCGTCCGCAAGGGGTCCTGCAAGGCCCTGAAACCAATGAGAGTTCCTGTGTATCTTTTCGGTGTAGCCCATGGGTGGGTTGTCGATAGGCATGGGCCCTGGAAATCCCTGAAATTCCGGCGGTGGAGCAGTCGGGTGGGACTCTGCTCGTAGCACGTTGAGGGGCACAGCCGCTACACTGGGGCCTGCTCCTGATGTTCCTTCGTCGGTTTGCATGGTGACTGATGCGCTAATGAGAAAGATCTGCTACAAAAGATTAACACATTAGCATGGAAATTAATTATGATCCCATTAAAGTGAGACCGCAATCCCTTTCCATAACTGATGCGTAACCCGTGTAGCCAAGTGCTGTGATGTGATGGATGCAATGTTTTTTGCAGCACTAGTGCAGGTCTCTAGACACCTATACGTTTCAGATCATGCATACATTTCTTGATGATATGAGATTACGAGTGATGTGTGATGATGGTGGGTGAATTTATACAAGGTTTAAAGGTTAGTGATTTAGTACAAGGTTGTATGTTAGTCGGGGGGGTAGTTTTATCAGACATGGGGTTAGGGGGAGACGGTTGGACACGTTTCGGTATCCATTTCCTAAGGATCTTGGAGTGGGTGGTGGGTTTCTGCTGAGGGGCAAAGGGTGGTATCGGGTGTGGTGGTATCGAGGGATGAAATGAGTTGTGAGGGTTATATATTACATGGCTTATGGGTTGAGCTATGATACATGGTTTGGGTACCCAAATCTGCGTGGGCGTGGGTCTATGGGTAAGGTACTTCTTGGCGATCCACATTTGTCGGATGCTCGGACCTGTAGAAGAAGGTCGAGGGGATGGTGGATATCGATTCTGTTTCTGTACTGCCTTTTTTTTATCGATTTCTGCTTGGCTGGAGTTTTTTGGTGCTTTTTGTCCTTTTGGCACCCACATTTGTCTGGTGCCGCTTCCTTTGGGTGGCCGGAACTGCCTTCCTTGTTGTTTCCTCCGATACTGCAGTCGGTCTGGGTTCCTTCGTCGTGATTGACTCAGTTGTTGCTGGGGTTGAGAGGTCGGATGGACACTCTGCTTTGGAAAAGAAGGGAGATCCAAGACTTGCGTGACCTGCCCATTAGGAAGTGATGCCTTATTTAACTTTAATCTAGGCCAGTCCGCGACAAGTTTGGAAGGATGAGCACCGCAGGGTGTCGTGCTCATTTGGCCGCTGATGCAACCCACCTGACCGCAAATTGTGCCCATCTGCCCTTGTGGGTGGGTAACTGTCTCTTCTAGTTTGCAGGAAGTCCCAGGGAAGATCTTCTGTCGTCCTTCTGATTGACAACTGTCTATTGCCAAGCCCGAGGGGGTTGGTGTAGACGTAACGTGACTGAGCTGATTAAAGATCTTCCGGTCTTCCGTCGCATGCGTTTCATAGGGTCTAGGGTCACAACCGTTAGGCGGAATGCCATTACGGAAGTCAAGCGGTATTAGTCGCTTCTGCTCAAAGGTTCCAATCTGTAAGGAGCCTTGTCTAAGATTTAGGTCCACTGAGTGATCGTATAGCCAATCTTGGCCAAGGATTAGGGGTTCTATCAGGTCGTCATCATGGCACACTAGTAGCTTCGCCGTCATGGTCACATCCTTTATGAGGATAGGAAGGTCCACCTCACCCATGCAAGGGGTTTCCATGCCTCCTAGGCCTATGAGGTATGCCTCAATCGGCCGCATTTCTATTTCTGAATCCTTATAGTGGGACCATCTAATCGCACTAGTCGCATCACCTGAGTCAATTAAAGCCCTGAGCTCTTGGCAAGGGTTACCGTGCTCTAGCCTCACTGTAATGAATGGTCTCCTGTCCACTATACTAGGATGGATGGTTGACTTTACTTGACACATGGCCATGGGATATCTGGGTGTAGTTTCTAGAGGGTTATAATGTTCTCTCCCTAGTCCTTGTCTTCTTAACTTCATGCGTTTAATGCGTTCTATTGCTTCGGCCTAAGCTTCCGCTCGTATTCTATTTTCTTCCTCCTTACGCTTCTTTGCCAACGTGAGTCGTCTAAGCATATCCTCCGTAAGAGGTTCCTGATATAACCTGACTCTACAGCCACTAATATAATTAGGCATTATGTTTCCTTCTAAGGTGGCTAACTGTACTGCTCCACTTGTTGAGAGTCTGTTAATGATCATAGGTCCGTAACCTCGCTTTTCTAACTTCCGTGCGTGTTGTTTCAGCGTATATACTAGAACTAAATCTCCTTCTTTTAGGCCTTTATCTTTCACATGTGCATCAAAATATGCTTTCTGTCGCTTCTTCGCTGCATATATTCCTGCTGCTGCCTTTAGCCTGGTTTCTCCTAATCGTTCCAAGTCCATTATTCTTGTTGATAATTCATGGCCGGTCCACTGATGTTCTTGTGCAACCTTAAGGGTCGGTATCAAGAAGTCCAAAGGAAGCACAGCATTCTGACCAAAAACCATCTGAAAGGGAGTTGCATTGAGTACGGTCTTGTAGGCCACTCGATATGCCCAAATAGCATGGTGTAACTGTTTGTCCCAATCTGAACGCTTGTTGTTCACGAGTTTCGTCAGTACATTACAAAGGATCTTATTAGTGCTTTCCGCCTGACCATTGGCCTGAGGATGATATGGTGCGGATTTCTTGTGAATCACCATAAAATCCTGTAACAAATATTCAATGACTTGGTTTAGAAAGTGAGTGCCTCGATCGCTCACTATCTCTATAGGCAATCCATATCTTGTAAAGACACTTTCAAATAAGAATTTTGCAGTTGTGTGTGCATCATTCTTTTTCGTGGCTTTTGCCTCTACCCATTTCGTAAGATAATCTGTCGCAACAATAATGTACTCCGCATGTGTACCTTTTGCAGGGGGGTTAATGGGTCCTACAAAGTCTATACCCCACTTGGAAAATGCACGTCCGCCCATCATAGGTTTCAATGGCATTTCATCTCGGTGTGTCGGAAACTGAGTTCTTTGGCACACATCACATCTCTTGACATAGGTATGAGCATCCATGTGAAGAGTGGGCCACCATAATCCTGCAAAGAGGATGGCTTTGATTATCCTATCTGGTCCAAAATGACCTCCTGCAACACCTTGGTGTGCAGTCTCTAGTATGCTCAGATAATCGCTTTCATGAACACATTGTCTTAGATATCCATCCCGCCCTCTTTTGTATAGATTATCGCCAATAAGTGAATAGTCTTGAGCTTCCTGCTCCAGACTGCGTTGTCAAGCTAAGGTCATTCCTTGAGGGAATGTGTTCGTCCTCAAGTATGTCACTAAAGGTTCACTCCAGTCTGGTGTGAGAGACACATGATAGAGTGTAGCATGCTCTAATGGTGGTCTTTCGCAACAAACATGGCATTCTTTACACAACTTGTAGACATCTGCTTCCATTGAAGGCCAATATACTCCTAGTCTATGCAGAGTCTGTAATGTTCGATGTTTCGAATGATGTTGCTTTAATGCACCTATGTGTGCTAATTGCAACCACTTTGGATGCTCTGATTCATCTACGCAACAAGCAAGAATCTTTTGATTATCCTATTTATATATGCTTCCTGCTAAGATTTGGTATCTCTGAGACTTGGTAATCTCTCCTTCTTTGATCTTTAACCTAGGATTCTTGGGTCCATAAGTGAGAATAGGGACTATAGGCTTAGCCCATTCTGGTACTATCTCGAGATTAAACAAATATGCATCTGGTAGATCATCCATTACTCCTTGAGGAGCTTCTCCTGATGTTAATCTTGAAAGGTGGTCAGCTCTAAGATGTGTCTTTCCTTTCCTGACTACTACTTCAAAATCATACTCCATGAGTAATAGAAACCAACGTATCAATCGTCCCGTGTTACATGGTTTGTTGACTAGGTACAACAGGGCTTGATGATCTGTAAAGAACTTGAATTTGTTGGCCAACAAGTAGTGCCTGAATTTCTTTACTGCGTAGATCATCCCTAATCCTTCTCGTTCAGTGGTGGTGTAATTCCTTTCTGCTGCGTTTAATTGTCTGCTCGCGTAGGCTATGGGGAGATCTATGTTACCTTCACTCGTGGGTTGTGCTAACACACATCCTATGGCATAATTGGATGCATCCACATGTACATGGAACGGCTTACTCCAATCTGGGGTTGTCAATATGGGTGCTGAGCACAAGCGTCGTTTAAGTTCATTGAATGAATTTTCACATTCTTCTGTCCATTCGAAATTAGTTAGAAGAGAGTACAATGGCTTGGCTATGATTGCATACATGTGTATGAATCTCCTATAATAACCGCAATGGCCCATAAATGCCTGTACCTCTTTCACATTAGTTGGTCTAGGTAATTCTGCAATTACCTTCACCTTTTCTTCATCCGTAGAGATTCCATTTTTTGACACAATGTGTCCTAGAATTTTGCCTTGTCTGACCATGAAAACGCATTTTTCTGGGTTCAAACAAACCTGATATTCCCGACACTTGTCAAATATTTGTCTTAACTCTGGGATATGCATCTGTCTTACATTAGAATGAGCACATATGTCATCGACATAAACTTCCAAACTCTTGCGTAAGAATTCCTTAAAAACATGACACATGAGTCGCTGGAAAGTGGCGGGTGCATTTGTTAAGCCGAATGGCATTACACGAAATGCAAATATGCCCCATTCAGTGGCAAAAGCCGTCTTGTGTTGATCTTCTGGAGCAATGGCTACTTGATTATAGCCTGAAAATCCATCAAGAAAGCTGTAGACTTCCTTGCCCGCAACTCTTTCCAGTAGATGTTCCGTGATAGGAAGAGGATAACTGTCTCTAATCGTGGCGGCATTAACTTTTTTAAGGTTAATACACACACGCAATTTTCCATTCTTCTTGGGCACTACCACAATGGGGGATACCCATTCAGTGTGCTCAATTTCGTAAATGAATCCTGCTTCTATCAAGCGATCTATCTCCTCTTTAATCTTCGCAGCGTAGTTATCATTATACGTGTACGGTTTCTGTTTTGTCGGTTTTGCATCTGGAGTCATAGGGATTCTATGAGAACATATGTCTGGATCTACTCCTTTCAAATCTTTGTAACTCCAAGCGAACACATCTCGATATTCACGCAATAGGGCAACTAACTCTTCTTCTTCTTCAGTCGTCAAATCATGCCCTATGTAGGTACATTTTTCTTCTTCTCCTTCTATGGCTACTACTATTTTCTTGGTTTTCTCTCGGTTATCATATACTTGTCCGTCATTCGCCTTCCTATTAGGCATTCGTACCATGATTCTTCTATCTTCGATTTCATATTTCTTGAAGTTCTCTGGTACCTCAAATAAAGATTCTTCTTTTTCTGACATGGTTTCTTTCTTCTTTCTTTTCTTGCCTTCACTCTTAGTAGTCACTTCCGTGGCTAATCTCACCTCATTCATAACTTGCTCATGTATCTGAGGGTGAGTCTCTACTTCGTAAAAATATTCTTCCTCTGATGCAAAGGGTGGGTCCATGATAATTGATTCTAATTCGAAATCGCTTGCATCCTCAAATGCATCAGTGTTAGGTTCACACTCTTCTAAAATTGCATCGCACATGATTGGCTCTATCGTGAAAACAGAAATGTCATAGCCATCCTCGTCACAGTGGGGTGTCCATTGTTCTTCATTGATGGCTACATCCATGGTTGCTAGTATTTCTGCCCAACCATGGGGTTCAAACTCTTCGTCTGGGAATACTACAGGTGCGTAAGCTGGATCTTGAAGGCTTCGCGGATGTTGTCCTGCACCTGAGGTCCTTGCTTCTAATCTTTCTTCCTGTTTTGCTACTTTACACATCCATAAATGAGTATCCTCGTGCAACCAAGAAGGATCTGATTCTAATGAGTGCACGGATTCTGTTTCTACTGGTGTCTTATGGATGGTATTCCATTGTATTGGGGGTACATCTCTGTGTGAATAGTCTTTAAGATTGACTTTAGTAGTCACTCCTAAATGTTGCAAGTACAACGAATTAGTTCCCCAATCTTGTACAATTTGCAACTGACGCATGAATGGTCGTCCCAATATCATCTCATAAGCATGATTTTTACTAAAATCACAAATGGCAAAGGTATGCTCAAATTCTACGCCACAAGTGGTGAGAGATATTCCTTCTAGTAAGCCTAACGGTTTTTCTATGTGTCCATCAGCCATTTGTAGCTTCATCCTGGTGGGTCTTAATGCTGGCTTACCCCAACGTTTCCATAAAGCGGAGGTAGCTATGGCTACTCCGGCTCCTGAATCTAAGATGGCTTTCGTGGTGTAGCCCTGATGGGTTATTGGAAGATAAGTGTTACCTTCCTCTCCTTCGCTTACATCTCCGATCTTTTCCACGGGTATCTCTGGTACCTTATTATGTGATCCTATTTGTGAGGGAGTAGTGGGAAGCTCGGGGAATTGATTTGCTACATGCTTCCACAATTCTGGTTTTACCTTTAATAGCTCCTCTAGTGTGAGATTACATTGTACCTTAGTATTCTTGATCACTTCCGTGTTTCTAGGAATTACTGATTCTTCATTCCTCACTATTATCGTGGGTGCTCTCATATTAATAGACTTTGCTTCCCAAGGTCCTGTGAACTGAGGTAATTCTTGTAAAGAATTAGATTCAAAGTCTGTGTGTTCACTCAGTTGTTCTTCCTCTACATCATCATATATAGAGGGAATATCTTGGGGAAATTGCTCCTGCAAATCATCTATTTCTTGAATAGGAGGATGAGTTCCTTGTTCATTTCTCCATTTCTCTTCTTGGATTTCTCTCAAAAATTCATGAGAGTGCCTATGTATAGAAGACAAATTGTCTTTACGTTCTGTATTGGGTACTTGAGACAGGGATGGTGCATTCCTTTCCTGTGTCTCTGGGACAATAGGGTTCCTATGCTGATCCTTTTTCTCTTTGCTTTCTATCAAGTATTCTAGCCTCTCCATTAGTCCTTGGAAGTGTAACTCCGGTTTTGCCATGTTATTCCAATTAAGATATCTAGAGGCTTCGAACAAAGCTTGTGCTAGTTCTACCATCTTCATGCAAAGTTTAGTTCTCTCAATTTCCAGATCAGCTCGAGGGTAGTTCTTACTCATTTCAGCTACTTGAGGTCCCTCTTTTAATCTAGCCTCATATGCACGAAACATCATGTCTAGATCTTCGGGTATGGGTTCCGCTAAAACTGATCCTGATTTCTGAGCTGGATTCTCTTGATTCAATTCCTGCGAAGTTAACTCTTGGATTTTGGCTCTAGATTCCTTTAAACTTCCTTCCAACTCAGTTATCTTTTTACTCCATTTTCTCTTAATTCTTTCTCTAGAATCTTTCCAAGATTTTGTCTTTTTACTGCTAGATTATGCAACTTCACTGGTTCCAGCTACCTTCTCTTGATTAAGCTGTTGGTTCTGTAAGAGCGCCTGGGCTCTAGTTATAGCTTGGATAGGCACGTAGGTAGGATTGGATCCATCTGCACTATTTACAATACCTATCACATTGATCGGTGTCACACTCGAAGCATTAACAGGGTTCTTAGGACAATCTTTGATAATGTGCTCTTTGCCACAATTGGCACAAAAGCCTTGGATGTTATAGTACTGTGGTTGCCTTGTTATTGGGGGATGTGGACAATCCTTTATGAAGTGATCTCCTTGGCACCTAAAGCATGGTCCTCTAGGGCCCTGTGGTCTCTGTTGTCTCAATTGGGGCCGTGGGTTTGGGTTTGTGTACATCACATTAGCATAGTCTGGCTCCCAACTTGGTTCCATTGGTGGACTATCATAATGATATGTCTCCCCGTGTTCTGGTGACTCGGTGTAATATGCGGGTGGACTATCTACATTCATAGAGTCAAAACTGTTTGAACGTGGGTCACTCTCTGTGATCAAAGGTGAAGAAGGCACTAAGGCCCTACTTAGGTTTTCTTCTGCAGCAGCGTATTTGACTGGGATGACATTTGCTGGTGGTGGGGGCTGCTGAGCTAGGACAGGTTGAGGTCTCTGTTGAGCCTGGTATGGGTAGTTCTGAGGAGGCCTATAGTAATAAGGCTGAGCATTGTAATGGCCTTGATACCTACCTGGCTGCTGGTATGTTTGCGGGTAGTTTTGTCTTACGGTCTGTTTGTTGTATGGGCAGTCCTGAGCCGTATGATTCGTGTATCTTCTTTCAATTGTACAGTATTTTCCACTAGGATTGGCTTGTGGTTGTGGTGCATTGGGACACACGTTTGCCATATGATCACCACCACAGGTGTAACAACGCTTGTTTGTAAGCTCCCTAGGTTTACTAGAGACTCCTAGTTTCTGGGCCACTTTCTCTGCTAGGTCCTCTATCGAGCTAGACAATTTCGTGGATGCTAGAGATGAACAGTCTGAGTCCTTATAGACCTTTGAGAGTTCCAACTCATCTCCTAAGTTGTCCTCAATGTCTATACAAATTCTTACACACTGCTCTAGCGTTCTGGGTTCTTTTAGGTACACATAGGAGCGTAGTTTAGAGCTCAACAAGACATCTAAAAACAATGACACTTGTTTAGCTTGTGAGGGTAGCTCTTGCATTGGACATCGTTCAACATACTGTCTAAACCTACGTCCTGCGAGTCTAACTGTTTCCTGAGGGGTCTGTTTAAAGCTATGAATCAACGAAGACGTATCATGTCTTATCCCACTTTTAGAGAATTCAGTGATGAATGCCTCCAAAAGGTGATGGATGTCTCTAAATTGCCTTTGTTGCAATGGTTGGAACCAAGTTAAAGCGGTATTCTTTAACGTTAGTCCAAATGCGTTGTATTGCGTAAACATGTCTTCGACTTGTTCTGCTCTTAGTACTAGTTTGAATTCTGCGACATGATCATAGGGATCTCCTGTCCCATCAAAATAATTTTTCATGGATTTCACTAACTGTGTGGGTCTCAACATTCTTGTGTGTTCACGTGGTCTAGGTAGAGGAAAATCATCTCTACCACCTGGTATTCCATGATCTCTTTGTCTATCCGCGGTTGTTCTATCTCTCCCTACGGAATGAGTGAAGCTTACTTCGGGTCTTTCTTTATTCTTTTCTCTTTGATTTCCAAAGGCTGATGATGTTCCTGCCCCTTGTTGACTTGTATTCATGTTCATTCTAAGTGGAGGGAATACCAATTCACCTCTCCATGTATATGTGTTTCTAGCATGGTCAGGCACCACAAAGACTCTTTCTGAAGTCTCATCCAGGTATACAACCTTTCCAGGTGTATCCGGGTCCTTGAACTCGTATATTGTGATGATACCTACCTCACTAGGGTGTTCCTTTCTGTACCTCCAAAAGGCTTCATCTGTCTCTTTATTTGCCAACAACTCGATGCTTCTGTTGTCTTGAGGGATCCACTCTGGGATGAGTACTCTTGTTAATACGGATTTCCCTCTAGGTGTTCTAGGTTCTTCTAACGGTTCTTTTCCTTGAAGTTTCGCTTCCGCCTCTAATTGAATTGTGCCAAACTCATTAGTATCATTTGGCTGCATACTTAGGACGTACATGGTTCCTTCCTTGTCTATGTAAGCGTCTCTCTCAAATTTCACCACTGGTCTCTCCAATCCAATGGGTTGATCGGGGTTGTGCAGTTGCACCACTTGCCTTCGCAAACCATCTTCATAGATGCGAGCACCTAATCGGTTGGTTCGGAGAAACTCTAATTGCGTTCTATAGGGTCCTTCTGGTCTTTCTAAGTATGCTACATTAGACCCTCCTTCTGGTCTTTCTGTGCTAAATGCCATTTCTGATTCGCTAGTATCTGAGCTCTCGTTGGGGTAATTACTATTCAATTGCTGAGCCCACGATCGAGCAGTAGTTCTTACACTCGCCTCTGATGATCTAAGGCTTAGTCTGTCTGACTTACCTATATGTTTGCCCGATCTAAGGTTCATTAATTTTCTCCCTTGCTCACTCAATTACACACTCAGATCGTCACTGATTCTTTGTTATTCTTTTTGTTTCTTTTTAAAGGTCTTTTAAGTTCTTGTCTTAATGTATGCGTCAGGAATTCGACTTTTCGTTATAATTTTGAGTTCTCGTTCCGTCAGACTTAGGTTCTTTCCTTTGGGGTTTTCGCGTCACACACACCTTTAGTCTTGGACTTGAAAAAATTACGTATCTTGAACTTGAGGCGTTCCTATCGTTTTAAATCCACAATGCTAACGTTTAGCCTAAGCTAAGAATTGACTGAGGGGGTTGAGTAATCTTCCAACCTCGAGTCGGCTTTTCTGTTGCTCTGATGCCCTGTTGCCCAAGAAGCCGCGCTTCCCAAGCTCTACTGTCTTCACTGCCTTGCTTGCTTGCCTTTGATTGCCTTTGCTAGACCTGGAAAATTCCAATGTTAGACCAATTCACAGGATGATCAAATACTTGAGTGTATACACCTTTCAAGTCCTTCCCTTTTTTTGCCCAAATTTTCAATGTGTACCCCCTGGCTTCCTAGTCCCTAACTGAGTGAACCTCAAAATAGCTTATCCAAAATTAGATGTATTCTTTATGAAAAAAACAGTTGAGGTCACGTAGTACTCGTCACGAGCTTTCTAACGAGCTATTAAGCTCACAAAACGGACTTCGGATGAAAAAGTTATGAGCGTTCAGGCCCTGGGGGGTAAAAACTGACAAACAGGTTTTTCTCCAAATATGAGCTAAGGGGTCTCCTATGAGTCTAATGGTCCAAAAATTTCTCAAAAATTCCCTCAAAATTGGTCAAAAATTGAAGTCCAAAATTTGCGATGGGGGTGGGCAATCGCGATGGTCGGGGACCGTCGCGATGGTCCGAGCGAACCGTCGCGATGGCGTGGGATTTGGACAATCGCGATGGCCCGAAATGGTGAACCGTCGCGATGGCGTGAAGTCGAGCCGTCGCGATGGCCCGAAAAATTGAACCGTCGCGATGGCGTGACCAGGCGGACAATCGCGATGGCGTAAAAGTGAACCGTCGCGATGGCTCGATCAAGCGGACAATCGCGATGGCGTAAAAGTGAACCGTCGCGATGGCTCGATCAAGCGGACAATCGCGATGGTCTTGGGTCAACGGTCAAAGTTGGACAATCGCGATGGTCCGAAGTGGACCGTCGCGATGGCGCGAAGATGGACAATCGCGATGGCGTAAGGTTGAACCGTCGCGATGGCTCGATCAAGCGGACAATCGCGATGGCGTAAGGTTGAACCGTCGCGATGGCTCGATCAAGCGGACAATCGCGATGGCGCGAGTCAACGGTCAACGGGGAGCAATCGCGATGGTCCGAAGTGAACCGTCGCGATGGTCCGCGATGCGATGGCTTGAGCCAATCGCGATGGCCCGAATTTTCGAAGTGTCGCGATGGTTCAGAAAATGAACCGTCGCGATGGTCTATCGTGACACGTGGCACCGTCGTGGCGATGGCGTGAGCCAATCGCGATGGTCCGGGGTCAACTGAACAATCGCGATGGTCCAAGTGGACCGTCGCGATGGCTCATGTGAACCGTCGCGATGGTCCGAAAAAGCGAACCGTCGCGATGGTCCGGCCGAGCCGTCGCGATGGCTTGAGCCTATCGCGATGGTGCGACACAATCGCGATGGACCGAGCCAATCGCGATGGTCCACCAAACAACGAATTTTTGAAATGCAAAAATGGTTCCGTGTATGCGCAGGGATCGCCTACCTCGTGGTGTGGTCGCCTACCTCAAAGTCCAAAAGTTGCAGACCATCGCGATGGTCCGCCCTACTCGGAAATTTCTGACAGAAAGTACATGTTTTACCTTTTGGAAGCTCTCCTGATGCTCTGAAGCTCTGTACCTGCAAGAAAACTCAAGAAAATGCAAGCACACACAAGCACAAAGGCTCTCTCTCACTCTCTCGCATGCACAAATGAGGGGAAATGAGGTGAATGGGGAGATATGGTGAATTTTCTGATTTTTTTTTGGAAATGGAGATGATGATGCGATGATGAAGATGGAGTATGGGGAAGGTGAAAAACACTAAAAACTAAGTAAAAACAACAACGAAAACTGAAATTTTTACCTTCCAACGCCACTTCTTGCTATACTCTTACCATCACACATTCGTCCTAGACTCGATCCCCGGCAACGGCGCCAAATTTGGTGTTGCTCTAGCACAATGGTGAGAACCACGTTAAGAAGCTCCACCTCCTTAATGTCAATCCGTGGGAGAGGTAGGAGTGATATGAAGATCGTGAACGTGAGATGATGTGAGAGTGAAGGTGAGAAGCACAAAGATGCACACACACATACTCACACACAATGAAGAGACAAGCACGACACAATGGAAGGTAGGAACTTAGCTCTATTACTCAAGAACACTCTTACAAGCTCAAAATAACTCTAATCTCAAACAAGCTAACCCTCAAAAATGAGCTCTCTAGCTCTTTTTATAGTTTCTAGACTAGTTTTGACCGGTTTCACATCTAGTGACCGGCCTAGTTAAAAAATAGGTCCTAGAGGCTATTTGGAAGGGTAAACGATGTCTAAAAATAACGAAAATTGGTACGAGCATTCTACCTAAGCTCCTCAAGCTCGAGGACTCCTCGGCTTGCACAAAATGGAGCTATGGATTACAAAATGGGGTTTTCTATGATACATATGTTACAATTAGTGATAATAATCACTGTTGAGTGTTTGAAGAATTAATAAGAAACATATTTGTTTGGAAAATTGATCCGACTGGCTCCCTGCTCCGTCTTTACATGCTTCCGCATCGTCTGTGCCTCTGGCTGCTTCCAACAAAGCCCCACAAGGAGTAGCAGATGATCTTCTTGATGCTTACTTGTTTAATTTGGAAGTGGTGCCGCAATGGGCTAAGCCATTAGTACCAGTATTGACATACGGGCCTAACCATCCAGTAGTAAACACACGGAATAGAGAGGTTGTGAAAGCCCAAAAGTACCACATCATGGAAGGAAGCATGTACAAGCACACGGATCAAGGAATCTTGGCTTGTTGTGTGGAAGAGGATGAGTATGCTAAATGGTTGCAATTAGCACATGTAGGTGCATTAGAGCACCACTATTCTAAACAACGAACCCTACAGACACTAAGGAGACTCGGAGTGCATTGGCCGACTATGGAAGCTGATGTCCAAAAGTTGTGCAAGGAATGCCCAATCTGTCGCACTAAACCACCTGTGGAACATGCCACTCTTTATCAAGTGTCCATAGTGCCAGACTGGAGTGAACCACTAGTAACCTTCGTGACGACAAAAACATTCCCTCCCGATATGACCTTGGCTAGGAAAAGGAGTTTAGAACAAGAAGCCCAGGATTACTCACTCATTGGTGATAATCTATATAAGCGTGGTAAAGATGGTTACCTAAGGCTATGTGTCCATGAAAGTGAATATCTCAAGATCTTGGAAACTGCTCACCAAGGTGTAGCAGGAGGACACTTTGGACCAGATCGGGTGATCAAAGCAATTCTATTTGCGGGCTTCTGGTGGCCGACTCTTCACATGGATGCACATACCTATGTGAAACGATGTGATGTCTGTCAGAGAACTCAGTATCCTATACGTAAAGATGAGATGCCACTGAAACCTATGATGGGTGGACGTGCATTCTCTAAGTGGGGAATAGACTTCGTAGGTCCTATTAATCCCCCAGCTAAGGGTTCCCATGCAGAATATATCATTGTTGCAACATACTATCTAACAAAGTGGGTAGAGGTAAAAGCCACAACGAAAAACGATGCTCAAACAACTGCTAAATTCTTGTTTGAGAATGTATTCACAAGATATGGGCTACCTATAGAGCTTGTAAGTGATAGAGGGACTCACTTCTTGAACGAAGTGATTGAAAATCTACTCCAAGAATTCTTGGTAATACATAAGAAGTCTGCCCCCTATCACCCTCAAGCTAATGGACAAGCCGAAAGCACCAACAAGATCTTATGCAATGTACTGACAAAATTAGTAAACACTAAATGCTTGGATTGGGAAAAATAGCTACACCATGCTGTTTGGGCATACCGAGTCGCCTACAAAACGGTACTCCAAGCCACTCCCTTTCAAATGGTGTTTGGTCAAAATGCTGTGCTACCTTTAGACTTTTTGATACCTACATTGAAGGTAGCACAAGAGCACGAATGGACGGGTCATGAACTCTCCTCTAGACTTTTTGACCTTGAACGATTAGGAGAAACAAGACTGAGAGCAGTTGCAGGGATATATGCAGCAAAGAAACGACAGAAGGCATACTTTGATGCCCATGTGAAGGATAAGGGCTTGAAAGCAGGAGATCTAGTTTTAGTCTACACATTGAAACAACATGCAAGGAAGCTATAAAAGAGAGGCTATGGACCTATGATCATCAATATGATCTCAACAAGTGGAGCAGTGCAACTAGCCACATTAGAAGGCGATGTTCTCCCAAGTTATATCAGCGGATGTAGAATCAAGTTGTATCAGGAACCCCTCACGGAGGAAATGCTAAGCCGACTCAACACTGCTAATAAACACAAAGAGGAGGAAAAATGAATTCGAGAGGAAGCTCAAGTAGAAGCCCTAGAGCGCATACGGAGAATGAAATTAAGAAGACAAGGTAGAGAGCATCCTAGGCAAGATGCATATGCAGATCAAGGATATGACGTAGCTATGTGTGAAGTTTCAGGTGTTAGCTCACATAGGATAACTGATCGACGTCCTTTCATAACCTTAGATATAGGACAAGGGAAGAGTGCAAGGACTATAAGAGCCTTGATTGACTCAGGCGCAGCCACTAGTGCTGTTAAATCGTCTTACTGTCAAGAGTTGCAGTTAAATGTCAATCCGGTGGAAGCATATCTCATAGGATTGGGAGGCGTGGAAACCCCTTGCATGGGCGAGGTGGAACTTCCCCTCTATATTCATGATGAGGCAATGATAGTTAAAGTGCTAGTATGCCAAGACGAGGACCTCACGGAACCCCTTGTCCTGGGTCAAGATTGGATTTATGACCAAGCAGTCAACTTAAACCTGAGAAGTGGACTTCTTCAGGTATGGGTGAATCAGACTAGAATTACAATGGAGTTAAATAATGGAGCACTCAAGGAACTAGGAAAGGCACAGACTCCTGGTCCCTCCAGGGGTGCACATGAAGCTGACCATGCTGTTCTTGTCCAAGGCTATGTGATGCAGAAGAATGAAGATCTCAAAAAAGGAGTCAGAACCACAACGGAACTCCCTTCTTTTCCAAAGGCCAGAGGGAGGCAGCAACCAAAGGAGGATCAAAGGCAGAAGAAGCAGCGTACTACCTATGTCGGAGATCAAAAGTACCTACGCAGCAAAATGACTCAGCTAGTGAAACAAGTGTGGGTGCGGAAAGGAGAACACCCGGTTGCACTCAAGCCAACCACACGGGCAAAGCCTCTTATTAGTAACCAACAACACGACTGTTAGCAGCGGACAAGGGACTGAAGGACTAACGAGGCATGGCAGTCAGAGAAGAGAGTCAGAAGGGAGAGAAGGCACAAGCAGACAAGGGAGTCAACGAACATCTGGCAAATAGGCCAATAATTTTCTTCAGGAAGAAGTACGTATGAGCATTCACGCAGATTTAGCACTAAGGCAACCTTAATTTTTCAAAACCTCTACACCAATTAAAAGTGATTCTCATCACTAAACACCATTGTAAATACCATTTCATCTTTTTGTAGCTCCATTTTGTGCAAGCCAAGGAGTCCTTGAGCTTGAGGAGCTTTAGAAGTATCTACCTGCCAATTTTCGTATTTTTTAGATCTCGTTTGAGCCCTCAAATAAGCCCTGGAATCTAATTTTTAACTAGGCCGGACACTAGGTCTGAACAGGGCCAAAGCTAGTCACAAACTATAAAAGGAGCTAGAGAGCTCATTTTTGGGGTTAGATTGTAATTGAAACACACTTGTAAGAGCTTTTTGAAAGTAATCTAAGAACTCCATTGATTCTCCCTCTTTGTCTTGCCGTGTGTGCGCGTGTGTGTGTATGTGTGTGCATGCTTGTGTGCTTCTCACTCACGCACTTGTGCCGCCACTTGCTCGAGGTCTTCATACCATCCTCACGTCTTCCCGGATTGACATTAAAGGAGGTGCTACTCATCACCGAGCTACAACGACACCAATAAGAAGTCTTTCAGAAGTTCTTCCGCTAACGTGAAGTCTATTTGGGTACCCAAGAAGTCGATGAAGGCTGACCCACAATCAAGACAAATTTGGGTGCCCAAGGCTTGTTTGCGGGCTCAAATAGCTACACCAAGGCCCATGAGCACGAACATAATCACTTATAAATGGGTCCCTAAAAGGCCTCATTTTCAAGCCGACACACCTATAAAGCTCTCGAGAGTCTCTACGAAACCAAGAGCAAAACCCATCCACTGCATTTGGCAGCCTAAGACTTGTAACAAACCCCCGGACCCCATTTGTGAATCCATGACAACCTACTAACCACCTCACTATCACACTACATCATTCCTCTTAGCCCTTAGGTCTTCCGAACTCCTAACCACACACACACTCGCACCGAGCACTTACTAACCCATTATTCGCTCCCGACCCTCATGTTAATGTTGTAGTGGGAACAACAACGGTTCTCTCTTGTCCTGTACAATGTTAACACATGTTTGTATATTCTCACAGAGACAGGCAGCGAGAAGTAACATGGCCGATACGGTAGGAACCAGCTCCCAGGCAGGCACCAGCCCCCAAGTTGTGGACATTGAAAGCCTTCCAGTCGAGGAGGAATTAAAGGAACGACCAGCGGCATTAAGGGCATTACATGCCATACCGATTCAGAATCCTCCACAGGGTCACACAATGCCGGTGGGCAAAACCTCACACTGGTTCAGTGACGTTGCGGGACCTTTGGGTGAAGGCACATACATGTGGGAGTCCGAGGTAGAATTCAATGGACGTTGGGGAAGATACCACTTCTTTACCAGGGAGTTTGAAAAGCTACAGAATAATGAAGGACGGAAGCCGATATGGAAGAAGGCTAGGCTCTATGATTATTTCAAGTTCCAACTACCAAAGCCCGATTTTCTAAGGTGCTCATACTTGATTAGCACCCTCACTCCAAGCAAAGACAAAAAAGGATACAGCTCCTTTGTACTCCCATCACTCACAAGGGGTAATGAGCTGAAGCGTTTCCGCTTGACTATCAACTTGGTAAGAGAAGCCCTCGACATGAAAGGTATGCACATTCCTACAGAGAAAGAGACCATGGTCCCTGATAATATGAAGAACAGGAATCTGACAAAATTAAAGGACATGGTAGCGATTACTCCCACGATCGCCATTCATTTACGTATGGTCATGCAACATTTCACATTCCCCGCGCAAGACAGGTTCACAATGCCTCCCAAAAAGATCTGGTTTAGCCTCTACTTAGCGGATGCTTTTGATTTGTCAATCAATATGCCCCACTGTGTTATAGACCAGATCCATATGGCTCATCAAAGATGGTATAAGAAACAAAAATCTGTACTCTATGAATGCTGTGCGCTTACAAGAATTGTGTATAGATGTCTCGCATATGATGTACCGGTGCAAAGGGCTCTCATTTGGACCAGAGCACATGAGTTTCAACGCAGACTGTCAGCCGCAGGGCCTCCCTCAAAGAAGATGAGAGGCACCGTCCAGATGCCTTGTGCACAAGCCCGCGGTGCAACCCTAACACCAGAAACAACTCCAAGGCTTCCTCGAAGAGTGCAACCATTTACTATCTGGTTACCCAGGCACAACACAGATGGCCCTAACCTTGTGTTTCCACCAGTGCCTACTGATCTGGAATTTCCTCACGGATTTACTTTGGAAGATCTAACGGATGAGGAAGTGGCTAGAATTATTGAAGCTGTTAATGCGGAAGTTGAGGTAGAGTAGGGTAGTGGACAACAAACGGCTACACAACAACCCCAGACAAGACAACCAGAAGTGGTAGAAGTGGAAGATGTAGAAGAAGAAGACCAAGAGGATGAACAGGAAGGATTTTCTGATGAAGGGGCGCATGACTATGAGCAAGAAGTTATACAGGAGCTAGAGGGTGCCCCAGCATATACAAAGGAGTTGAAAAAGCTCTACGATACCATCAACAGGGTCCAACAACAACATAAGTTATCCCTTGCCGCAGGAAAGGCTATCATGCACCAAATCCTTGAGGAGGAAGGAGTTGACGAACAGTATCGTGCCACACTAGATATGATCTCTGATGCCCTAGGAGTACCTGAGGCAGTGCAGACGGCCCTGACACAATCACGCAAAATGGAAAGAAGATACGAAAGACGTCCCCCACGAGCAGGGAAACAAATGAATGTATTAGGATCAGGACCACAAGGCACCCCCACAACCACAGACACTGCACACACCGCTCACGACACCGAGGAAGCCCATATATCAAGTGCACCTCCATCACCTCCCTTACCACCTTCGCCTCCCTCTCCACCACATTCACCTCCCATTACCAATGTAACAACCACCGTTACCGCCTCCGAGCCCACCGCCATAACTGAAGCACAAACCGCCAATCAACCCACACACCCTCTCAACACTTCCCGTGTATACACCTCCACTAACACTGTGACCCTAACGGTAGCTACTGACATCCCCATTCCCCCACTCACACTTTCGGGCAGTTCACATTCACAACTGCACACACCACTGTACACATTCACCACAATCACTGCACCCACAATTCCACTATTCACAATCACTCCCACTACTGCTTCCACCATGGATTTTATGGACATATCACCCTCCACTGCACCTCTCCCTCCCCCCATACCACCACAATCTCCCATTCCCCCACCACCCACTTCACCATTTTCCAGCACTGCATTCACAATTCCCTTCCCCTTTCCCTTCCCCTCTGCACTTAACACCCTCCCTGCATCCACCCCCATTAATAATGTATTTAATAATATGTTTCAGTGCATGTCTCAGTTACAACAACACTATCAGCACCTCGATGCTCAGCATACAAGTTTGTTCAGGAGACATGAAGAGTTACAAGGAAGATTCATTGATTTAGAGAAAGAAAAGCATCAATTACAACAGCAGTTTAGCGCATTGCAAGAACAACATGAGCAACTAGTGGCAAATCCACCGCAGGCAGATGCAGAAGAAAGACAACATATGGATGATTTGCTACACTCACAAATCACAGAGAACCTCAAGCTCCGCCGCAACATGGCTCTATTACGGAAGCATAAGAAATTGACCCGGAGAGATTTAAGGCTATTCCCTCGGACAATATGCAGATCATATTGGAAACGCATGCTGATCTCCTCGAAGCCCATGCAGCCTTAGAAAAGGAAAGAGACGAACTACGAAAGCAATTGGCAGCTCAACCAGCACCACCCAAAGAAGTCCCAACCACAGCTGACACAACTGACGAAGTAGCAGCGCTCAAAGCACAACTCGAAGAATTACAAAAGAAAGTGCTTGTGTATGAACGCCAACCCTCCCCCTTGGTAGAACCAGAACCTGAAGACCTAGTACCAATCGAAGTAGAGGAAACCTTTGAGGACCCGTACGTTTCGATGCCAGCACCTGGGGGCAAGCAAACAGATGAGGGCATGGACACCCTTGAAATAGAGGCTCCAGAATGGATGCAGAAATTGGAAAAGGTGGCCACAACACATGATGACAGGGTGGCAGTCCAGATAGCATCGATGTCACGCTTAGAAGAGGTGGTCATAAAATCGAACTATTTTAGGAACCTCTCTCATCACAGGTGGATCGGCACCTCTGACGACTTGTACGTTCCTTTTTGTGTCCTAATGGCGGACTATAATGCTGAGATCAAGCACCACACTTGACGGGAACCAACCTCTGCCACACAGTTTGCACCAGACGACCTCCCAGAAAGTGCCAAGTAGGGAAATATTCGCCAACCGACTTGGAGAATTCGTCTGCTTGAAACCTACCCAGAAATGAATCGCACATGGAATAACATGCCCCTGTATATCAAGTACAATCCCTGCTACTGTCCCGTTTTCCGAAGAAGGTCATGGCCGGAATACACAAAGATGGTGCTGACAACCACAGGCTACGAGAAGTGGCTCAACTATGTCTACTTGGCACCACCTAAAGGTCAACCTACCGTAGGGTATATGATATCGACAATTCGGCATTGGGGTGTCAGGTTCAAAAACGTACCAGATGTCATGACACAGATGTGTCTTAAAATTTTTGAAGTCATGATAGTCACCTTCCGGACCTTCAAGAATGTTAAGGAACCTCACCTCTCTGCGCTCGGATTTAATGAAGGCAATCAAGATTTAGTTTATGACATGAGCACAACGCCCTCTATTAATATTGTTTATACATGGCATGCCCGCATAAAGTACCTACCGGCCTGCTTCAAACAAACATTTGAAGAGATGTTTGTCACCAGGTTCTGGGAATATCACTCAGAGATCTTCATTCCCAGGCCCTCACATTTATTACAATTGTTTGCAGTGGAACAAGCTCTCCACTCAGAAAAGTTACGAATGCCACATCCAGAGGTTCTCGGGCCGGTAGATTGGGATGCTCTACTTACGGACTTGGCCAAAGGATTGAGGATTGCCCAACATCACTTAGCGCAGGATGTCGTTGAGTACTACATCCAAAAACCCACACAACAAGGGTCTGTCAGGGACGACAGACGCGAGAGAGGGGGGAGTGTTAGCAGCAGACAAGGGAGTCAACGACGATCTGGCAAGTAGGCCAATAATTTTCTTCATGAAGAAGCAAGTACGAGCATTCACGTAGATCTAGCACTAAGGCAACCCCTTAATTTTTCAAAATCCTTACACAAATTAAAAGTGATTTTCATCACTAACAACCCCTGTAAATACCATGTTCACCTTTTTGTAGCTCCATTTTGTGCAAGCCGAGGAGTCCTCAACTTGAGGAGCCTTAGAAGTAGTTGCATACCAATTTTTGTATTTTTTAGATCTCGTTTGAGCCCTCGAATAAGCCCTGGAACCTAATTTTTAACTAGGCCGGACACTAGGTCTGGACAAGGCCAAAGCTAGTGAAAAACTATAAAAGGAGCTAGAGAGCTCATTTTTGGGGTTAGATTGTAATTGAAACGAACTTGTAAGAGCTTTTTGAAAGTAATCTAAGAACTCCATTGCTTCTCACTCTTTGTCTTACCGTGTGTGTGCGTGTGTGTGTATGTGTGTGCATGTTTGCGAGCTTCTCACTCACGCACTTGTGCCGCCACTTGCTCAAGGTCTTCATACCATCCTCACGTCTTCCCAGATTGACATTAAAGGAGGTGCTACTCATCACTGAGCTACACCCACCCACACTCAACAATCGCTGTGAAAGTTGTCGTATACTCAGCCTCACAACTAGAAGTGGCCACAGTAGGCTGCTTCTTGCTCAACCAAGATATACATGAGCTACCAAGCATGAAGCAAAAGCCACTAGTGGACACACGAGTGTCATAGCAACCAGTCCAATCAGAGTCAGAAAAAGCATGCAAATCTAGTGGTAGTGATCCCACCTTGGGATAAAACAACCCAAGTAGCCGAGCACCACTCAAATAGCGAAAGATGTGCTTAACTGCCGGCCAATGCTTGACTCCTCGGCAATGCATAAACCTGCTCATTTGTGAGACAACAAACTGAATATCTGGCCGAGTAATGCATAAGTAAATCAAGCATCCAACATCTTGCTGATAGAGAACAACATCAAATGCATCTCCAACATCATGAAGACTCAAATGCAAACTTGTCTTCATAGGAGTGGCAATAGGCTTACAGTCTTCAATGCAAAAACGCTGCAATAAAGTGTAAATATATTTCGTTTGACACAAAGCCATTCCACCATCAACTAGCATAAACTGAATGCCCAAATAGTGATGCAAATGCCCCAAGTTAGACATCTCAAATGAGCTATGCAAATCAGCCTTAAAATCAACAATATGCTTCTCAATAGGACCAGTGAGCAACATGTCGTCAACATAGACAACAATGGAACTAATAGATGTCTCCTTAGTACATGAAAGCAATGGCTGAATAGCATCTTCCACAAAAACAACATCACGACTAACCAGAATGCGTTTAGTTTGTGGATGATAGAGATGATAGCCTTTACTTTCAAAACTGTATCCAACAAGAATACATTTTACTGCTTTATCATCCAACTTTCTGCGATGTTGTTTAGGCACTAATGCATATGCCAAACAACCAAAAACACGCAGATGAGCAACAAATGTCTTGTGATCATGCCAAGCCTCATATTGAGTGAGAGACTGCAGCGCTTTAGTGGGACACTTGTTCAATACATATGCTGCACACATGATAACCTCAAGCAAGAAACTATGTTGTAAAGCCTGACTCTTGACCATACACCTCGCCATCTCCATGAGTGACCTGTTCTTTTGTTCAGCAACTCCATTCTGTTGAGGTGTATATGACACTGTACACTGGTGTTTTATCCCACGTTCAGCCAGAAATTCATTAAAATCAGAAGACATATATTCCCCCCCCTCGATCAGATCAGAGGGTGCCCATTTTACATGCTGACAGACTTTTAGCCAAAACCAAAAACTGTTTGAAGGACATGAACACTTGGGACTTTGCCTTTAATGGATATACCCATGCATGCCTGGAAAAATCATCAATGAAAGTCACGAAGTAAAGATAATTCCGAAAAGAAGGTGTCTGCATAGGACCACAGACATCACTATGTACAAGCTGCAATGAACCATCTTTTGCAAAGGACGAACGTTGCATTTTGCCCAAAATACAACCTTCACAAACATGTTTTCCAGGTGCCTCAAGTTTGGGCAAAGAGAACACCATTTCAAATTTCTACAAGCATAGCAAACTAGAAAAATTCAGATGACCAAAGCGTGCATGCCAAAGCTTTGCATATGAAATAGCCTGAGAATCATTTACTGCACATGCCAAATCATTCATAGATCTTTCATAGTCTATGAGCTTATACAACCCACGACATAAAATTCCAGAAGCAATAATCACATCGCCATTTGACAGATCATGAACTGTACACCTGTCATCAACAAATTTCACAACCAAACTAATCTTGGCTAATGAAGAAACTGATAACAGGTTCTTCTTGATCCCTGGCACAAATAAAGCATCTGACAAAGTGAAAGAACTACCATCAGCAGTAGTCAAAATGATCTTACCAACTCCCATAAGAAGAAAAGAGGAGTTGTTGGCGCATGTAACAGTATTCCCTGTAGGGGTATGCTCGAGTGAAGAGAAGAAACTACGCTGCGAGGTAATATGATTGGTCGCCCCACTGTCAAAATACCAAACATCTGAGTCTACTGTAGACATGCACTGCTCATGAGAAGATGGGTCAAAACTGCAGATAGTAGTAAACACCCATTCTTCTTCGTGCACAAGTTTAGCAGACTCTGTTTTTGGTGTAGAGGCCTCTGCATCAACCATTCCAGCCTCTTTCTTCTTTGCCTCCTTAGCGGCCAGTTTTGGACAGTTCTTTATGATATGATCATTCCCTTTACAGTAATTACAAAACAATTTCTGCTTTTCTGATTTCTTCTCATCTTTATCTTCCTTTTTTGAATATGTAGAATTAGCAGATTTGTGCTTACTAGTTGAAGAGCTCCGTTTTCCTTTGCCCTTCTGACTAGCCAAGAAAGCTTGATCTACAACTCACATAATGGACTTGTTCTGCCTAGACTGATCTTCCTGCAACAAAACAGAGACTAAGTCCTCAAATGATAAGGCATTCGGATTGCCTTTCATCATCAACCAAAGAGTAGAAGCAAAACTCTGATATGAATCAAGAAGACCATTCAAAACGGTCTGCACAAGTGAGCTATCTGGTATAACCTCATCAGTAGAAATCAACTATTCCTTCAAGTCTTTGATCTTTGTTAGGAAACTGTCCATAGAATCACCTTCATTCATGTGCTCACTCTCCAACTGTTTTTGGAGGTAAGCAACACGAGCCTCATTCCTAGCTTGGTACAAAGTAATAAGTGTATCCCAAGAATCCTTAACTATTCTACAAGAGCGAATGTGAGGAATAATGGCACGTTTGATAGACAAAGCTATCAATGCATGTGCCTGGGCATCTCTACCATCCCAATGAATCTACTCTATAGTAGGTGCAGCAGAAACGGCAGCACAAACAGGAATATGCAAAATATCATCATCATTGACACCTTCTGCATCAGCTTCAATACTTGCAGTTGTAACAGTTGCAGACGTGATTGGACGTTTTGTGACACCCTGTACAATGTTCCACAGTCCTTTTGCAACCAACACATGTCGCATCATATAAGCCCATAATGGGTAGTTGGTACCATCCAACTTATCCTCAACAACCAACATACGAAATACATCACTGCTTTTAGCCATGGCCACTGACTAAAATACTTGATGCAAAAAATTGTTTGTATCTCAAAAAGTTGAACATAACTTCCCAGATGAATTCCACTAGACCTGTAGTAGACTTTGAGATGCTTATATTGGCAAACAGAAACTGGTATATACCTTTGGCACAAAAAGAAAAAATAGCTTCCACAAGTGCTACAATACTGCGTTCGGAGGCCGAAACGAGCTCACAAACATGCTGAGTATGCTCACCGAAATTCGTGCGATTCTGAGACTGCAAACGGAGGAGTGTCGACAGCGCCCTAGATGAAACGACGACCTGCTCTGATACCAATTGTTGGAGTTAGACGTCTGCGGAAGCACGTGAACAACACAAGGAAGAAGAAGAAGCTTGGAGCACAACACACAATACTGAATGTATTACTAGAGAATGTACAAAGATAAGTAGCCCATTAGGGTAATAGGTGTATATACAAGCCGAGAAAAAAAACCTCCTAAAGATGGAAAAAAGTGCCTCGACGGTCCTAGTGTGTTAACACACATCACTACCTAAATATATCAACAATTATTTTTCAAGCTACAAGCTATGAGCCTAAAAGATCTTATGTCCAAAACATAAATATCCTCAAAGTTCAGGGAGAAGCTAAACACCTTTCATGATAAGGGGAAAAGTAGATCAATAGACTGGAGCCGCTTGATATAAAAATCCCACACCTACCCATATCTGTCCACACATGCATATGCATACCTATCTCGATTTATTTTGGCATATACATACCTCTCCATACATTTCGTGATTTAGTTTGGCATATACATGATGGGGGAAGTATCTCAACCCCTAAGCAACGACGAAGTGCGAATGACCTCCACAGGTATACTTCTTTGACCTCTGCACACCAAAAATGCTGTTACTCAGAGCTTATGTAGAGAACTCCAGTGAGATTTTGTAAACCTGTAGTAGACACCAAGAGCTTTCCAACAAAACAAGTTTCACTTCAAATGGATGCTTACACAAAGAGAAACAATGTCTACAACATGAGCTAGTTGAATGCTCACAACTGCTAGTCAAGCAGAGACCTCACTTCACTCCAACAAGCTTTTCTTATAGATTATACAAAGACTGAATCTCAAACTTGAGTCAAATTTAGAAAACTCTAATAGCTACCAAATGATACAAAAATCATAGAAAATGGATAAATAGAGAAGGAGAACCAACCCTTACAACAGAGAGAAAAATATTTCCAATAGAGCCTACACACCAAGAGAGATATCAATCATACAACTTCACTAAAATGAATGTTGCTCCCAGATTACTTAGAGAATGCTCTAGAGAATTTTTGAGCATAAAATAGACTCTAATATCTATCCAATGAGACATGAATTACATCAAATGGATACAATATGAGGGATAACCAATGTTAACAACGCAGGGGTAGAGAGTTGCAACACTGCCTGCGCACACACATAGATATGCCTACTAAAAGAAAACAAACAATCAAGCAAGGGGCTAGCTTAAGCAAGTGGCTTGCTTATCACAACTCCAGCACTTAGTGCTCACTTTACATGAGCTAAAACTCCAAGAAGATGGCACAAAAGAAGTTGGGATAGATGCTCCTTTTATAGTGAGAAGTGTGCCCCTAAAATCTAGGAGCTACCTTTCCAAATCAGCCTCCTAACTTGGAGGACTTAGTTGAGATGACTTGGGGAGTGGCTGAGTGAATTTTCTTGATGGAATCTCATGGCTTTTGGCTTCCTTTGATTGCTCCACATGTCCATAAAAGATTTCCCACGTAGCTTGAAGCTTGACTTTTAACACTCCCCCTCAAGCTTCAATTCTTCGTCCTCATACAAGCTCCTTCATGTTGATGCATTGCTTGAATTTTGAAATCTTCATCCCATCCAAAGCCTTTGTAAACATGTCAAAAACTTGTTCCTTGGTACCAATATGATGTACCAAAACTTCCTTGGATATCACTTTTCCCTTATGAAGTGATAGTGCACTTCAATATGCTTGGTTCTAGGATGATAGACTGGATTCAATGCTAGATGAATGCTACTCATGTTGTCAGAAAAAATTGGATATGTGTCAACCTGCAAATTAAGCTCCATAAATAACTTCTTAATCCACATTATCTCACATGTGAGTTGAGCCAAAGCTCTATACTCAACCTCGGTGGAAGATAATGCCACCATGGGTTGCTTCTTTGAAATCCATGAGATGATCTTGCTGCCTAGCATCACTATATAACCACTTGTACTTCTTCTATCCTCCTTGGAACCGGCCCAATCCGCATCAGAATAAGCTTTGAACTGCATATCATCATCAAATGAATAGAACAATCCTTCATTTATAGTGGCCTTGAGATATCGTAACATTCTTCTTGCAGCTTGCAAGTGTGTAGTCCTTGGACTGTGCATAAATTGTGATAACACTCCAACTCCATATGCTATGTTGGGCCTAGTTATTGTGGCATACAAAGTTACATCCTCTAATGGCTCTCCATCAATGGATCTTAGCTTTACATTAACTTCCATGGGATTTGAAATAGGCTTGCAATGTAGCATCCCAAACCTCTCAAGTAGGTCTAGAATATACTTCCTTTGTATGAGCATAATACCTTCTTCTTTGTATACAACTTCAATGCCAAGAAAATACCTAATATCTCCAAGATCACAGATCCTAAACTCCTTTCCAAGCTTTGCCTTGATCTCCTCAATGCCCTTTGTATCATTACCTGTAATGATAAGATCATCTATATACACACACATGTAGACTACAAGTTATCCTCTTTGTTTGATGAAGAGAGATGGATCCGCCTTGCATTGATTGTAACCACATTTGACCAAATAGTCCAGCAATCTTTGGTTCCAAGCCCTTGGAGCTTGCTTTAGGCCGTAAAGTGCCTTCTTCAACCTACAAACATGATGTGGAAACTCTTTATGAACAAAACCTAGTGGTTGCTCCATGTATACCTCTTCTTCCAAGTCTCCATTGAGAAAGGCATTCTTGATATCCAATTGGAAGAGCTTCCATCCTTTGCTAGCAGCCATTGCAATGAGTGTCCTAATGGTACTCATCTTTGCCAAGGGGCTGAATGTCTCTTCGAAGTCCACTCCATAAGTTTGTGCAAAACCTTGGCCACCAATCTCTCTTTGAACCTAGAAATGGATCCATCTGAATTCCTCTTTACTTTATACACTCATTCATTACCTATTACCTTCATGTTATCCTTCTTCGGCACTA